>OY998259.1:67187031-68390364 GCA_963922045.1 Persicaria maculosa | reverse complement strand
TTAGTTCCCATAGAGTTGTTAAAATAACTCTACTTGGAGTTGGTTAAATCTTAACCACTCAAGTTTAAATAAGGGTTTTAGATTTAAATTAGTTTAGCCATTTTTTAATTTATTTTTTAGGGTCGATAAATTCCTATAGAGTAATCCTACCAACTCCACGGAGTTCACTTCGGCCTATATTAACTTATCATCCTCCAAAATAAATGATGGTTTTTTTATCCGACAGGCAAGAAATCTACTCTAAAAATTGCAATATATTGTATAAAAGGATGGCTCAGGTGTACACGTATACATATAAATTATTCGTCTGTTTTACATTATTATTCATACATCACAGTGTAATTACTGGTTTGTATAAACAAATATAATTATTCTTATTTAACAACATATTATTTATGTATATTATATATAGAGAGAAATGCACAAAATAACCTAAAAAATCGGTTTATTTGCAAGGTTAACTTAACCCGATTTTTAAATTAGGTCAAACCGTATATTTGGTATAAAGTTCTCCCGGTAGAAGGTAAGTGGGGGGGGGGGGGGCATTTTGGTTTCCAGTAAATGGCACCTGGCAAAAATCAGAAAGGGTGTGAGAGAGAGAGAGGGAGAGAGAGAAAAAAGTAAAAGAAAGTCTGCAGTGGAGAGAGAAAGCATGCAGAGGAGAGAGTGTGTGTGTGTGTGAAAAAAAAAAAGTAAAGTTGCAGAGGAGAGAGAGATCAGTGAGGATAGGACAGAGAGAGATGGAAGAGTCCTCTCTTCTCTGCGACTTTACTATTGCTGTTTTACTTCGAAGAAGAAGCAATTGGACGAGGGTTTATTTGCAGGTTGACGTGTAAGCAGTTAGTTTTAACTGGACACCCAAAGCAAAACGGCATGACACATATTGGAATCGACTGGACAAGAGTTATCGGAGAAACAGATTCTCTATCGACTTCGGATAGAAAATGGGCAAGTTTGCTTTCGATAAAGGTTATGCAAGAGGTGTCTCCCTCAAATCTGAAGAAAATTTACCCATTTTCTATCTGAAGTCGATGGTGAATATGTTTCTCCGATAACTCATATCCAGTCGATTCCAATATGTGTCATGTTGTTTTGCTTTAGGTGTCCAGTTAAAACTAACTGCTTACATGTCAACCTGCAAATAAACCCCCACCCAATTGCTTCTTCTTCGATGATTTTTATCTGAAACTTAAGATTTAATTCAAATTATATTAATGTCCCCTCACTGTCAGTCTTCCATCTCTCTTTGTCATATCCTCACTAATCTCTCTCTCCTCGATCTGCAACTCTTCTTTTCTTTTTCACTTGCTTCTTCTTCGATGGTTTTTTCTGAAACTTATGATTTAATTCAAATTATATTAATGTTTCGATGGTTTTTCTCTGAAACTTAAGATTTAATTCAAATTATATTAATTCCCCCTTACCGTCACTCTTCCCCCCTCTATCTCTGTCTCTGTCTTATCCCCTCTGTCCTCTCTTTTTACCGTCTGGGCTTAAGGGAGAGGGCGACACTAGAACCAGGGAAACATTGAACAACGCGCAAGATATGAAACAATCATAGGGTGTCCAATAGAGTACCAAAGGGTGTCCAGTAATAAACCATTGAGTGGAAAGTTGATATATTGTTCATTCATCAATAAAAAAACAAAGCGGTTCCCCAAGTCTCTGTGAGGGCTCCTCCACTTCGATTCCATCTCATCTACTCCAAATCCGGCCTCCACTCGCCTCGAATTGACCTAGAAAAGCCATCACAACGAAGGTGAAGGACGAAGGCACCAAAGCGGTGCTCCGGAGGCGGTTCACACCAACGGCGCAGGACGAATTAGAGCTTCCATGGAGATCCGGACACCCTCAAAGGCAGAGAGATAGAAGACAGAGAAATCAAAGAATAAATAAGCTCTTCAATGAAGCTCTTCGATGGAGAGAGGCATAGAGAGAAAGTGTTTTGGATGGGTGACGAGATCCTGTCCTCTCTCTCCTCTGCAGATTCTCTCTCTCCACTGGCTACAACAGGTGAGGTAACAGGGGATTTTGAGAGGAGGGTTATATTTTTGGAATTTGTTTGGATAGGGGGTAGGGGGTGCAAAGGGATCCAGGTATTTGGGTTAGTTTTGCAAATACCCCTTATATATAATCACCTAGTGGCTAGTACCAACAAATAATTTCATTACATATAAGTTACTTTTCAATAGTCATCTAATATCAACTTTTAATTTAATGGCTCAAATTTATTAATGTAATACTCCATCTGTTTCATAATAAGTGTCCTTTTACTTTTCAGCACGCATTTTAAGGATGTAAAAACTCTATAAAATATTATTTTTAATGAATTTTTTAAATATTGTTATACTTATTACTAATAAGCATGAAATTATTTTAAAAAATTGATTAAAAAAGTAATATTTTAGTAGTTTTACTTCCTTAAAAAACGTGCATTAAAAGACAAACGACACTTATTATGAAACGGAGGGAGTACATCGTAAAAGTCGTCCATAAATGATCCACTCTCTATAAGGGTACGACATAGAGGTTTTTTTAAAAAAAAGATGGAAAGAATTCGACTCACCGGATATGCCCGATGAGACGAGAGGCTGAAATAACGGCAACCGAAAATACAATTCTCAAAGTTGAAATATCAAATACAAATGCTAATCTCCAATGAAAATGAAGACTCATAGCAGGCCCAATAGGGCAGGAAAAGCCCAACAGAAGCAATCCAGTTGATATTCGGGCCTCCGAGGATCCGACCGACCAAGATGCCTTAAAAGATAGGTCAAATTGAATAAAACCACCCTTTAAATGTACTTATTTGTCATAAATCACCCCTTAAATTGATATTTCCAAAAAAGTACCCATTAAAAAACTTATATCACCAATCAATCACCCCGAGATTATTCCGTCCGAATTTTGGTCAAATTTGTTAAATTACAATTTTACCCATTTTAACAATTAAAAAGGGAACAGTTAAATAAGTAAGAATTAAATTGAGATAATATAATTAACTTATCATTTTTTCTCTCAAATTAAAAGTGTGTAAAACCTAATGGAGAATTAAAAAGTGATTAGGGAGAGGAAAGCGGGCGACTCAATTGAAGGGAGAGCAATTTTGTAGAAGTCAATCCCATTTTTCAGTTATTCAAAAAGAGAAAATAATCTCAATGGTTTTCTCCCGATTTCATATTTAGTTATATATATTTTTTTTAATTGTTAAAATTATATTAGAATATTACATAAAATGAGTGGTAAAATTTTAATTTATCAAATTTAATCTATATTTGGAAGGAGTAGATTCAGGCAGAGGCGGATTGAAGGCCGGGGTGGCAGTCGTCCTCCCAATCAAAAATAAAATTTAACATACATATTCCTCTCGTCGATAGTTTCGATTTGATATATTTTAAGCTCAATTCTGGTATCTGAACAAAAAAGTTATAAGCGTTTCAACTTTCAAGACTAAACATGTGTAAATTATTTCCTACATTATTTACCAAACTGAGATAGGGAAAATCCCGTCGTCATAGCACAAGGGTGTTCTGGTCTTTTACCAATAAATTCGAGTATTCAATACGACATTAATGCTACCGTTTTGCCTATTGATTACGACAGCGGTTTCGTGCATTAAGAGCGTTGATTGAATTAAATACGGTAACGGTTTATTTTATTAAATATGATAACCATTTAAATTCCTTTAATTAAATGTCTTGACCGTTTATTCTAGGCTAAATTAGTATAAATATGAGAACGAGATTCTTATCGTGGGGAACGGACTTGAGCGTCGGAGGGTCCTACGAGGGAGACAAGCCCCGCCCCGACCTCGTTCGTTTTTGTTTGCAAGCTACGGTTCGGGTTGAGAGATGATCAAGATCGATCAACTATGATGTAGATTTTATGCATCACACAAACTAATATATTTTTATGGTAATAATCATTTGTAACACTTCATGCCTTAATAATATAGAGCCGAGATATTCAAATTAGGAGGTTATACCCGAGAACTCGAAGCTTATAGGAGTTTAATTTTACATACATTTTTTTTTATCGTAAATTTCCGCCCCTCAATCAATAGTTTCAGAATCCACCACTGGATTCAGCGGTGGTTAAGGTTGATAGATGAAAAAAAGTCGTTTAAAGGACCGTTTGTTGAAAATATGAGTTTAATGAATGATTTATAGCAATTAAGGGCGGTTTCTCCGATTTAACCTACAAACAAATCAATTGATTGAGTTCACAAATTGGTTTGTATCCAATCGGATTTGATGTGATCACTTCCAAATAAATACTGTAATTACAATGATTAATGAAATCAATCAATCAAGTTTCCATTACCAATGAATGAAATAGAAAGATGGAGACTGGAGAGCGACAAATGTGAACGGGAAGTCGGAAATGCCCGGTGGAAGTTGGGCACTTCCTCGACATAATGCCGGCTGGTTGTCCCCCCGTCGGAAAGCGATCGGAAAGACATTCTTCTAGTTCTTGAGGATACCGACCGGAATCCCTGGTTGGCTTATCCCACCGTCACATCGGCCGGGCTGTCCCCGCCGATGGCAACTAATTTGTTGGTTTAGTTATTGTTTGTTTCCCATACAGATACTTCACTAGGCGTGGACAATGTAGGTTTGAACGTGGATTAATTTTCTCCTAAATAGAGTTAGAAGCCTCATTAATTATAAATTATACTAGGGCTAATTAAATGTGGATTACGTTCGATTTAACGTGAACTAGTACAATTCCCGCTTCATCGCGCGATTTTTGAACTAAAATCTTAATAATAGAAAATATTAATAAAGGTTAAGATAAAATTCATATAAGCAAAGTATTCTAAATGAAAGTAGTATATAAATATAGATATAAAGATAAATATAGATATAAAGATAGTTATATTATAATCAGATTGAATTTAATGTTTTGAATTAAGCCCAATAGTTAGTAAATATGTTGAGCTTAAAAAAAATGTGATTGATTTGAAGAGATAAAGGGAAGAATAAAAAAATTAAAGAAAATAAATAATTAAAAAAGAAAAAAAAACTTAATTTGTGGATAAGCAAAATCTTCTAAATTAAAGTATTATATATATAGATATAGATATAGATTTATGAGAGGTAATTTACGGTTTATTTAACGAGCCTTTTTTATTACTACTACCGTTCAAAAATATGTTTTTTTAGACATTTACACACAAGTGAAGAAAATTATAAACTTATTACATTTATACCCCTAATTAATTATCCACAACCCTTATGAACATCATCTCTAACCATTTTTCTATAATTTCTCTATTTATTCGCCTCTAACAAACTTTCTAATAATTAAGTTGAAGATTTCAATATAATAATCCAAACATGTCTACAAAATAATGAAATAATATGATACTCAAAATTTAATTATAAAATTTGACTTTCTCTCCCGTTAATTAAGCTCTCAATTTTAGAGAAAAATTTCAGGAATCTATTAGGACAAAATACCTTTTAAAATCATGGGAGACAAACAAGTTAATTAGCACTAAAACATGCACGCCTGCGGTGTTTTAGTATTATTAAGGAGTAGAAAAAAATTGACTACATCGACCCACTCTATTTTATTTCATTTCCCTTTTCATATTTGAAGCCAAATGGTCATGGCTTTGTTTCTTTTTCCAAAATTTTGTACAAAATTTATAAAAATAGTTTTTTTTTTCTAATCTATATAGTATTAAGCAAATATCACTAAAATTATATTAAAAAATTAATAAAAAGTTATTATTTTAGATAATTTTTATCATCTTTAAAAAACTGTTATGCATAATATTTTTTTAAAAGTATAGTATATTTAAGCAAAATTTTATATATTTTTATAGGATTTAATAAATATTATTATTAAAAAAATAGCTTCAAATGAAGATTTTTGACCAATATTCAAATTATAATGTTTATAGAATTGATATTTTGTTTGACCATAATCCAAATAAGATGAAGTAATTCTCAACAAGCAATTCAAGCAAGGAAGAAAGGGACCAGAACTTTAAACGTGTGCAAAGTACAACTTCCATTATATCGTCATCCTATGCATCATCCTTCCACTTCCCCTCCATAATTCACGAGGTACCCTTAAGGTAAGGTATAATTCACTCATTGTATAATTATTTGACATCTTTCACCTGGTATTTTTAGGGTTTTTTTTTCATCAAATACCCATTCATTCTAATTTAGAATTTTCAAAATCACGTACTATATGAGGAGCTTACTCCGTTTGCTACGTTCGACCTATCAAACTAACAATGAGATTGTGTACAAGAGCCTGAAATAGACGACGTGGTCAGAGGAAGCAAGGTGACATCGGAAAATAGCTCGCAAGTACACTATAAAACAATTTCAAACCCGAAAAAAAAATACAAAATCTTCAATCGAGCACGAATTGAATTGAATTGTTGATTGATTCAGCTTCCAACAACTTGGAACAACATGCAAGAAGAGGCTCATAGACTTTGGGAGGAATTTGATTGAACCGCATTTGTCGTCCACAATTGTCGGCCATTGAACCACTACTACAAGCTCCTCTTTCTCCCTCATTTCTCCACCAAAATGTATTACTCCAAGCCTTACACATTCACAAAGATTCACCCTTCCCAACCCCAGTGCTAGTTCGAGCCAGTTCGCCGTCAATCGATCCAACCGCGCTCGCCCGATGACGACAAAATCAACCTTCGTATGCACGTACGGTTGTATATCACCAACCGCACGGTGTCAACTCCGATCGCCGAAGTCGATGAACATTCTAACGATCCTGGACTCCCAAGTCGATGAGATAGGTCGACCATAGTTTCATAATTTGATTCATTAATTAGTGTTGACGGATAATGGATCACACCACATCACAAATGTACCACACTCGAAAGTCACCGAACCCGAAAGCTGGTGGCGACAGCAGCTGTAGGCGAATCTCTGCCGAGCCGGGGGTCTTCAACCTTTTGCCGACTTTAGAAGCCGGTGATGGCAGTTCTAATGTTGACTCCGGTGGCCAGACTCGATGAAGTGGTTGTCGATTCTGGAGATCAGTTTCACCACCGTACGAATAATGATATATTGGTCGTCTCAATAACAATGCCAAGGAAAAAAAACATCCACTTTACTTACTTTCCAACGCAGGACAAAAAAAAAAAAAAATCATGTAACATGTCATAAAATTCAAATCCAAGTACATACAATTAAGAACAAGATACTCCATATTAACAAAATTATAATAACGTGCATAATAGGGAATCTATATATATAACTAGACCTGTCAATCGGGTCGTATTCAGGTCGGGCCATTTCGGGTTTTGGGTAAAACAGATTCTGGGTAAAACGGGTCCCGGGTAAATCCAGGTTGATTTGAACTCGGATTTGACCCGGTTTCGGATCAAATCGGGTCGATTTCGGATTTGACAATTTTTTCTTTTTTAAATTAAAAAAAATCATGATTTGGTAATTTTGCGAATAATTTAAAAATGTTAAAATTAAAGACGTGGTTCATAAGTTCTAGTGCTTGTAATTATATAATATATATCTGATCTAAAATACTTGATTTTTATTATTTCTCATAATTTTTAATAAAATTTTAAAATATATAAAATATCAAAATTTTAAATATTTGTTAAAAAATAATTTCACTTAATTAGTAATAAGCATAATTTTTTTTTAATATTTTACTATTTTTAGAGTTTTTATCTTCGTAAAAAATGTGATGAAAGATAAAAAAATCAAATACTATCGATCGCAGGGAGAATTACACAATACAAATAAATATAAAAGTTGATTTGAAAATGAAAGATCAAGTGATTGTAATTATAAAATGTAATAAATCGGAATCTCCATAAAAAATTAATCATGTATAATTATAAATCAATCGGGGCAATCGAGTTAAAATTACCGGGTCAATCGGGTCACCAGGTCTAAACCCAGACGACCCGGAAAATTATCGGATTTTCGGGTTCGAGTCGGAAAAAATTTCCATCTAGAGAGGCCTAGCCATGTCTTGGCCTAGAATCTTCCTTGTACAAGGGGTCTTAGCTATAAATAGGGAGTCACTCAGCCATCCCCTCCCATTTGTACCATCCAAGAATTCCAAGCAATCAAAGCTCTCAAGTTCCCACACAAAGCCTTCCTAAAGACTTCCAACACTTTTCAAAGTTCTTAGTCATCATCCTTCCGCAAAACTAAAGGCTTGACTTAATCACTTAGTCAAGAGAAGTGCCTAAGAGCCGCACGACAAACATTCGAAGTAAGTCGAGTCGTGTCACTTACATATAGTTATAAGTTATAGAAATTGGAACCAATGAAGCCATAGTCATTCTATAAGCCACTATAGTTTGAGGACCTCCCTCATTTTGTATATGAGATTGTGTACATCCCCTTCCCATGACCTTACTCTTGTAAATATTTTACAAAGTTTTTAATACATTTTAACCTTTAAAATATAAAAAAAATAAGTTATAGAAATTATTTATATAAATATTTATTATTTTAATATTTTTTTTAAATCTTAATCCAGTTCGATTGACTCAGTCGCTCTACATCTGAATCGGGTACTGTATGACCCATTTAAGAAGTTGACCCTCCCACTCACAAGTGACTTCATATTTCTAAGGGGATTCGAACTTCGAACCTCTTGGCATGAGATGTAGCCCCACAACAACAACTACACCAACTTGTTATTGATTTTATTTTAATAATACAATATTCTATATAAACTAACATAATTATATATACTGGGTCAAGCATGTCGGTCCGCTTGAACTTGACCCTTTGCTCAAGCCCATCCCTCTGGGCCTATTGGGCCAGACTCGGTGTCCTGCTTGGATCAACTACTAAGCCTTGACCTCTTACAATGGTCACTTCTCCCTTGTCACTAGAGCAGACTAGGGGTCATTGGTACATGCATGTATCTGTTAACTATTGAATGGATCATCGATCCATCACTTTAATTTTGTTATTAAAAAATAAAGTAAAAAAATTCATGTGTTTTTTGAAATCTTATTTATAAATTTGTCTTTTTATTTTAATTTAATGTGAATGCATTATAGATATGTAACATACATATAATATATGTTCAGCAAAATTGAATGGATTTATAATTCGCTTATGGTATTTTTTAAAATTTTCGGACATACATCACCTAAAGGATGGAATGAATCTAAGACCGAGTGCAACGGAGAATCGAGGGGATCATTTTGAGGGCCATGTCAGCATAAAAGGTAAGATGGAGGAGAGACAGAGAGTTGATTCGCATGGGAAGACGCTTGCATTTGAGCCGAATCAAAAGGTGAGATTGAGGAGAGAGAGAAAGATTAGATGGAGGAAAGAGAGGGTTTTCATTTAATTAAAAACTCATTTCACCCCTAAATAAAATTCAAAAAAAAATTTTTTTTTAATAGGATTCATTTTTATCTATCGAATGACACCCATTTTGCATATATATGAGAATTTTTTTTACTTTTATTTTAATTATATGTATTAATATTAATAATTTAATATTAATAATATCATTAAAAAATAAGTAAAATAAATCAACATTTAGCTTAATAATTAAAAAAATGGAAAAAGTAAAAAACTGAAAACTTAGTGAAAAACTGACGTGGCAGAAATAGTTGCTGATGTGACTGAAATGAGTTAAGAGTCGTGAAATTCTTTGTTGCACATGGTCTAAGTACTAATCGGGATTTGATTAAAAACCACTCTAATGCATATTTTTTAAGGTTAAGCTTTCACTCTTTAAATTATTTAATGTATGCCGGTGTATACTACTCTGTTTAAAAATACATATTTTTTTTTATTTTTAACACATTTTTTTAAAGAGTTAAATATTATATAAAATATTAAATTTTTAATTAGTTTTTTTACATAATTATATATATATATATATATATATATATATATATATATATATATATATATATTACTAATAAGTTAAAAAAAGAGAGTCGGAGCTCTCCGTGCTTCGGATGCGCTTTATTAATGCTTAAAAAAGGGCTAAGTAGTCATCATGCGGGGATAGTCCGACCCCTAACATCATCGTGTAGAAAAGGTAAAATACCCTCTGGCGGGTGAAACAAAATAGTCAAACCATTTTAAGCGAAGCGAATATTTACCATTCTAGAAAGAGGAGCCCTCTCTCTAGAAAACCAAAAAACCCTCAAACACCATCAAAACAACAAACACCACCGCCATCAACAACAAGCACCACCGCCATCAACACCAACTTCAATACTAATAACAATCGGGGAATAACCGAGATCTATCGATCTCAACCCCAACAATCTCAGCCCAAATTAAAATTTTGGGTAACTCAATCAATCTTTAGGTAAACCCCATAAACCCACAAACACACAAGTGATTAACCTTCGTCTTTCTTGGCAGGGACGGATCCAGAAATTTTTTCGAGGTGGGCACAATTTTTTTTGGACAATTTTTATATTATTTTTATTTGAAGTATTTATTAAAAAAATGTATGAAAAGAATATCTTAAATTTGTAAGAAAAATTATAATTATTTAATTGTGAAATACCAAATAAATTATAAGAATTTTAAAATAATGGAAAATGCAATGAGGAAAAAATAAATGAAAATTATGTGCTTAGTGGGATTTAAACCATGGTTGATTGAATTCTATTTAAACTGAGGTGGGCTAAACCACTAAGCCACTAAAGATACTTGCATTTTAGTTTTTACCTTTCAATTTTTTTTACATAACACATATATTCTTGTATTATTTTCGGGATCAGGGTGGGCGACATCGGGTCGCCCACCCTTGGATCCGCCCCTGCTTCTTGGTGGTGTCTTGCCATCGAAGCTTCGACGTTCATGGCGGATATCGGAAAGAAGTGGCCAGAAAGATGATTCAATTAGAAACTAAAAGAAGAAACTCTCAAACAACAATCCGAGTTGTACTCAGCAAATCAGAAATCACCATATTTGAAATCGAATTAGAAGCGTCCAACTCTCGCCCCTTCCTCGGTGCTTCTCCAGATCCGATTTTGCGGATCTGAAACCCCCTATTTTGTTGGAGTTGTGATCAATCGAAGATCCTCAAATCTCCAACTTTCTACAAGAAAAGGGTGATCCCCTCGGTGGTCTTCTTCCTCTTGAAGAACCTCTCAATCTACTCTGGACCTTCCGTTTACAAACCTGAAACCCCCCATATAAAATTTAAATAAATAAATAAATTACGTCGGCGGTCTCTCATGTTCCATCGTTCCGGCGATTCTCCGTTCAACCCCAACCCAGATCACCATACATCCCGTTCCATTCTCCCTCTTCTTAACCAGATCTAGATAAAACTCAAAAGAAGCATCCTCCTTTGCTGCTCTGGCGTTGATTCTGGGGTCTGTGCATCCGCCCTCCGCGGCCTGATCATCAGAGCTACTGCTACCACGAGACTCCCCACCACCTTAGCTTTCAGCTCCACCGATTTACAACTTGACCCTTGGAGGTTTCAGATCTGGAAGGTCGGTTTCAGGTGGTGGCCCTAGGCTTCGCCCCGACTCCTTCTCTCTTCCACCTATATCCACATCGGTTCACCTCCTTCCACCCGCGTCGCCTGCTCTGGGGTGCCTTCCGATGGTTGTACTTCGATCCCATCCTCTCGGGTGGGCTCGCCTTGGACAGGCTCTCTCGGCGTGCCTGACTTCCAAACGGCAAGGTCAAAATTGAAAAAAATTCAGTTTCGCCAACATCACTAGCAAATAGCAATAGCATCATCAGGAAAAATAATCAAAATAAAAAAAATCAGATCATATCAAAAAAAAAAAAACAATCAACAAAAACGGGGTTATTAAAAAAAACACACTCAAATCATCAAACCTAAATTGAAATCCCAATTCGCACTAACTTCTCGGTTATGGACCGAGTTAGATCAAATTACATACATTTTCTCTCTAACTATCTGCTAGCTTTAATCTAACACTGCAATTCTATTGATCTGAGAGACTTTCACTTATTATTATTAATTACAATTTATATTTTTATTGAATCACTCAATTTTAGCTTCTTTGACGTTCATTTTTTGTCACAAAGATTTTGCCCTGACCTTTTTTAGAGTATTTGTTTGCTTGATTCTTGCGGTAATATTTCTTTGAACTCTTTGGTCTTTCTTTTACCGCCGCGCGAGAGGTCGTGGACATGATCGAGATCTGACGGCTCATTGTTCAACCGAGTCCAAATCTGAGGTATGCACTTTTGTTCCTCAGGGATTCCCTACGTTGCCTCTACCATCTGGCAGGAGAGATGACTCAGTGACTCACATTGTCCCGGTTCCAACATTGTTTGTCATCGCGAGTTTTCGACCTTCGTTCTCTAGTTTGTTCCTGGTGTTTAGGTCTTTGTTGATTGGTCTTGTAATTTTCGGTTCTTTTCATAACGGTTTGTCGGTTTCCATTCTTCGACCTTTCGTCTCTCTGGGCTTGTCCGGTGAGTCGAATTCTTACCTGTTAAAAAAAAGGGTGTTTACTAGAATGTCCATATTTTCAGCCTTTATTAGCATTTTGTCCACCAGCCTATCCATATTAGCTAAATGTCCACCCGTGTTGCCGAAAGTGCTGAAACGGTTGAAATCGAAGTTGCTGAAATCGAAGTTGCTGAAACAAGAGTTGCTGAAATCGGAGTTGCCTCATTTCAACACCAATTTCCGCAATTACAACAACAATTTCAGCAAATTAAGGTGATTTCAGCAACAATTAAGATATTTCAGCAGTAATTACAACATCACAAATTAAGAGATTTCAGCAAATTGGGAGATTTCAGCCATACACAATTGCAAACAAATTAAGAGCTTTCAGCCGTAATTACAACATCACAACTTAAGATTTTCCATGAAGAAAGCACCAAATCTTAAGATTTTCCATGAAGAAATTACAGGTCGAAATGCAGAATTAATTACAGGTTGAAATTATAGATCGAAATGCAAAATTTGAAGAAAGCACCAAATCGAAATGCAGAAATACAGGCCGAAATGCAGAAAGCACCAAAACTTAAGATTTTCCATGAAGATAACGTTTCGGCTATATACACCGTAAATCCACACGTCCTTAAAGACGTGCAAGTGGGTTTACAGCCACCCGATCCCGGACGTGCAAAAGTGCACGTGCTTAAGCACATGATGCACGTCCTTAAGGACGTGCAAGCCCGTCTACTAAAGACGAAGCGGACATGCCTCTTCTTCTTCCATCCATTCCCACTTCCAGATCTACCAGAGAAAGAGAGAAAGAGAGAGCGGTGGCCGAGAGAGCGAGAGCTTGCCGGAGAGAGAGCCACCGAGAGAGAGAGAGAGAGAGAGAGAGAGAGAGAGAGAGAGAGAGAGAGAGAGAGAGAGAGAGAGAGAAACGCAGTGAGAGAGATGGAGACGGAAAGAGAGATGGAGGCGGCGGTGGCGGTGGTGGTGGAGCCGGTGGCCGAGGAGGGTGGTGGTGGGGCGGTGCCGGTGGAGGCGGCGCCCATGGAGCCGGTGGCTGAGGAGGGTGGTGGTGGTGGTGGAGCAGCACCGGCGGCTGCGGCGTCTGGTGGTGGTGGTGGAGCAGTGGCGGAGGTGGAGGATCCCATATTACCGCCGCGGAAGCGGCAGACGATTGAGGTGTCTCCGGTCCCGACCCCACCGGTATGTTATTTGAATTACTTATTTTTATAGTTTCAAAATATAATTTGATAGATTATAATATAGTTTTGATAATATAAGTTGATAGATTATAATTGATAATATATAGCCAACTGGATCATAATAATAGGCAGGGAGGCTCATGAGGGGGGATGGTACCCTCCGGCCTATTAGGTTCGGCGACCGGGCAGCGGTCAGCCAGATACAGGAGGAGACGGTACCCCACGCTCAGACAGCCACACTCGATGATCTGCTTATGTCTGCAGAGGGCTACCAGCAGTCGATGGGGACCCCACCGGCCGACGAGAGTGACAACTTCTGGAAGGGTCAACCATCTTGGGATCCTTCTGGCGATGCGACGGAGGGGCGACAACCTTCTTTGGAGACCTCGGATGTGCTGAGCATATTATCCGAATGAAAACCTTTTTTTCCGTTCCTTGTAACGTTATTCGCATATTATCCGAATGAAAACCTTAACAATTATTGTTTTCTATTTAATTAGACCATAAATCCTTCAACTCCACTAGCTAAACACTTCAATTTTTTTCAATTAACATTACAAAACCCTCGGAAAACCTAAACCCTACACCCTAAACCCTAAACGCGAAACCCTAACTAGGGTTTGCACATCCTTAACAACGTGCATATATTGCACGTGCTTAAGGACGTGCATGCACGTTGTTAAGGACGTGCAAAGGGTCTGCTAGTGGACGTGCACAGTCCCACACTTGCACGTCCTTAACGACGTGCATGCACGTCCTTAAAGACGTGCAAATCCTTAATCTGGATTTGCGGTGTATCTATCAATACCCGAAGATAATCAACTACGGACTGCAACCATTGAAGCAGAAGGGCACTGCGGGGATGGTGCGCAGGAGTCAGCCGCTCAGCACTGCAGAGGGTGCGCAGGAGACAACCTCTCCCTTTCTCCGTCGGAACCTCCTCCTGCAACAACCCCAATTGTCGACGCTGACGCATCCTCCGAATCCCCTCCGAACAACGGATCCAAACTGAACACACAGATCCATCGATCTCAGCCACTTGTTTCACCACTCAACATATCCTTCTTCCCTATTTGCAAATTGTTGAATTGGATCTCTCGATCTAGAAGTTTCAGCCCCCTTCTTCACATATCCTGCTTCACCAGATCGACAGATCGAGAGAGCACAATTTCCAGATCCTAGCCATGGCAAGATTGAAAAAGTTGCCAGATTGAAAACGCATTCGAGGGAGATCAAGCATCGAATTTAAAGAAATTGAGACTGAAACCGCGATCGACATCGCCAATGGAGATCTTAGGAGGACAAAGGCGCCGCCGATCCAACGCAGAGGGAGGGAGGAAGGTCGCTACCGTTGCCTGAGGGCAAAGGCGCCGCTGGCGGATTGAGGCCAAAGGAAGGTGGCCGCTTCCTCTCGTCGGAGATGAAGTCATGGGAAGAGATCGAGAGAGGGATCGAGAGAACAACGTTGTTGTGCTGAAATGGCGAGGAAGAGATCGAGAGAGGCTAGGGATGAGATTAGGTTTAGATCTCATGAGGGCAATTTTGTCTAGAAAATTATAGATGGACAAAAGGCTAATTAAACAAGCATGGGAGACACTCTCCCAATAAAGATAAAAAAATGGTATGTACCGCAAATTTTATCTTAAAAAAAAAACAGCTAAACCAATGTTAAAAGAGAAAGCTACACTAGTAAGGTGATCCGCAACGCGATTGACTTCGCGGAAGAAATTGGGAGTATTAACTATGTATCACATGCCTATACAATTCCAAGCTTCCCTTAACATTAAAATGGAAATAGAGATCGATAGCACAATATAATAAATCGAGTAGATGTGTATGAACAGTTTCGACTTTTTATTTTTTATGTGTTGAAAAACTCTTTTAAGTTTTCGGTCAAGTTCTGCGTTTACATTTACAAATTAAAGTCTTCGTTTTTTCTACAAAGTTAATTTGCATTTTGGGACTAAAGTTTCCCATTCTGTAACAAAAAACGGACAAATATATGCTTATAAAAATACAGCTAATTAATTTATTCAATTCGGAGTATCCATATTTAATTATTTATCATCCATCGGATTCGGAGTGGACGGAGAAACCGCGGCGTTTATTTAGTACAGTTCTTTTGTTTCGCCAGCTCAGCCCCAAGCAGCCCCCTACTGGGCCCCACCTGATCCTCCTCTAACTCCATTAAGATACTCCTTCCTGAAATGACCAAACTGCCCCTACACAGTGCTCCGATCTCCTGCCACGCGGCGCACCCTAACCGTGGAATCTTCAATTCGTTGCTTATATATATTTGTGTGTGTGGATCCAAAATCCAAAAATCCCCAAATTCATTCAAATTCGACTCTCGATGAAGCGAGGCGCGAGTTCAATTGCACGCGCCACCACCACCGCCGCCACCGCCACGATGGATCGGAAAACGGTGGAGAGGAACCGGCGGATCAAAATGAAGCACCTTTGCTCCAAGCTCGCATCTCTCATCCCCGGCTCTCCTCAGGGGGCGGTGTCGCAGACGGAGCAGCTGGAGATGGCGACAGGCTACATCGAGCGGCTGAGGGAGACGGTGGAGCGGCTAAAGGAGAGGAAGGCTCAATTAGAAATGCAGCCACCGGCGACTATGACTGTTCGCGACTCAAGGTATCCGATCATGGAGATAAGGGATCTCGGCTCGTGCTTGGAGGTGATCCTGGTAAGTAGACCGAGCAAGAGCTTCACGTTGTGCCAAGTCGTGAGTGCTCTCGAAGACGAAGGAGCTGAAGTCGTCGGAGTTAACGTCTCGACGGCTGCGAACAAGGTTTATCATACGCTTCATGCTCAGGTGAAGTGTCCGAGAGTTGGGGTTAACACTTCAAAGATAGGAGGAAGATTGCATCAGCTCCTCTCATCGCAAATATTGGATATATCTAGTTACTATATAAAGTAATATAAATGCAGTATTATGTATAAAAAAATATTAAAATAAAAGAATGTATGTGGTTTCACCGTACGTATATATAAAAATATACTGATATATTGAGTAGATTGATAGTTGAGAATATGAATTTTGCATTATAATGTTACCTCCCACCTTGTATTTTCGTTTTATTTTTGGCACAAAAGAGATAAAAACTCTATAATTTTTTTTAGAATAATGTTGTCCTTATTAATAAAATATTATTTTAAAAAATTAATAAAAAATTGTATAGTGTTTTTAACTCTTTAAAAAGCGTGTCAAAAACTACAGTGGCCTGTATTTTGAGATTATGGGAGTATATGTTATAGTTTATTATATGTACATTTATCTAATTCAACTTCTTATGTATTTATAAATATATTTACTAGTAATGTATATTTAATTAATATTTTATCGGTTAAAAATATATGTTGTTTTAGAAAGTGATTCTTATAATGAAAAAATGTATAATTTTAAGTATTTTGGTGTTTATTTAATTTCTAGCTCTTATAAGTTTTAGTAGATGGTTAATTTTATTTTTTGAGAAAGTGACAAAATAGATTAATAAATGAGCATAAAATTGTACTCCCTCCATTAATCGACAAAACGCGTCATTTTAAATTGTTGACTTTATTTAAGAAAACATGTCAGGTATTTTGATCTTTACTTTATAAAAATGCTTATTAATATATTATTGTTGTAGTTTTTGAGAAGATAAAAAAATAGTGTGATAAATGAGGATATAGTAGTAGTATATTTGTTGAATTGATTTCCTTCTAATTTGTGAAAAAAATAAAATGACCGGTTTGATGAATAGAGGGATATATTTGTAAATTAGTGTCCTTAAAATTTGTGTAAATGGTTAAAATGACATATAATAATAATAATAATAATCTATATCTATATAAACTATTAATTTAGAAGAGTTTAAGATGATGTGTCAAGCTTAGAGGAATTTTAGGAGTCTTGACTAGTCATTTTTTTTTTGCCATCTTTCTTTGATTTTCTTTAATTCTAATTTTCTTCTTCTTTTTCCTTTAATTCTCTTTTTGCTTTAATTTTACTAACTATTGGGCTTAATTCAAAACATTGACCTTAGCCTAAATTATAATTTTAGTAGTTTTTTTTTCTAAAAAAAACAATCTATATCTATATCTATATAAACTCTTAATTTAGAAGAGTTTAAGATGATGTGTCAAGCTTAGAGGAATTTTAGGAGTTTTGACCAATCATTTTTTTTTGCCATCTTTCTTTGTTTTTCTTTAATTCTATTTTTTTTCTTCTTTCTGCTTTAATTTTACTAACTATTGGGCTTAATTCAAAACATTGACCTTAGCCTAAATTATAATTTTAGTAGTTTTTTTTTCTAAAAAACAATGGGATTAATTGAAAACATAAAATTAATAATAAGAAAATATAAAATTAATGTTAGTAATCTATATCGATATATATCTATGTATACTACTTTAATCGTTTTCTCAACCCATGAGTTTAATTCAAAATATTTAATTATCTGAACTTTTACAATTATGTGACAATATTAATTTAATATATTAGTAAGATTTTATTTATAAAAAATCGCGTCATGGCGCAGGGATCATACTAGTATCATATTATTATGGAAAAATGACTCAAATAATACCAACTATCACATATGAACCAAAAATAATACAAACTAAAAAAAGTCTCAAAATAATACAAACTATCCATCTATGAACAAAAAATAATACAAACTTTAAAATCAACCAAAAATATTACAATCAATGAAATTTTGACTTTAAATAATACAAACTTTTGAACTTAAATTAGGATAAGATTCAAAATAAAATTTTATTTATTAAAATTATAAAAGAATCTATAATTATTCATACTTTGCACAAATCCACTTTTTATATTTTCAATACATCAAACCCACTATTTGGTTGTCCAATTTTGTATAATACAACCCCAATTTTTATAAATTACACAAAATTACATGAATTCTAGGATATGATTCTTTTTTTTTTAAAAAATAATTATGGATAAAGTGGATGTGATTTTATTTAATTTCAAAATAAAAAGTGTTGTGAGCCTAATTTGCCATGTTTTACACATACTTTTATATCAATTTGCCAAATTATGGAGTTTACACTAGTTTCTGTTTAATTTCGCAGAAATCGAGGCAATTTACAGCAATTCAGAGAAAGGATAAAAAACTCGGAGACAACTACAGAAAGTCCAAGATCAAGCAGGAGCTGAACCAGGACAAATCGAGCAAGAAACAAGGAAAGAAGCACTCGACACAGCTAGTCGATATTGACCAACCTTAGTCGATATCGAGTAACCCAAGGCGAAAACGAGTAAGTCAAGCAGCAAAGCCACTCGAGGAGCCCAGAGCTACTCGACGTCGAGTAACCCTACTCGATGTCGAGTACACACGTTGAGTCCACCAAGTGCCCAAGCTCGAGTACAATCCAGGAGAAGAAAGTGCTAGTCGACATCGAGTAATTCTACTCGATGTCGAGTACCCCAGTCCGAGTCCGAGTCCGAGATCGAGTGGAGTACGAGAAGATAGACTACTTGCAAGAGAAGATATGTGGAATTATATCAATCCACATGAAGATCTATCAAGTCCAAGAGGGATTTATCCACATTAGATAGTTTCCTTATAGATTTATTTCCTTTAATCATTATGTTTTATCATATGTTTTTAGATAGAAAGTTTTAGATATAGATAGATTGTTCTTCCCTAGATTACCTAAGGTTGAACACTATATATAAGACATTAGGGGCTGGGTTTTCGAATCATCCAATCCAAGCCACAAGCAATTTCATAGAGTTTTGAGAGAGAGAGAGAGAGAGAGAGAGAGAGAGAGAGAGAGAGAGAGAGAGAGAGAGAGAGAGGCCGAGTGGAGCAAGGGGGCGGAAGTTGTCTGGCTTTATTCGGTTTGCACTTTCTTCAGTTTATTTTAATGCAATTGGTTATTTCTTTTATGATATTGATGTTTGTTATGATGAGAAGCGAGTAGTCACCCAACTTCTAGGGTCGGGGTGAGCCCGACGGTAGCCATGTAAGGTAATGTAGTGAAGGTACAATCTTTTGATGTGATTTCATCTTCTATCCCTATTTGCATGATTCTTTTGCGACAGTCGAAGGTGATCCTTGTTTGTTGTTATTGAAGCAAAAGTGATCTTAATACAAATTGGATTAATTATGTGAAAAAGGTTAGTAACAATTAGGGTTTATGCGAAAGCCTCTATCTTCCTACTTGTTAATAACGAAAGTTATTTGATGAAAAGGCATGATCTTTTATACCTTATGCATTATTTTATATGGTTATCGTTGTGGTGTTGAAACCCTGATCTTGGAAGTCTTTTAGTTTATTGAGTTTATTCCCCCCAATTTCGTGTTTACTTTCGTCCTATTGCAATTTAAATTTACGGTTTTCGATACTGTTCTACTCGATTTCGACGACACTGGCCTACGTCGAGTGCTACAGTAATCGACGTCGAGTACCCTCACTCGAGATCGACTAGTCTTGCTTTTTTTTTTTTTTTTTTTGCGTTTCTTTGCTTATGTTCTGAGTCAATTTCGAGAGCATTCTAGACTGAAAAGGTGGGCGTTGACACGCTTCCTTGTGGATCGATCATGACTAACTTCTACTACAACGAGAGGAAGTCTTGTATTTATTTGCTTGGACAGGAGTTGGTTTGCTTTTATTAGTTTTGTTTATTTTAATACTAGACATATAATCCTCTTGCAACAACAAAAAGTGATTTTTTGTAAAGTTAAATAAATAAATAGTGATTTTGGTGTATTTAAAAAACAAAAGGGATGCAATTGTGCAAAATGTGTCTATGTACACATATTTTTGTAATTTTTGGTAAATAATGTTTTGTTTTGATTCTTCTCCTAGCGCAACTTCAAAAGTTTGTATTATTTTAGGTTAAAAGTTCATAGTTTGTATTATTTTTAGTTGATTTTAAAGTTTGTATTATTTTTGGTTCATAAGTGGATAGTTTGTATTATTTTGACACTTTTTTTAGTTCGTATTATTTTTGGTTCATAGGTGATAGTTGGTATTATTTTGAATCATTTTTCCTATTATTATTATAAAGATGACATACATAATGTTGGTTGGAAGCCTCATAACAAACTGGGCTCCAATGCATTTTTGAATAGTGAAATCAACTCTATGAAATATAAAATCGCCATTAACAAACCCCGTACCATGGCTTTTCGTAACCAACTGAACCCGCTTCAAAAAACCAATAGCCTTATCACCCAATTCCCTCGGAGTAGAGAACGCAAATGCCATGAAAAAATACCCCTTGACAACACAAATATCTGCGTACTTCTTCTCCTTTCTTTCTGTGGCTTGAGAGACTGCCTTCCCTGGTAAAAAGGAGTCATTGACTCTAGTTGTGAACGGTGAAGCCCCAACTACATCAGCAGAAGTGTCTCTACCCCTATCCCACCCGTAAACCAATAGATCACTTAGCCTCAACTCAACACCATCGTCACTGCTCATACCTCGTATGCACTTCCTTTTGAACTCCAATGCACGGTTTATAGCATATGTCCGCCAAAACATCCCGGACCATGTTGTGTCGGTGCTTGGCCCCAATGCCACGACTACAATGTAAAGCATGATCTCCAAATGGGTCCATCATGTCAAGCTCACAATTGGGATAAGTCGGATAGACACTAAACATAGGGATCGAGAGATGGTATTGGAGGACAGAATGAAACTGTCTGGATGGCATGGTTTGAGCAAGGCCCTCAATGGGA
The DNA here is from genome assembly GCA_963922045.1 of Persicaria maculosa. Classification (NCBI taxonomy): domain Eukaryota; kingdom Viridiplantae; phylum Streptophyta; class Magnoliopsida; order Caryophyllales; family Polygonaceae; genus Persicaria; species Persicaria maculosa. Next base: position 68,369,057 of record OY998259.1, on the reverse strand, counting down.
GTTAGGGCTGGAAATCACCCATGAGTGACCGACTCACCCGACCCATCCGACCCGATTATTAGGGTGAAAACCCGAAAAAATCCGGGTGACGGATGGGTGATGGGTCGGGTGAAATGGGTGATGGGTCGGGTGATGGGTGATATATTTTCCACCCATTACCCGACCCATCACCCGACCCATTACCCGACCCGCTTAACCACCTGTTAGCCCACCCAATTATTATAAAAAAAAAGATGCTAGTATATAAATAATACTACGTATAATTTAATTTAACTAACATATTTCTCCTTTTCTACCTCTACTTTCTCCATTTTCCAAGTGTTCTTGTTAAAAAGGTCTAAAAAAACTTGCATTATTTAACTCAATGTCTTTTTAAAATAATAAAATGTCTTTTATTTGTTTTGCATATACCGATAGAGTGTATGCAATTTGGCTCTTTCCAACGACTTTGTTAGCATTTACTGCATTAATACATGATTAACCAAATCATATTTTCCCAATTTGTCATGATCGAGACTCGTGACAATAATCCTCTTAATGCAAATTAAGATATTAAAGAAATTACCAAATCAAGATATTAAAGAAATAACACATGAGTCTGTTTTCTAAAGACATAGTTTTTCTATACCATTTTTTTATATTGAGTCTAGTAACCGAGTTAAATTCATCTCATTCAGTTTGATATACTTCTAATACTAATTTTGTAAGTTAAGGATAGTGATATAATGTATGAATAAGTCTTTTATTAATTTAGTAAGATTCATACGTTGACATGGTTTATAAAATTATCGAATATAAATGATTTTTAGGTATGTCTTGTGACTTTTTTTTTAGTTCCTTCACCCGATTAATCACCCGACCCACCCAATTCACCCGACGGGTCGGGTGATGGGTGAAACATTAAACGGGTGGATGATGGGTCGGGTGAAATTTTTTTGTGACGGGTCGGGTGAAAAAATGAGTCCATCCATCCATCACCCGACCCATTTCCACCCCTAATGGGAGTAGCCAACAAAAAATCATGTGCTCTTTCCCCTCTCCCCGCTTGCAAAATGTGTAAATGCCTTGGCGTCGGATTGTGTGTGGACATTAAGGTGTCATCAATGAACTTGAAGTATCGATCCGCCAAAACTGACATTAATTTTTTAGGGGTAGGGGCCGGATACAAACAAATAATTAATATCTGAACCAATACAAGTGACTTACCTCGAGATGGATTGGGTGAGAACATTGTCATGGCTAATGTCAGATGACACCAAATTGCCCAAAATAGATGCTTGAAGTCCAGCCGTTTGGATACGAGATGCAATGAAAGCATACTAACTAACATCATGAGCCGTGAGCATACCAAAGCCACCAAGTTTTAACAAAAGAGTGGTCTGACGCCACTGCCATGGACCAAACCCAACCCCCCCTGTAGTAATAACATGCTCAAGTGAGGCTCGAAGCTCATCATCAAAACAACTAATAACACCAGGGAGGGCATAAGGGGGACAAGTTCGAAGGGCAAACATCAACCTTGAGACCTCGATACAATTCCTTAAAGGGAGCAGCTCACACTGGGGATCATCTAGCTTTCGCACAACCTTTAAAACCTCTATTGACTTGTCAACCCTTTTCATAACCAAGCTATTGCAGAGTGTATCACTGATGCTGGCTGGTCTACCTAACAACTTCACACCCAATTTGGGTCTAGAAATGTTAATTAGATGGGAACAAACCAACTTCAAAACTCCATGGGTCTTCAGTCGACCAGAATAGTTTAGTTTTCTTAATGTTAATGAATAGCCCCAACTTCGGACCCTCTGCAAGCACAATCTCAAGAGCTTTCGCTACCTCATAGGTGTCACCTGAAAGGATACCGTCATCTAGATATCAAGCATTGATATCAAGAGCACATGAGGTATTAATTTTGGTGACAAGCGGATGCAAAACTAGAGCAAACAAAAGCGGACCTAGAGTATCACCCTGTTGCACACCTTGACAAGAGCGCAAAGAAACATCCTACCAATAGAGACGAGCAGGTTGGGCATAACAGAATTCAACCCACGGAGCAATGGAGGGGCAATGAGTGCGCACTTCATGAATCAAAGCAGCAGCATAATGACCATCTCCCATTTTGTGTTTGCACTGAACCACATTCAACTCAAATTGGGGACATGGCTTTTTTTTTTCTTTAACAAACCAGGGCCGTATGAAGTAGATGGAGTGAGGATATCCTGAACCAGAGATTGCATACCTCCCGACTCTCTATATCAAGAGAACTACTTGTTTAATAGGTAAATACTCTCATTTATATGTGCATTCCTATTTTCAAGAGGATCAAGTATATACACACTTTTAAGAGCATTTTCAATGATCAGGTTTTCCAAATTTTCTCTAATTCATTTTCTAATTAATTTTAATGATATAATATATTTTAAATAATTTAAATAAAGTGTTAATAAATTAGACAATTCAAAAAGTTATTAATTTAATATTATAATTATATTTGATAATTACTTTTACTAATTTAAAATCTTTAAACTGTGTTAATAAATTAGACAACTCAAAAAAGTATTAATTTAATTTTGTAATTATATATGATAATATGTTAGGAATGGAAATATTAGGGGTTTTAAGTGTAATTACTAGAGATTAGGTATTGGAGTATATAAATACTCTACGGATGTATTGTAGGGATTATCTTGCATGAAATACAAAACTATTCCCTTCTTCTTTATCTTCCTCTTCTCTGTATCTTCTCTTCCTCTTCTCTTTCTTAGATTCACTGTCAGACCTAAGATCCTGACAAATTGGTATCAAAGCTCGTCGATCTTCCGACCTGTTCCGAGAATGGTCGAAGGCACCAAATGAAAGCAATCGTAAGTCGCAACCAACCCAAACTATGGGGATTCTTGAAGAATTCAACAATCTCAACCAAGAGGATGACCTTGAGGAGTACAATGAGCGGTTTGGGGAACTCTGTTCAGGGTTGCTGTTCATCAATCCGTATTTGCCTGAATCGTATTTCATCTCGTGCTACATCAATGGGCTTAAGTTGAAGATCACATCCCTAGTAAAATTGGGGAGGCTCAAGGAATTGGAGGATGCCATGAAATTGACTACGCTCCACAACAAATCTGCAACTCAAGAACTGGCGCTGCAGACAAATCCGGAGCCAAATGCGTCGATTTCCACTCTGACAGAAACGGAAATCCCAAATTCAATGTCGACGGCTATCGTTGTTCTTGGAGAGGGGAAAACACTTCAAGAGAGTGTCGACCAAGATACGATCAAGCATTAAGAAGGGAATAATCGCAAGATCGACGCGTTGATCGAATGGGTTACGGACAGCCGGACGAAGGCCAAGCGATTGCGGTTGGAAATCGGTTGACAATCGAGGCAAGAGTCAGAAGCCTGGACTGTTGACGAGAATCAATTGGGTGCACCGGTCGTAAACGAGGCTTTCTCAGATGATGATGATGATTTGCAAAAATCGCAAGAAGCATTGGTAGCCCTGAGTCAAGAAATTGGAGACGTCATGGGAGCAAGGCTTGCGTATTGGGATGAGCTTGAATCTTCAATCGAAAAAATTGCATACCGGGTTGGTGATGTAAGCCCATAACTCGATTCAAATCCACATATTATGAAGGACCTCGAAGATCTTCAGATCCTACTCAACGATTACAAGGTAAATCTCAAGGTCTATGAGATTATGAATTGTGATGGTTTACGCATTGAATTGGTTTAATCGGTTAATCTCTAGCTTGATTGTTCAATTGATTTCCCTTGAGTTCAATTGATTGATCAGTTAGTGCACATAAGTTGTTTGTTGAAAAGCATAAGGCATGGGCTCTCTTCCTGACAACAATAGTTGAGAGCATGGGTTGCGAGGGCAGTGAAACGAGATTGCTTATTAGTGTTGAATCAGTCTATCGCCAATCTTCATACTTGAAAATTTTCGACCCTATGGGTGGTAGTAGTCGAGTGGGTCTAAGCGGAAAGGTGATGACGTTGTGGGTTGAACGGTCATGGATTGTTACTTTGCTTGTAGACAGACATAGTGGGATGAGTAATGGTCTGAAGTCATTACCATTTGATAGAGGTGGAGTTGTCCTCACTGGAAGAGGCTTCAGTTTCATTTTTATCCCAGTGGAATCTGCAGCAATGAGATGTGTAAATAGCTAACCAATTTTGGCAGCTTGGTGATAGATATGCCAAAAACCAGAAGTTTTGTTGTGAAAGTTGGTTTAGGTTGCAAGGACGAAATAAATTGCCCAATTTTGGCAGCTTGGTGATAGATATACTAAAAACCAGAAGTTTTGTTGTGCAAGTTGGTTTAGGTTGCAAGGACGAAATAAATTGCAAGGGGAAAGATGGTTATATTTTCAAGCACATGAGGCAACAATTGAAGCTTTCGATTTTGCACACACTATCCTTCAGAACCTGCTGCAATTTTAGTTGATTGTGCTCCTATTCAGTTAAATCGCAAAAATAAATTATTTGAGTGTTGTCATGATTAAAAGCTACACCCAAGAAATTCATTGGTTGTGTCATAAAGAGCTACCCCATATCCATTCTTTTATGTGAGTTGCTGAAGGAAAATGGAGCAATAGGACAGAGGAGCAGCTACTGCACAACAAATTGCTTAAGGTCTCCAACTCCATGGTGATGGCAAACCTAGCAGGTGGAGTTGAATATTCAAATATTCAATTCCTTGAGTTGCCACATAATGGTTGGGTGTTCATGTGAAAATGCAGTAGGTATTGGTTAGAATAAGCTTTCATTTTTTTCCCATTTATCATTAGCTATTATGAGTTTAAATTCAATAAGCATTAAGGACAATACTTATATAAGGAGTGGGTAATGTTAGGAATGGAAATATTAGGGGCTTTAAAGAGTGGGTAATGTTAGGAATGGGAATATTCGTTTTCGAGTCATATCGGACTCGTGTTGATATCGGGTGTGATGACAATTCGGGTCTGATCGGGTTCAGATCGGGTTTATTCGGGCATTAGTTTATCTAATACAATCGGGTTTTCGGGTCCTTTTTGGTTCAGGCGAATCGGGTTTCGGTCTAAACAAGTTTGGTTGAATCGGGTGTCGGTCTAAAAGGGTTCGGGTGAATCGGGTTTTAGTCACAACGGTTTGGATCGAATTGAGTGCAGTCAAATCAAACCCGCAAGAATCATATTGGATAAAACAAAATAATTTTTTTTACCTATGAGATATTTATCCTTCTATATAGATTAAGCTAATGTTTATCAATTCTTAATCAATACTACATTCATTAAAAAAAGTCAAAATGATATAAAATATTTTTTTTAATATTAATTTCATACTTATTACTCATAAGTACGAAATTATAAAAATAACCAAAAATTGATATTTATATAGTTTGGGCGTCTTAAAAAATGCTTAAAAGTTACTTTTTTAATGGAGGGAGTACAAAATTATATTTAATTATACTATATGCATGATAATATTACGATCCATGATTAAGTAATCAAATACTTAGGTTGTTTTGAATATTTTAGGGAAAATGCTAAGGTTTTTGTTGGTTTCGGATATAATATGGTTTGAGTTATTTCGAGTGTCGGGTATAATCGGGTCCGGGTAGTTTCGGGTTTCGGATATGCTCGGGTCGGGCAATTTCAGGTTTCAGGTTGATTTCGGGTCGGTCCATTCGGATATAATCGAGTTCGGGTTCTTTTTGGGTTCGGATTGCTTTCAGGTTCGGGCTTAAATCGAATCGGGTCGGTCGGTCTCGGATCCAAACGTTTTTTTCAGTTATTCGGGTGTCAGACGGGTTCAGGTCAGATTAATCGGATCGGTTTTCTCGGGTCATGTCGGGTATTGCCAACTCTAGTTGCAGGTTTATTTTTAATTTAATTACGAAATTGGCTCGAAATGTTTTAAAAACTACAGATTGGCCCGTATATTTTATATAACTACATAAAACGGCCTAAAACTTCCAGGGTTGCATATTCTGCCCTTGTGAAGTATATAAACACATTCCCGAAGATGATGTGTAAACATAAATTATATCAACTCCCAAAGTGGTTGAACTAATCGAACAAATTTCAATCCCCTAAGTGGTTGAATCAATCGAATAAGTAATTTCAATCCCCGAAGTGGTTGAATCAATTGAATAAATTAGTCTCATCCCCTGAAGAGGATGTGTATACATAGATTACTTTATATTCATTAAATTTCATCCCCGTAATGATGATATGATAAAAGCGAAACCAGATTAATCTCATCCCCGAAGCGATGAACTGATAAATTAAATCTCATCCCTGAAGTGATGAACAATCGCTAAAACCTTATCTCCAAAAGTAGATTAACGGACTAATCATCTCATCTGCCGAAGTAGATGAATATGGACTCATCTCATCTCCAGAAGTAGAAGAATGTACCAACATAAATTACATCACCCCTGAAGTGGTGAGTAATATCCCCTGAAGCGGATATAAAGTAATTTCAACCCTGAAGTGTTGAATTAATCAAAATTTTCATATCTCCTGAAAAGGATATAAGCTAATTTCGACCCTGAATCAAAATCCCCTTTCAATCCCTGAAGCGATTCCCTGAAGTTGATGTTATGTTATTATATCCCTGAAGGGATAAATGATTGAATATCATCCCTGTAGTGATGATTTATTTATTTATCTTATTTTTATATATTTTTATTATTATTTTTCATCTCTCGAAGTAGATGAACTATCTCCTGAAGTAGATAGAATTGTTAAATTTATATATCATCCCAGAAGCGATAAATTTATCTCCGAAAGAAGATAAATATTTTAGCTTATATATCATGATAAAATTTATCTCCTGTAGTAGATAAAATTTTAAAATTCATAATCGTCCATGTACCGATGATTTTTATAGCTAAATAAGCAAATTAATGTTTCTCCACCAGTCTCCAAAAGTAGACGAACATGTATTTGCAGATGTTCATTTTATTGAATTGTCACCAGAAGTTGACAATATGCCAATTTGATTTTATTTATTTATGATTTTATAGTGTTATTATTTATATCAACTATTTATTTATTTATTTATAATTATATCTCGAAATAAATAAACTCATCCCCTGAAGAGGATGAACACATTATGCTCATAAATCATTCCTACAGTAACGATAATAATCTCATGAAGAGATATATGAAAAGAAAATTTATAAAATGTCTCTCTCTCATCAACACAAATTTATCTCTAAAGTGACAATATTCATTTCCTGAAGTAAATAAATGATAAGAGATATATTGTATATCGTCCTAAAGATTATGTAAAATCATACCCAGAAGTGTATAAGTTTTATTTTAAAGTTGCACAAATACCCAGAAGTGTAGAAAATAAAGTGAATGCATGCAAGTTGTCTTCTCTTTGAAGTGAGTAATAATCGATCATACCGTTTCTTGAAGAATATGGTCAATGTTTATATTACAACTTCCTATATTTTTGAATTGCAACTTACCATCTTTTGGAGTATATGATCGAAATATACATAATAGAGACTAATTGTCACTCGAAGTTGACAAATGAATCATCTTATGAATAAAATCATTTCTTGAAGAAAATGATAAATTGACAAGTTTTTCTCGTGGCTCCACCTGAAGTGGACAAATACAATTTTTTTTTTATTCATTGCATTATATTAAATAAAATTATTATGATTTTACTTATTGTAATTCAAAACTCAAAGTGTTTCCCGAAGAAACAACTTATCATGAGTGTCTAATAGGGAGTTTTGTTTGGCAAATGAACATTTGGGAGAAAGGTTTACCACAATCCCGTAGATTGTGAAGTTTTTCAACACCAATCTAAGAGCCTGAAGACTCTACTGGTTGATTTTTATTAAACTCCAGAAGAGTGAATGATTCTTATAAACTATAGAAGAGTATATGATTCTAATCTTATCATTTGTACTCTTGAATAAGTACATGGAATGTAGGTTTTTATCAAGTTCAGAACGATTATCATTCGGTTGGTACAACCAATAGAAGTAACCACATAACACAATCCGTTTAACAATGCCACTTCCTGACATTCCTCTAAGCATAGCCTAAAGCATGCCCCTCGCCTCGCCAGCATAGGGTACGAAAGAGGTTAAGGTTAAGCGCGCAACCAATGTTATTGTTGTGGCTTATAGCTAGGTAGTTGTTATACGGTTAATTCCAAATGTCTTGAAGAACATTATAAATGACTCATACATGAAGTATGACACCAGCGAAAGTTCTGACAATACCCATTCAATGACATCTAAATTAAACGGATCACGATATACAAGGTTCAATGATTGAATATTATGGTTTTATAAGTGTCAAACAATTTCGAAAACCTGAAGTTTTCTCAAACAATCTTGAATGGAAAACCAAGATGAATACCATATATCTCCAGAAGAGCATTGATATTGTTACCTGAAGTAACAATGACACATCTGTATGAATTGACATGATATTGAACACCAATATCTCATATGACTGGCCAGAAGCAAGTCTTACAGAATTGAGAATGTATATATATGGTTTATTTGACACTCATTTATCCTATTGAACCTTATCACTAACCAGAAGTTCGTTAATGATAAAATATTTTTCTTTGTGGCATTCGGTCATTCATGTGAAACGATGATGGGCGGGATCATTGACATTCAGATACACACCCACTAAAAGGGACCAGAAGATCCTAGGACCCGAAGATCCTCTATAAGGGTGACCGAACATATATGGTCTTTCATATTGGCAAATCAACAACAATACCATCTAAATTCAAAGTAAATACAAAGTCTCTAATGTCTCTTGAATGGATTCAATGAGACAGCTACGGGACACTATCATATAGACCAGTGTAATTCCAAGATTACAGATGCCTCAACACTTTGGTCATATGAAACATAAGGTAGAGAATATTATCAAAAACATTGTTGAGCATAAGGTAGCTCACGACGAACCAGAAGAGTCGTTGGTCAAATGGACCCATGCATGTTTGCATTTCGAATTTGACACAATAACATCTCCCTAATTATCTCCAGAAGAGATCATGTCATTTAAAGGTTTTGAATAAGCAGCATATGTTCCGAGATGTACCTTCTCCAAATGAACTACAATGAGACACAAAGAAGTTGGATGATACATGAGGTTTGAGTCCCTATTGATATCAAATACCTAGAGCTTTATAATGGTGATAAAATGCTCGGTATTTAGGGGGAGAGGAAATGAGACAATTAAGAAAGAGATTGCACGGAAGTAACTTCTCTATCATTTCATATCCGCGAATAAATACAAGTGGACCAGAAGTTCAATAAATGAAATGATTATAAGTTTTAGCAAATATGTCATCAAAAGCATTTACTAAAGGATAAGAAAGTGACAAAGTCACAAATACTAGCTCATTTGGAAGTTCCAGAACTAACTCCAACTCAATGAATATCAAGTGGTTCTCAAGTACACCAGAAGTGTTGGAGATCACTAGGCTCTTGGTATACGATTCCTCAGAAGTGGAAAGAGCCTATGAGAATATGATGATCGTCAAATAAATAAATGGATGTCGACATCGAAATGATAGTAAATAGCTAGAAAAAGAAAATTCATGCAAGAATGGGTTCTTTAAGCATGATAGCATTGAACATGTAGTTCCAACACTGAAAAGTGTAACATCATTTGGTTTTAAGTGGGCCGGGTGTTCATACAAAATAAAATATAAAGCCAAGTTTGATTGCACAAAAGCCTAACAAAGGTTATATGAGAATATATTCACCAGAAGTGGATATAATTTTGGCTCCAAATAGAAATGGCGGACGTGGTAGATGCATACCCATATAAATGGAAAGAATATATCGGAAATGCTTAAAGCATCAATGTCAAATCTCCGTCACATTAAATTGATTAAATATCCTTATAAGAGTGCCAGAAGTACCTACAATTGTGAAAATGGTAAAATTGCATTAGGTCCCGAAGTACCATACAATGTTGTACTCTTTTCCTTGATCTTGGTTTTTATCCCATTGGGTTTTTCCAAGTTAAGGTTTTTAATGAGGCAACTTAGACACCATTTAATACACTAGATCCCCCATGATCAATGGCACACTAGGTCCTGAAGTACCTTATGTTTGTGCATTGAAAGCAGCTCAACGTCAGCAAATGAAATTCAAGCATTCGAAATCAATTATAATGTATGAAGACACCTCAACTTATACACGTCAAAGGAAATGTTGAGACTCGGCTATGCAACTCATACAGTCAGCACCATCAAGAAGTTCAAAGAGCTTACCCGAATGAGAAGACTGCAAGAAGGGTGTTGAATTCAGGGGGAGTATATACGCATTGCACTCTTTTTCCCTTCAATCAGGTTTTGTCCCACTGGGTTTTCCTGATAAGGTTTTTAACGAGGCAGTATCACCAAAACATATCACATGTCATTTGTATTTTTCCTTGGTCCTAGTTTTGGTCCCATTGAGTTTTCTAGGCGAGGTTTTTAATATGACACTCTTGTAATATTTAGAGATGTTTATCCAAGGGGAGTGTTATAATATTATGATATTGGGATGGATAAACTCTAGGAAACTCTAGTTCCTTTGTATACACTTATGTAATGGGTCCTTTGATAATTAATTACAATATTTTAACTAAATAGTTAATAAATTCAAGAACTGAAAAAATTATTAATGTCTATATTTGATAATTAATTTGAATAATTTAGAATATTTTAATTAAATTGTGAAGAATTTTAATCTTTTAATTAAAATCTATTAAGGAAAAAAATTATCAAGTTGTACACGTGTCATCATTTTGTTAGTTTTGGATGAGGAAGGTATCTATATATTGAGGCATCCCAAGTTTGGGAACGTTGTCCACAATGATCGAGTTTTCCAAATTAGATGAGAAAGTCAAATCGAAAGGGGGCTCTCGACCACTGCGGATTCTCTAATTAAATAAAAATAATAGTCCGCATAGGTCTACATATAAATACCTACGTAGTAAGCCTAATTGTTAGGGTAGCTAATGGATTCTTGTGTATAGAAAATCAATAGCTCTGAAAAGGTTGGGTAGACATAATCTTAAATTATTATATTTATTTCATTTAAAATTATATAATATCAAAATCAAAAGTTTTGAAAAGTTAGTTGATGGTGCTCGGAGTTTACCCTGGTCGTAAAAACATAATCTAAATTTACCTTTCACAAATCTAATTAAGTTGACCGAATATATAATGATACACTAGTAAGTAGTAACCGACATAATTAAAAACTAATTAATGTTTGTTAAGTCTCCACCTTAGCTTAATCAAACATGGCATCCAACTTAAATAATCTGCACAATACACTTATAGTAAACTAGAAACTTATGTTTACTCTCGTATTGGTATTAGTCAACGCGGTTTAATCAAACAATTAAAAACTACACACAAGTCAAATTCCTAACCAGGTAATGATATATGATGGAATTTTGAACTAATATTATATGATCGTCCACTCGAGTGATCTTTCACTAATTTTTAAAATTTGATCGATCACGTCGATCATCATCTACTGTTACCAGTTACCACCAAGCACCGGCCTTCACTACGCGCGGAAAGATTCACATCCTGAAACTCAGTCGGGTTCATTTGACCATCCACAATAGTTTAAGGTAAAATATACACATTTACATAAGACGTGTAAAAACATACATCGCTTTTTTTAACAATTTGCTCAATTAGTAAAATGGACATTTTTTAAACATAATTCAAATACAATTTATTTAAAACAAAAAATAAAATAAAATCAATCAATGAAATTGTCTTACTTTTTGTAAAAGTTTTTGTACATTTGCAAACACAAAAAACAACCAATGGAGTTAAAAAAATGTCTAAAAATACACATTTGTACGCGACAATATATTGTGGATGGTCTTAACTCAACTTTTTATATTTCTCTTCCCTTAAACAACCCTTAAAAACCCTATTTATTTATTTTATTGGGACCCACCTATATCATTTTCTCTCACATTCTCTCTCCCGAATGGCCCACTCCCTTGTATTTTTTTCTCTCTCCCGATTTTTAAGGGTTGCTTAATTGCTTAGCAACCAGTCAAATCGTTGCTTAAATTTTTTTTATCTTTCTTCTATTATTTTATTATTAGGTTTCTTAAATTATGGATTAAATAACTCCAATGCAGGTTCTCTTAAATGAGAGTTTTTCACCATTAAAAAAAATAACTGAACATATTTTTTTTATCCTAATTAGGGAAACGCCCATCAAATTTTAATATTACCAAAAAAATCCGAGTTATATTATATAAAATAGACGTCGTTTGACTTTTTAGCATGTTTTTTAATATAATGAGCTACTCCGTAAAAACTATATAAAATATTAACTTTTAAAACAATTTTTTTAATAATATGACACTTATTATTAATAAGTCTTTATATTATATTAAAAAATTACTAAAAAAAGATGTTTTAGATAGTTTTTAGCTCCTTAAAAAATGTGTCAAAAAGTCAAACGATATCTATTTCTGAACGGATGTAGTATTATACTACATCCGCTCAAAAATACAACTCTTATCGACCAATAAAATTTGAGGAAAAAAAGTCAGAAAATAATAATTATCGTATCTCGATACCTAAAAAAACTTAAAAATACTTATATTTTCTAACAAAATTTCAAGCCTAAAAACACATATTTTTGCACGGATGGAGTATATATAGATATATAATTGGAGAGTGAGAGGTGGTGTGTATTTGGGTTTGGGCTTGTTTGGAAGGATCTTGGAAAGGCCCAAATTAATATGGATGGTGAATAAGAAATAAAGAAGTCAGTGGATTAGTCACAAAATGAGAGTGAGCTCCTCCAAAGGAGAGTGAAAGGTGGTGTGTATTTAGTACGTGATCGGATTGAGTATGGAGGCGTCTCGATCACACGAATGGGTCTCGAGTCGAGAAACCATTCTGAAATGGCTCAACAGAAAGACTTGCGGGTAGTACTCAAAAGTCCCCGGTTCGAACTCCGAATGACCGCTCTTTATTCATCAAATTCAAGGATCTCGAGTCAAGTATGTAAGTTTTGTATTGGTGAATGATGTACTTTTAATTTATACATGATATAATACATGCTCTCATTTTGTAAAAAGAGCCTAATCTATCTTAATCACACGCGATCATTGCACAATTAGGGCAAAGATTATGTGCAATCCCTATCTTCGATTTGAACGATTAGGGGTTGCACATAATCTGCCTTGGCTTCAATAATTTGAAGAACCCTATCTTCTTCATTTTTAAAAGTTGATGCATTTCAGTCACTTTAATTTGTTTTAAAACTGCAACTCAACTCTCTTTGAAAGGGGGAACAAACAAGTAATCTGCAAAAAAGGCAGTGTGTAGATTCCTTTGGGTGGCACTCAAAGCTGCCAAAAAAAAAAAAGCTTCCATAGTTCCATATAGCTTCTCTCACTCATTCCTTAGCAGCCAAACGACAAATTTCATGGCATGCTTACTTTTCAAGGTTTCAAGCTATCATAATTCATAATACTTGAGATTAATTATATAAAAAAAAAAAGGTTGCAAATTGCAATTGATTCATGAATTATATATAGTTGCAACTTGCAACTCATGCAAACGCCACATTAAAGTTGCTAATGATACAAATCTTCTCTCTCTTTATCTATAGAGAGAGATTGGTTCCGGTGTACACAAGTTTTATCATGTGCACAAGCCTTATCGTATACGCATAAATTATTATTATTTTTTCTGTTCTCATTATTATTCGCCTGTTTTTACCTGATTATTTGTCTATAACAATGTAATTATTCGTCTGTAAAAAAATCTAAATTTGTTTCTGATGAATAATCACCCGTATCACCAAATAATTTCGTTCTAATGAATAATCATCAAATACCACCGAATAATCAGAAGTTACTTTTAATCTCAATTGTTGAATTTTTAGTTTAATGACCCAAATTTGTTAACATGATACACCATAAGGGTTTTATACATAATTACTCCCTCCGCATCACAAAACTTGTAGTTTTGCTTTTTGACATGCTTTTTAAGGAGCGAATAACTCTATAAAATATTAATTTTTTTAATAATTTCATAGATAATTGTATTAAGTATGAAATTATTTTTTAAAATTAATAAAATCATTAATATTTTATATAGTTTTTAACGTTCTTAAACGACGTGACAAAACTAAAAGTACAAATATTTTGATACGGAGGTAGTATGTCACTAAGAAAGATAAAGAAACATGTTGCCAAACAAACCCTTGAGTTTATCTTTGAGTGACTTTCAAGTGAACCAAGCACATCTCTAAGTATGTAATTGAGAGCCTCAAGTTGAGCAACTTGAATTGGGTTAGGCTTTACTTTACCTTTATCAGTGCACTTTTGAATGCTCAGAACACATTCAACTCAAGATGAATTGAACCAACTTAAGAGCATGGTAAAAGTAGCAAGAGGACAAAAACCAATGAACCCTCAACTAGTGCTCCTTCAAACAACAAATCTGACAGATTTTAAACAATCAAAAGTGGCAAAAACACACACCTATTAGTGTTACATAAAACAGGAATCCAAGGTGAAGGTTTAGCTCCAAATCAACTGAATTAATCAGCAACATTCCAGGTCATGTCATTCTCAAAGATCCAATGGCACACCTCAATGAGCCCCGGCCCGGACCCCAATGCCGCAAAGGCTCCATGGCCAGGGCTCCATGATGAGGTATCAAGGTGGCATATGGCTACACCATGGTTCACCTTGACCCTCCCCTTTAGGCTGAGTATGTCAGCCTCATAGGCCCTCACCTTAGGGACTGAGTGACAGTAGTACAGCAGGTAAGGGAACATGCTCTGATGGCAGGACACTGATTTTGTCACCTCACCACCATTGATTCCTCTTACTGCACCAATCACTACTTCCTCACCAGACCCACTCACATTGTCAGTAGTCCTTACCACCACATTGTGCCCGAGGATCGATACTGCGAAGTCTATCATGTCCTCCGCGGAGCCTACGCACCTCTTGGTCTCGCCCTCGCTAGGGGCTCGCTTGCACTCTTCCACCGCGTTCTTTATCACGTGCTCGGTGTTGGAGTCCCGCCCTGCGTTGAAGATCTTGGCGATGCTCGATGTCGAGAATGGGATTTTTTTCAGGAGTGATCTAGGCAGGAATGATCTCTTAGGCATCTTGTCTGTGATGTCAGGCATTCTCATGATAGTTCCTGGTTTCAGCATTGATTCCCTGAAGAATTTTCCCTCTTCCACCCACCTCTTAGCGAATCCACCAGCCGGGTTTCGAGAGGGTTTGTTTGTGTAGCCGGCAAAGGAGATGCCCTTGTTGTCAGAGTACCCCTTGAATGTGTTGTTGACACCGTAGGATTTGAACTCGATGTCGCGGCTGGTTGATCCCTTACCGTATTCGTTGAATGTGTCTGTTCCTTCGTTGAAGGACTTCCCGTAGTTAATGAAGCTCGCCTTGGCTGACTTCACGTTCTTACCATAGGACTGGAAGGAGTCATGCCCCACATTGGCTCCATCTCTGTAGTTCACAAAGCTGTCAGCACCCGATTTCGATCCAGAGTTGTAGCTCTTGAAGTCGGTGTTTGGATTGTTGGAATCAGTGGAGTAGCCCTTGAATGTGTCATTTGCCGAAGTGGCCAGCTCGCTGTAGCCTGTGAATGTAGATCCCAGGATGTTTGTAGTCTTGCCATAGCTACTGAACTCCATAGGGACTCCAATCCCGCCCTTACCGTAGCTTGTGAACACTTCACGGCCTGAGTTTGAGTCCCCTGTATAGTTAGCAAATGACAGCCTGTGCCCATGGCTGTTTGAATCATAGCTTGCAAACCGGAGATCAGGCACATTCACGTCAGTTTCATAGCTACTGAACTGACCAGAACCACCAGCTGAGCCAGCAGCATATCCAATGAACCCATCATCACCCACATTGGCGTTGTCAGCATAGCTCGTGAAGTTCTCGTTGTGGCCTGTAGAAGCGGGGCTGTAGTGGGTGAATGAGTTGGTTGGCATGTTGACACCTACAGAGTAGTTTTTGAATGAGTCAGTTCCCCTTACGCTGGAGGAGCCGTAGTTTGCGAAAGGTTTGCTAATGTATGATGAAAAGTCAGCATTTCGGTGGGGCTTTTGCTGATCAACGGAGGCTTGTTGAGAGTCAAATTGGCAGAAGAGGTTTGCCAATGAGCAAAAGGCAAGGAGATGGCTGGAGAGATCATTTTGAGAGGCAAGATTCGAAAGGAAAGCAGAATCCACCGGATTAAGCGGTGAGGCCTTTGAGAGTAGAAAAGCCGGCTTGGGAAGCTTGTTGGATATTTGCTTGTTCCAGTACCGAATCAGAGCTGCCTTCACGGTGAAAGGGTTCACCTTCTCAGAGGATGTTACAGCCTTCTCGCCAACCGATACCTGCATCTATTCAACAGTAAGTAGACAACAAGACAATGTTAAAGAAAAAGCTCTATCTGTCCTTGACAGAAAAGAAAAGATTAGGAAACAACAGATAACTTACCGCCAAGCATGATACGGATAAGGCCACAACGAAGTAAACAATCACCTGCTGGGACATTCTTATGGTTCAGTATGACGTAGATCGGAGGAATTGAGGAAGTGAGAGTTTGGTAGCTTGGAGCATTCAGGGGACAAATATATATACATATGAACAAAATGTATAGTAAAAATTTGAGTGCTTTCACACTTTTGGCCCATAGAATAATGGCTTTGCTTGCATGCTTCTGATAGGGCATTGCTTTCAAAAGAAGGAATAATTTGATGCAGAAACAGGAAAAACTCCATCAAATTGGTAAGAAAAGAATCTCTAAACTGTTTGACTCCTAAGCTAAACAGTCATGAAATAAGTGCTCCTTAATGGTTTAGCTAACCAAGACTATTAAGTTATGGGCAGCTGCCACTAGCCATACTAACATGTTCATCGAGATGTCCAGAAACCGAGAAATTAGGGTGGCGCACTGGAACAGATTCCAAAAATGGCCATCTAGCTCAAAAAGATAGAATATATATATTGAAGACAAATTTGTTGCAGAAATCAATGGTCCTTCTACATGGGTGTGGTAGCTTACTGTTAGTGTATTACCAAATAGGACCTATTAATTAAAGGTCAGATTAAACAATACTTGCCTGTCTAGAAACCAGCACTTAATTGGGCAGCTTCAAATTCCAGAACCTTTCTTCGTTTTCTCGGCAGATGCAAATCCTTATTTAACGCAGATACTAATTTAGCATTTATTTCAGCATCCAGTAATTACCCTGCAAAGTAAGGATATAGAGACAATAGTTTGAATATGAGCATTTCAAAAAGATTGCTCAATACTAAAATAATCCACGTTCTTGCATTTCAGTGGAGTGCAGTATTAATATTGTAAGTATTTCTAAGATGCAATATGTGATGCTTCAATCACATCTTGAGTAAGCATACGAAACATGTAAAGGTCCAATGCACAGCAACATGAAGGTGTGCAGATGATATTATAGTCTCGAACCCCCCTCCCCCTGAGCCCAAATATAAAACTATCTAGAGAATGAGAGAAAAGTGTTGGACTGCACAGAGGGTTGGACTGCATTAAAATCAATGGTTAAGTTAAAAGGGGGCTATAACAATGCTATAAACAACTCCAATGTATATGATTAGCACACAGAAACCACTAAGGGCAAATAGTGATTCATACAGAAAATCTTACTTCTGCAACTCTGACTGAAATGAGCAGGCACTGATTTCTGTATCAATTTCTCTCATTTTTGGAAATAAGAATGATATCACCAGTAGTAATTTAACAACTTCTTTCGTCCTAGCCTAGCTAAACAAAGAAACAGAAATTAGAAGTGAATGTCTGTGCAAATTACCCTCAAATTGTAATCACTGCATATCTCATCTGCACACCAAAGTGACCAAACATTTCTTCTCAAGAAGCTCAGATTCAAGAATGTGTAAGGCACACAAGTGTAGATGTACGGCACCAAAAAAAAATGTAACTACCAAGGCTATGATTCAAAAATAAAATCATCCTTCCCAACAAATCCAGCCTTCTTCATGACCACATGAAGATCCAATAGCACATCATCAATAAGCTTAGATTGATTGTGGGATTTATCACCAACTACAAACACATGAAACCTGTTCCCAACTTCAATCCAACTGCAACCGGGTTGCTTTTTCAACCCCTTGTCTTTCATTCTAAGCCTCACCTGTGCAGCTTCTTTCCACTTTCCCGCGGAAGCATATATGTTACGTAACAACATGTAAGTGCCAGCATTCTCTGGCTCAACCTCTAGGAGCTTCTTTGCAGCATTTTTAGCTATCTCAGGATTTCCATACAAGTTACATCCTGCAAGAAGAGCCCCCCATGCACATGCTCTTGGCCTTTCCTCAAGCCGATGGATAAACTTGTATGCTTCATCAAGCCTGCCAGCTCGCCCACAAAGATCAACTAAGCATGCGAAATGATCTTCCCTCAGTTGTATCGAATGGTCATTTATCAGTTCTTCAAAGTAACTCAGCCCTTCCTCAACCAGACCAGAGTGACTGCATGCAGATAGCAAACCCACATAAGTCACATCATCGGGCTTCAAACCAACCTTTTTCATCTCTTCAAATAACTTGATTGCTTTGGTGCCGCAACCATGATGAGCATATGCAGAAATAATTCCATTCCAAGACACCAAGTCCTTATGAACATTTGGAAAGTCACGAAACAATTTCAGCGCAGCTCCTATCTCCCCACATTTCGAGTACATATTTATGATAGCAGACACTACGTCCCTGCTATGTTGGTAGCATGTCTTAGAGATCAATTGGTGGATCTGTCGTCCCTCGCAAATTCCAGCTACATTACTACAACCAGCCAAAACACTAACAAAAGTTCCCTGGTTGGGCTTTACTGACTTAACTGTCAACATCTCTCGAAAAAACTTTAAAGCCTCTTCATTTTGCCCATCTTGAACATACCCTGTAATCATAGCTGTCCAAGATATAACATTTTTGTCGGGCATCTTCTCAAACAACTTTTTCGCACTATTAACATCTTTATTTTGGATGAATCCCGTAATCATCGTATTCCAAGAGGAAGTATCCCTCTCAGGCATGGCGTTAAACAGGTCAAAAGCTTCATTCAGTCTCAAATTCTGAGCATAGCCTGTCACCATTGCGTTCCAAGAAACCATATTCCTCTCTGGCATCTGAGCAAAAAGCTCCCCAGCCTCATCAATCCTCCCATTCTTTGACAAACCTGTAACAATTGCTGTCCAGGAAACCACATCCCTCTCAGGCATCTGATCAAACAGTCGCCTAGCTTCAGCAATCCTCCCGCAATGAGCTAGGGCTGTCAAAACCGTGTTCCATGACACCACATTCCTCCTCGGCATTCTATCAAACAGCATCAAAACCTTATCAATCTCCCCATTCCGAGCATAACCGTCAATCATAGTATTCCAAGAAACCACATTCCTCTCAGGCATCTCATTGAACAACCTCTCAGCTTCAAAAATCTGGTTAGCCTTAATGTACCCACGCACCATAGCCGTCCAAGTGAACACATTCTTCAAAGAGTCAACCCTCTCAAACAAATCCCTAGCTTCCCTCAATAACCCACACTTGAGATACCCAGAAATCAGAGCAGTCCAAGTAAGCACATCTCTCTGGGGCATTTCGTCGAACACCTTCCGCGCATCCATGATCAACCCTTCTCCTGCAAGCCTCGTAATTAATCGATTCGACCACGAAACACTTGGGTTTACAGAGTGATCCTTCTCCACCCCGGGAACAAATATGGATGCACATCGAACAGTAAATGAGAGCTTTGAGCAAAGCAACAGAGGTTTAACAATTCCTGGTGCAGCAAACCATGAAGAACCAAGACTAGGTAGTCTAGCTGCCATGTAGCAACAAAACAGATGTGATATGGTTTGGAATGAGGACTTCCATGGTAGTCCTGTCATCGGAATTTTTTTAGCAGTCGGAGTTTTTAAGTAGCGTTGATTTTGGGGTTTGCAGGAATTTTTCAAAAGGAGGGAAATAACTGATCGCCGGTTTGTTTCGGATTACTTCAGACTGAACCGGTTCATTATGTCATTTTTTTTTCCTTCTTTTTTTTGTTTTTTTATTGATTGGGTAATGATTCGGATTCGAAGATTCGCTACCCGATGACATTCTTTCGGAATTCGGATAAGGTCAGCAAGACCTGGATCACGTTCTAAGGTGGGATTGTTGGCCATGTGGGCAAGGTGTGCAACCTGATGAGTCACGCTATTACCAATACGAAGCATGTGTGAAAACGAGACTTCGTTAATCCATGTGATAAGAGTACAGATATCCGACATTACGAGTTCTATTTTCCATTGACATTTAAGTCATATTTTAGATAGTTGATAATTATGAGGGAGTCACCTTCGACTATAAGGTTATTTATCCTCATTTCTCTGGCCTTCAAGATACCAAATCCAAGAGCAAGGGCATCTGACAACAGCGGGGTTTGTTTTCCAATTAGTTTACAGTCAATTCCTACTGGTGCCCCTTTATCGTCATGAATGATGTACCCAATAGAACTTTGACGGTGGAGCACTGCCGAATCGTAAACTAATTGGAAACCCACCTCGGACATGTGGTTCAGTCAGTCGGTAAGTGCTACATACCAAGTAAATTGATTTGCACGCGTTGATATATTAGACCAAATGATAAGAAGTAAAGAAGAGAAACGATGAAGGCAGAAATCGAACCTAGATCTCTCGTCAATCCCCTCACTCCTCACTATTGAGTCATCCATCCAGGGCAAATAGATCTTTTAATTCCTATCATCAACTTCGTCGCTATGAAAAATTAAACTAATTTTAAAAATACTTTGTGACCCAAATTGTCTCAATGATTATTTTAATTTTCTATCTTATGTCATAAGAACATATAAGATATAAGATAAGCATTTCGATCGATTTGAGAAATAATCTCCCAAATACACCAATTTAACCATTTAAAAATAAATTTAATTTAGGGTTCACACGTGTTATTTAAATAAACAGTTTTCTAATTTGACTTGCTAACCTATGCTTTTAGGGCATATGATAGACGAAATGTTTTCAAAATATTGATACTAAATTAGTAAATTCAAATGATAAACATATGAAGTAAAGATAGTCTTTCTATTTTATACTCTCTCCCTCCGTTCGGTAAAATACGTCATTTTAAAAGTGTTAATTTTGTTCAATAAAATGTCATTATAATGTGGAGTTTTTTTGACCTCCCCGAAGAGAGTTTTTGAGGACTTCTGATAGAAGCCTGATTGAAATAGACAAGAGTCATTAACACCGATCATAAGAGATTGGGGAGCACCACGTGTAAGAACCCGATTACTATCCAGACAGAGGTAGTAGATTGTTAGTTGTAGTTATCATCTTTTACTTGTAATTTTTGAAAAATTATATATAAAAAAATATAATAAATGAAGGTATAATAGTATATTTATTGCTTTTTTAAAAAATCAAATAAACTAAAATGACATATTTTGTCGAACGAATGAAGTAACACTAATATCTACGTACTCTCTCCGTTCGACAAAACATGACGTTTTATTATTCACTACGCTTTTTTAGGGATAAAAACTATATAAAATATATATATATTTTTTAATAATTTCATAGTTACTATTAATAAGTACGAACTTGTTAAAAACATTTTATAAAAAAATGGATATTTTATATAGTTTTTTATCATTATAAAGAAGCGTGTGAGATTAGTAAGCGACATGTTTTTGCCGAACAGAAAGAGTAATTATATTTATGTTTGTAGATAGTCACCGGGTTTAATTAGTTGCTGATTCTGAGGAGCTAATAAATCTGATCCATAAGTTATCAGCATTCAAAGGCTCAACGTCTAGATTAGGATGATCTCTCATCAGAATTAGCTAGCCGTTGGAGGGAGATGATAGAGACGTTAGAGGGGTGCTGAAATTTCTCCCAAGTAGCTTCGATCCGATCCTTAGTTAATTTTTTACCCTATAAAAAGGCCTATATCTTCAAGCACCAATGTACACGTTCACTCATCTCCGGTCTCCGATCCCCTCCGTCAACAGCCGATCAACCTGATCACAAACCTGTCTGAGAGATCGAGCTCCACCTTATCTAACCCGACTGCTCCCTACCGGAGCGATTTTGATCTCGTTGGCGCCACCCTCCCGGAGTTGGCAATCAAAATTGCCTTGCCAATTGCCAAAGTACTTCATAATTCATACTTTTGAGTGCAATAAGGAGCCTTATATGCCGAGAGTATCCAAATGAATGAAATCTCATGTTTCTACCCATCATCACTTTCTAAACAGGAATTCAAAATTCTATAATTATTTTCTTCATGCCTAGCCAATATTTGTTACCCATCTCTTTAAATTTGTTTTTTCTCCTCCTAATAGTTGCAAGCTTTTTTTATAATTGATTTTTGAAAAAGAAAAAATCTATGGATCATAAGGTCACAAGTCATAACTATGTTCTTGTTGCAGCCATAATTAAAAATATCATTTTTTATAGGATTTTTTTTCCTATGACAAAAATAACAGTATTATGTTAGGCAGTATACCGATATTGCACCTTTTGGGCACACAATACACATGTATATTAATAATGGTATTTCCATTTTTTTTTTAAATGTATGGGTATTTTTAATATTTTCAAAATTTATATCTGATTTTGTGAAAAGTCTCATAATTATGGGCGCTTTTGTGTAATTTCACTCAGCAGCATGAAGAAACGGATTGATCGGTTGAAATCCAGGCCTCTCAAAGTCTCAATGTGTTTTTTTTTACAAAAAAAAAAAAAAGAAAAAAAAATCCTATCCATTCAAAGTGCAGTGCCGGGAAATCTTCACACCGTTGCCGGGAAACACCGAAAACATGTTTTCCGCAACAAAATCCAATACCAAACCACCAGTTCCTCAGCCACCGCAGCAGTCCGCCGCTCCTCCGCCGCCCACTCCAAAACCCGACCACTTGTTCAAAAGCCCCATCATCCCCCGCCGTCTTATTCTCACTTCGCTCGCGTTCTCGCTCTCCTCCTCCCCCGTCGCCGCCCCACCAGCCGATGCTCGCGGCCTCTTCCAAATGCCTCCTTTCAGGCTCGTCAACAGGTCCAATTACAGCTAATCGGTTTCCGATTTTGTGTTTCCATGGCGCGCGGGCTACAAAGTTGGTGTCTTTGGTGTTGCAGGTACTTCCTGGTGAGGGCTGGGGAGTCGGAGTACGAGAGCTTGGGTGTCATCAACACCAACCCCGTCTCTAAGACTTCCATGGACAATGGCCTTTCGGAGTCCGGCAAGCTGCAGACAATTAGGGCTGCGTTGGCCCTCAAGGAGATGGGCTCCTGCCAGGGCAGCTGCTGGATTTGGCCTTCCATTACACAAAGGGCTTATCAAGCTGCTGAGATCATTGCTCTCATCAACAAGGTTGATCGCAGGTAGGTATATATGAATACATCTCTCTGATTAAAACCCCTAAATTTATAACCCTAATTGATTGATTGAATTTGGCGCAGTCACATTGTCCCAGAGTACAGCTTTCTTGACGCTCGAGGCCTCGGCGCTTATGAAGGCCAGACACTTGAATCCATCTCTCAAGTAAGAGTTCAAATTTTGACTGTGTTGATTGATTCAGCCATTCAACAAAATTTGGGGGACAAAAGATCATATCTTTGCTGATGTAGGTTTATGACTCAGACAGTGTCTCGCCCAACACCAAGCCTCCTCCGATCGACGACGGGACCCCAAATGAGAGCGTCTCCGACGTCTTTGTCCGCGTGACGCAGCTCATGTCAATCCTCGAAACGCAGTACTCTGGTGACACGGTCATCATCGTGTCACCGGATTCCGACAACTTGTCGATTCTACAAGCGGGCTTGGTTGGACTTGATCTTAGAAGGTAAAGACTATAAAGACTATATCTTGTTTGTTCTTTGGGCTGGATTAAGAAGTTCCATTGATGCTTATAGTGAAGAGGTTTTCGACAGGCATAGGGATCTATCTTTCAGTCCTGGAGAGGTGAGGTTTGTGGATGCAAGTAGCATACCCAAGTCTAAGCCACCGGCATCTGCTGTGTATAAGTGCTTAAACCCACCAAGCTGTAGATGATCGATCTTCGTATTCTTGGATGAGTTCTCTTTTGTACATACACCCACATTCGCAACATAACAAATCGTGATGAATTAATGTTGCTGTCATGTATTGAGATATATGTCGAGCTCACTATGCTTGCATTATGTTACATCGTGGGGATCAAGGTGTGAGAGGGAATAAACTGAAATGCTGAAATAGTGAAGGATGCAACTGATACTGAAATAGTATTCGGAATCGTGCACTAAGATACATATGATTCAGTTCTTGTTGCTTTAAAACCACGACGAACTCCAGTTCTGGAGCTCCTAATTGTTTAATTTGTTAACATGACGAAATTAAAGATTCTATTTATAATTTGAATTTTGTTCTAGTTTGTTCAAGAATCAGATGCTTGAGTTAGAAGAACTATGACAGCTTTCAATTCCAACTGCAAGTCTTTGTTTAGTCTTCTGAACTTATGGATTGAGTTACAATCTTTTGTTCTCTGATCACTTGGCTTGTTTCTTTACCTCGCCTCGTAGTTGGCTTTTTCCTGAATTCGTGTTTCATTGGCTGCAAAGCTCTACAAGGCTACAAGACACTTGAATTTTACAGATAGTCAGCAGTGATCAAGATCTTACAACTCTTACAAGGACAACTTTAACTGTCATAGAAAGTTAAGCGAATGTGTGTGCTTCTAAACATCTATGACAGTACAATGATGTGTTCATGCTTCGGCTTCTATCTGCAGCTGCCCAGATATGGACAGAAATCGGGTGTGTTTTTAGTCTATATTGCTGCCTCTGTGTCGACCAAAGACCTTATTGCGCGCTCTATTCGTCGATAGCTGCCCTGATCAGTTGCTTCAAATGTGTCTTTTGTAAAGAGTGGAGTTACAACTGATCATCAGTTTATCAACAGTTATAGGCTGTAGCTGCTGAATAGCCTGAATGGATCATGTGTTAACTGATGCCAAAATGGAGGGTTTCAAAGATCAAGACAATGGCTTTCTCGCTTTATCTCATGGCCCATTGGGATTTTAATTTTTCCAAAAGACACCAACGGCTGTATATTTTTTTCTTTCCGACTTTTGCTTTTGTATAAAGTGGTTTTATCCTTTTTTTCCCCTTTCGTCGGTACAAAAATATCATCACGCCCAAGATTATTACTTTAAAAAAAATTTAAATTTAAATTATACTCTCTATCTGTTTCTAAATACTAGTCACTTTTTCAAGTCAAAAACATATTTTTTAAAAAAGTAAAAACTATATAAAATTTTAAATTATTTTTTAATAATATTATACTCATTAGTAATTCGTATGTAGTATGAGTTTATCAAAAAAAATGATTTAAAAAATTAATATTTTATATTATTTTTATCACCTTACCATACGTGTATAAATAGTAAAATGTTAATTATTTGATGATTCATATACATTAAACAAAATTACTTAAATATTTTTTTGAAAAGTAAACGAGTAAAAATCATAAAGCAACAAAATTTTGTCTAATTTAATTTTGAAAACATAATTTATCAAAGTTATTGTTTTTTATATATAAAAAAAAGTAGAAATAATTTTGGCCACAAATTACAAATAATTTTATAAAAATTATATTTTTAAATAATTTTAAATATTGAGCGAGTAGATTATACATTTCCATAACATACATATTTTTTTATAAATTTTTTTGAGAAATTTATATAGAGCTGAAAAAGTTAGAGATCAGAATCTTTGCCACGTGGAAAGTAGTAAGAACACAACCAGGCCCCACCACTCAAACCAGTCACCGTGTTGACCCTTCATGTCTTTGAACTCTCTCCCCAAAACCGCTCTCCTCGCGGGCCCCAAATCTCTCTCTCTCTCACACACACACACTCTCAGATGCAAGTGCAACCACAAAAGCCCCCGGCGGCGAAGGGAGCCACCGCGATGCCACCACCGCAGCCGCAAGCGTCGGCCGCTCCGGTGCATCTGAAGGAGCTAATTTGGCCCGACTCTCCCCCGATGGACGAGTCACCTGGCTCTTCCCTCCCATCCCAAGCCCAAGCCCAAGCCCGGGAGAAGCCGAGCTCAGGCGATGCGGGTAACTCCACCCCCGTCGAGACGTACTACTCGCCTTTTCAGTCTCCGCTCCCCGTTACTCCTCCAACGGACTCCACCACGGCGGCAAACACCCCCGCTACGACTACGAGTTCCTCGCTCGTGGTCAGTCTCGGCCGCATAGTGAGCGGGAAAACGGCGTCGTCCGCGCTTGTGGTCGCCGGAGATGGAGAGGCGGGGGGAGCGTTTGGATTTAGGAAGTGGAAGAGGAAGAAAAAGGAGGAGGAAGGAGTGGTTGGGGAGATCGTGAGTAGGTCGAGGAAGAAGGCGATGGTGATGAGGGCGGCTTTAGTCCTTAGGGTTTACGAATTTGTGCTTTCACTGATCTCCTTTGCAGTCATGGCCTCTGACACCACCCAGGGATGGAGTGGCGATTCCTTCTCCCGCCACAAGGAGTACAGGTGATTCGATCCTCCTTCGAATTTCGTCAAATTTCTTTCTTTTATGTTTGTTTGAGATTATCAATTTGCATTTCCGCTTCTAGTATCGAATCGGATAATCGCCACTGCAATTTGGTTTTGATATTTGAATTTGAAGAGTGCACTTTACTGCTAGGCTTAGGTTTGAAAGAAACTGGAAATTGGATTCTGAAAATGTATGATATTTGTATGACTGGTGACTGCATAAAACTGTGAAGGTCTTTCTTACTTGCTTGTTCTTCAAATGGAGAATGTGGAGAGTCGAATCGTTAGGATCCCGGGCAGCTAATACTAGGATGATATTGTTCTTGTAAGGGCGATTGTGTAATAAATTTTCCTTGTCGAGATTTTGAAGATTGGATGTGATGATGAGTTTGGCTTTCCTTATTTCGGACTAATCATACAATGTCATATCTGTGTTGTTGCAACTAGAGCGCATTTCCGACTTCATGTTGTAAAGCTGGGAAGAAAGCCTTTCACTTTGCAAGGAAAACAATATCTTTGTATCTATTTGTTGGGTGGTCTTTCAGTTTCCAGTTCCGACTTGTTTTTCCAGTGTGTGCGACACACCATATCTTCGTATGATCATATCTGTTCGGGCCATTTGGCAATGTGATTGATTTGCCCTTGTGTTTATGAGTTATGACTTTCATTCAAACATTTTCCATTTACCATGTTGGCTTACATTGATATCTGATCAGTGTCAAATATCGCATTTGTGTATGGTTATACGCCTACTTTTGGTAGAATGACATCCCAGTTTACATGGATGCAGGTATTGTTTGTCAGTAAACGTCATAGCATTTGCGTATGCAGCATTTCAAGCGTTTAATCTCACCTACAGTATAGTTTCTGGGAAGCAATTTATCAAGCACCACCTCCACCATCAGTTCGACTTCCTAATGGATCAGGCAAGTTTGTCTGTAAAGTTCCTTTGCATCAATCTACCACGTTGGTACTTAGTACACATCCAATTGCCAATGACTTAATCCTAACACACATTTCTATAGACTAGTAGAGACTAGAGATACCTCTTTGAAATATTTGTTGAATCTTGGCCTATAATTGACAAATTATAACTGTTGGCATTGCTATGTACTCCGTATGACTCTTACCCTACTGATTCTAGAACTTCAGGGTTAGTTACACTAAAGTATGAATAAGATCATTCAATGTCATGTGTCCCTTGCACTGAATCGCCTCTCAAGGTCAGAATTTGAACACATAGAAGTAAGATTAATCTCAATCTATTTGAACACGGTGTAGCTCTCAAAATATGATATCTTGATTCTATAAGAGAGTTTGAACAGATGGGATTAGCAGAAAAGGTAGGTCTTCCGAAGAGATGTGAAACCTATTAAAAAAATCAGTTGATTGTTAACGTTGATAATGACAACTGTATTGGATTTCCATTCTGAAGTTCACTTCCATGACCTTCCGGTATGCACATTTTGCAGATACTGGCATATCTTCTGATATCAGCATCATCTGCAGCAGCCACAAGAGTTGATGACTGGGAGTCCAATTGGGGGAAAGACGAGTTCACCGAGAAGGCTAGTATATCCACCAGTTTATCCTTCCTATCCTTCATTGGCTTCGGTCTCAGCTCTCTCATCTCCGGTCATAACCTCTGCAACCGTGACTTCACTTGATTTACCATCGAAATCTCTGTTGTAATTGCAACCCGGTTGCTGAGTTTGTACAGGCAAGTAGTTGAAGTTTTAGCCAGTTAAGTTTTAGCTGCCCTTTTGAGGGAGAAGTTTGATCAACTCGCTCTGTGGGATGTACTGTATTTCGTGCTTGATTTTCGGAGTAATGTTATCGAAGTGTCATGATCTACTTCGTTGGACAGTGTTTATTGATCTAATTAAGGAGGTGTGAGTGCTCATCTGTGTTGATAATGTACTTATTTACAACAAAACATGTGAGCAACAGCGAACTCTTTAATTGTGATTTTTCTCAATTCAGTGAATCAAATGGTAGTTTTCTGTACTGTCTACCAACACTTCCGATCATGAGTACAAAAATGTCACAATAGACATATAAGACAGTTTGGCCGAGTGGTCTAAGGCGCCAGATTTAGGCTCTGGTCCGAAAGGGCGTGGGTTCAAATCCCACAGCTGTCATTTTTTTTTAATAAGGATATCTATTTTTATTTTGATTATTATATCTTGTACGGAGTATTTTTTCAATTCAATTACGGGGTTATAAACTAATAATCTGTCTTATATATTTTCTTAATTCAATTCAAGTTTTTTTTAAAGAAAAAATTCTCTGGTCTGTGTTCCAAAATAAAGTTGTGTTTTTTCCCAAAAAATCAAAATCAAAATACAAATACAAATAAAATTGTTTAAGTAAATCCCATAGCTGTCATATTTTTTTATATCTATTTTCATATTGATTATATCCCATATTTTTTCAATTCAGTTACGGGGCTATAATATATCTTATATATTTTCTTAATTCAATTAAAGTTTTTAAAACAAAAATTCTCTTTTTTTTTTTGGTTTAACTGGGGGCTAAAGACCCTGATTTATTATTTAGCTAATAGAAATAGTTGGTGAAAACGAAGGGCATAGCCCTTGAATACAATCACGAAGGGAGTTGAAGACTTGGAACCTATCTTCTATTTCTAAACCTTTGTTGGCCATTGCATCTGCCTCCTTGTTCGCTTGCCTCCATATATGATTTACCACCACCTTCCAGCCCGCGTTGTCGATCAAATTCCGACATTGCAGCAGCAAATTGTGATGGGCGTGCTGCGTTTGTTCACTAGCAAGGAGTTTATGCGCCTCTGCACAGTCCAGCTCCAAGATCAGTTGAGAGATTCCCATCTCTTTGGCCAATTTCAATCCATGGTGAGCTGCCCTTAATTCAACCTCGAGGGCACGATAGTGGCCTGCTCGGAACGCGAAAGCTCGAAGGAACACTCCATCAGCTGCACGAAACACTCCACCACCCCCCGCGGGTCCTGGGTTTCCCTTTGAGGCCCCGTCGGTATTCAATTTGATCCATCCCGGCTCCGGAGGGTACCAGGACACAGGCACTCGGGCCTCCCCACTCACCGCCGGACTCAAGCTTCTCGCTTTTTCCCAGGCATGGAAATAGGTCGAGGTTGTCATCCATACCTTGTGGGGAGTCTCGTGTATGCTATCTTATCCATGGAAGACTAGCTCGTTCCTCGTCTTCCAAAGCAGCCATAACATTGTTGTAAAGATCGCACTCCATCTATCTCTTTTCTCTACATTGCTGAAGACCCAAAGTTTGACCTCCATGTTTGCAAACAGGGACTGTGGCGGTTGATTTCCTATCACACGCATCCAAGCCTCTTTAACCCGGTTGCAATCTCACAAAAGATGAATGGAGGACTCGTCTTCCCCGCATCTTGGGCAGGCCGCAAAGTCCGACATGTGACGTCTTTGTCTGGCTGCGTTCGTAATGATTGCGTCATGTGGCGCCAAGAATGCAAAGTTGTGAGCTCTTTGTTGAGCTGGAACTCTCCAAATATTACTCCAACCCTTCGATTCCGACAACCCGTGATTGTTAATGAGGAGTTGGAGAGCTGAAGCTGTGGTGAACTTGCCCGTCGTCGTATGTCCCCAAATACAACTTGTCACCTGCCTCCTGCAGGTCACTCACTTTGGCCGATTGCAGCGGCTTGTCCTCGTCATTCAGTAGAGGGGCGATGATATCCCACTTCCAATCTTCTCCATCCCACATTTTTGCAACAGTAACTCCTGATAGTTCCTCCAGCATTTCTTGTTGTGCCCCTTCCTCCAAGGTACCCTCCCGCAACTAAGGATGAGACCAAAAAAGAGTTGAAGCTCCATCGTCAATGCTCGTTCCTACCACCGCTTCTTGTAGACTAAGGAAATCAGTGGCCATCCCATTTTGTTTCTCCTTCGCTCCTTCAGGACTAGAAAGGCCTACTCCTCCATCCGCCGGCGATGGCTGTCGGAGAGGCTGACTGTGGTTCGAGGGTTTCTCTTTTTCTCTCATCGTCTGGCTAAAGATATATCAAAAAGATAAATAGAATTAAAAATAGGGAAAATGTTGTAAATCATATTAAAATTCTCTTGTATATGTTCCAAAATAAAGTTGTGTTTTTCCCCTAAAAAAATCAAAATACAAATACAAATAAAATTGTTTCAGTAAATCTATGAGTATTCAACGGTGAGTGTGAAGTCATCTCGTATTTGCTCGTGTTTGGAAAAACCGTAGATTTATAATGGACACTTGAAAGCTTATGAGTGAATCCAAATCTAAGGTGTCTGCAGTTGTTTTCTAAAAGTCCATCATGTATTGTTTCTCTCGTTGGTGATCATTATGCGTTTTCTTTAGACATTTTCTCTTTTGACGGTTCGATGGTACTATTTGTTGATAACTCGTTTTCTGTTGATGTTTGGCTGTTTCCATGATGATTTGTTCCTCTTCTAACTTCTCCAACCTCGATATATCAAACATACTTTTTTTTGGACTAGATAAGAATTCGAGTTCAGACATATCTAAAATTCGAATGCCGGTAGTCAGGTAGTCAGGAGAACCGTCTAAAAATCATAACATACAAACTAACTCAATCAAACGCACCCTACAAAAAATGAAACCAAGAAGACCTAAACCAAACATACTTATCTAATGTATTAAACTTTGCTTTTTTTTTAAAAAAAAAAAGTATAATCATAATCAAACCACCCACCGTTTTGAAGATCCATGGAAAATAATTTAACACTCCTCTTCCAACAAAATAATTCGTTGTGGATATTAATCTGCCGATTTATGAAACTTTTTTTTTTTTGGCTTTTTTTCGCATTTATTTCTCAAAATAAAAATCATTGTCGGGACCTTTATCATATCCTCAAATTTGATTGGAAAAGCTTTTCTTAAATTAAATTATTTTATCAAAAAAAAATTATTTTATAGGATTGATGATATGTTTTGTATGAAATCTTTCTCACTGACACTTTTTAATTTTTATCCTATACTCGTAAGACCGTTAATAATATTCCCAACTATGTTTAGCAAATTGGAGCTTATCCATTTATCGATCACCACAATATATCGACACAAATATGCATTTTCGATCAAAACAAGAAATGATAGGCACAATATTTATTCATTTCACTATTACACCATATTATCCGTTTTATTAGAACTCTCTTTATACACACACTCACAGATATATTGTCATGAGAGACAAAATTCTACATGCTTCTAATACGACTTTATTAATATAGTAAAAATGATTTAAATAGTCAGCAAATGAGACTAATTCGACCCTTAACAATTAACATCATTAAGCAATAGCTTTAAAATATCATTTAGAGGTTGAAACAATATAGTTAAACTAATGTTATAACCAAAAGCTAAGTTAGTTAGGTGATTCGCAATACAATTAATATTGAAAATTAATCCACTTATGACTTATCCCTCGTGTCAGAAATTTAATATATTTATTTAACTTTATAACACGTATTTTAAGGACTTAAAGCTTTAAAAATAAAGTAAAAATTATATAAAATACTAATATTTTTATTATATTTTTCATATTAAGTACTTATTAGTAACAAATATTATTTTCTAAAAAAATTAATAAATAAAATTAATATTTTATATATTTTTAACTCATTATTTTTTTTTGATACAAGGCGAAGATTTGGGGATGGTCAACCGCGGTTGACCCACCGCCCAATAGCGTCCTTACAGACGATGTCGTCGATCTCAGTAGGAATCCGCTCGACGACAAACGACGAAGAGAAACCAATATGCGCTAGCCTATCAGCAACCTGGTTCCCCTCTTTGAAGGTGTGCGAGAAACCGATCCTCTCAAAAGTGCGACAGAGACCGAGGGCATCCGAGACAACCATCTCAATCTCCCAAGGACATCGCCAGATCCCCTTCAAGGCGTTGATCAGCGTCAAGCAATCTCCCTCCACCTCGAGCCTAGAGAAACCCCTCATCGAAGCAACCTAGAGACTGAATAGAAGACCGCGACATTCCGCTTGCACAACGGACACCCTACCAAGGTCTCGGTCACCACATGAGTATTTTTTAACTCATTATAAAAAAATACTTTTGATCATAAAAATCCCTTTTTTATAAATAAAAAATCAAAAGGATTTGATCGGAAAAAAAAGGATTTTTTTTTTGGCGAGCAAAAAAAAAAAAAGGATTGGTTTATATACTCCGCATATTCCACACCAGTCTGGATTTGGTAGGTGGACTCATGGCGTCGGAATCGCCTCCTCCCAGTTCCGACGATGTAAATTCAGCTTCAGGTGTTTCATCCATCTCTCTCTAGATCCGTTTCGTTTAGTTTCAAGTCTCCAATTTTGGTTTTCTTTGCTTTCCTGCTTGGTGACTTGTTTGTAAGCTTACGGCAAATCTCGCAATTCCTGCTCTCTGCTATTGATGATTAGGGCTTTGTATATACTGCAATTCAATTTCACCAATCTTGTTCTTTTTCGTTGGCTGCAAGTTCAGCGGATACACCGCTCGTAAATGATCATATATTCGTCTCTCTGATATTTCAATTCGCCAAGTTTCACTCTTTGTGGGTTAAGATTATTGATTGCAGTCATTATCCTTTATCATCTGCATCAGTACTGTTTCTTTCCCTTTTGAGATTTACTGTAACTGTTATGTAAATGATTGATCTGTATTTTGTCCCTTGGATGTGATTAATCGTTAATCTGTGCAAAAAACACATTTTCTTATGCTAAGAAAGAAGGGGTGGGATTTTGTTATTGACTTCCATTTACTAGAATCACTTCTTCAGTAGCTTTGAATTGTTTTGGGGAAATTTGGGTTCTATTGAGCAGCTGAAGAAGCCAGTTAGGTAACCCCCAATTGTGATTAGAGCTATTTGATGGGCTTTCGGCTTAGTCTTAGCTGTGAGTATAAGGAGATCTTTCCCACTGTCCCTTTCATCTAATGTGATTCATGCTTATTTTAGAAGTTAGAACACTTAATGTAGACACTGATGTGGTTTTTTTTTACAGACCTTATTTTGTGATCTTTTCCCTTTTTGTCTTGCTTTTGTGGGAATATCTAGTTAAGCATAACGATCACGCATTTACGGGAAATTATGGTTCCTTGCAGGTTCAAAGCTTTCCCAAGATCGTACAGCTGAAGAGCAAGCATTGGCTGAGCCCCCTAAAGAAATTCCTCAACAATCTGTTTTTGTAAATTCTGAACCCATAAGAGAGGATCAAGTGCAGAATGCTATCAAGTTTCTGTCCCATCCAAGAGTAAAGGGATCTCCGATCATACATAGAAGGAATTTTCTTGAGAGGAAGGGCCTTACCAAAGAGGAGATAGATGAGGCCTTTCGCCGTGTGCCTGTAAGTAACTAGCACATGTAGCCATGAATCACTGATATCTAAGACAGTTGGATTATGAAATATAATACAGTTCTTCGATTTCTTTATCACCACATTTGACATTTGAATCAATTACAGGACTCTTCTTCTGGTGCTACCAACGCACAGGCAACTACAAGTCAAGGTAAATTTTATCCACGTATCCACTATATATAGTATATATAGTTTGGTCCTTTTGTGGTTGAATTTGGAAATGCAAATTATATTTTATTTAAATCTGAAGTCCTAGCTCTTAATCTGATCCTTGTGCACTGCCCTCTCTTGTTGGTAGTAGATGGACAAGTAAGGCCTTCCTCAAACATTCAACAACAGGGATCTGCACAAACCATACATCCTGCAGGAGGTGCGCCATCAGGGGTCATATCTACCTTCCGTAGGCAGTTTCACTGGTACCATGCATTTCTTGCAATGGGATGTCTTGCTGCCTCTGGAGCTGGAACAATCATTATATTTAAGGTAAAATATGGGATTCAGATCTAGGTTTTCTTGTTAATCCCATGTTCCACTATTTTGTGAGAAAATTTTAGTTGGTTATTATGTGGTGATTGCTAAACTTTTGCATGAAATCTTCCCTTTACAGAATAGTATAATCCCAAGGCTGAAGTCTTGGATTCGTAAAGTGATGTCTGAAGATGATAACAATGGCCTTAATGAGAATGACTCAAAACCAAGCTGGAATGAAGAAGCTGCAGCTGCGGCAAAAGCTGCTGCTGCTGCAGCTGCTGATGCAGCAAAGGCAAGTCAGGAGATGGTGATTATGAAAAGTGAAGGTAAGTCCTATTCTTTTCAGTTTTAGTTTTTGTTTTTATTTTTCTCCCTCGTAAAAAAAATAAGAAATAAAAAAGAACGCAGCTATTTGCGGAAATCAGCTGGCATAATTCATCCAGTTCTTTTTTGCTCTTCATTTCCATTGGTTGTTATGAGTCACTGATGTTGTGCATTTAAACATTGTAGAGAAGCAATTCTTTGAACGATTCATGAGTCTGATGGATGGACAACTTCAGGAGATCAAGTCAATGAAAACAGTTATTGTGAAGTTAGAAGGTATTTGAGAGTGGCCTAGCAGTATGTGAACAAGTTTTTATGCAGATTATGTAATCAATACTTAGTTAACACTATTTCTGCTCTGTGATTTTATTTTTATGCGGATGAGGCGCTCTTGTTTAAGATTCTTCCTAAAGTTGATGGGCTGTTTTCTTCATGATTGGTCACCTGAAGCCCGTTGCTGAACTATTCAGTTGGATTTCCTGCACCATTTGGATTTCAACCTTTTATGCATTTTTATTCATGTCATTGTATGATTTTATTGCAAAATGTGGATTTTTAATAAATGATTGGAGAAAAAGTGTTCTCGAATCATATGAAATTATGTATAGTCACTCTTCTCTATGCTTTTCCTTTTTGGATTTTTTCTATAGTTCCATTAATACGAAATTATGAATAGTAACTCTTCTTTATGCTTGTCGCCTGTGGTAACAGGTGACTATCTCTGCGTGGCTGAGTTAACCAAAACTGTTATTCATCCTTTTCTGTTCAATGATCAGGCCAAAGTTACAACTCAGGAAGAGCCCATCAAGTTGAAGAAGAGCATCTGAGTAGTTCTACAACTCATTTGAGGGTGAGACAAATAAATTTAACTATGATGATGAAAAAATTATATGAAAAAATTATACTCCGCCATTTTTCAGTTAGCAAGTTTTTGCCTAGGCTT
Source organism: Persicaria maculosa (assembly GCA_963922045.1). Taxonomy (NCBI): domain Eukaryota; kingdom Viridiplantae; phylum Streptophyta; class Magnoliopsida; order Caryophyllales; family Polygonaceae; genus Persicaria; species Persicaria maculosa. The sequence goes on along the minus strand of OY998259.1, from coordinate 68,333,393 downwards.
CGTATCAACTCTATTTACTTTGGTTTTTTTTTTCAGCAACCTTTAACTAATGGCAAGACTGATTACGACTCACGATCAGGTTGCATTAAACGTGATTGAAATCTTTATTTTTCCCGCTTCCTTTTATGCTTGCTTTGTCGCTTTGTATAATTTGGGCTCACAAATCATGTGTCTGAAATTTCTGATGCAGTAAGGTCTTTATCTCCCCCTGACTCTTCACAACCTCTTCATCCAAAGTCTTACATGGAGGTATATACTATTATCTTCTCCTTGGTAGAACAGCATTTGCATTTATCCTTTTGGACACCATCAGAAACACCTCTCCCCCATACAAAAGTTCTTATATCTTACCTGCATTCAGCTTAACATTCATTCACTTTTGAACTTCAATGCAGATCATGGAGATGGTTCGGGCAGGGGAGCGACCTCCTAATGTCAGAGTAAGCTTGCTTCTGACACGGATGATTGAATCTTGCCAATTTTCTTGTGGTCAATAACTTAAACCTGGATCCTCACCATTTCATGTTTACAGGACATAAATGATGCCCCACCAAATCCTAATCAACCAATCTCAAATCCAAGTGTTGCTCCAAGAACCAAGGTTTGTGTGCTAAATAGTTGTAGAATTGTTTAAAGTCGAATATGGTGTTGCTTGGGACTAAGAAATCGATTTTTTTCTCCTCTGGATAGCCTTGGGAGGCTGTTCAGCCTGCAAGGACCTCCAGCAGCTATGGCTCTCAACCTCCATACACTGGTGTAGGCTCAAGCTCTGCGGTGCAAGATAGCAGCAATTCATACCCATTCAATAACGAGGCTTCGACTCCCTGGTGGCAGCAAAAGAACGTGAATATCACAGAGATTGAGGGTGAAGATGATCATCAAGGCACCAAATTGAATGGCGACAACATCCCCTTCAACCAGCCACCTCAGCGCAAATGGCTCCCACCACAACCCCCACCTGTCGTGATGGCAGAAGCAGCCGTGGCCATTCGACAGCCAAAACCGAAGGTGCCAAGGGGAGAAAGGACTCTCGATTCGACAAGCTCAAATGGCAGCGAGATGGACGAGTTACAGAAGGCCACTCGGATATCTGAATTAGGAGGAGAACCGGATATGAATGGAGGACCCCCGGAGATTGCTTCATCAACTGAGATACAAGAGGAGCAAGTTGCAGATTAAACAAGGCAATCTGGGTTCTACTCTTTGGGTTGGTTGCATAGTAAAGGTACATCCTTTATGAATTTATGTGTCATAAATTAATAATTGTCACTGAACTTGTGTTCTTCTTGTATCAGTACTCATAATGCTTGCAATAAAAAGGAGAACTTGTTATTGGACCCCAAAAAAAGGAGCTTTAAAGTTTAAAGTACCTGGTACTTGTTATGGATATGGTGTGTTGGTGACTCTGATGGTTGAAGTTCGTTACCATCAACTAGTTTTTGTTAGTGATCAGTTCTTTTTGTTGCGAGTTTCAAAGTAGCATTTTTGTTTGTTTGTTTGGTATGTAAGATGAAAGTTTGTCAATGTTGTTAATTCATATTTTTTCCAAGTTTGTGGCTTTGGATTGATTATGCAAATTGAACTTATATTATATAACTATTTAAGTCCCTTTCCCTAAACATCGCAATTGCCTCTTTTAACACTTCAAATTAACCGCAAGTTAACAATCAACCCTTTCTTTTTAAATCAAAGACTTTTTCTTTCTTGGGAGGCCGGGGTCGGGGTCGTCGTGATATGTTTCAGAAGACAACTCGATGTTTTTTTTTTTTTGGTAGAAGACGTGAGAGCAAGCTCTCAAATTATATAACTAGCAAATGGCCTACACAGAAACAATACGGGGAGTGGTCTTCCCTTGAATGTCTTCGTCCATAAGAGTGACGATACCTACTGGAGGTCTAGAAAAAACATACAAACCAACCGAGAAAGATAGAGATAAAGAAGCAAGGGAGTCCGCGACATAGTTCGCTTCCCTATAGACATGCCTCAACTGGATGTCCCAGTCTCGGGATAACAAACTCTGGCATTGACGAACCAGGCTAGATAGTGGGTGACAATCTCCAACGCCTTTCCTCATGAGCGTAGTCACGAGCAATGAATCCGCCTCAACGATCACCTTCCTATGACCCTTCTCCCATGCTAAACGTAGGCCATCACGCAGCCCCCATAGCTCTGCAACAGGAACCGTACAACACCCCAATCTGCGGACATACCCAGCCACCCATCGGCCTTCATTGTCTCTGAGTATACCGCCAGCACCAGCACTTCCTTCCGAAGACACCGCACCGTCCGAGTTCAGTTTCACCCAACCCTCTGGTGGTTTCTCCCAACTGATCGCAACTCGGCAGCGGTCCTTGCTGGTGTCCTTGCCATCGCTAGGTCTCCAGGCCCCTGCATATTCCAATGCCCTCTCCCGAATAAACTGGGCTTGCGACCCGGCGCACGTCTTACCATTAAACACACGGTCATTGCGCCATCGCGAAATCCACCATAGGCTCATAGCAAACAGGCTCGGCCAATCAATATCCGTCCTATACTGTTGAGAAGAGAGCAGATTCCCTCGGAGCCAAGCCGCAAACGGCGTATCAATAAAGCCAGGATCTCGACGGAGAGCACCAAGGTCCTCCCACAACCTCGCTATCATCCTGCAGTCCCTGAATAGATGTGCAAGGGACTCAGTTTGCCCCGTACACTCGGTAAAACAAGGGTTAGTGGATAGATGTCTCCGGCATCTCTCCTCGTTAGTGAGAATCGCTCCCCGAACGACCAACCACACGAAGCAACGCACTCTTTCGGGCACCTTCAACACCCAAACCCGTTTAAAGACCTGGGTATCATTGAAGTGGACCTCACAGTTGCCCCGGATCATATCATAGGCAGCTTTAATAGAGTAGTTCCCATCCGACGAACCCCTCCAGGTCAACCTATCAATCTCGGCTCCAACCTCATCCACACCCAAAGACGCAAGCCTCATCAACTCGATGTTTTTATGAAGTTTTGTCTTCTGCGATCATTTCCTGTTGTACCAGCATTACGTTGAGTCGTTGACTATTATTAAAGCAAATATGTCAATAACATTATTTTATCCACACATGAAACAATTCGAATGCTAACATAAAGTATAAATACAATACACAAATTAATCCTATAATCCAATTTGTGCTCAATTTTTTTTATATAAATTATATTTGGATATTTAATGATATGATATCACATCATTATATTTTGAATTTTTGGCTGCTATGTCAAAAAATTAGACAGAGTTTGTCCCATATCGAAATTGATTTAATGTGGAATAATTTGTTTATATTTTAATAATTTTCAAAATTCGTCCTAATATTGATTTATTGACAGTTCAAATTATTATTATTATTATAATTATTCCATGAATAATAATTTTTAAAAAATTACTATTGACCATCACAAAAAAAAAAAAAAAAGATTGAAAACGTTTTTGTAATAGTAATTGAAAAAATTAAGTTGGTAGCTGAAGTTGATGACTTAAGTGTTGTTAAATTAGAATGTTTATAATTAGAATGTTTATAAGATAGTAAGGTATTTGGTAACCCATCTGATAAAGTAACTAATACAAACTAGTTCATGAGATAGGAGAAAATGAATAGAGTTATGAAAAACTTGGGATGAATAATTTATAAAAATCTAATTTCAAAAGCTAATTAAAGTAAAATCTAGATTTAACTTATTTAAAACTATACAATATTAACATTAAAACTCCGAAAAAATACCTGCATTGCCAAACATACCATAAATGTCCATAATTAGCTAATGTGAATTGGATTCAGTGTGTACCAAACTACAGTACCAATCAATCTCATCAATTCGTTTCCCAAATGGTTTTTATACTACATCTGTAGCCCTTAGTTTTGGGGGACAACGTGAGTGCATAAGTGAAATCGTCAATTCGTTCCTCGAATAATACTATTGGAGATTCATGGGCTTTTTACGTTTTATCCCCAGAATTTATCCTTTAAGCTTTTTTCACTTGCACGGGTGACGACGATTCCATATTCAGTAGTTTTCTCTAATCCTCTTTGAATCATAAACAACTGTCAATTTGCATACTTTGGTATAAAATCACGAAATCTCGACCCATAACTTATCTTCGTGTCCCTTTCGCCCTTTCTTTTATCTCTCTCCTCTGAGTGGTGAGGGGGCAATCCCAGCTCGGCACAGAACCAGCACTGGTTCCATTTTGATTTACACCTTTGATTCAATTTTATTTGATTTCTCTAATCTCATTTTGTGGGCAAAGCACCTCCTTTCTTGTCAATTTTCAATTCTGGGTTGCAGACACCACACAGATTCAATGGCTCTGAGCTTTCTCTCTCCAGCTGAGCTCAAATCTGTGTCCTTTTTCGTTTCCTCCAAGTCCTCTCCCCGCCCCAAACTCAAAGGTATCATCTTTCTCCCCTTCATGGATTTGTGTTTGTTCAATTTCAGTTTCTGGGTTCTGGTTTGATTGTGCTGAATTGATGCTTGAAAACGGGTTGTTAGTTTGAGTTTGTTGTAATGGGTACTTCAATTTTGATAGCCTTACCTGCTAATTTACCGAATCTAGTTTTTCTTATGGGTGGGTTTGGCAATTGAAGTTGGACTGTTTTGAGTGTCACTGAGGACACTTTTTATCTACTTTACAAGATTCATGGACTCCGTCTGACATGTCTCTCTGACCGTTCTCATTGAATATCTGTGTTAGGTTTGCAATAATGACAAATTTATTTGAATATCTGTGTTATTTTGGTGTGCTGTGAAATGAATAGCCCTAAAGCTTTGATTTGTTTCTAATTGCTACTCTCATGGTCTCAATCTTGATCAGTTATCTGAAACCTGCAGTACTTGCATGTAGAATTTCGCTTGAATGAACTTATTGTGTTACTATGTGTTCATATTTTCTAGGTTTTTAAGTGGTTGATACCCATATATTAAGCCCTTTCAGTCTGTCTATTGAAGGTGGGTTTTCATTAAAACGAAAAGATTATGCTCAGAGATCTGTGAAAGGTATTCAGTGTTCCGTTCAGCAGCCACCTCCTGCGTGGCCAGGAAGGGCTGTTGAGGAGCCAGGGCGTAAGACATGGGATGGTCCTAAGCCTATATCTATTGTTGGATCAACTGGTTCTATTGGAACTCAGGTAAGTCTGTATGTCCGAGTTGAATTGATACTATTTATTTGAGGCCAGTTAGTTAGGCTGTAACTTGATTATTTCATGAAAGCCTTTTGCTTTAATAATTTCCACTTGATGTCAAAGTCGAATTGATACTATTTATTTCATGTAAGATTTTCTTTCATAATTTTTACTTATGCTATGAGATTGAGCTATAGATGCAAGTGCATTATAATTTTAGACCAAATAATAATTTCTTGACTTTTTCTCCATGACTAGCCAAATACTTTTATGTCATTCGAGTTTATTTTTCTTCTGCGAGTGTTTCTGGTTAAAGTTTTGATCTTTACAGACTCTAGACATTGTTGAAGAGAATCCGGATAAGTTCAGAGTTGTAGCACTTGCTGCGGGTTCGAATGTTGCTCTTCTTGCTGATCAGGTGACCAATGGATTAAAATAAGGCTATACATGTTTCATTGTCATGGTCATTTTTTAACAACCTAAATTCATTTCCTTGGCATCAAACATTGAATTCTTTAGTCCCTTTTGGGATTGGATAATTCATCAAACATATTGGCTTCATCTCATGTTGGTCTCATTGAACAATGTAGCTTATCTGAAGTGTTAATGTTGATTCTCAGGTGAAAAGATTCAAGCCGCAGCTGGTTGCTGTTAGAAATGAATCTTTGATTGGAGAACTCAAGGAAGCTCTTTCTGATTGTGATTACAAGCCTGAAATCATTCCTGGAGAGGAGGGTGTTGTTGAGGTAATTCACTGTTTTTTCACATTTCTATCTGTGATTTGATTTGATTGATCCCTCATCTTGAATCTCCTATTTTGTTCCTTTTTAGGTTGCTCGCCATCCGGATGCTGTCACTGTGGTCACTGGGATTGTTGGCTGTGCTGGGCTCAAGGTAGCTGCAATAGTCTATTGCTTATTTTCCACCACTAGCACAATACTTTGCCGATATGAGTACCTTTGACATTTTTCGGGCTTTTCGTTTTCCACAGCCCACGGTAGCTGCGATTGAAGCAGGAATCGACATAGCATTGGCCAATAAGGAGACCCTGATTGCTGGTGGTCCTTTTGTTCTACCGCTTGCCCACAAGCACAATGTGAAAATTCTCCCTGCCGATTCTGAACATTCTGCTATATTTCAGGCAAGATGAAAACAATCTTTCTATGCACGAATGAAAACTTCATTTCTTGCAAACGGTGTATAATCCTTTCTTTTCTCTCTTTCTCTCTTTCTCCAGTGTATTCAGGGATTGCCAGAGGGTGCATTGCGCCGCATCATTCTGACTGCATCTGGTGGGGCTTTCAGGTTCGCAATATAACTTTTCTAGCATGGTTCCTTTTCTAGTCAAATTTGACATGTTACAATGACTACTATTTTTCCCTATGTTGGTTTGAACTTTGAACAAGACGATGAGTATAAACTTACTTGACAATGTTCCTTCTTCCACATAATCTACCAACTGTTATATGGTTTTGCAAGTTAAGTTATAATCGATATTTTTGTCAGTTGATCCATTTTCGGATTTTGTAAAATGCTTGCATAGTAGCTATGCCACCAGACGTGCTGAAGGGAAAGAAAACAAGTACTAGATTAGATCATTTTCTCTTTTTGTTGTCTAATACTATAATGATACGAGGTTCGCTTTTTTTAAAACATCTGCAGGGATTGGCCTGTCGAGAAACTAAAAGAAGCTAAAGTCACTGATGCCTTGAAGCATCCCAATTGGAACATGGGGAAAAAGATCACGGTAGACTCAGCTACGTTGTTCAACAAGGTTTGCTCTCATTTGATTTGAAGATCTAAAGTTCTTTGTTTTGTAACTTTTGTTCATTCAACCAATTTCTGTCATTAGTGAAGACTAATACACACTTTCTGATAGGGACTAGAGGTTATTGAAGCCCATTACCTGTTTGGGGCCGAGTATGATAATATTGAAATCGTCATTCACCCCCAATCAATCATCCATTCAATGATCGAAACACAGGTTGGTTTCATCTTATCAACAAAATTAAAGAACAATTCAGCTGACAGTATGGTAAAATGACTAATCTCTTACTATACAATCTGTCCAATTTGGGCATGCTTGGCAGGATTCGTCTGTTCTTGCTCAACTGGGTTGGCCCGACATGCGCCTGCCAATCCTCTATACTATGTCATGGCCCGAACGAGTGTATTGCTCTGAGATAACTTGGCCGCGTCTTGATCTTTGCAAGTGGGTATTCATCTATACCTCAAGATTACACATTTACATAAACAGTATTGTAATGTTTGTGAGACTGTTCATTTTTTAGGCTTGGCTCGTTGACGTTTAAAGCCCCAGACAACGTGAAGTACCCGTCTATGGACCTGGCTTATGCTGCAGGGCGTGCTGGGGGCACAATGACCGGAGTCCTTAGCGCTGCTAACGAGAAAGCAGTCGAGATGTTCATTGATGAAAAGTATGCACATTGTTTCTTAATATGCTTGATTGTCGTTGCTTACAACCTTTGCGACCAATGACTAATGACCATACGTATTCGGTACTCCAGGATTAGCTACCTGGACATATTCAAGGTTGTTGAGCTGACCTGCGACAAGCACCGGAATGAGCTGGTGACATCTCCCTCCCTTGAAGAAATCGTGCATTATGATCTTTGGGCGCGTGACTACGCTGCAAGTTTGCGGCTTTCATCCGGGTTAACTCCCATCCTTGCTTGAGCAATATCAGTGGCACATCTCTCACTAACATGCTAGTTACTGTCATGATCGATTCAGAATTACAGTATGTGACACTTCTTTCAGTAACCAATTGATTGCTGTCTATATGTTTTCCTACTGGGTTTGGAAGTGTCAAATTGAACACAAACTGGATGTGATTTGTTGCAGGCTGTAGTGGTTCGAGTGCGGGATTTCTTCGGCCAACGGTGTCTGGAGCTACATCTGTAAAACCATGGTAGTGATTGATCTCTTTTTGCTGTTGATTTGGCTCAAATGAAAGCCAAGAGCTGTTACAGAAACGCTTTCAATAATAATAGTTTAAATTTCCAACGTCCATGGAGCTTCTTCATATCGGCTGAGAAGTTGTCGATTCGGTCCACCAGATCTAGGATCTTGGTTCGAATCCTGCCTGTAGCGGGAACCGGTCCCAGCGATAATGGACAACTCATGGCTCTATTCCGTTGTGGTACATCTCGCGATTTATCTCATCTGTTGCATAATTAATGTCTTCTAGGCTCCGTTTGACACCATCATCTCTTTTTTTTTGATGAAATCCAAAATCTCATTCACGAACCATCAAATCTCCGAAAACAATATCAAATAAAGGGGGTGGTACGACACAACAAAAAATATAGACTCAGGTCTAAGCTTTGAAAGAAAATCCGCTGCCTGATTTCCTTCCCGCCGCACAAAACTCCAAATGCATTTTCGAAACCTCCTGACCATGCTTAGAATCAAATGAACAAGAGCACTAGCCGCTCCTCTGAAGGACCTTGCTCGTCCCTGTAGCAGTTGAAGGACCTGCTGGCAGTCTGACTCGATCACCACACTATCCATGTCGTGCTCCTCCGCCAATCGTAGAGCTCATGCGACCGCCTCCAGCATAGCTACTGGTTATTAGGAAAATAATATATATTTATATTATTAGGATTTTATTATTTTAATTATTTCTATTATTTAGGGTTAGAATAAGTTAAAGTTAGTTGGAGTAAAACACTCCATCTCTCCCCCCCACCTATCCACGTTAATCTCCTCAAGATTAACCTCCTCATTGTATTGCTCTATTTATATCTCCTATGTGAATCAATGAAAAATGTGTTAGTTTACACCAATACTTTACATGTATACGAGCCTTTTGCCTAATGGCTTTCATCCTCTCTAATTTCCGCCTCTTGGGCAACTATCCAAATTTCCGCTTTCGGACAACTATCCAAATTTCGGCACAAACCAATGCTCCGACATGTTGCCAAGAAATCTATCATACTGCTTAGGCCACCACAAAACAGCCTTACGGGCAATCCAAACTTGGCCCCGGCCATTACAAAACTGCTTTCGCCTTCCACACACACTAACCAAAATTTTGGCTTTTGCCAACCACATTTCGGCCAAAACCACGTCGGTCTTTTATTATGTTCTTGCTTTTGGTGGCCAAACCCCATGTCGACCACACACAAAACTGTCTTTGGGAAAATCTAGTTTTGGCTTCAGCCATACAAAATCACCTTCATCTAATCCAAAATGAAGAGCGATTGCATCATCCTCTTCAAAAAGAAAAAAAACTACCCCTAGAAAACTCCTTGATGCCTCTTCTATGGCGTCCTCCCACCACTTTCACACAACCCTACTGCAGCCGCCGAGCCACAATAGCCGCTAGGAGGCCAACGCCGCCGGAAACCGCCACCACCTTCCCTCCCATTGCAGATCAACACTGATTGCCCACCTGCGCAACGCTTGCGCCACCCTTGCTGTCGCGGCCAGGGGAATCGCTGGAGCTTGACACGCCACTAGTAACCGCACCCAAAATCGTCTTCTACTTGGACGTCATCCCCGCCATCCCGTCACCAATACCCATTGACATCGATGAAGAGTAGGGTCTGTCGAAAGTCTCAAAGAGAACGGACCACTACATCGTTTCATCGACATTGATAAAGAGGAGGAGTTCCTCACACAACCCTGGCCCAAAGATCCTACGACATCGATGGATTGGGCTTAATGTGCGTGATTTGGCAACACTACATATTTTTTTTAAAAAAAATAACTCTTATTTATGGTTCAATCCATACTTTTTCAGTTTTCAGTTTTCGATATCTCTTGCTTCAACTACGGAGGCATATTAGGAAAATAATATATATTTATATTATTAGGATTTTATTAGTTTAATTATTTCTATTATTTAGGGTTAGAATAAGCCAAAGTTAGTTGGAGTAAAACACTCCATCTCTCTCCCACATATCCACGTTAATCTCTTCAAGATTAACCTCCTCATTATATTGCTCTATTTATATCTCCTTTGTGAATCAATGAAAAGTGTGTTAGTTTACACCAATACTTTACACCAATGGTTCAGATCCCTCCTGAATCCTTCTCGTCGTTGCCCAGATCAAAACCCTATCCGATCCCCATGCCACTGTCTCCACTCCACATCCCTCCACTTCACTTGATGAAGCGTCGTAGTTTATCTTTATCTGTACCTCATCTGGCAGCCACCATCTCGCATAGCTCAGATCTGTCGTATCATCCCCCTTTTCACTCACCACCTCAATGAGCGACTCCCCTTTGCCTTGCTCCTCCAAAGCATCCTCTATAATCATCCGCGGGTCACCCCAAAGCCCCTAAAATACCCAGCGATTCCAAGCATACCAAATTCTACCTAGGATTGTTGCCCACAATGCCTGCCTCTTTGGTTTTTTCCTTTTACCACCCTATCTAGCCACTGCAACACAGTTCTACAATCCTTGCCGCACTTTTCCAGTTCAGGTTTCAACCGCCACACCTCATTCGCTCTCCGACACTCATATAGAGCATGCATCAAAATATCTTCCTTCCCACACACCTCACACAAAGGGTCCTCAACAACCTTCTTCTTACACAATGCACTTCGGCATGGGACAATCCCCACACATGCCCTCCATAAGAAATATTGTGTCCTCGGAACCCAGTTGAGATCACCTATCCCCATTTCCCCTATCCCATCTCACATCTTTTGTTTTATATAAAAATAAAATAAAAAATAATTTAAATTAAATAAATTTAAGAAAAAAGGTCAAAGAGTATTTGAAATGTGAGAAGGGATAGGGAAAATGGGGATAGGGGATCCCAACTGCTCGGAACCACCTTGATCTTCCAAAGCTTCTTCCACAACCCCTCTACCCCACTTGCCGTCGGCGACTCCACTCTCTCATCCTTCAAGAATTGTCTCTCTAAGCATGCATGATAAACCGAACGCACGCTCAAATTCCCGTCCTTAGTGGGATGCCACATAAGAGAATCAAGGACAGAAGGATCAACTAGGTATATTTTCAGCACCTCCTTGACATCACAAGGCAATAAGGTCTCCCGAAGCACAGGTTCATCCCACATCCTCTGTTCCCAATCAATGAGCTCGATGACCCTGGTAGAACCATCCCTCTCTCCTACTTTAGCCACTAGTCGATACGATAAAGGTCTAGCCGTCTAGGGATCCATCTGTCACTCCACACCCCTATACTAGCTCCATTACCCACCGCCCATAACGCGCCTTCTTCAATCACCTGTCTCACTCTCCATATGCTTCTCCAAGAGTAGCTTGGATTATGGCCAATAGGTGCCTCTAGGAAGATAGAGTGCGAGAAATATCGGGCCTTCAACAGTCGAGCAAGCAATGAATCAAACTCATGAAGAATCCTCTAACCTTGCTTGGCCAAAGGCTAGATTGAAGGCTTTCATATCCCGAAAACCTAACCATCCTTCTCCTTTGATCCAAACAACCTCTTCCATGCCATCCAATGGATCTTCCTTTGATATGTACTATCCCCCCAATAGAAATTTTACATCATATGTTCAATCTCTCGACCCAAATAGATCGGCCAAAGGAAGCAATCCATCGTGTACATCGGTATGGCTTGAGCTACAAATTTGTTCAGGACCTCCCTTTCCACATGTGACAACGTCTTCTCCTTCCACCCCTTATGCTTCTTCCGGACTCGTTTCCTCACATCCTTGAAGATCACCTTCTTGGACCTCCCTCAGGAGACCAAGGTACTTCTCATGTTTCTCTACTTCCGCTACACCAATAATCGTCCGGACTTCATCTCTGTGCACCTCGCTCACATTCCTACTAAACGACACTTTTGTCTTCGCAAAATTGACTTGTTGACCCGACGCTTCTCCATTAAGACGGAGTATATCAACTATTTCTCTGCTATGTTGACAAGTATCCCTTGCAAAAAGAATTCTATCGTCAACGAAAAACAAGTGAGTGACAGAGAGTGCCGTCCTGGCGATGCGGACCCCATGCCACCTACCTTCCCCTTCGCTCCTTCTAATAATCCCTGAGAACGCCTCACTGCAAAGCAGAAACAAATAGGGTGAAAGAGGGTCTCCTTGCCTTAACCCAAGCTCCGGAACAAACCTCGGGGATGGCGTCCCACCCATCAGGACCGAGAATGAAATAGATCGAACATACCTTATAATCATCTCTGTCCACCGTCGGTGAAATCACATCTTATCCATACAATGCTCTAGGAAGTTCCACTCTACCTTGTCATACGCCTTTGCTATATCCAGTCTGACCGCCATAAAACCTGTTTGCCAGCTTTCTTATTCTTCATAAAATGAAAATTTTCAAAGGCGACATCACATTGTCTATGATTAATCTCCCTGGAACAAAAACACTTTGATTTGGCAATATCACCTTACTCAAACACACCTTCAACCGGTTAGCCAAACATTTAGATATGATCTTAAAAAGCACATTACATATGCTTATAGGCCTAAGGTCCTTCATCCTATAAGGATTCGCAACTTTATGAATAAGCACTATGAACGTGTTATTAAGATCGTCGGGAAACTCAGCACTAGACAAAATGTCTAAAGCAAATCTAGTCACATGATGCCTAACAATATGCCAGTATCGTTGATAAAACAATGTTGACATACCATCACGCCTCGGGGATTTAGTGGGATGCATTGAGAAAAGGGATTAAACGTACCTCTTCACCAATGAATGGGTGCAGGAGCTCATGGTTATCTTCCTCTGACAGTAAAGGTGAAATTCCTTGAGAAGCCGACTCCAGGCTAGTGTTTAGGTTTGTTTTAAAAAGTTCTCCGAAATAATCAATAGCCACTTTCTCCATACCTTCCCTGCTTCTCCACTCCATCCCTCCCTCGTCAATCAATAAAACCAGTTTGTTCCGTCTAGCCATCCCACTTGCCTTTTGATGAAAAAACTTTTTGTTCATGTCCCCCCCATCGAAACTCATTTGTGTTTGCCCGTTGTTACTTTGTACCACAACATCTCTTCTTCCTCCATCAATTTAGCCTCTCTCCTCTGTAACTCCCTCCTCCTAGCTACAAGAGCACCACTCATACCTCGCTTTTGCATCTCCCTCAATTGATCCCTCACTTCTCTTAACTTGTGCAAAATATCCCTAAACATAGCCCTATTCCACTCCTTTGAATCATATAAGCATCTTGAAACCTTTCCCATGATCCCACCATCATCTAGGTTTTTGGAACATTGGTTTTGATATTATATGGTTTTAAATGAAGTATAAGATTTTAGTTAAATTAGCTTTTTAAATCGGAGTTTTTCATCACCTACTCACCCAAGCTTTTTGCAACTTTTGATTTTTTATTCACATTACAAGCCATCCCATCCAAAAAAGAAAAAGAAAAGAAACCCTTTGATTGGACGAGAATGAATGAAGAAAGACTAAATCGTCTTGTATCGAAGCTGATACCTTGGCTATTCCCGCAATTTGAGTTATTTTTTAATGTATATAAAATGAAATCGGGGTTTATACCAATCCATTCACTTCTTTTTCATTTGAATGAAGATGTTACTCAAAATAAAAATATCACTAAAAAAAAGGAATCTTCTACTATCAAATGAAAAGGGGGAAAATATATTTTGAATTAGAGAATCAAGAAAGAAAGAAAAACATAGGTCAAAGAGATCTCGCATCAGATGCCCAAAACCGAGGGAACCCCAAATCTGTTCTCTCAAACCAACAAAAATATATGGAAGAACTTTATACGAAATCAGATATGAAAATGGGTAGAACGAAAAAGAAAATCCAAAAGCATTTGGACTTGGAAAATAGACTTAGATGCGCTCATGAAAGGATCTTTTGCTTTGCAATTGAAATGGTTGATGAATCCTTAACTATGGAATTATTCGATTATGCTAATATCAGATTAAAATCTTTCAAAATTTCTATAAAAGAGAATATTTATTATCGAACCTGTTCGTATACCTGTAGTATAAAAAACTTGTTCAGAAAGCCCGTCTAATTATTCGGAAAGTAAAAACCCCCTAATTATTTATACTAGACCAACATCTATTACTCTATTATTACTAACTATTAAAATAAAAGCCTTACCGATGACGTGGCGACCTCTCCTTAATCCTAGGCCTTTTAACCAATCACCTTATCCTAAATTACAATTTTAGTAGTTTTAAAAAAACAATGAGATTAATTCAAAACATAAAATTAATAATAAGGAAACATAAAATTAATGTTAGTAATATGTATCTATATATATATATATATCTATATATACTACTTTAATTTTTTTTTCAACCATCTATTACTAACTACAGTATTAAAACAAAAGTCTTACCGATGAGTTTAATTCAAAACATTTAATGGGATTAATTCAAAACATAAAATTAATAATAAGGAAACATAAAATTAATATTAGTAATATGTATCTATAGATACTATTTTAATTGCTTTTTCAACCAATGGGTTTAATTCAAAACATTTAATTATCTAAACTTTTACTATTATTTTATAATATTAATTTAATATATCACTAAGTTTTTATTTATAAAAAATCACGACATGCCGGGGGGATATAATATAATTTCCTTTTTTATGATAATTAGCATATGATTTTGGTAAGTCAACTATCGCCTAAAATAGCTTAATTGATTTTATAATTATAATTCATATTCATATTCTTTTTAGGATAACATGTACACACTTTCAATATTACCTAAATATATAAAGGGCGGTTTTGCAAAATACCCACGAAAATAGGCTTATTTTGCGAAATATCCGCGTGTTGGGACATTTTTGTAAAATGTCCGCTATATAAATGTAAAGACTCGAATTTTCAAATCTTAAATTTCGGAAAAGGAATTTAAAAATGAATTTAAAGCGGATTCCGACCTAAATTCGAATTTTTGACAAGCGATTCTGTCTTTCCGCCTCGGGATTCTAAATTAATTCCGGATGCCGATATCCTCTGGATTTGAAACATTATTTAATCGAGCCGGGATAAGATCGAGAGAGCAGGTTTCGGAATAATTGTTTCGGGTATTTTGGGACCACAATTTTGTCTCCTTCTCCTTCGGATTTGGCTTGCTCACCAGCTCTCTACCTTCCCTTTGATCTGATTTCACACCATCTCCCTCTCCAGCTTTTCTTTCACTCATTTTGGCTAAATAACCCCTCTTTCAATCCCCCTCCCTCATTGACCGGTTGCCCCAATTGTTGATAAACAAGGACAACCCTCTTCCCTTTATTTTTGTCTTCAACCAATCTCTCTCTCCTCTGTCCGAATACAGCTAGCAGTAGCAGCAGCACCACCCTCACTTTTTAATTGAAATGCAAAACTTCACAAACCCAAAAACACAACTCCACACCTTATCCTTTTGTTTGCCGTGAGTCCCCATAACCGCCACCACCTCCTCCTTGCTTGGCTGAGCACCACCTCCTCACCACCACACCTCCGCTCTTCCATCAGCCCGTCATCGTCTCCCACCGTTATCACTAGAGCCGCAAGTGAGGAACCCAGCCCTGCTCTTCCGTGAAGCCAAACCGAACACCCTATTTCACACCCAGCGAACAATCCGAGCGCCAGCAGCTTCTCCCTCCGAGCAGCAGCCCAACATCCAGTTCCTCCGACGTCCGAGCCACTCCGGAGCTGCCCAGTAACAACCACCGAAGCTGACGCCACCACTCACTCCTCGCCTCTCCCGTTTCGTCCCCAACTGATCGGCCGAGAATCGCAGCCCCGCCTCCGAAGAAGCCCTGGACGACTCCGATCGAACCTCCGGCGAGTCGACGCCCTTCGGTGAGCTTTCCAAACCCATCCTTTTCAATCCTAGTTCCGATTTCGTGCTTCCTTGTGCTAACCGATCGAAAGGAGAGAGTGAGAGCGGGTCGGAATGAATAACGAGGAGGTCGAGAGCGAGATCGAGCGTGAGAGTGAGTGAGGGCGATTATGAGCCGGGGACATGGGTTAGGGTCGAGGACTCGGAAGGGGAGAAGGGAGGCTGAGGACGAGGAAGGATGGACGTCGGAGGTTGAAGGACGAAGACGAAGGAACCTCGCCGGCGAGCGCGTCTTCTCTGATTTTCGAACAGCAAGAGGAAGCCAAGGTTGAAGAAGGTGAGCTTTGGGTCCCACGCCTCCACATCCCCTTGCCAACTCACCTTGTTGGGGCCCATTCCCTTTTATTTTTCTTTGACTCCGGATTTGCAAATGAGAATGGAAAAATGAATTGAAGTTGGCATTGGGCCTATTCTTTTGGGCCGAAACCTTGTGTTTTAAAAGGAAAATGGGTCTGGGCCAGATTGTTTTGTCTTAAAAAGGAAAGTGAGAATTTGGGCCTATTCTTCCAAATAGTATTCGACTTTGGAATGAGAAAGGAGGGTCGTTTTTTTTGTATTTTACAAAATAAGGGGGATCGGTTTTGCTAATTTTATAAAAGGCTGATTTTCATAAAATAAATGGTTGGGGTTTTTAAGGGAATTGGAAGTACTTTTTTTGAAAGTGTTGAAGGAAAATGGTATTTGAGATGTTATGTATTATTATTGAGATTTAAAATATTAAATAGTATTACCTGAGTTTTAAAGATATAATATCATAGTGATTAAGTCAAATAGAATATTATGAGACTTGGAGATTTGAAGAGTTATTATTGGAATTTAAATCGAAATCGGAATTTGACGAATATTTTCCAAGGTCGGAATTTCTAACTAGTTAATTCGGATTCTTGAAATGGTTTCGGGACTAACTTGGGAATTATGTCATCGATGACTAACTAGCATGTTGATATGATTGATTGGCTAATAGCATGATTTGTATGGATTAATGGCATGATTGGGTGACTAATAACATGATGAGATTTTAAAGTTATCTACCGTTGACTTATGTCTTATGAGATATGATGAATATGATGAACTTTAAGATAAATGGCTATACGGATTTATTATGGGAAATATGTGAATGTGGTTGAGTGGAACGATGAGAATGATGTGGTCTTACAGAATATGGCATTGTGGTAAATGGTTGAGCTTGATGGAATGACGATTGTGATATGGTTGTTATTCTGGTTGAATGATGTATGCTTTGAGTGCTTGAATGATTAGACGTAGACTTATATATGTGTTCTGATATGTATATATCTAGGTGATAACTTGTGCTATGACTGATGTGTGCCAGACTTTCTATTATGCTGTTCTGCATAGCCAGGTGAGTTCCTATATGAGCTCACTCAGATTCGAAAAAAGAGATCTCCCTGCTTGTAGCCATGTGCATACTAGGTGCTTGCATTCATAATAAAGCATGTCATGTAGTATCCTGCTAGGATTGCACTCATGATTGAGCATTCGTTTACTCATTGCTTTTGTAAACAGAACGGCCGTTATCTGTGAAGTAACTAGAGTCATTGCTAGGGTTATAGGACGACCTAGTCTCATCGGGTCCCGTCCTGAGTCAATCGAGTCATGAGCTTCCTTATATTATGAGATGCCTGCGGGCTTTATTGTGGATACGGGTTGAGCATGCGTGCCACCCGATTATATGGAATGCATTCACGAGCTGGCCAGTCTCCGCCCTATCGGAAGGGGGTGGAGGTAGGAGAGGGATATACCACTTGGTATTCGGTGCTAAGGCCTTATTATATTTATGCACTTGATCTTAGGACCATGCTAGTGTGTTAATATTCCGCCTTGCATCTAGAAGCATCTTTATTAGGATTAGCGTGTGTATATGTCTGCTTGTTTGGGATTACATTGCGTAGGGCTTCGATCTGACACCGCCCCGCATACATTTTTTTTAGGTTTGTTTTACAGCATGATTGTTCCTTGCTTCTGTAACGCGGGAGCTCTCTTGGGCGATTGCAAAGAAATGGTCTAACCTTATATTCCGATAAATACGCTTATTTATTTGGTTTTGACCCGGCTCTGTCGTGGCACCCTCTTGTATTAAACCTTGATTCTACTATTTGCATGACTGTTGGTTTTCCACGCTTAGACTTATGACAGGTACAGGGGACTTCCCCGGGGATTCCAACGATCCCTTCGAATTTTGGGTATGAAATCCCCCTTGAAAACGTTAGAGTAGAATTTCAAACCTTCAACCTGTACTCGGGGCGCAAGATCCTAACGAGGGGTTTCATCCCTCGAAACGTAACCCGGGAATCATAATTCCGGGCCGTTACAAAGATGGTATCAGAGCTGAGGTTGTGCAAACCGAGTATGATAGGTTGAAGTGGTTTTGAAAATGGCCCAAGGTTTTCAAATGGTTTTCCAAAATGTTTTAGAAAGGACAAAATGAATTTAATATGGCTAACTCAAATGGACTAAATATGAACTTGACTCAATAAATCCGGTAATCAAACAAAGGGAAACGAAGGGGTAATAAAGGCGCTAGACCATCCCTATTGGATGTAGTTGGGAACGGGTAGGCAAAATATAGCTTGTTCTTTTACAGGTGGACTTGAAGACTCCAAGGAACCCGAAGGTTGGAGTGACATGGGTTAGGAGGCCGTGAGGTATTTGCCCCTCCGGTCAGCCGTCCCTCGAAGGACGGCATAGATCGTTTATGTGATTATATGCACTATATCCAATTGGGCCCGAGGGCGATCCTCCTTGAAGAGGATCATATTAATCACGTTGATTAATGCTTCCATGCTGAGTGCTATTGTGCTTAGGATAGAGAACTAATCAGTATGCCTTGACTTGAATCATGTATTGAATAAATGTGCAAACGGGATAGTGGGAGAATACCTTGTTCTTATGTCATTGGAACTCCTGTCTTATCGAAATAGCTCTTCCATAATTCAAACCCCTGATGATTCTGACTCCGTCAACCATCCCACCAAAACATTTAGGCATGTTAGCAAGGGTCGAAGAGCATCCGCTCTCCCCGTTTCGAGTCCTGTTTTGTATCCCACCACCAATGCTTTTATCGAGTCTCGTACCTTAGGTTGGTGTCTTCCACGGGAAAATTTGGGTCGGTCAACTAGATACTTCCGGGGGTGTGTGGATATGGGAAATTCATGAGTGTTTTAGGGAGGGTGATCAATGAAACAATTTCGAGTTGGAAGTGATTGTCTTATGGAGTTATCCTTCTCGATTCCTATACTGGTCAAATGTGTCTTCTTACCACGAGAGTCTAAACACAAATTATACCCTCTCATCTCGAAAACAGTGTGAATGTTCTGTTGTCATACCGAGCGAGTCATACTAGCGTCCCACGGGGAAACAGGGTGATGAGTCGGTGATTGCCCTTAGAGAATTCTGTTTGGTTATAATAGTGGGCCCCCCTCTTGTGATTGTATGACATGATGTGTTGGTATATTTCAGCATGACTTGTCTGATAACTTGCATGATCGCACTTATGAACGAATATATATATATCGAATCTATGAATTCCCATCATTGTTACTCTCCTTTGAATTAGGTCCATGATAGTGTGGTCAACCCTCTTTGTATGAGTGCCATGAGAAATGAAATTTTGAGCATGTTAAGTTAATCAAATTGAACCTCATTGACTATGTATTTTCTTAATGAGTGTTGGTAGTATCATGTAGGATATACATCTCCTAATTATTGACCATCATGCATCTACGTGCCATACTTGTCATACTACATGTATATGGTTGTGTTGGATGTGATAGTTGTTATGCCCAAATGACTTAACCATACCCCTTGACACGATTATTAGAGTGCATCTTAACATGCTTACCTGGAATCCACATTGTTTTGACCTACTTATGTGTACACTAAGTGAGTAATGGATCATACATGTGATATCCTATAATGCTCGCTATGTCATATATAACTTATGCTGCATATGTCTATTGTCGGTTTGTGCATACATGATATTAATATGTCAAGCATGATTAGTGCATGAGATGATAAGTTTTAGCCTGTCCCGTGTGCATGTAAAGTTGATTATGTGAAATGTTATGGATGCATAGGACGCTATTCCTTTAATAGGTACATGATAGTGTGGAATGATATGATTGAAATATTTTGTGATTGCCATGTGCACCTGTAACCTTATAGAATACCCTAAGGGGATTGTTGTAACTCTTGGGCCATGGACCCTAGGGTCGACGTCGCCAAAAGAAGGACACCTTTCGAAGATGGCGGTTGCAGACGTAATCCTCCTAGATGACTCAAGGAATGACGTTCTTCGTCCGAATTGTGATCTCTCCTATGCAATCTGGAATCGGTGTCGTGCGATAGGCTTGGAACTAACTAAATTGAGGTGTGATGACTGATAAGCTGAACTGGTAGTGAATGATTGCCTGACTAACTTGTGTTTGTGATGATGTGCCTATGTGTTTAAGTGTACTGATCTGCTAGTAAATCGGTTATGGGTTATATATGTGGTGGTGTATTCTTCTTGGGAATGAGTCGAGTGTTTTCCTTGGTGAGACGGATCAGGAAATCGCAGGTAGATTGAGGTCTTCGAGTTGGTCATTGGTTATGCGAGATGGAATGCATGAAGGATGTGTTAGCTTGGGTAGAGTCGAGTGAGTTATGGCTTGTCGGAGATAGTGTTCAGTGAGTATACTTGAGCTTCCGGGTAGGTCTTAGGTGAAGAGTGGAGTTAGCATGGTGAGATCCCGAGGGAGAGGTCTTCGTTAGAGGTAGAGTAAGGCGATAGCGTGTGCGGGTAGTGTAGTTCTAGAGGTGGATGAGTGAGCTAGGAGTGGATCGGCTTAGTGTGCCCAGGGGAGAGTTTCTAGGTAGACCAAGAGCGGATTGTGGGCATCATTCTTGATGAGCGATTGAGGAATGTCAAAGGAATCGTAGAATTCGGGACTAGGTTATAGGTGCGGTGATTTGGGAGCGGTTTTGGTAAAGGATGAGGTTGAGGAAATGCTAAGGATGAGTAGTATGAGGTTGTTTGGGAAATTATCGATCTTGGATATTAGATTATTCATATCGGGGTTGTACGTGTGATGGGTATTGGGGTTGTTAGATAGGATTGGTAATGCTTGGCGAAGTCATGAGTGAAGGATTTTCAGATGCGTTGTTGGAGGATTTTAGCACAGGGAAGAAATCGAACTGATGTGTGAAAATTGTTATCAAGGTATTTGAGGATGTAGAGTGAATCTTCAAGGAAAGGCTGGTAGCTAGGCAGAAGTGTTGTTGAGATTCTAGTAAGACTGTGGGCTTAAGGTTGAATGGAGAGATTCTGAGCATGGAATTTGGGAACTAAGCAAAGAGGAAGATATTGGGAGCGCTGGAAGATAAGGGATTTTAGAAGGTCTGGCGAGGTTGTGGCACTTGGGCCATTCAGATGAGGAGGTCATAGGAATTCTGTGGAACTGATGATCAGCATATAAGGGCTTAAGCGGTATAGATTTCGAGGTTCGAGGGAGCGTGATCAAAGGCAATTTGGGAACGTGCGGAAATGAGGAAATTTGGGAATATGTTGAGAAGAGGATCTAGAGTAGGTCGGCTTGAGGAGTCGTGATTGGTTCAGGTTTTGTGAGATTCGAAATGGGACAAGTAGGTAGAATCTGTGATTGGTCATTGAGGATAGACGCGGGTGATGAGGAACTCGGTGATTCGTGGTTATGAGTTAGCACTAGACGGTTTCTGCGTTAGAGTTAGTCGAGAGTGACAGGTGTGAGATGGTCAGTATGAGTTGGGTTCTTAGAGGTGGATGGTTAATGAGAGTGGTTAGTGGTGCGGGAAGTATGATCAGGTTAGAAAGTGATTCGAGATGCCTCTTTGGGAGATGGTGGTCAGGTGGAGTCTTGAGAGCCTAAGAAGAGTAAGTGAGATTGTTAAGAGGCGTCTAGATCGATCGTGAGAGCGGTTCAATCGAGGACTTGAGATTTCTATTAGAAGGTGAGGATGTGACTAGTAGAGGACCCCTGGGGTGAGGATGTGTCTATAGGGAGTCTTGGTAGTAGGTCGAGTTGTTAAGCTTGTCGGAATAAGGGAATTGTGCGATTGGGAACTCCGAGATATGGTTTTAGGGGGTCGAGTTGGATTTGAGGTCGGTATGTCGAAGTGGGCTGGTTCTTAGATGGCTTGATGGCATGAGAAGTGGGATACCTAGTAGTTGGATTGGGTAATTGGCGTTGATTGCATATAGTTATAAGGCTAGAGAGTTTGTATATGAGCGGGACGCAATGATAATTAGAACTAGTATCAGATTGAGTCGATAGACCTAGGTGAGGTTGATCTTGATGCGAGAGGCAATGAGTAATGGTCGTATCTTGTTATGAGGGGTATTTTTAGGCGGATTCTCTCGAGGATGTGACCTGGTGAATGCTTTATTTGAGGTTGAGTGTTGTGCGAATTCGATGCTATAGATGATGTTGACTCTCTAACGTATTGCCGCTCACAATAGTGAACTGTTAACGGAAGTACTTGTTTGCCTCTAATGCGATGACGCTTAGTGGTTAGCATGAGTATGATGTGCTTATATGATTGATATGACGTGATTATCTTATTGATATGATGTGCAACCTCTATGATGTGATGTGATGGACCCCACTATGAATGATACTATGCTAGATATGTTATATTATGTGACTATCCTTGACATGAGTATGATACGTTTATAAACGTGTGGTATGGTTTCTATATTGAACGATTGCTATGATATATAATGCCTTGAATTGGAATTGCTAGGATGTTACAACCAAATTGACGAACTTTGATTCTGACTTGGAACCTAGGAAGAAAATTGGGATTAGCCTTAGAGTTGGATGATTCCACCTCCTGGAATTTGAAACTTGCTTGACTAGCATCGGGTTAAGGGATTTTGAATGACGTTTAAAAAGGACTAACTTGGATTTTGAGAAATTGAACGCGATCGATAACTTTAATGATTTTGAGACCAAACCTTTTCGAATTGAGATCTCTTTTGAAATTTTCTGACCGAGCTTGCATTATGACGCCCCACGAAGTGGATACATGCATTTTATAGGGGCCCTTATAGACTGCTTGCTAAGACCTAGTGGAGACGCTATAATGCTTTTCGAGTTATGATATAACCGAGAAGTCGGGGTAAGGATGTGGTAAGGGCCCATACCACACTCTAGCTACGCTCTATCGGGGATATTATGGCCATGATGACGATACTGTGAGAATCTCATAGGGGCACTTATGAGGCACTTACGGGATCAATAGAATGGTCCTTAGACTCATCTATTCCAACTTCATCCCCTACTTTGTTTTGGTTTTAGTCTCGGGGATGAGACTTGTTTTTAGAGGTGGATGATGTAAAGACTCGAATTTTCAAATCTTAAATTTCGGAAAAGGAATTTAAAAATGAATTTAAAGCGGATTCCGACCTAAATTCGAATTTTTGACAAGCGATTCTGTCTTTCCGCCTCGGGATTCTAAATTAATTCCGGATGCCGATATCCTCTGGATTTGAAACATTATTTAATCGAGCCGGGATAAGATCGAGAGAGCAGGTTTCGGAATAATTATTTCGGGTATTTTGGGACCACAATTTTGTCTCCTTCTCCTTCGGATTTGGCTTGCTCACCAGCTCTCTACCTTCCCTTTGATCTGATTTCACACCATCTCCCTCTCCAGCTTTTCTTTCACTCATTTTGGCTAAACAACCCCTCTTTCAATCCCCCTCCCTTATTGACCGGTTGCCCCAATTGTTGATAAACAAGGACAACCCTCTTCCCTTTATTTTTGTCTTCAACCAATCTCTCTCTCCTCTGTCCGAATACAACTAGCAGTAGCAGCAGCACCACCCTCACTTTTTAATTGAAATGCAAAACTTCACAAACCCAAAAACACAACTCCACACCTTATCCTTTTGTTTGTCGTGAGTCCCCATAGCCGCCACCACCTCCTCCTTGCTTGGCTGAGCACCACCTCCTCACCACCACACCTCCGCTCTTCCATCAGCCCGTCATCGTCTCCCACCGTTATCACTGGAGCCGCAAGTGAGGAACCCAAGCCTGCTCTTCCGTGAAGCCAAACCGAACACCCTATTTCACACCCAACGAACAATCCGAGCGCCAGCAGCTTCTCCCTCCGAGCAGCAGCCCAACATCCAGTTCCTCCGACGTCCGAGCCACTCCGGAGCTGCCCAGTAACAACCACCGAAGCTGACGCCACCACTCACTCCTCGCCTCTCCCGTTTCGTCCCCAACTGATCGGCCGAGAATCGCAGCCCCGCCTCCGAAGAAGCCCTGGACGACTCCGATCGAACCTCCGGCGAGTCGACGCCCTTCGGTGAGCTTTCCAAACCCATCCTTTTCAATCCTAGTTCCGATTTCGTGCTTCCTTGTGCTAACCGATCGAAAGGAGAGAGTGAGAGCGGGTCGGAATGAGTAACGAGGAGGTCGAGAGCGAGATCGAGCGTGAGAGTGAGTGAGGGCGATTATGAGCCGGGGACATGGGTTAGGGTCGAGGACTCGGAAGGGGAGAAGGGAGGCTGAGGACGAGGAAGGATGGACGTCGGAGGTTGAAGGACGAAGACGAAGGAACCTCGCCGGCGAGCGCGTCTTCTCTGATTTTCGAACAGCAAGAGGAAGCCAAGGTTGAAGAAGGTGAGCTTTGGGTCCCACGCCTCCACATCCCCTTGCCACCTCACCTTGTTGGGGCCCATTCCCTTTTATTTTTCTTTGACTCCGGATTTGCAAATGAGAATGGAAAAATGAATTGAAGTTGGCATTGGGCCTATTCTTTTGGGCCGAAACCTTGTGTTTTAAAAGGAAAATGGGTCTGGGCCAGATTGTTTTGTCTTAAAAAGGAAAGTGAGAATTTGGGCCTATTCTTCCAAATAGTATTCGACTTTGGAATGAGAAAGGAGGGTCGTTTTTTTTGTATTTTACAAAATAAGGGGGATCGGTTTTGCTAATTTTATAAAAGGCTGATTTTCATAAAATAAATGGTTGGGGTTTTTAAGGGAATTGGAAGTACTTTTTTTGAAAGTGTTGAAGGAAAATGGTATTTGAGATGTTATGTATTATTATTGAGATTTAAAATATTAAATAGTATTACCTGAGTTTTAAAGATATAATATCATAGTGATTAAGTCAAATAGAATATTATGAGACTTGGAGATTTGAAGAGTTATTATTGGAATTTAAATCGAAATCGGAATTTGACGAATATTTTCCAAGGTCGGAATTTCTAACTAGTTAATTCGGATTCTTGAAATGGTTTCGGGACTAACTTGGGAATTATGTCATCGATGACTAACTAGCATGTTGATATGATTGATTGGCTAATAGCATGATTTGTATGGATTAATGGCATGATTGGGTGACTAATAACATGATGAGATTTTAAAGTTATCTACCGTTGACTTATGTCTTATGAGATATGATGAATATGATGAACTTTAAGATAAATGGCTATACGGATTTATTATGGGAAATATGTGAATGTGGTTGAGTGGAACGATGAGAATGATGTGGTCTTACAGAATATGGCATTGTGGTAAATGGTTGAGCTTGATGGAATGACGATTGTGATATGGTTGTTATTCTGGTTGAATGATGTATGCTTTGAGTGCTTGAATGATTAGACGTAGACTTATATATGTGTTCTGATATGTATATATCTAGGTGATAACTTGTGCTATGACTGATGTGTGCCAGACTTTCTATTATGCTGTTCTGCATAGCCAGGTGAGTTCCTATATGAGCTCACTCAGATTCGAAAAAAGAGATCTCCCTGCTTGTAGCCATGTGCATACTAGGTGCTTGCATTCATAATAAAGCATGTCATGTAGTATCCTGCTAGGATTGCACTCATGATTGAGCATTCGTTTACTCATTGCTTTTGTAAACAGAACGGCCGTTATCTGTGAAGTAACTAGAGTCATTGCTAGGGTTATAGGACGACCTAGTCTCATCGGGTCCCGTCCTGAGTCAATCGAGTCATGAGCTTCCTTATATTATGAGATGCCTGCGGGCTTTATTGTGGATACGGGTTGAGCATGCGTGCCACCCGATTATATGGAATGCATTCACGAGCTGGCCAGTCTCCGCCCTATCGGAAGGGGGTGGAGGTAGGAGAGGGATATACCACTTGGTATTCGGTGCTAAGGCCTTATTATATTTATGCACTTGATCTTAGGACCATGCTAGTGTGTTAATATTCCGCCTTGCATCTAGAAGCATCTTTATTAGGATTAGCGTGTGTATATGTCTGCTTGTTTGGGATTACATTGCGTAGGGCTTCGATCTGACACCGCCCCGCATACATTTTTTTTAGGTTTGTTTTACAGCATGATTGTTCCTTGCTTCTGTAACGCGGGAGCTCTCTTGGGCGATTGCAAAGAAATGGTCTAACCTTATATTCCGATAAATACGCTTATTTATTTGGTTTTGACCCGGCTCTGTCGTGGCACCCTCTTGTATTAAACCTTGATTCTACTATTTGCATGACTGTTGGTTTTCCACGCTTAGACTTATGACAGGTACAGGGGACTTCCCCGGGGATTCCAACGATCCCTTCGAATTTTGGGTATGAAATCCCCCTTGAAAACGTTAGAGTAGAATTTCAAACCTTCAACCTGTACTCGGGGCGCAAGATCCTAACGAGGGGTTTCATCCCTCGAAGCGTAACCCGGGAATCATAATCCCGGGCCGTTACAATAAACCCTTTCCCTTTCTTTCACGCGACTTTCTCTCTCCTCCGCCCTCTCTCTCTCCGCACGCTCCCTCTGCCGCTCTTCTCTCCGATTCGTCTGGTCCGGCGCTCGCTCGCTCTTTCCACCAGTCACCGCCTCTGTCAGATCCGAAACCGCCACTGCTCGCTTGCTCGGCCTTGCTTGCTAACTGGCTAGGCGCCGCCTCCAAAGACGCCATCTGAAGCAATTCCGTCCTCCGTCTTTGGAGATATGGAATTCGCCATCTATGTCCAATTGATGGAGATCGAGAGCGCCGGAGAGCGAGAATGCCGGAGCGAAGTCGAGCAACGGCCGAGCGAGGTCGAGCGAGCCGGAGGCGGAGCCGGAGGCCTGCGAACGTTGGATCTGGAGAGACGATGGTTGAAGAAGGACTTAGCGAGCGAGGGAGGGAGGCGGTGGTGAGCAAGCGTCGGAGCGAGGGAGGGAGGGAGGGGCACCGGAGCGAAGGAGGCCGGATCGAGCGAGGGCGGGGCGAGCCGCCGGCTGTGGCGCGCGAGCGCGGATCTACCTGGTTCCTCTTCGCAGAAATTGGAGGAAGAAGAAAGAATTTTGATGAAATTACAAAAATCACCCTACAAATATGAGAAATTAAAAAAACTATCTATATTTTATTATGTGATTCATAATCTATATTTTTATTTTTATTTTTGCACAAAAAAATGTTATATTTGCACAACATACGATTATATTTGCACAATTTACGGTTATATTTGCACGACAAAATGTTAAAAAAATAAAAAAATAAAAAATAAAACTAGACTTGCTTCAATTTATTCTGAATCGCTTACAGTTTATTGACAAAGTATGAAATTATATTGAGATAAAATAAGAACATATTGAGTATAAATTCACAAGCTAGTCTCGATTGTTTGGCAAAAATAACATATAGTTGAGAAAAAATAAGAGCATGGTGAACAATAATTCATTGAGAAAGTATGAAATTATATTGAGATAAAATAAGATCATGTTGAGAATAAATTCACAAGTCTCGATTGTCGTGCAACTCTTACAACAGAGTCGTGTAATTCTTACAATAGAGTCGTGCAACTCTTAAAACAAGAGTCGTACAGCTATTAAACCCGAGTCGTGCAACTCTTAAAACAGAGTCGTGCAACTCTTAAAACAGAGTCGTGCAACTCTTAAAACAAGAGTCGTGTAACTCTTACAATAGAGTCGTGCAGCTATTAAAACAGAGGTGTGCAACTCTTACAAGAGAGTCGTGCAACTCTTAAAACAAGAGCCGTGCAACTGTTACAACAGAGTCGTGCAACTCTTAAAACAGGGTCGTGCAACTCTTGCAACATATTCGTGCAACTCTTACAACATAGTCGTGCAACTCTTACAACATAGTCGTGCAATTCTTAAAATAATATTGAGAGAACATAAAATCATGTTGAGAACAATTTCATAAATCTCGATTGTTTTGCAAAAAATAACCTATTGTTGAGCAAAAATAAGAGTAAGTTGTGCAAATATAAGAGGACGTCGTGCAAATTTAATCATAAGTTGTGCAAATATGACCCTAGTCTAGTTTTTATTTATTTTATTTTTTTAACTTTTTATCGTGCAAATATAAGAGTACTTTGTGTAAATATAACCATAAATTGTGCAAATATGATCCAAGTCTAGTTTAGAGTTGCACTTTTTTTCGTGTCAGCACTTTTTTTAGAGTTGCACAAGCATGAATAACAATTTCACAAAGAATCGAAGAAGCATATGAGAAATGAATCATAAGCCGATCAAATGATGTCGAACAATTCCATCAAGCCTGGATAACAATTTCACAAATATGATCAAATCTAGTTTTTTTTTTCTACATGGATAACAAATTTTTTTTACTTTATAATATTATTCGTGCGCATTTTATTCTAATTTGTGCACTTTTTATTCTATTTGTATCAGCACTTTTTTCAAATAATTTTTTTTTCACGTCAGCACTTTTTAAAAATAAGATCATGTTGAGAATAAATTCACAAGTCTCGATTGTCGTGCAACTCTTACAAGAGAGTCGTGCAACTCTTAAAACAAGAGTCGTACAACTCTTACAACAGAGTCGTGCAACTCTTAAAACAGAGTCGTGCAACTCTTAAAACAGAGTCGTGCAACTCTTACAAGAGAGTCGTGCAACTCTTAAAACAAGAGTCGTGCAACCCTTACAACAGAGTCGTGCAACTCTTACAACAACGTCGTGCAACTCTAAAATTTCATAGTGTTATTCATGAAATTTATAGTTTTATTCATACAAACTAAAATCTAATTTGATTCTTCTTAAAATAAAAATCTAATTTGGGCACATTATAATATTATTCTTGCACTTTTTAATCTAATTTGGTTCTTAAACTGTATTTTAAAGTTGCACAACCGTAGTTTAGAGTTGCACAACTGTAGTGTCAGCATCTTTT
This sequence comes from Persicaria maculosa, assembly GCA_963922045.1. Classification (NCBI taxonomy): domain Eukaryota; kingdom Viridiplantae; phylum Streptophyta; class Magnoliopsida; order Caryophyllales; family Polygonaceae; genus Persicaria; species Persicaria maculosa. Next base: position 68,304,287 of record OY998259.1, on the reverse strand, counting down.
TCTATTTTGTTAATCAGAGAAAACAACTAGTGTCAACGATGTTTGCAATTTTAGTGATGAAAATGTATTGATCAATTTTATTTCTTTATAACTCTGTCAGCACTAAAATTGCAAACACCGCTGACACACCCTTTAATTTCTAAAAAGCTGCTGACACAACCCTTAATTACAGTTGCACAACTGCATCTTAAAGTTGCACGACAGCACCTTAAAGTTGCACGACAACACAACTTACATTTGCTGCTGTTAAAATCTAGATGGGGCGTTATCCTTTTTACCATCTGAATCAAAGGTTTGAATACTCTGATGGAGGCAATGCCAAACCGGATTCAACAAACAGAAAAACAAGTTGAAAAAAATGGAAATCATCCAATCCAAAAGGTACAGAAAATAAAATTCTTCCTAATACAACAAAAATAGCTTGGCAACATTCTTCACACACTGATCGGCTTCCGAAAAATGGATGTTTGTATGTTACAGATGAGACGGTGGATATATTAATAGGGGGCGATAACATTTCACATTTAGATAGCAAAATGGAGGAACGAGCTACTTACTTTTACAGTTTACTAGAGTAGGAGTGTAGGAGGCATATATATATATATTTGGCATTTACATATATATATATATATATATATATATATATATATATATATATATATATATATATGGGTTTGCTTCAAATGTAAAAAGTTCTTAACGTGTAAAATTTGGCTTAAAGTGTAAAATTTTGAGACGCTGCGTTTTGGGGCGATTTATAGTAGTGTGCCCTCGGTCCTTCTTCCCTTCTCCTTCGTCACACACTCGCTCATCATCCTCATATTTGATCTCGCCCTCTCTCGCGCTTCCTCTTTCGCCCTAACTCACCCTCGCTCGTCGCTCTCTCTCGCGCTCTCTACTACAATCTTCGAGCTTTCCTGAATGGAGAACGGCAATGGCGAAGGAAATGGCAGGTCGTCGTCTTTGAAGCCGTGTCGGAGAAATCAGGTGCTTCTCTCCCTCAAAGGCCCCCAGGTTTGTGCTCGATTTCTTCTCCTCTCCTCTCCCTTCATATTTCCTTCAAATATGCTCCTCGACTCGTCCTTCCGACCGATCCATCTAGGTTTTGCCCTATTGCCCCAATTTTACAAGATTTTATTAATTTGATAGCGCCTTGTGTGATTTCAACTTTTGATTTTTTAAAACTTTGTATATGAACTCATAAGATCCAATAAGATGTACATGGCCGCATATTGTTACCTAGACTGGGTGTAATTTCTTGTATGATGATCTCCAGGAAGAAATTTGCTTGTTTTTCTATCGTTGATGTTTAGGGCTAGTGTTAGGGTTAAAGTTTTGATATGTATAATGGTCTGATATTTTCATTGTTGCTAGATTGAAATAGGTATAGATGAACCTAAAATTGTTAAAAATTATTGAACAAATTGCCTCCTGTTATGAGTTATGTATATATATAACATTAGAAATAGTGGGGACTATGTGTATAGATGGAATGTGCATCTTTTGAGATGCATTTTCTGCATTTCAGAACAGTCTCAAGTGGAATTAGTGGTGCAAGTTACTATACTGGTACTTTCAACACTGTAAATTGTTCCCCTGATGGGTGCTATGTAGCTGTGTCAAGCGGTGGAAACTTTTATCTTTCCTGGGAGCCTGTTTAGGTGAGCCTGATTAAGCTAGAATGCACAAGATGGAAAATCAGTATAATTGAAATGCATCATGTCGTAAACTAGAGTGACTTCCTGAATATCATCTTATGTTTGTTCTTGACTAGTGACTTACAACCAGTCTCATTATATAGATAAATAGCAGTAGCTTATTCGAGTTTTCATGATCATGCAACTGACAAACGTCCGTCTAAACTAGACATTATTGGATGTGAATGCACAGTGCATTATATATAATCAGGATGAGGGTCCAGTGTCTGGATCAAGCACTGTTGTTGTACGTTCTCCCAAAGGATTCCCATCATCATCATCTCTACTTAGTGATCAAACTGCTCAGGTTTGCATCGTGTCTGTTCTAGTAGTTGGAATAGCTCTCTCTAGTACACACTGAATTCTCTAGTTTTCTGAAGTACGAGCTTTTCCCTGCCATGCCATGTTGTAGCTTAGCAAGAAGTGAACAACCAGTGAATGATGATGATCGGTGGCGGTTTGGATTGCTGTCAACAATCTGAATTCCTTTTGTTATTGCTGGATAAAGGTACATATATCTTTTGTTCTCTCACTTCTGAGTATTGATTCTATTTCCATGCTCGCTTAACCACAAGAACAATTTTTTGATCCTACAAGCTTTTATGGGAGCCTTAGCTTTCTACATAATCCCATGTTTAAAGAGTCTCTCTATGTGGGATGCAAAGGGAATCATCACAGCTTTGATACTGCACATTGCGTTCTCTGGGCCTCTTTATTACTATCTGCACAAAAAGCTTATGGGGAATTCCTTTCTAAATAAAAAGGTTAAAAGTAGGTTGTTAAGGCATGTGTCATAGGCATTTAAGCATGAATGATTTTCTGTAATTTATTGTATAAATGCAGGGTAATAAATCGCCCATTACATCTATTTCATTGATCAAAACATCACCTAAACTACAAAAATCATCATCCTCTCTTATTAAAAAGGACAAAAGTAGGTTGTCAAGGCATTGCGTTCTAGACTTTGGTATATCATTGCTTTCTGATCTGTCTTCTGCCTGGTTTATTGAATTTGTATGGAATAGATTCATATAATCACTATTCTGAATGTACTGCTCACTGATTGTTCATTTTGTTTGGCTGCTACTAATTGAGGTTAGATTGCACAATTGGTATTTAAAAGTGCACTATTATGTCTTATTTCTGCACTTAATAGAGTTCAGGTTGCACATTTGGTATCTAAAATTGCATTAATATACGCAATTTGTCATTAAAAGCCTATTAGTTCAAAATGGTAGAGCAATGTGCCCACACACAAAGATGCGGGTTCAAATCCCGCATAGGCTATCTATGTTTATCTCTTACTATGTTTCTCTTCATGAATAAGGTGCAAAAATAAAATTGTAAGGTGCAAATATAAAATCATAAAGTGCACAAAAAAAATTGGATGTTCATAGGAGATTCTCACTGTTGCTGCCATGCTTTCTGTGCAGGTACCCATTCCTTTTTCATGTCTACTAGTACCTTTAAATATGTGTGTGGAGCTTCAATTCTATTTTCTATTTGAGGAGTGGTTTCTTCTAATCATCAGTGGATTTGCTTCTTTTTTTTTCTTCCTACTGTTAGTAGGTGGTGTTGGAGGGATGGTTTACTGGGATAGGGTGAAAATATTGGTTGCTTGCCTATTAAGGATATTGTAGGCTTCTTTGTTTATGTGTTTTAAATAATAATATATCTGTACTGATCAACTGAAGCAGCCAGTACATGTAATTGCATTGATGTTGGTTTGAATGTTTGAGACCCAAATAAAAAATGGCACGCAAATTGAACTGAAACCAGATAGATATACAAGCATAGAAAATGAATGGAAGAATCAAGAAAGAAGAAGAAAGAGGGATACTGACAGCAGCATAAGGGAGGTGGTGGGGAGTGTGAAGACTAGCTGGGAAGGCTGTTTGTGTGTGAGATAGATATACAAGCATAGAAAATGAATGGAAGAATCAAGAAAGAAGAAGAAAGAGGGATACTGATAGCAGCATAAGAGAGGTGGTGGGGAGTGGTAGCCCAATTGCCAAGCTGTTTGAAATGTTAAAAGGACTATGTGAGCCGAGAGTAGCATTTTTACCTTCTGACTACTTTATAAACCTCTTTTCCAACATATGGAGAATGTGAGTTTGTTTGTGACATGTTTTTTAAAGATGGTATGTAAACTGGATTTGAATTGTTTCATGTCACACAAACGTGCTTCACATGTTAAGTAAACTATACAAGGACTGATTTCAAGTAAGGGGATAATGGTGAGTAAAAAAGGCCAGAAAACACATGCATCATCAAAGAGGGGAATTCAATTCCGATTGATCCCTATTTACATATTACAATCAAAAGCAAGCATATATAAAACTGCTTGTTAGGCGTTCAGCAAATAGTAAATTAATTAAATTGGGGAAAAACTAGCAGAGAAAGAAAAATCTAATGCTTGGTTGCATTTAGAAATTAGAATACAAGTGTGTAAAAGTAAGATACAATTGTGCAGATTTAAACTACAATTGTGCAAAAGTAAGATACTATTGTGCAGATTTAGAATACAATTGTGCACATTCAAATTAAAGTGCATAAATAAGATTAAAATGTGCAGAATTAAGGTTAAAAGGTGCATAACTAAGATTATAATGTGCATGATTAACAAAACGGACTTATCGCATTTGTGCAACTGTAAAGTGCAAATATAAGAACATAAATTGCAAAAATAAAATTGTAATGTGCACCTTTAGAATACAAGTGTGCAAAAGTAAGATACAATTGTGCAAATTTAAACTACAATTGTGCAAAAGTAAGATACAATTGTGCAGATTTAGAATAAAATTGTGCACATTTAGAATACAAGTGTGCAAAAGTAAGATACAATTGTGCAGATTTAGAATACAATTGTGCAAAAGTAAGATCATAATGTGCATGAATAAGACAAAAGATGTGCTTTTGAAATCGATGTTTTAATTTTGTTTTTTTTTTTACTTTTGAGAGTTTGGGATCACCTCTCTCATAATTTACGTTGATAGATGTGAGTTTGAAATCGATTTTTTTACGTATAACAATTTCAAATTAAAGTGCATACTTAAGGTTAAAAAGTGCATAATTAAGGTTAAAAAGTGAATAACTAAGATTATAATGTGCATGATTAACAATTTGGGATTGGTGTGTTCTTGTTTATAATATAACCTATGTGGGATTCGAACCCACATCTTTGTGCATACGCACATCGCTCTACCAATTGAGCTAATAGGTCAAAAATGTTCTATCATAGTTGGAAATAGGCAATCTTCTAACATTTTTCACCAATGAGCCAAGGACATTATGCAAATAGGCAAATAACAGCAGAAAAATGGAAGCAATTATCTGTACAAATGGATGATGGAGTCATTATTCACTATGAATGGAAGGAGACAGGATTCATGCACAGAACATGGCTGCAACCTAACATAATGCCTTAGCTACTTTATTTATGTAGCACCAAACACACTGACAGACAATTATACATCATTCATCAAGCAGTAAACACTAAATACCTTCCAGATTCAGCAGGTGAACAAACACTTGCACAAAGTAGTGTAAATCTAATTTGTGCATGATTCCAGGATTTCTAGGAATCGTATTTCTCCTTAATGTATGGTATCCAATATTCCATCCTTGTTTTTCACCTGCTTACATTACTTGGTACATATATCATGGACCAGCAACTGGACAACTCAGAACATCCCTCAACCAAATCATTCAGATACTGCATCTTACATAACCTATGCGCTAGTTTTCTTTCAACAGACCCTAACCTATCCAAATTATCCCAAGACTTCTGCCTACAAAACCAATTCAGCACAGCTTTAGAATATAGTCTCTTGTTAAAACCAAAACACATAGGTGGTTTATTGACAAAAAATTTAAAGCACAACTTTTTCTTGATATTCCCCGGCATTTAACAGAACAAGAACACACTGAAAATATTATTCACTCATAAACTGAATTGTTCTGCCAATTGAGAACTTCACCAAATGTTAAGCTCACATTCCAAATGAATTATTAACAAATTGCAGCTTTGAATTTAAAAACAATGCACAGAGCCAAAGATGTGATGCCATTCGTCACCTGATTAAGCAACAACTGCATATCTGATTGATAGAGTAAAGCTGAAAGAATAATGTTAAGACTTGGGTTTTCTGCAAAAAAATTCATCTACCAAAACCTACTTATCAGCAATATTTAAGTACTGAAGTTCCAAATGCATCTGATACTGGAAGTCACTTGTGACAGCACCAACTAGGAATTTAACAAGTTATGAAGTGCCACATTTTGGCTCTGTAAGCATTTTCAGATCGACATCTTCCCCCTTGTGACATTAGAAGAGTAATCGATCCTCAGAAAGTGCTTCCCCTCTCCCTACTACTAACCCAGCATTTAAACCACCAAAATTCCAGGTCATCCCCCTTCTAAATCACAACTCAACATGAAACCTAATTCGATCATGCAAAATCAAAACCTAATCATCTAAATCCAAAAGAGAGTTCCAATTTAGGAGACAGAATTCAAATAATCTCAACTAATAATCCAAAGGAATCGCTGGAATTACACATATGAAAGAATCAATTGCACCCTGAAACTGAGGCACTGAGCAACGACAGCCAAATGAATCGCTTGAAAGAGAACGAATAGCTTCGTCCGAGAATTACCTCCTGGAGATTCTGCAGCGCCAGCCTCGCCACATCGCACCTTCGAAACCAGCCCTAGCTCCGATTTCTTCCTCAGTGCCATGGCCTGATCTCCTTGCTCGAGCCCTTGAGCAACGGCGCCGCCACAACGCCGCCGTGGAGGCGTTGACGTGGAGGGAGAGGCCGGTTTGGAGGATCTAGAAGGCTTGTAGGCAGAGGGAGGCGGATAACCCGGTCGGCGATGAAATGGCGATGGACGAAGGCGAGAAGGAGGGAGGAGAGGGCGGAGATCCGGGAGGAGACGAAGTCAAGCGGCCTCGATGACGGAGGAGGAGGAAGGATGCGAACTAGTGGCGGAGATCCGAGAGAGAGGAGCGTTCTTCGTTTTCAAGATCTGGAGAAGTGAGCAAGAGGGAAGAAGAGCGGAAGAAACACCCTAACCCGGTTCATTTTTTTTTTAAATCAGACCCGCGTGTCGGTTTTCCCTAAAACCCAAATTTTACACGTTAAGCCAATTTTACACGTTAAGGAGTTTTTACATTTTAAAGCTTCCCATATATATATATATAGGGATTGACTCCGGTGAAAACCTTAAATTGTGGTAAAAACCCGTGAGTACTACTTTATATCTCGTTTTTTTTAAACCCGTGCTAAAAACCTCAATCACACGGTGACTTTACAACTCGGTTTAACCTAACAACCGTGCTAAAAACTCCAATTTTAAAATAACACATGACTTTATAGTTCGGTCAAACCGAAAAATCGCGCTAAAAAGTTAATGTTTTAAAATTATATAGTGACTTTATAGCTCGATTTTATTCAGAACCGGGCTAAAATTTGTGATTTTATAGGTCGGTTCTATTCATAACCGGGATATAAAGCAAGTGAACCGAGCTAAAAAGTCGGTCCTCACGGGTTTCTACCACAATTTTGGTTTTCACCGGAGCGCACCCCTATATATATATATATATATATATATATATATATATATATAGGGGTGCGCTCCGGTGAAAACCAAAATTGTGGTAGAAACCCGTGAGGACCGACTTTTTAGCTCGGTTCACTTGCTTTATATCCCGGTTATGAATAGAACCGACCTATAAAATCACAAATTTTAGCCCGGTTCTGAATAAAATCGAGCTATAAAGTCACTATGGACTTCACCTCTTGAAAGTTGAAACGTACAGTAGTGCTATTTTCTCATTTTTGGCTTTCCATTGCTACAAGCTAGCATTACACTGAGAGATGGATGGAGAGTGAACAAGCCTCCGATCCATTTATGTTTGCATTAAGGTCTCAACCTGATCGAATGGAAGGAATCTTAGCTAGCTAAACCGAATTATCAACTGCAGGTGGCATGGTTTTGGGCGTGTTGTAGATGATGAAGTTGCAGCATGGTCCCACGACTTCTCCTACCGTCAGGTAAATCCACTCTTGTCCCAGCGAGTCGATGAATCTTGACCTATCCAGCTTCTTCATCACCTCACCGCCTGGGTTAGCCAACACCAGCTGCGTGCATACATGAATCCCATCATCAATTCAACGTACGTACTGAATCAGACTATCTAGCTATTTTAATTTGATCCAAAAACCATAACAGAACTATCCTAATAATTAGTTAAATTATATATGTTGGGCACGCACCTTAATCCCTCTCCTGTCAATAATCTTCTTCACTTCTTCAAGCATGCTTATTCCACTTGTGTCAATGCAACCAACAGCTGTACGTTCGTAAGAGCCAACCCAAAATATATAGTATATTGTTTCAGTTTCAGGTGCTCGATCTTAGACCATTTAGATCCATATATGGTATGATGTATTAATAATTAGATGAATTTTTGGGTTAGAATTAGCTTAGCTTAGCTTAGATTACCTCCCATATTTAGTATTAGAAACTGCAATGTGGCTTCCCCTGAAGACTTCAACTTGTCTTCCTCGTCATCAATCCACCTTGCAATCCTGCAAACCAAAAGATCCATAAATTAACTCAGTTGAGAAATTTCGAGCTCCAACAAGGATATGAAAAGCACTATTTTGGCAAGCTCCAGGTCATGCACTCTCACTGGTTTGTTTGGGGGTTTTGGCCTTTGTTTCCAAATCTCATCAATCAGATTCATACTGGAAAGAAGAACCAAAAGGTGCCTTTTTCTCCACAAATTATTTTTCAGTTCTTGTGCAGCATCATAAGAGAAAAGGAACTGTTCCCTTCACAAAATCAAAGGGAAGCATCATCAGTTACCATCAAGATAACTGATTCAAACAAAGACTCACAAGTAAAAGAAGAAACCTTAAGACAGTACATTCACATAATTAAAGTGAAAGAAAGGTGGAAAAGCGATGAGACCAACAGCATTTACTTAGAGGGTCAATGCCAAACCTGCAGCCAGGAGTTAGCACATCATTCAGCCATTCTGCAGTAGTTGCGACTCCCATGTTCCCAGAGCGCAGGAGAACCCAACTGGAACTCATATTTATTCAAGCAGCTTTGAAATATTTTTGGAAGACATTTCCTTGCACAATTTTGTACATCACAATGGTACTAGTGTAGTAATCAGAACCCACTGCACCATTCATGCAGTATGCTTATTTGATCTCAGTGAGACTTTGGGGGCATAAACACGGTCCCTGGTTAGGAATGATTCCATTAAAAGATACTCGGAGCAAACTGAACAATGTAAACCTACAATAAACAGTCTAAAATTCCAAGTTTAAGTAACACACATTACCAATTGCAAGGGATAGAGAGACTAGAACATCACTTGGGGATGCAAAACTCTATATGATGGTAAGCGATATGCTTGACCATAATTATGGCTGATTCCGTTGCTTCTACATATCCATCGATGATACTCAATATATTTAGAATTCAGATAATGTATTAAGACTGCTGAAGAAATTTGTTCAGAGAAACAGAAATTGGTTGGATTATCACTTTCATCAACAAGCGAAAAGAAGCACAAAGAATCGATATGTTGATGTCGAACAGGACGAATGAATCAAAGAACAAAGAAGAAGAAAAGGTTAGGTTTAAGAACATTAGATCAACCAAATCGATTGACAGAACCTTTACCCAATCCAAATCCAGTGAAAAAAACCTAACTCAATCACGAATCGATCAATCAATTAGCTAAGCTGATACTCGATATGGTGTGGATCGATTGAATCGAATCAGATGCAGGCAGAGATGGTGAGAGGCAAGATAGAAATCAAGGAATTGCAAGAAGAGAACACATACTTTTCCATAGGAGATTCATAACAAGATCTCGAAATCTTCACCGTCGCCGTCACAGGGACTCGACGCAGGCCAATCTGCCGCTCGCTCACTCGGCTTTCCTCGCTCCCTCGCTCGGCCTCGCTCGCTCCGGGAAGACGAGAAGATCCGAGATTTGGCGGAGGAGATCCGGCGATGCTCCCGCTCCCTCGCTTCCTCGCTCAGCCTCGCTCGCTCGCTCGAGGAGATATCGGATCCGCCACTCGCTCGATCGACCTCGCACCGGTCTCCGCCGCTCGCTCCGCCGCCGCTCGCAACTAGACAGCGGCTTTGGCGCCGGATTGAGAGCTCTATCACCTTCAATGGCGAGCGGAGAGAGAGATTGGAGAGGCCATGGGATTGGGGCAACGATCAGGAAAAAAAATAAAAATAAAATTGAGAATTAGTATATATAGGGGCCATTTTGCAAAATTGTTCAAATACGCGACCATTTTGCAAAAACGTCCAAATAAAGTGCCTATTTTGTAAATTTTTTCATATATAAATATCTACTTTGCTATCCAATATCTAATCTAATATATACTTTTGATTTCTTTTTCACTCATCTACCCATTTTTTAATGCACGAAAATTCAAATGGTTAGTTTAATTCATAATATATATCCACTTATGGAATATTTCAATATGATTATATCTTTATGACAAGTGTAGTTGCCTTGTCTGAGCAGTTTGTAGGCATTTACAAAATCATCCCAACCGTTTACATACTACGTATTACACTTTACTTTATTATTTTCTAACCACTAATATGTGTATTTTTATCGATAAATTTTTGATATTATTTAATATTCACAACTTTACTATTAAATTGTGTGTCATTGGCGTAGGTATATTACTAGTATCTTTTACAATATCAAACAAAGTATTGGGAATGCTTTATTTTCCACACATTTACTAGCTACATGACTACAATCAAAGTCTTGGTCTCCTATCCTTTAGCCCCTCCCTCTCCTTAATCATGCCTAATTTTACCAATTGAAGAGGACTTATGTAGCTTGTTAGATTTGAATTGTGGGTTAAAATGAAACTGGTTTGTCAAATTCTCTCTTATATATTGATTGACTTTTTAAACAAGTAAAATTATTAAGAAACTTAAAATGTTTCCTTATCAACAGTTAGGCATGTCTATGGGTCCAACCCGTCGGGTTGACGGGTTTGACCCGATGGGTCACGGATAAAAAATTGATGACCCGGATCTAAACCCGTGAAGAAGGTGGATCGACGGGTCTGAATAAATTTTTTTTTAATGTTTTCTATGCAAATATAGCCGGTTTTTTTTAAAAAAAAAAAAAAAACTAGCTGATTCGACGATCGATGGATTCGAATTAAATCAACTCTAACCCAAACCCGTGACCCGTGAACAGATGTATCAACATTAATAATAAAAAGGGTAAATTGCATAAAATAGCACGAACTTTAGGGGTGGTTGCACTCAGTGGCACAAACTTAAAAAAATACAAAAATAATCACCAACTTTGGGGTTTAGTAGCGGTCAGTGGCACATACTCCATATCTCGCTAATGTGGACTACTGGGGGTGCTTACATGAAATTTTTTTTAATTAAAAAGGCATATAACGAAATATGGATTAGTGAGAATGCTTGTATGATTTTTTTTAAATTAAAAGACATAAAAAATGTGCCCAAATTATGAAACTAGCTAGGCTCCAATTTTATTTTTTATTTCATGTAATTCCAAATTAAAGATAATTGTGACAAATATCACATTTGCAAATTAAAATAACTAAATTTTAATTTGCAAATGTTATATTTAATTGTCATAATTATATTTGATTTGGAATTACATGAAATAAAAAATAAAATTGGAACCTAGCTAGTTTCATAATTTAGGCACATTTTTTATGTCTTATATTTTTTTAAAAAAAAAAATTCATGTAAGCATTCCCACTAGTTCATCGGAGCAAATCCTCTGCCTCATTTTTATGCCCCAACACCCTATCCCACATAATTATTTACCTTCAAATTAAAATTAATTTTTTTTAAATATATTCAGCTTCTACATACTTATTATAACATATTTGGAAAAAAAAATCTTAAAAAATCAATCTAGAAAAATTATAGTAATTCAAAAGAGATATAAAGATTTTTTAAAGTTTTAAAAAGATGTGATTTTACTATATATTTTTTTAAAAATTATAATTCAATTTTTTAAGATTTTTTTTTCAAATATGTTATAATAAGTATGTAGAAGTTAAATATATTTTTATTTTTTTTTAATTTTAATTTGAAGGTAAAATAATTATGTGGGATAGGGTGTTGGGGCACGAAAATGGAGCAGAGGATTTGCTCCGCTAATTCATATGTCGCTATATGCCCTTTTAATTAAAAAAATTTCATGTAAGCACCCCCACTAGTCCACATTAGCAAGATATAGAGTATGTGCCACTGACCGCAACTAAACCCCAAAGTTGGTGATTATTTTTGTATTTCTTTAAGTTTGTGCCACTAAGTGCAACCAAGCCTAAAGTTCGTACTATTTTATGCAATTTGCCCTAATAAAAATCATTAATAATAAAAATCATACTCTCAAGTAATAATTACTTACAAATTCTAGATGTGTTAAATATTTAATTTTCAAACAAAATACGTGTGTATTAGAAAATTCTTGGTAATAAAACTTGTGTTTGGATTTGATAATTTAATTTAATTTTCAAACAAAATACGTATGTATTAGAAAATTTTTCTTGGTAATAAAACTTGTGTTTGGATTTGATTGGGTATTAATTTAATGCTGAAATTGATTGACACTCCCCACCAAGATAAATGGGAAACTTGGCATGTAAGATATTAGCCCTACCATCATACCTTTATCTAGAGAACTTGACCCACATAGCCAATTTAAAAAAAAAAAAAAAAAAAAGTGGGAGAGATAAACAAATTATATAAAGTTGATAATATTAGGATTGACCACCATATCACATATTCACATTCCCTAATAAATCCAAGAGGTGATGACTTTCATGCGCTTTTTCATTACCTTTACATTTATGGAATTGAAAACAGTTGGCATTTGTTTCTTTTTTGCCCTTTTTCTTGTTGAAAAATCTTCATTTCTAGAACACAATTGTCTTTATTTTGTGTAAATTGATTACTTTTTGATTGATTTGTTAATATCTCCACAAATTTATTAATTCTAGTGACAATGGTGTGTATGTGTATCTCTTGCTTATATCAAAGTACTCATCTATATCTATATACCTTTAAAAATTGTGTCTCAAGGCCTCTTAATGGCTCTCAATATTAATAACTCTCTCACCAAAGATTAATTCATGTTTTTTGTTTTTCCTTTTATTTGAGTTGGATTTTTTACAATTGCTCATATAGTTATTTTCTTGAATACATGACCAATAAAGTTTGTAAGGAATTTCAAAATCGCATATATAGTTTTAGCTTTTCATCAATTAAATATCATTATTACAATTTGATTTGAAAATAAAAAATTACTTTTTTATGTTTCTTTTGCAATGCTTTCAATATTTTGAGCGTAATGATTTCTATTTGATTTTAAAATTAAAATATAGATGAGAAAAAACTTAACGGTTTGATTTAAAAATGAAAATAAAGGCATACAAGATACATTGCCCTCATTTTGCACTTTTATTTGTTTCAAATTATGCTCAAGTCCATGAAATAATTTTTATTTTTTTTAAAAATAATTCTATAGTTAAAATTTAATAATTATTTTTGAAAAAAAATTGTCTATTTTTTTTCAATTTAATTGAGTTTTTTCCTATTATATTTTTTAAAAAAAGATTTGTTTTCCTATTTATTGCTAATGTAAAGCTTGATTTAATATAAATCTTTTTTTTTAATTTTCAAATTAAACAGAAAATAAAAACAGCCTACATGAAGTTTTGTATTCTTGAAAATTAAATGTAAGTGGCTGGTTACAACATAAGATTGACTAAATTCTTTGTTTTATAGCTCGATAAGAATTAACAATTAATGTATGACCGATTGTATTATTGAAACTACAGCGGCCTTATGTCTCCCATTCATTTTTTAGTTAATTTCTCAACTTGGTCACCTATTCCATTTCCACCTTTTTATATAGTGATAAAAGTTCTAGATAATTTGTACTGGAAGATACGTTAACTTTCTTCATCCCACTTTTTTTTTTTGTGCGTTCGTACGTAAATCTTCGGCCTCTCTTGGTGAGATGAACAAAATCTATATGCAACTAAATGTGTTACAAAGCTACAATCCAAGGTATAACATTAATATATTGTTTATGTATGAAGTTTTTTTCTCACTTAATTTAGTTAGAATTCATTTGTTTCCATCTATTAAATATTTTTCCTTTCAAAATGATATATTGATTTACTTTATAATTTACAGATATTCAATCGAGGTGATATATATGAGTTTAAAGTGATGATCAATTATTTGATAATTATATAACTTTTTCCTATCAATTTGGTTATATATGTAGATCATATTATAATATAGTTATCCATAACTTTATTAAATATGACTGAGGAGATCGATCAAGGAGCCTTTGGATCGAGTTTGGATACCATATTTCAGCATATAGTATGAAGATTTCTAACTAGAAGCTAAGGGCTAGCTTGGTAAGAAACTCTTTAACCGTAAATCTCATCATACTAAGGGGTACCGGGTATGCAATCTTTTTTTTTTTACTTTTAAAAAATACCTTACTCAAAATAATAAGTAGCTTAAAATAACATATTGTATGTCATTAAGTAACAATTACATTGAAAAATATTTTTTGATACATGATACATATAAATGTTTTTAAATAACATAAACAAACATATAAAATGAAATTTTTTCTGCATGTATGCATCTGGTTTAGTTTAGTCAACAATGTGATGAGTATTAAAAATTAAAAAATATAATATTTAATAAAAACTCTTCAAAAAATATAATATTTTAAAAATAAGTTTTGGTATTTTATTTAATTAATAAAAATATTTTAAAAATATTTTTTTTGTAAAATAAAAGTTGGTGCTTCAATTGAGCGAATACCTTATATTATATAAGGTGTTTTTGTTTTAAAAAAATTAAAAGGTGTTTTTTTATTAAAAAAATTATTTTATTATTTTACAAGGTGTCTTCTTGAAGAAAAAAAACTCATAAAAATGCAAAGATTTAATAAATAACTTAAACCAAATTATCAAGTATATAAAACCAAGATTTACTATTTGTACACCTATACTGTTTAGATTAGTCAATGAAGATATAAAATTAAGCTCTTAAATAGACTTTTATAATAGAAAACTTATATTTACGTCCCGTGCGTAGCACGGGTATGTCTTGGCTAGTTTGTTATAATAATTGATGTTTTAAAGCCATAAATTTGTATAAAAAAACTTGATTATTTATCTATAATATATTATAATAATTATTAGCTTTATGGGCAATAATTAATCTTTTATAACCAAAACTTTTGGTCTAGTCTCCATCTCTCAATAAGGTTCATTCTATTCAATGAGCTTTAATTATAATACGGAGTATTCACTTCGGTCAAATATATGAATGGCTTTCTATCACAAATGTAATACGAGTAATTTTTTTCTCCTATTTGCTCATTATCTATCACATTAATTATTTGTCAAGTCTTTATTTGAATGGGCACTCTTGTAAGAAAAGGATAAAATACATTTTATTTATTTATTTATTTATTTTATTATGCCAAATTCATAATTGCTTTGCTTAAAGAAAGACTACTTAATCCAATTTTATATTTTCTTAATTATTGTGACCATTTTTAAAACATCTAATATACTCTCTCTGTATCAAAATATATATAGATCATTTTATTTAAAATGATCTATATTTTAAGACGGTTAAAGTATGGGTACCAATTAATCATGAAAATAGGACTCTCTTCGTTCGACAAAACGTTAAAACATGTCTTTTTATTATTCACATACCTCTTTTAAGGGATAAACATTATACGAAGTATAAAATATCTAGTTTTTTTATATGAAGTTTTAAAAATTTTATAGTTATTATTAATAAGTACAAACTGTTAAATTTTTTTATAAAGAGATAAATATTTTATATAATCTTTATTGCATAAATAGTAAACGACATGTTTTATCCAACGAAGGGACTGATTTTTTTTATTGTTCATAGTAATACCCTTTTTGTTTTCTCATGTTTTATAAACGTCTAAATCATTATTAGTTGATTGATTAACCTTTCAATTAATGCAGGATACCAAAAGTTGAAAGGTTTCTAGCTGGATTGAGCACATCTTTTTTTCTTTCTTTTCGATTTTAATTTCGACTGGATCCTATTTATTAGCTCGGGTCAACACTCATCTAGAATACGTGTTCTAGAATACGTGTTGACCCTATTTGTTAGCTTAGTTCTACAGTGTTTATAATTCATTTTTTTTTATTGCAAAAACTTTTACACGCATCCAGAATGTATGTGACCTGAGTGCACCATACAGCTATGCATCTTAGATGCGTTTTGAGTGCGCGACTTAACCTCCCTATAATACCCTTTTTGTTTTCTCAAGTTTTATAAAAGTCTAAATCATTATTAGTTGATTGATTAACCTTTCAATAAATGCAAGATACCAAAAGTTGAAAGGTTTCTAGCTGGATCGAACACATCCCTTTCTTTCTTCTTTTTCCGATTTTAATTTCGAGAAAATTAAAAAGGATAACCAAAAATTGTTAACCTCTACAGAAAATGCACTCTGAGTTCTCATATTTACAAAAAAGCCCCTGAACTAAAAATAATTACCCGAAATCACCCTTCAAATTTCCTAGAATTCAAAATGGCTGAATCGTCCTGCTCAGCCCGTTCATTCTGGCGAAGAACCCCACCGGATCCTGCCTGTACGGCGACTGCGACCTCTTCCGATCACTCTCTCTACCGGCTTCCGCCTTCTCTGCTGTCACCGCCTCTCCGCCGGAGCCGCTCATCGGCGATTTCTTGTGACCGTTTTGCTGTTTGGAAGCCAGAACAAAGATAGGGGCGTGGCCGCCGTCACTTTGGCTCCGGTAGAGGAGATCTCTGAACCTCCAGCGCTTCGAAGACCCCATCGACTTGCTCTTCTTCCTCATCTCCTGCTTGGACGGGTCCCATACGCAGTACGTGCCCGGTGCTAGTCCTTCGAGATCGTCGGCCTCCGAGGACGAACACGACGCTGACTCCGTCACCGACGACTGCCGCTCCGAGATCATCAGCTTCCTGAGAGGCAGCCGAATCGAATCGGGATTCCCCTCCTCCTCCGGCGAACTAATTTCTGGAAAATCGACACGCCAATCGGTGTCGGCGTAGACCAAATCGGTGTTAAAGACCGGAAATAGAGGCCCGATGTGGCCGCTGTTGAAGATCTCTTTCGGAAACTCAAAGCTTCTATCATCGTCATCATCGTCTTCCTCCCGCTCCACCGAATTCTCAGGCATAGCGGCCTCAACCGCAACGGCGTCGTTCTGGAAGTGGAATTGGGGCTCAGGAAACGCGTCGTTTGAGTACAAAACGATGTCGTCGGCGTTGTCGCGCAAGTAGTCGGGGTCGTTTGCGAGCTCGCTGACGACTCTGGCAGCCGTATCGGCCATTGAGCCGGAGGAGTGATCGGTGAAGCTCGGCGAATGGGCCGGAGCCGGGCCCGAGAGTGGCATTTGATGGATCCTTGAACCTAGGTTTGAAAGAGGACGAGAGAGGTCTGAATTGGGAGCGTTTGGTAGAGAAAGAAATGGATCGAAAATGGATTAATGCCAAAGAAAGCGATTTATAAACCCAAAAAAAAATTAATTAAAGGGGAGAAAAGTAAGTTAAAGCGGGCGGTGGCGGGTGATGGTCGTAGGCGTTTGGTTGTAGAAAATTCCGCCAATCATTTTAATTAACAGCTAATTGTGGGTGTAGTAGTTGCTAGTTGCAACCAACCCAAGTTTTATTACTTGTGATTCATTTTTTAAAAGTTTTTGATTAATTAAAATGTGTGGTAAGTTTTAAAAAATAATAAAATTTATAAGATGAAGTTATTTTAAATGTGAAGTATATATTTTATTAAAATTTATACAAATGGCTAAAATTTTATATATTTTGGATTGGAGTATTTAATTTTTTTTTTCAATACCAATTTTAATTTCTTTTTCAATACCACCTAGTATAATCCATGCGCCATAGAGTAATTTTTAATAAATATAACAAATTAATATTATAAAATATTAATAAAAATTAGGGGTGGGCACGGGACGGGACGGGACGGGATTGAGCCGGGACGGGACTCGTCCCGCGAAATTTTTACGGGACGGGATCAGAACGGGATTGACACTTTTTTTTCGGGACGGGATGGTGTCTGGACGGGACGGGATCGGGATGGGACGGGCCTTGTCCCGCATGTAAAAATAATAAAATATTATATAAATTTGCAAAGTGAAAAATGCTTTCATAATTCATTATTTTGTATAATATGTTGAATACGGAATTCTTCTCAACTATATTATTATTATTATTATTATTATTATTATTATACTATTATTAATTCATACAATGATTGTATAATTAATTATAATGTTCAACATATTTGGCTACATTATCTTACTAGATCAGGACGGAAAGGAATTGAGACGAGATTCACCAGATATTGTCTCATTATCGATTGATAGTTGGAAAGAACACCGTATTTAGCTATTTGCCTCTTGTAACTCTAAATGAATATAATAATAATAATAATAATAATAATAATAATAATAATAATAATAATAATTATTATTATTATTATTATTATTATTATTATTATTAATATATGCGGGACGGGACGGGATTTGCGGGATCCCACCGGGATCGTCCCGCGTTTCGTCCCGCATAATTTTTGCGGGACGGGACCGGGATGGGATCGGGATTTGCGGGATTTGTGCCCACCCCTAATAAAAGTTATGATAAAATAATGAAGGTAGACTTAAAATCTTTAAGAAAATGGTAAAAATATTTACCATAAAGTTAGGCTTCATAAAAAAGGTTTTTAAATATAGATTAATAGTAGAGATTAGATTTAATTCAATGTTTTGAATTAAACCTAATGGTTAGTAAATGAGTAAAAAATAAAAGCGGTAAAATGTAAATATATGAAAGAGAAAAAGAAAAAGAAATAATAAGAGAAATAGTGATTAGTTGAAAAATCTTAAATTAAAAAAGTGTTGAAAAATATTCTAAATTAAGATATTAAATAGATAAAGTTTTGAACTTCTTAACAAAAAATGGCAATGGTAAAGTTTGAGCTTTTTAACTTGCTAGATAAATGATGAGGTATGTGCATACGATCTTTATAGTTGTGCAGAAAGTTATCTATAAAGTTATAAGATACGTAGTAGAGTAGTTTGAATAATGAATAGCGTGATAATCAGTGTAAGAATTAATGGTGTTTTTTTCTCGGTGGGCATGATATGCTTAGCAAAATTAACCTAATCGTGTTCATACTTGTGCAAACCTTAGATTAACGTACAATGTTTATGGAATGCAATCAAGTGTACCATCAATAAGAATATATATACCTTCAAGAAGGTTTTGTGAAATGAAGGCAAAGAACCTATGGCCTTAGGCCATGTGAAACTAAAAGAGTTAATACATATGATATACATGAATGCATTTAAATTTTCAATTTATTTCAAGCTAGGTTTGCCTCATACTTAAATAACTCGAATTTTTCAAAATTTCTCTTACATTTCACTCCAGGACGACAACTCTTTTTTAAACGAGTCAAGTATGATTAATCAATATAGGTTCGACTCGAATAACAGACTTCTGTATCAAATTTTACTTTATTTTAAAAAGAGTATTTTTTTTAAAATTCAATAGTTTGTGATTTTCACCGGTCACCCCTATGAGCATCATCTACCTATTTCATCTATGTTGTTTGTGATGATGCCATAGAAAATAGCCCCATTAATGAACAAGGATATGACGTCATAATTAGACCATCCAACGCAAAGACATCTGATCCGCTATGAAATACATCGCGAGCAAATCACTTAGCCAAACCCTGATCAAACTCACTACCCTAACTATAGCGATATGTGAACATCGCGATCAGTACTCTAGCGTTGACAAGGTGTAAATCCCACAACAGGGCCCACTAATATCTCGTGGCCCCTTAGGGAAAAGACGAGCAACTCGTTGGCCAAGCACCTCCCTGCTAACGACGACACGTGTAAATACCTAACCCTCTAGCATATGAGGACATGCATTACACGTGTCCCCTGTCAGTCCACTAGGTCACCAGCAAGCTGCTCGTTTGACCTCCCTATAAATACCCTCCTCCAACCTCCAAGAAAGGGATCAAATTCAAGAGAGAAGAAGAAGAGCTCTGCATATCTCCCTGACTTAAAACCATCGAAGTCAAGTTCTTAAGGTCTTTGATCGGAGAAGAACACATCTGGAATAAGAACGTCATCTTGAGTATTCCCTCTAAAGACGACAAACCATAATCACCTCCTCGCGAGTCAAAAGCTTTATCGCAACCACTTGGACCAATAGCATACAAGCTGATCCTTACCCATCCTGATTGGGCTCGTAGGTAATAAAGCACATTTGTCGTCACCTTGAGTTTATAAGTATAGGCGAAATTCCATGATCGCGTCATTGGCGCCGTCTGTGGGAACATTTCACGACGAGAGGTTCCGTGTATCAATACGCTTTTCCATACTGCATTCTTTTTGTTCTTTCAATTCTTATTTTTTCTTTTCTTTTTATAAACCCTGCTTAAATATCAACAAGCACTATTTTTACTTTTGATACTAACAAATTCCGCAGGAATCATGAATTTTATGTTATTCGGTGAAGAGTTCGGAAACCATCATCATGATGCCGAGGAAACCGATGACCTCAACCTCAACAATCCCCCCCAACGAAGAAGCTCAACCTCACCATGACGAGAATGTCCCCCAACAACCTTTCTGGGACGCGACTCAACCTCCCCTATTGCCCCCTATGGGAAGTGGGGTGGTTACCCCTCATATCAATGTTTCGCGGGTGCCTACCCACAAAACCCATACTATAGACAACAAGCGAACGGGATGTCGTATTTGCGCGATCCCCATGGTCACTATCACCAGCAGGGTCCCGTACCCATAACCGTCAACCACTTCCCTAATCTTGCTGATTGTCCTATCAATCCGGGACTAAAGCACAACAACGACAATGTCGGCCAGAAGGCCCGTGACTGCGACATCAGGGATGTGTCGTCGCGCTCTAATTCCCCAAGGGCACCTGACCCAGTTCGCAAAGGTGAACCAACTTTCCCATCTGCCTTTTGTAAAGAGATACGCGAGGCACCTGTTCCTAAGAGATGGAGGGATGTGTCCATCACCAAGTACAAAGGCGACACCGACCCCAACGATCACCTAAATCAGTTTACGACATCAATGGGAATGAACAAGGACAACGATGCCATGTTTTGTCGATCGTTTCCATCTACGTTGAGTGGAGTGACTTTAACATGGTTCATCAACCTGGCCCGATCATCCCTCAACAACTTTGCACAACTGTCTAGCACGTTCGTTGCCCATTTTGGTAATGCCCGCACAAGGAAGCGAACCATGCTGGACTTTAATTCCATCAAGCAAGGATCATCAGAATCTTTGGGAAGCTTCTTCAGCAGATTTACCCACATGGTGGTACAAATCCCAAAATTTAACCAAGAGTCTGCGAGCACCATATTAATGGGCAACCTAACTGAAGGAGACTTCAAGATCTGCCTATCGCGGAAAGAGTTGGAGAACTATGACGATTGCGAAAGCTCGTCACCGAGCAGATCCACGCTATAGAAGTTGCTAGTTCCAGATCGCGACCTGTTGTGGCCAAACCTTCCTTCTACCACAAGGCTACCAATAAGTATCAAGGGAAGGGAGGGTTCGAAAATCAGTAACGCAACAACCCTCATTGGCAGTACCCTGTCACCCCACCGTGACCTCCCCAGCAAGAAGTACAATACAACCAGCGAACTGGACCAAGCCCACATGATGCCCCGACGAATGTAATGATGGCACACCCCGATCAGATCTCACCCCCTGTTTATGGAGTCCAACTGGCCCTCTCTAAAAAAGAAGTCTCATTACAAATATGTGCTCCCCTAGTGAATCCTAGTCAGCCGTTCGCTACACCACGACAGTACAATCCTCCCATGGCTCCACCCCGACGATACAATACTCCGTATGCAAATAGGGGAAGAGAAAGGGGATCGTACCCACAAGGCCGAGGAGGGTGAAATGGGAACAGAGGAGGAGGATCCCGACCCCCACTGAGGGACGTGAGAAACACCCCCGAAGCAAGGTCCTCCTCAAACCGACCTGATCGTTCGAACCGGAACAATCGGAACCCACTGCCCCTGGACGGATGCATTAATACCATCGCGGGGGGGGGGGGGGGGGGGGCACTTCGTCTGGTACCATTAATCAGGAAAGGAAAAACTATCAAAGAGAGGCCAGAAAACCTCTCTCCGAGGCCAGCGTCAGGCAAGCGTCCATTGAACACACGGTATTAAATTTCTCTATTTCTGACACTCGCGGCCTAAGGATGCCACATTCGGATCCCATGGTTATTGATGTACATCTAGGGACCAAAATGGTCAAATGAGTAATGATAGATATCGGATCTTTGGTGGACGTCCTCTACTGGAACTTGTTTGAGTAACTAGGGATCGCAGAAAGGGCTTTGCGTCGCTACTCATGGAAGCTGGTCTCCTTCTCGGGAGATGAAGTTGAGGTTGCCGGAAACATCGAGTTAGAGCCTTAACACTAGGGACAACCCCCAACAGAAGGACTCACATGATTGAATTCATTGTAGTCCGACTACCGTCTATCTACAATGCCATCATGGGACGGGTTAGTCTGTTTAAATTCCAGGTCGCATGCTCTATCTATCATTTTAGCATTAAATTCCCATGCGTTGATGGAAAGGTAGGCTAGGTCCGAGGAGCACAAGCAGAAAGCAGAGTTTGTTACTTAGCCTCATTAAAAAAGGGACACGGGCGAGTGTTCACGATTGACAGACCCAGTCAAGGATCATTAAAGGTGGAAACGGCTGGCGATAGCGACCAGGAAGTCACATCCGAGAAACAACAAGCTGAATTGGAAGTACGACCTGAGAAAACGATAGATAAAATAGTTGAAGAGAAGATCGTTTTCTTTCCGTTCTTAAAGAAAGATGAGGCCCTTTACCACGACCTCAGCTTGGCGGGCCCAACCCTAGACCGCCTTAAGGAGATACTGAAAGGGTCGCGAGATGTTTTCGCCTGTTCGTCTAAGGATTTGAAAGGCCTCCCCCGGGAAATCGCGGAGCATTCTTTGAGGCTCGACCGTGACACAAAGCCTGTGTGTCAAAGAAAAAGAAAGATGGATGTTCAAAAATCTGAAGCAGCCAAACAAGAAGTGGATAAACTTCTACAAGCTGATTTCATTCGCGAGATCAACTAATCGACCTGGTTGTCGAATGTCGTGTTGGTAAGAAAGAGCAATGACAAATGGAGAATGTGTTTGGACTTCAAAGATTTGAACAAAGCTTGCCCAAAAGACAGTTACCCCTGCCTTCTATTGATGAACTGGTGGATACCGCCGCAGGGCCCGCAACTCTCAGTTTCCTCGACGCGTACTCAGGCTACAATCATATCAAAATGAGCCCCCGCGACGAAAAAAGTACCGCCTTCATCACCAACCAGGGCACCTTTTGTTATAAAGTAATGCCCTTCGGACTCAAAAATGCAGGTGCTACTTTCCAGAGAATGATCGAGAAAGTTTTTAGACCACAACTTGGGAGAAACATTGCAGTCTATGTTGATGACATCGTGGTCAAAAGTCTTACAAAAGAGGGTCATTCCGGTGACCTCCAAGAAACCATCGACACCTTGACGAAGAATCGCGTCTGCTTCAATCCTAAGAAATGCGTGTTCGGAGCTGATTATGGGAAATTTTTAGGATTCATTATAAGTTGTCGAGGAATAGATGTGAACCCTTCGAAGATCCAGGCAATACTCGACATGCCCCCCCCCCTAGGACACTTAAGGACATTTAAAAGTTAAATGGATCTGTCAACTACCTAAGTAGATTTTGCTCACGACTAGCAGATCATTCCCTACCCTTCTTCGAACAGTTGAAAAAGAAGGGTCCAGTCGAATGGACTTCTGTCCTAGACAAAGCCTTCAAAGACATGAAGGAATATCTTGCGGCACTCCCCACTCTTCATTATCCACACGAGCATGAGACTCTTCAACTATATCTCGCGGTTGGGTCAACTACTATCAGCATTGTGCTATCAAGAGAGTCCAAATTCCCCATATACTTTGTCAGTAGGGTTTTGCCATCTACCGAGTCCAGGTACACCCTTATAGAGAAAATGGCTTTATCTGTTGTTTTCGCGGCCCGAAGATTGAGACCCTACTTCCAGGCTCACACCATCGAGGTACTCTCTGATCTGCCCCTACATTAGATCCTCCACTCTCCGCCCCTTTCAGGAAGGATGGTTAAATGGGCAGTTGAGCTTTCAGAATTTGACATACATTTTAAACCCAGAAAATCTCGCTTGGCCCAAACGTTAGCCGACTTCGTGGTCGAGGCTATTTTCACGGATTCGCAGGATCGCGATGGAGAAGATCGGGTCATCAATGTAGATGACTCTGTATCAGCAGAAGGATGTGGAGCAGGAGTCACAATCACTAGTCCTAGTGGAGAGGTAACCGATTTGTCTTTCTAGTTATTATTCGAGGCCACCAATAATGAAGCAGAATACGAAGCACTAATCGCAGGTTAAAAAAGCACTGATCAATGGAGTTCCACAAGTTCAAATTTTCACAGACTCCGAAGTGGTTGCTCAACAAGTCAAATGAGAATATGAGGCAAAAACAGAGATGTTACTTGAGTAACTGGCTCGCGTTCAGACACTTACGACAACTTTTGGGGAATGTTCAATTTCATCCATCCCCCTCGAGAAAAATGAATGCGCCGATATTTTGGCCAGGATAGAAGCGACACTGCCCCTCGGTTTGAGCGACCGTGTGGTAATCGAGCAAAGGCATGCCCGAGGAATTCACAAGGGGGTTTTCAAGATATCAAATCTAGGGGATTGGTGCAGACCTCTCTTACAATACATAACTGAAGGCGTACGGATGAACCCATTGCTAGACAACCAAAACATCATAAAACGAGCGGATCGTTTTCGAGTCAGGGATGGAAGACTCTACAAAAGAGGTTTTAACCTCTCCGACCTCCTCTGTGTGTCAAACCAAGAGGGTCTCGATCTAGTCCGCGAGCTCCATGCATGTGTATGCGGGAATCACCAAGGATGGAGAGCAGTGACATCCAAGATCACGCGATTAGGATACTACTGGCCCACTCTCAGAGCTGACGCTGAGATGATTATTCATATATGCGATCACTGCCAGTGACATGCGTCGCTCAATCATCGGCCTCCTCATCCGTTAAAATGCATATCAACACCCTGCCCTTTCACAATATGGGGAATGAATATTTTGGGCCCTTTTCCAACAGTGTCGGACCAACTCCGCTTTATCATTGTAATAGTTGATTACTTCACGAAATGGGTAGAAGCCGACGGTACCAATAATTCAACCGGAATGATCACGTCGACCCCGAAGGCCATTGCAAGGGTGTTTCTCCCGTTGGACTCTTGGCTGAAGTTTTGTAAGACCATAGTATTAGTGGCAAGGTCTCGGGCCACTCCCCTTGTGTTGTCCCCAATCTTTTCTTTAAGGCGTTTAAGATCTAGCGGTTTGTGGTTTCTACTTGTTCGTTTGATTGTGGGTAGGCTGCAGAGGAAAAACAGAAATCGATGTGGAGTCCGGCGCAAAAGTCGCGTATCCCTTCATTGTCGAATTGGGTGTCGTAGTCGGTGATGATGGCTTGGGGGACTCCAAATCAGCATATCATATACATGAAAGTTCCAAACCCAAAAATGGTCGGCAGTATGAGCAAGCCTCCAAGGAGAATAAATTTAGCAACCGCGTGTATTTCGAACACGGATGTGCAAACAAGCCCTCAAGGAGAATAAATTTAGCAATCTCGTGTCTTTCGAACACGGATGTGCAAACAAGCCTCCAAGGAGAATAAATTTAGCAATTGCGTGTCTTTCGAACATGGATGTGCAAACAACCCTCCAAGGAGAATAAATTTAGCAATCGCGTGTCTTTTGAACACGGATGTGCAAACAACCCTCCAAGGAGAATAAATTTTAGCAATCGCGTGTCTTTCGAATACGGATGTGCAGACAAGCCTCCAAGGAGAATAAATTTAGCAATCGCGTGTCTTTCGAACACGGATGTGCAAACAACCTTCCAAGGAGAATAAATTTAGCAATCGCGTGCCTTTCGAATACGGATGTGCAAACAAGCCTCCAAGGAGAATAAATTTAGCAATCACGTGTCTTTCGAACACGGATGTGCAAACAAGCCTCCAAGGAGAATAAATTTAGCAATCGCATGTCTTTCGTACACAGATGTGCAAACAAGCCTCCATGGAGAATAAGTTTATGAAATCGCTCGTCTTTCGAACACAGATGTGCAAACAAGGCCCGAAGGAGAATAAATTTAGTAATCGCGTGTCTTTCGAACACGGATGTGCAAACAAGCCTCCAAGGTGAATAAATTTAGCAATCGCGTGTCTTTCAAACACGGATCTACAAACAAGCCTCCAAGGAGAATAAATTTAGCAATCGCATGTCTTTCAAACACGGATGTGCAAACAAGCCACTAAGGATAAATGGAGTACGATCGTTATATTACATCTAAGCAAAGTACAAAACGATCAAAAAAAATAAAGTTCATAAAGCGACAGTCGGATAACATACTAAAAAGGAAAACAAAACAAAAACAACGTCGCTACTACTTCACAACTCATTCGCTTGCTTCCAGAACGATGATTGTATAGCGATTACCCCCTTCATACTTAAAATAATCAGAGATCCCCCGACACGTAGCTGACTATTTGCTGCAAACGCACACCAACCTTCGATCAGAAAATAACGACCCTGGCTATCCCGAAACACCCTTACACGAAATTCTTGTCTAGTAGGGGAAACTAAACAAACATGGGTCGATACCACGCAACCATACATAGCACCAAAAGAGTCTGGTAGCAGCTGCAAACAATCAAAATAAAACTCTATTGAAAAAGAACAGGAATACGGAAACCACGAATAAAGGGACGGGAGAACTACCAGATATTCAAGATTCTCCTCAGAATCAATAGAACAAAAAAAATCGCGGCGACTCGGATTGGGAGAGGTCATGGCTTATCACTACAATTCAGGAAAACAGCAACAACAAGTAAAGACAAAAAAACAGGGTATTTCCTCGCTCTAGTATATATCGATAAATAAAACCAATTGTATTTATTTGCATTTATCACGCCATACAAGAGACCACCTCGGTCTAATTTTTTTTTTCTTCAAAGATAATCTGCATGCAGAACAAGTGGCGAGATATCAGAGCATCACCCTGCTACCCTGACTACCCATGTCACGTTAGGGAACAGTCATGTCCAGCTCATTAGCAAACAAAAGAGCAAACAATCATATCGCGCACAAATATCGAAGCCTTAATGGTAATATAATGAAAAAGTCATTACAGATACATCCCACGATTAACTTACAGAAAGGACCGATTAAGGGAGCCGGATTAACAAAGACAAATAAATCATCCACTTTCTAAAAAGTTCGGAAATATCGACTCGCGATATTTACAGACTACTCATCTTCAAGAGCGAGCACTTCAAAGTGATACCCTCCCACATTCTTGAAAAACACCATCATTGCTCCAACACGAACATCATTGTTAGTCGTGAAATTATTCCAACCATCGGTCAACCACCAGCGATTGAGGCCATCCTTGGAAACCCGGACATGGAACTCTTATCCACTCGAGGATACTAAGCAAACACGATCAGACACAACATGACCGTGCATCCTTTCGAAAAAGAGAGGAAGAGGCTACAACAGAACATCATTTGATAAGATTCATAACTGAAACATCAAAAAATACAACAAGTAGTACCATATTACCAAGCAATGAAGTCTCTCTTCTACATCGACACAACGATAAAAATCCAGCATCCCAGAAGCAGGCGAAGCCATCTCTTCCTCTACCAAGGAAAATAGTAAACAAAACCAAGCTACTGAGTGAACGGATTATAACAACAATCCCACACCCTTATATATATCCCAAATAAAGCGCTACAAACAATGTAATCTGCACCAACATTTATTACATACGTTGAATAAAGGAAAAAGTTTGAATCAAGACTTCCCAAGACACCCTGCATGGTCTACACACGGAAAGAATCTATTCAGAATCCCGCCAGTCAGTCTGTAAATCCCAAATCGAGAAACAGGCCTATTGGTCACGAGAAATTTCAATCACTCTTATCAAGTACGTTTTCCAACACCAACATTGAACCCCTCATACACTATTATAAAAAGGCCACTCAGCCTCTGCGCAACCATCACCTACAAGCAGAAAAATGGCAAATCAAGGTTCAAACATCCCTTTTACCTTCGACATCTACTTGGTAGGTGAGGAGCAGTACATACGCATGATGTTGCCCTATAGTTTCGGAGAGAAGTTCAAACCCTAGGTACTAGAACAAATCTTATTGTCTACTCTCATTATAAAAGATTTTCCTGTTCATATCACAGGAGGCGCCTACCATTCACATTGGGTAGAAAGAGGTTGGAAGGATTTCGTCGAAACTCATGGGCTCGAACTAGAACCAATAATAGTGTTCACCCATCTAGGAGGAACAAGGTTCGAAGTTCACTTTCTGGACAAAGAAGGTTACAACATTGAAGAAGAAATAGAAGTTGGTGGGTATTACGGGCGAGAGGCCAATGGTTTTTAGTTTTTCTTTATATAACAAGCTTCATTAGAAAAGGCATGTCTGTGTAAGTCAACCCATTAATAAAAAGCCCACTTGCATCCATAACTTTTCAGTTTCACAGAAATCTCCACCACAACTGTAATCGTTTGAGATTGAACTTAATTTTGAAAATCTTCGTCGCGTGTTAGACGCTGGAGATTAGTCTTTATAATTATAATTTCAACCTCTCGTGCTCTAATCGCTGGAGATTGAACTTAATTTTGAAAATCTTCGTCACGTATTAGACGTTGGAGATTAGTCTTTATATTTATAATTTCAACCTCTCTCGCGCTCCAATCGCTAGAGATTGAACTTAATTTTAAAAATCTTCGCCGCGTGTTAGACGCTGGAGATTAGTCTTTATAATTATAATTTCAACCTCTCTCGCGCTCCAATCGCTGGAGATTGAACTTAATTTTGAAAATATTCGTCGCATGTTAGAGACTGGAGATTAGTCTTTATAATTATAATTTCAACCTCTCTCGCGCTTTTATCACTGGAGATTGAACTTAATTTTGAAAATCTTCATCGCGTGTTAGACGCTGGAGATTAATCTTTATAATTATAAGTTTCAACCTCTCTCGCGCTTCTAATCGCTGAAAATTGAACTTAATTTTCAAGAAAGTCATTTGGTTATTTATATTACATTAAAAGTTTCAACCCTAGATACTAGAACAAATCTTCAACCTCTCTCGCGCTTCTAATTATAAGTTTCAACCCTAGGTACTAGAACAAATCTTATTGCCAAAGATTGGAGATCGCTTGTTATAAAACACTAGGCAAGATTCCAAGAAAGTCATTTGGTTATTTATATTACATTAAAAAGAGGGCTTAAAACAAACACTTGTGTCATACAAAGGCTCCACGAAAACCCAAAACAAACACATCAAGGCAGGAAATTTAACAACGAACAGAGAAATCTAAATGACCATTTTAATTAGGAATAGGGTCAACGGAAACAATATCAAAACAAGAGTGCCCCTCGTACTCAAAGATCAAACGAGTACCAATCTTAAGCTCGTTAGCAACCACGAACTTAGACCACCCAGACGTAAATCAGTAATAATTAGGGCCTAACGGCTCCACCCTCACTATAAATTCATCATCTGCTCGCGTCCAGAAATGAACATACCCAAGAGCCTCAGGACCATAGTCACGATATATATAGGGCAAAGGCTGCAACAACAAGAAACACAGCTAAGAAAGGATCAACTCCTAAGTGGAAACTAGACTATTTAATAAAAACTTACAAGCCTGTATAAGTGTCCTTCCACCGCCGTATCCCGGGTAAAACCTCTAACGCGAGGAATAGTTACACCTGGAATGTTAACCGGCGTTGTAGACGTCATTAACAAAAGCAAACTACAAGAAACTCGGGGACGCTTCCCTTTTATAATAAATAATTGGACGCAAGCAACAAAGGGCACCGCAAGCCACTCAGTTACACCACGAGGTCAGTAAAGATCAGCAATCACAACAAAAAACGCCAATAAGTGCAGCCTCCTTCCAAGCGGCAGCAAACTTACAAACAAACCCAACACAGCTAGCGACCCAGAAAACTGGCTTTCAACATGCACCTTCTAGCTTGAAGATAGTTCAAACCAATCCTAAAGAGTAATACTTATCCCTACAAGCAGAGCCCTAGTATAAATAAGGGCAAGTCTAAATTTCCTACACTAACACCCTACCTAAAACAGAATGCCTAGTTTCAAAATGGCTTCATGAGAAGTCTCTCCACCTACTTTCATCACAAATACCATGACTTTCTCAAATCCCATATTCATCAGAATAATCCTCAGAGAGAGTCACCTATACAGGCTCCCCCTGCCATACTTCTTTGTAGAATTTGGAGACGAAGTACTAGACCAAATCTTCCTATGTTCTCCCCTAAACCAAGAATTTCTAGTTTTCGCTGAAAGAGACGAAGGAGATTGGTTCTCTCTATCAAAAGGATGGAGAGAGTTCGCGACGTCTAACAACCTAAGGATAGGATGTTGCCTTACTTTTGCGTACCAAGGAGAATCACACTTTGACGTAGCAATAGAGCAACCAGGCCCAGAAGAAAACGGGGATATTTTCCACGACCTCCTATGCTACAAAGAAATATAGATATACATGTTATAAATCACTTTCTATTCCACGTTGCAGCAGATAAAAAACAGTTTTACGCTGCTACTAGCACTTCGATATTTTATAAATCTACGAACCCTTATTTTTGTCATCTCACGATATATTTCATAAAACGTTTAATGACAGAAGATTGGTAAGGGTATCGCAAATAGACAAAATAATGAAAACAGGCTAAATGGCTAAATTCTAGAAAAACAAGCAAAAAGCATATAACTAGCGAAATATGAAATATGAGAGTCGAAGATAAAATATTCACAAGATCAAAATACCATGACAAGGCATACCACTTTCCATGGGCTAGAATGTTTCCCACCAGCAAAATACGAACTGCAGTAAAGCATAGGCTTACACCGCGGGCAGAAATGTTTTCAACATACTTCCCATCACTTCAAAGACAAATTTAAACACTTGTTAAAAAGAGTAGAGGAACATCTTGTTATGCGTCAACAAGAGGATCGTTGTTTTCATCACGAAGAGGCTCATTAGAAGGAAGGGGCTCATTGGCAGGAAGGGGCTCAGTGGTAGGAGGGGGCTCGGGCGCAACAACTTCAGCTAAAGAAGCATTGGGCGAAGAAGGGGGCAGCCCACGATGAGGGTCCAAAAGCTTCATCTTCTTGATATCGTAACTGGGAGGGAACATATTCACATAATCCCCAAGATGAGCGAAGTGGTTAACGCTTTGAATGACCCCGCCATCCACTCCTTGTATAAAAACTTCAGACAGATGATCATAAAGAATATCCTCACTGTCTGTCTCAAGGAAGTTGACCAACCAGGCTCGACCATCCTTCGCGAGAAAACTGGCCAACCATCCCTGACCCTTGTCACTCAACAAATAATCGTGAAGCTTGTTCTTGGTCAAAACAACATCCTCCTCTGAAGTGAAACACTCCAACTGCCCCCTCACGCTGTTGAGTTCCTCACGAACCGTTGTCATTTCCTCCTCCACCCAGATCGGCTAGACAACCTTTCGAATATGTTCCCGGCCAGGGAAGCAGACACTAACCCATTATCATGTCGGAAGGTGAGGACCGAAAAAAGATGGTCCAACGTCATCTCTTGCTTGATGGCGACACACCGCATCACTTAGGCCGCCAAATACATCCAGACATTAAAGGCAAGCTAGGCAGGACAAGAGTTTATCCTCCCCATAAGATCAGAGTAAAGTTTGGGCAAAGGAAGGCGGAACCCTTGAAGCAAACTCTCTAGATGGACAACAACGTGATCCTGATACACGTTCAAACAACCCCCATGCTCAGAAGCCAAACCTATCTCTACCCCGACCGGCCAAGGGTAAATCTGGGCTACCATCTCGAGGTGAAAAGATTGTAGGATCGATCTCTCCCCCCTAGTTTCAGCAATAGTGGGGGCCACACACCCCTCAAAAACCTTGGGGACCGGTGGGGGAGCAGCAGGAGTATAGCCTTCACAAAAACTACAGTTATCAACCTCCTCATTTTTCTAAGCAGGTATGGCAAAGTCACCGGGAACCACGCAAATATGTTTCTTTCTTTCTTTTAATGCGCGAGACGACCCTCCTTTCCCCAATATGTTTATAGACTCAGAGGTGTGGCAATATTCAGGATTGTCCTTTGTAAGAGAATGCTTTATGGACCCAACCAACTTTCTCCGCTTCGTCTTCTTCAGAGTTACGAGTTTGGCCTTTGCTCTCTTTCCCGCGCGTGACTTCTTTTTAGATTACGGGGTATGGACAGGAGATATCGTGGCTTCCGAATCATTGTGCCCTATCGACTCTTTGGTCCGCGAGGAGCTAACCTCCTCGTCCTCATACCCACGCTTCTGTTTTGGCTATCACTTTCGTTCGACATCGCTAGGTATATAAAGCTCTTACGAAGAAAAGCCCCTGAAAAGACGCAAAGGACGAAAAATCAACGAGGGGAAATGACCTTTCAGAATCGCGATTGAACAAATCTGGCGCCAAAAAACCCCTCCTAGGTTTATGTCGGCGCCTCACGCACCCCTCAAGAGGACGTTAAGAAGACATTTCCCCCCAAAGTGTGACGGTTGAAAGACGTCTTTTCGTCTCCTCCATAAAGTTTCTCTATTTTCGAGAAACCAACTCCAAAAAGTGAAAAAGAGGGGAGATGAAAAGTTTCGTCCACCCACAACCGTCTGAAAGTCCCCAAAAAAACCCCCAAAAAGCACCACCCCTCCAACAATACCATACCGCCACTGGATGACCTAAATACCCCCGTGAAAATCAATCCTAACCCAAGGAAAAGAAAGAAGAGAAAGGGGAATGAGACACCAGGGAATACTCTGTTCTCGGCCCCATGACCGTCATGCCCCTCGCCGGAGGAGGGCAGTTCGACTACCGAGGATTTCTTTCCTCTGCCCTAGAATCTAATACAAGTGAAAATCTAGGAAATTAGACGGAATATAAAGACAATCGGGAAATACTTACTCAAGGAAAGTGGAAGAGGAGCACCGGCAAGCAATAGAGAACTGAAAAATAGGGCCATCACCTAACTCCAATATCGCCTGTCCGGAATGAAACCCTTCGAGCTCTCTCTCTTTTCTCTCTCTTTTTTCTCAGTCCTTAGAAGTATGAAATGAAATGACTAGAGGTGAAATCTTCACTTATAGGTCTCAGTGGGGTCGTCCCCAAGTGGGCCTAAAACACACTGGACCTAATTCAGGTCCATCCAGTGATAAGTTTTTTGACGGGAAGCATCGTTTTTGTCGAAACCTAATCGCGGACGATATATCACTTCCAATCCGGTTACGAGAAGATATGACGATGCCATAGAAAATAGCCCCATTAATGAACAAGGATATGACATCGTAATTAGACCACCCAACGCAAAGACATCTGGTCCGCTACGAAATACATCGCGAGCAAAGCACTTAGCCAGACCCTGATCAAACTCACTACCCTAACTATAGCGATCTGTGAACATCGCGATCAGTACTCTAGCGTTGACAAGGTGTAAATCCCACAACAGGGCCCACTAATACCTCGTGGCCCCTTAGGGCAAAGACGAGCAGCTCGCTGGCCAAGCACCTCCCCGCTAACGACGCCATGTGTAAATACCTAACCCTCTAGCATGAGGGCATGCATTACACGTGTCCCTTGTCAGCCCACGAGGTCACCAGCAAGCTGCTCGCTTGACCTCCCTATAAATACTCTCCTCCAACCTCCAAGAAAGAGATCCGATTCAAGAGAGAAGAAGAAGAGCTCTGCATATCTCCCTGACTTAAAACCCTCGAAGTCGAGTTCTTAAGGTCTTTGATCGGAGAAGAACGCATCTGGAATAAGAATATCATCATGAGTATTCCCTCTAAAGACGACAAACCATAATCACCTCCTCGCGAGTCAAAAGCTTTATCGCAACCACTTAGACCAATAGCATACGAGCTGATCGTTACCTATCCTGATTGGGCTCGCAGATAATAAAGCACATTTGTCGTCACCTTGAGGTAATAAGTATAGGTGAAATTCCATGATCGCGTCAGTTCGGTCTTCACTACCTCGTCTTCTCGGCTCCTACCGCAACAACCATCGGGCCTTCAATCGCCTCATCCTCCACCCCCCCCCCCCCCTCTCCAGGATCTACTTCCACGGTTCACCACTTCGGGTTCCATTTTGTTGGAGTTTGGAGCTCCTTGACGCCTCAGTCGATCTACTTCTCCCACAAGACTCACGATACCTTTGTCGTCACCGATGTCATTATAGCTTGGCCTTCACCAGCTATTCTTTCGAGTTTTTTTTGTCTAGCTGGCCTCTATTCCGCTGCCGCTCTTTTTCATTGCCAGGTGATCGCTCTTCATTCTCATCTCAATCGCCTCTATATATATTCTGGCTTATCCTTATGGTGGCCTTTTGTGGTCTTCGTTGTCGCGCCTTAAGGGGTTGGGTTGGGTAATGAGTTATCGGTTTGTCGATTGGGGTTTTGGAGTGGATGCATGGGTTGATATAGCTTGTTTTTTTGGTACCATATTACTATTTTTTTTAAGCAACCGTTTCGGTTTGTTAAGTTTTCGTAGTCATGCTTCTTCCTTGGGTGTTGCTCTGTTCCTAGAAGTTTGATGGATTTCGTTGCTGTACTAGCTTAAGTTGTAGATATGTGATCAATATCTGAATAATCTTAGCGAGTCCATAATTTGAGGTGTCCACAACTTCTTCGTCGGGGTGCCTCTTGTGTTGCTTTGCAGTTTGATGACTTGTTTCACTGTTTTTTTTTTTTGGTTCAGTTCTTTATCATATGTGGCTTGTTATAGTATCTTTTATATTATTTTATGTTACAATTTTTCTACCATGTACCCTAAGTGCATATAATAAAAACTTGATTGGGAAAGATTTCTGCAAATTAAATTATTTTAGCTTTTATGAAAATTGCTTTCCTAGGGTTGATGCTATGTTTTGTAGAGAATCGTTCTCAATCAAGATTCTTATCCTATGAGAATAGAAAGACTGTTTATATTATTTGTTTTTGCTTTTGTACACAATGGTTTTTTAATTTGCCGACTTATTCAGCCTCTTGATCTCTAGACATGGAGCAAATGTTATCATAGTATCAAAAAAAAAAAACTCATGGTGATGGTGTTATCTTTTAATTAAAATTATAATGATTTGCCCCAGTCGGAGTAGCCTAGTTGTAAGAAGCAAGGGGAGGGACAAGGAGGTCCCAAGTTCGATCTCTGCCTCTTTCCTTGGGTCTCGTCATAAAAAAAAAAACCATGATTTTATTCCAAAAGAAAGCATACACTTTTTTTTTGGGTGCTATTTATTAGTACTATTATTATTAACCACTAATGTTTACCGATATTCAAATCAGTAGCGCGCCCGTAACGCCAATTATCAAACGGAGCGTTTTTTGATCAAACGGAGCGTTTTAATTTCCACTTTTTAACGGTCGAGTTATCTCTTCATCCCTATTTCCATCTTCTTCTTCACTTCGACTCTCTCCCAATTTGCATTCATTCTCCAGCAATTCGAGATCACCAAACGCCTCTCTCCCCCATCTTGTCTGCAATTCAGCATCTGCCATGGATGTTCATCAAAGCTTTTCCTCATCCAAATTCCGCCCACGGAGCATAGACTTTTCCCTCGCAAAGGAAAATCTGAGCCCCGGCGTCGCCGGATCTCCAACCTGTACTCGTACACCGTCCAAAATCAGGCCTCCTCTCCAATCGAATTCCGCAGTTGCAAACCAGCAGGAGCCAATTGTCGGCCTGATCTCCACAAGTTGCTCCTCTGCTACTAGCCTTGTCAGCCAAGAAGGTTTTGGAAGCATCATCGATTCGGAAATCGAATCGATCGAGAAAGAGATCGGCCGGTTGTCTCTGAGGCTCGAGTATCTCCGCCTTGAGAAAGCGAAGCGGATTGCCGTCAGGTCCGCGGCGGCACTGAAACGGGGCCGTTTCGTACCGGCGAAATTCATGGATCCTTCGCCAAACCCTAGGAAGATCGACGAATCGCTAAGTGCTAAGAAGACAATACCGCGCAATAGGAGGCTGACTATGGCGCCGTCGGAGATTGCTAGGGATCTGACCGCCGCAGCTGCAGCGACGCCGTTGGGGCGTAGAGGTATCAGCCTCGGCCCAGCGGAGATATACTCCGCCGCAAAATCGAGGAAATCGGCAACGCCGGTCTACCGATCTCAGATCATACGAAAATCAAGCCTTCGGAAGCTGCAAGAAGTGGATGAACTCGAATCAATCGAAGAACAGGAGAACAAACCGCAGGCTGCCGATTCTAAGAAGGCGATTACTACTACCCTGAGGGCTTCCAAGAAGGAAGACGATCTCATCTCTTCCGTTCAACCGAAGAAGCTCTTCACGGATGGCGACAAATCAGTGACTGCTAAGAAGCCTCTACAAGTAAGGGCGGTGGCCAGTCGATACAAGCGCTCCAATGGCGGTAGCACGAATGGCAATTCCGCCACCCCGAATGGTGCTAAGAAGAGATCTTTGCCCGACGACATGGAGAGCAAGACATTCGACAGGAAACGCATTTCGCTGTCCAGAAAGCACGGCGAGTGAAATCCGAGTAACTCCTGACTTGCATTAGCCTTTGTTTGCTGCCTGTGTTTCGAAAATATTGCATAACATGATGGCTGAAAATTGAGAAATTGTGTTTAATCTTGGTGATGATCTCTATCAAATAACAATCCCTGCACATTGAGGGCTTCGTTCTCCGTCTGTTGCGCGAGAAGACGCTATAAGAAACATATACAAAGGATGCATATTTACACAAGAAAATTGCATCAGAAACATAGAAGATGAAACATTTTTATTCTCCTCTCTCATATGTACATTGACAAACAGCAAACATGTCAGTCTCCTAAAACTAACTATGGCATCAGCTTCGAAAACTTGTCTTCAGAAACCTGGTTTTCGAGAAGTTGCGAGCTTGGCTCTCCAAGATTTTATGACTGCCATCAGCAGCTTATCACCGGCTAGTTTCCGAACATGTTGTATGAGCTGTGCTCGCGGAATTCGCCTCTCCTACACGAATCAAATAGCATTTACAAAATTAGTATACCTAACAAAACCATTCACATAGGAAACTTACAATTGACCAGAAAGAAAAAAAAAAACAGTACCTTGTAGTCCTTGTGATACTTGGAGATCAAGCCAACAGAAGGTGCAGGCAAGAACTTGTCGAGCTCGTGTATCAGGGGCGGAAACGGCATCCATGGTGAAGTCGGTTTCTTTATCAGCTCCCTTTTGCCCAACGGAGCCCTGAAACTCACAACATACTCGGGTAATATGTGGGTGTTCATGTTGGTGCTCCAGACAATGTACTTCTTGGGGGATTCGAGGCTATCGACGCCAGAATCGAACTCCTCGGAGCTCGGATGTGTTTGATCTGAGCATGGATGAACAACCTCCATCCTCCCCAACAGGACTCTGCACAGCACCATGTATCTTAGCCCATCCTCATCCACGTCAGCTGATTGCAAACTGCAAAACCCAAACAAAATACAAATTAGATTAATTCAGTGATTCTCTCAGGGGAATTTTATCAAACACCTTTCCTGCAGATGAAAAAACGGCTCACCTCGCACAGGAGGAATGATCAGGAGAGAGATAAACTCCACGGCCGTACAAGCCATTGCTCTGATTCAACTCCGGGATGCCGAATCCGTGAGACATGATCCGCTCAACCCCGTCCCGGGAGGTACCGAACCAAGCGAACTTCAAATTGATGCCTCCATGAGCTTGCTTCTCCATCAAGCGACGGTGAATCTGAAAGGACTGAGCTTTCGCCATGGCGGCGGAGCTACCAGACCAATTCTTCTTATGAATCGAAACCACGGTAGTCCTTGGCGCCATTCGCTGCCCCAAACTGGACAGGAACCTCTGACTGATAACGCTATAAGCCCTATCTTCATCCTCGTCGAGCTTGGCCAATCCACCATGGAAGAGATCC
The DNA here is from genome assembly GCA_963922045.1 of Persicaria maculosa. Classification (NCBI taxonomy): domain Eukaryota; kingdom Viridiplantae; phylum Streptophyta; class Magnoliopsida; order Caryophyllales; family Polygonaceae; genus Persicaria; species Persicaria maculosa. The sequence continues at coordinate 68,266,287 of OY998259.1, read as the reverse complement.
GTCCTGGAACAGCTGACGCTGGTAGTAGGTCCGCTCACGCAGCTCTCTGAATCGGAAATTGAGGCGTCTTCGTCTTGATACTCGATCTCCATTCTTTGATCGTCGATTGCAGCAAGCGGATGGAACGGCCGAGCAATCGGTTCGATCGTGTGGCACATTTTCTCCAAAAAAAATAAGCTACTAAATGTAATTACAACCAAAATTGAAGCTTTGAACAGATTGAATACAAAGGAAATATCGACAAATTGAATCAAATCCGAGCGGCAGAAGCAAAAACCAAGAAGCTCATCGTAGCTGTAGATGGTTGTTGTACTTAAATTTGTTGTTTGTTGTTGGCAAGAAAAGAAAGATGAATATGAATTTATGGAGAATCAGGGAGAGAGATAGATATATACGAGTCAGAAACTTGGGGATGAAGGAGGAGAGAGAGGGAGAGAGGAGCACGCAGACTGTGTCAATTCCGGAAAGGACCAGCCGTTTGGTTTTACGCGAAATACGGACGGGAGGAGGGAGGAAGGCGGTAAGAGCAAAACTAGCGCAAACTTTGTATGAGTGTGAAATGACGGAAATACCCCTGAAAAACAAATAAAACCCCACCTAGTGCCCTAGTGGTAAAGGCCATAGGTCACGGAATAGGCATGAGCCCATGGGCCCAGGGGGGTTTTGGAGGTTAGGCCCGCGGGCTTTGAGAGTGAAAGGGCGGTTTGGGGGTTAACTTTGGCGAGCTGCTCAAATACGTGTGCGCTTGCGCTTCCTGTTTTAGCACTCCTCAGTCACGCCTTTTATTTCTGTCACCTTCTTTTACTTTGTTAAAAAAAAATGGCAGGGTTTATCCATTTGTTCTTATTATTGTGAAAATTTGAGGTTTTTTTTTTTTTTTTTTTTTTGGTATGACAAAGAAACCCACATTTGACAGTAAACTCCGAGCACATAACCCAATCGGTAAGAGTCACGTATCAGGTAAACTGGGTTGAGATTTAGATAATCATGTTAGAGTTGTCCATTCTATTCTAGGTTGAGATACGTGAAGAGATAAAAAAGAGTTTCACGTTGAAAATATGGATGAATAAGTCTTAGTAGGATGAAACCTCACTCGATTTACGTGTTGACTACTAGCGTTTGTGTACACTACTATTGCCCATAGTTAGATATGTTTGGATTCTTATTCATTTCAATTTTGAACTATAATATGTTATAAGTATAGATATTTAAATAATTATTGGTTAATAAGTTTATAATTTATTTAAAATAATGTGAGTTTTAAATAAATTTCAATATAAATTATGTCAACCAATTACATTAAGTTTAATAATGTATTTATGTAATATTAACGGTTTGGTTGACACACTTTTATAATACTTTTTATTTAAAATTTACAACATTTTAAACACATTATAATTAAATACTCCAAACACTCTCTTAGTCTTGATTTTAAATTATAAATTTTAATAAATAATTAATTTTTTTAATAATATTTAGAGTGAAAAAATATATAAAACCTTTAGCATTAAAAAAATTAAAATGGTAGCCAATTAATTAATCATGTTAACTTAATGTAACATCGCTCCCAAACTTCTAGGGGCGGACAAGCCTAAAGTATTACTACCTCCGTATCGCAATACTTGTTGTTTTAGCTCTATACACAGTTTTTAATAAAACCTATCTTTACTTTACTTTTATAGCTTAAAATACCTAAAAAGAGTAATTATTACCTATAAAAAGAGCAATCATTACCTATAAAGACAATAATTATAGCTAAAACAACAAGTTTTTTGATACAACTTTAACACTCTAAAACAACAAGTATTGCGATACAGAGCGAGTACACATTAAATAATTCAATTATATTTGGCTAAAAATAACTAAGAATTAAATAATCTTTAAAAAACAATGGCTTTTTTAATGCTAATGTTAAAACCAGTGGTTTGCAATTTGTATGCTCAAAACTTAGTACTAGTAGTAGTAGATTGGGAACGACGAAATACTGAGTAATAAAACACAACAAACGTGGCAATTTCAAAACCAAGTATTAATCGAATCCGATTCCACACCACCCTCTTATCCTTCCAACTCATATTTTATTCATAGAGGTCATCCCCGACCAGTCAACCGGCTACCGGCCAAACCCATCATTTCTTTATTCAATTTGTTACTCCTCCTAACTAACTAACTAACTAACCAGGTATCTATTACTTTTGAGCCGGGTTCGAGTTTGGGTTTGTTTCGACATTTTTTTTCATATTATGGACGGTGTTCGATCAAAAGTAGAAGAACCCGGATTCAAAACGAAACAAAATTCGAACTTGAATCCGAATTCAAAGTGAAACAAAATTCAACTTGAAAAGGTCTTATCCAGATGAATCTCAAGCCAACACATTTTATGAATAAATTGTGACCAATTAACCAACCAACAAAACTGTATGGTGAATAAATCGGATCAGACATTCCATTCTCGGATATTTCTTCATCCATAACCTATAGCAGACTTTGGTAACAACGAAGCCGATCCATCAATATCGCGTGAGTGAAAAGGGTAATGTCGCTTGTAAAACTCTTTTGTTGAGGGGGCAAGACTCCCCCTCTTCCCGTTCTATCGTCCAAAACAGGCCGACCTTTTCTAAGTTTCGTTTTTTTTTTTTTATATATCGAGACTTGTAGCTTGATTCTTTACTCATTCCATATTGGGAAAATTGAGTTTTGGAAATTTTAATCGAAAAAGTCATAATTGGATCCGGTTTGGGTCGAATTGGTTTGTGAATTGCAATAAATATGCAACTCGAATCGGGTTTTGCTAGCTCGTTGGGATGTGTTGCGATATTTTGGGCCAAATTACGGGATGTGGACAGAACCCGATTTGGGCCTCAACGTTGGGCTTCTATAATTGATGAAGTTAGAAATTAGGCAAATTTGCCGAAAACTACCCTTTAAATAGGGCGCTTTTGCGTGAAACCACCCCTTAAAATGAAAATTGTAGAAAATATCCGTTAAAACTGTTTTCTATGCAAAGTCACACTCATCACCAAATTTCCGCTAACTGAATATTAAAGTGCATGAAAAATCAATTATATTCCTTTTTTTATTATTATTTTACTTTATCCAATCGGTTTTAATTAATTTTTACCTCTTTAACATGTTTTTCAAAAGTAATTTTTTTTTTATAAAATGTCATTTTCTATATATAATTTCACACTTATTACTAAAAACTCTCTATAAAAAGTAGATATAATTGATGTTTTATATGTTTTAAAAAGTGTATATTACTAAAGGGCTACTTGAAGAAAATAATTTTTTTACAAATGATATTTCATATAGGTTTTATTATTCTAAAAATATTTTCACTATTCCACATACATTTTTAGAATAATAAAAACTATATGAAACATTATTTTTTTTAAAAAAAATATTTTCTTCAAGTAGCCCTAGTATTACACAATTTTTTATATGTATAAAACATAAAATACACATCAATTTTTTATAGAGTTTTTTTTTGTAAGTATGGAATTATTTTTTTAAAAAAAATATTTTTTTGGATATTTTACAGTGTTTTTTGCTTTTGAAAAACATGTTAAAAAGTTAAATATCAACTAATACCAATTGAATTGAGCAAACTAATAATAAAAATAAGGGATATAATTGAATTTTCACACACTTTAACATTTATTTAATGAAAATTGGGTGATGGGTGTGACTTTGCAAAGAAAACGGATTTAACAGGTAGTTTTTTGCAATTTTCATTTTAGGAGGTGGTTTATCACAAAACACCCTATTTAAAGGGTGGTTTTCTGCAATTTTGCCTAGAAATTAATCACATTCCTTATTGAGCATATTACATCGAAGTATGTAAAGTTAAATTATTGGATTATATTCAAACAAATATATTCATAGTTACTTCATTTAATTTTGTATTTCCCGGGAAGTAAGATATGAGTGTCTTATGAGTTAGCATACAAATGACTGAAATGAGGTCTACACAAATAGGCCAACACGAGCTTTGTTTGTGGTTCGATTTTAGGGTTGCAATATACGATGTGGCGGGTGAAGCCACACCGAGCTCTTAGTGAACCCGACTCGTGTAAGATCAGTACGTGGTCCATATAATTGATCAGAGGCCAGCCTTGATGATCTCTTTACAAAGTTAGACGCGGTCTATGCTTCTTCGTGCTTGACCACCTTACCAACGTTATCATTTTATCCACAACGTTCTACTTGGCTTGTTCTTAATCTTTACACATCAATTCTCAATGATATTTTAGCTTTTGTGTCTAACTTTTGGTATGGTTTTGCAAACTTTTACTCTGTTTTATCCATGGTCATATACTCATATCTAATTACCTTCATCAAAATAAAAACAAAAGGAGAGCACAAAATGTGAGGATTTGTGGGTTTTTAAAAAGTAGTAAGAAATCAGTAAAAAATTTCATTAGAAGTATGTTAAGGACGGTGCTATAAAGTTGATGGGATAATTGAATCTGATATATTAAACTTCCAAAATGTCTAGTAGCTTATATAAACTGGGTGATAAAATAATATATGCGTGAATATGGAAAAAAATCACTCTGAAACACGTGAAATAAATAATCACAGAAAAGGGACAATAGAATCCCTTCTCCTCAGTAAATTGAGGGAAGAGTAAAAGGTACTCGGGAAAACTGACAAAAAGCAAACCAAAAGGAAGATAACTGTTACGAGAGGGAACAAGAGAGAGCGAAATGGTTGGAGAGCAAACTTATGCTTGATTGATTTCTTGAGTGATTAGTTACATGAGCTTTTATACTCAACTTGCTCGACAAACAATTGCCACTGATTTTGCCTAACATAAAACTAACTATTCTAACTGACAAGTGATCAAAACTAAACACAATGTGATCACTGTCAACAACCCCCCTCAAGCTGGTGATTGGTACAATCCAAGCTTGGACACAATGTACTGATGTTGGGGTGTAGGCAAAATATTAGTGAAAACGTCGGCCAATTGCTTAGCAGAGGGAACATAGGCAAGCTCAAGTAATCCACTCATCACTTTATCACGAGTGAAGTGACAATCCACCTCAATATGTTTAGTGCGCTGATGAAAAATCGGATTCTTAGCAATCTGCATTGCCGAATGATTGTCACAGAAGAGAGTAACGAGTTGAATTGAATCAATACCAAGTTCTTGCAGCAAACGCACGAGCCATGTAATCTCTGTGGCAGCATTTTCCATTGCACGATATTCTGATTCAGAGGAGCTTCGGGACACCACAGTTTGTTTCTTGGATTTCTAACTAATAGGTGAAGATCCAAGGAGAAGAACAAACCCTGTAATAGAACGTCGAGTCATAGGACAAGCCGCCCAATCTGAATCAGAAAAGACCTTGAGGACTGGGAGATCACGGTTTTTAAGAAGAATACCTCTGCCAACAGTGTGCTTAACATAACGAAGGGTATGCAAGAGAGCATACCAATGAGGAGTACGAGGGGGTTGCATGAATTGACTTAATGTTTGAACTGCATAGCTTAAGTCGGGTCTCGTGTTTGTAAGGTAATTGAGCTTACCAATCAGAGTTCTGTAAGACAAAGGATCAAGCAAAGGATCCCCATCTGTGGCAGTCAATTTGAGGTGTAAAGGCAGAGGAGTAGAAGCTGGTTTGTCTAGGCAAGCAGCAACCTCATTGAGCAAATCAGATTTAAACTTTGATTGAGTCATTGCTATGCCAGAAGCCAGGTAAGAGACCTCAACCCCCAGAAAATAATGCAAACGTCCCAAGTCCTTGATGCTAAATGTGGTGTCAATAAAAATTTTAAGGCCTTGTATCTCTGTGTGATCAGTGCCAGTAATAACAATATCATCCACATACACTGCAAGGATGGTGATGAGTCCAGAACGATGTTTGATGAACAACGAATAATCGTTCTTGGACTGAATAAACTGGAGTGACAACAAGGCAGAAGTGAGCTTGTGAAACCACTGCCTTGAAGCTTGCTTAAGACCACATAAGGATTTCTTTAACTTGCACACCAGATTTGAAGGATTGGGAAGACCTTCAGGCATCACCATATAGACATCCTCATGTAAGTCCCCGTGAAGGAAAGTGTTGTTAACATCTAACTGATGCATATCCCATTTCTTTGAGGCAACAACTGCAACAATTGTCCTAATGGTGGTCATTTTGACCACAGGAGAGAATGTGTCATGAAAGACTATGCCTTCCTTCTGTGTGAACCTCTTTGCAACAAGACGAGCTTTGTACTTTTCAAGGCTGCCATCAGACTTCAATTTAACTTTGAAAACCCATCTACACCCAACTGGTGTCTTTCTAGGTGGCAAACAAACAACCTCCCAAGTACCATTGGCTTGAAGAGCATCCACTTCTTTCTTCATAGCAGTTACCCAGTGAGGATCTAGTGATGCCACTTTGTAGGAAGTAGGTTCAAGATGAGAAGAAATATGACTTATAAAAGCAAAATGAGAATGAGGTAAGGAAACAGAAGAAATATTGTGAGTGGAAGAGAAATCGGAACTAAATGAAGAAACATAATCATTCAAGTAAGAAGGAGCATGATGTGATCTTGTTGACCTTCGAACTGGAATGGTTCACTCAATTGTAGGTGTTGGGATTACAGTTTCAACTAGGGGGGTGGGGGTGGGGGTAGGAATAGCAGGATCAGGTGTTGTGATGGGAGTGAATATAAAATCAAAATTCTGATCCTGTAAAGTAGGTAGAGGAGAAGAGGAGGAAGGTGGTTTAAGATGAAATGGAAAATGGGACTCATGAAACACAGTGTCTCGAGTCTGATAAATGTGATGAGTTTTGATGTCCAATGCCTTGTAACCTTTCTTACCAAAACAATATCCAATAAAAATGCAAGGTATAGCTCGTGGAAGAAATTTATCAGTGGAATGAGGAAGAGAAGAAACAAAACATAAACAACCAAAAGCTTTGAGGAAGGAATAGTCAGGCTCTTTGTTGAATAACCTGAAGTAAGGAGTGTCAAAATTCAGAGAAGGTAAGGGTGTCCTATTGATGAGAAATGTAGCCGTGAGAATACATTCTCCCCAATAGGTGATTGGCAAATTTGATTGAAACAAAAGAGCACGAGCGACTTCAAGAAGATGTTTGTGTTTTCTCTCAACAATACCATTTTATTGAGGAGTGTAAGGACAAGAGGTTTGATGGATGATTCCTTTGGATGAAAAAAATTGCAAGGCATTAGAACTATAAAACTCAGCCGCATTATCAGATCTAACAATCTGAATTGAGGTAGAAAACTGAGTATGAACCATGGTGGTAAAGTTTTGCAAGATAGTAAGAGCAGTGCTCTTAGAAGGCATTAAGTAGGTCCATGTACAACAAGTAAGGTCATCCATAATGGTCAACAAATAGCGATGGCCATTGTGTGTGTAATGTCTATAAGGTCCCCATGTGTCAATGTGAATGAGTTCAAAGGGTTTAGTGGTTTTAGGCACATAAGCAGGAAACGAGTTCCTGTGTTGCTTGGCCTTTGGGAAGATCTTACTCAGATGTGAAGGTTTATGTGTGGAATCAATAAAACTCAGGTGCTTCATCTGAGAAAATGGGACATGGCCAAGACGACAATGCCACAACTCAATTAAATGAGAAGACAAGGCAACAGAAGAAGCACAAGCAAATGGTTTATTCGAATTGAAAATGTCAACAGAAATCACATCAGTAGCATTCTTACAAGGAAAAATCATGTTTGTAACATAAAGTTCTTTGATAGCTCTACCAAGCACAAGAGGCTTCTTCATCAAACGACCCTGAAGAAAACAGAAATTAGGTGTGAAAAGAACATCAAGACGAGTGTCATAAATAATCTTCTTCACATAAAGGAGATTAAAGCAAAATTCTGGAACATAAATGACATTTTGTAGAGTAAGAGATTAATTGACAACAACAGGGCCAAAAAATGAAACAGTAGCATATTTACCATTAGGCATAGTAATATGTATAGGTTTAGGCAATTGTGTGAAAGAAGAGAAAAAATGTTTATGAGGTGTGAGATGATCTGTAGCACGACTATCAATGATCCAAACCGGATTGACTGTTGAAGAGAGAAAGCAGGAGTTCATACCTGCCAAAAAGGTTGTAGAATTAGAGGGAGACAAGTTTGATTTGTGAAGCAAAGCAAGCAACTGACTACACTGCTCTTGAGTCAAACTAGGAGGCGGAGAACCAGAACCAGAAGTAGGAGCAGTAGCACCAGAAGAAGGACCTTTGCCAAGAGGATATCTATGCTTTTTCCAACATTTGTCAACAAGATGACCCCCGAGCTTGCAGAAATCACAAAACAAAGTATGGACGTGGATTTTCCAACAGGTGTCCAAGACGTGACTAGAGCTGGCAATTCGGGTTATTCGGTCGGTTTCGGGTCGATCACATTCGGGTCGGGTCACTGATGAGTCGGGTCAACTCGGTCAAAATTTCTGTGTCGGACTTGGTCGGGTCGGGTCGGGTCGGATTCGGTCAAAATGAAATTCAGATTGGTCGGGTTTCGGTCAGAATCGGGTTGGACCCATTCGGGTTTTCGGTCAGAATCGGGTCAGTCTCGTTCGGGTTTCGGGTCGGTACTCGGGTCGGTCCCCGGTATATCGGCCGATATATCGGAGATATTTAGAATCCGTTACCAATTTGCCATATATCATACCGTATTAGGTATATCGGATCAAAATTTAAAATATTTATTTTATCAAGTTTATGGGTAATTTTACAATTTAAATATTAATTTTTCATGTTTATTTTTAAATTTTGAAGTATAAATATAATACGACCCCGATAAGCGATATTTAGAAATTAGAACATTGCTTTTGGGTAATCAATTTTATTAAATTGAATATGTAATTCATGTTATTTATGGATTTCAAAAAGCATTTTAGTAAAATTAAATATGATTCAATAAATAATCTACTCATTGGCTCGTAAACTCAATGTTGTTAAACTCTCGATTCGATCCTACAATATCTAAAAATGGAAAAATGATCCCGGTCCTTTATTGCGATTATAACAATCCTATAAAATGTCTATTATAAGAAATTTCTAATATTTACCCTTTATATATATTATATTTAGTTTATTTTTAAAATTTTACATCTTTATGGGTATTTTTTATGATTTAACATAATATTTATCTAATATTAAACATAGTAACTTCATTTAAAAGAAATTTCATCCATAAGGTGGGATCTTACGATCCTACGATTCGATTATACGATCCGATCCTTACACCTTTTTACCGATCCAATTTAGAATCCCAATTTTTATAACATTGGTAAGCTCATTCTATTTATCATTAATTTCATTGAAATTTGGCAATATATTGTTATCAAGATCATACTTGATTCCCTATCTAAAATTGGGCCGGGTTGGGACTCGGGTCGGGTTGGGCGTCGGGTCAGGTTGGAATTCGGGTCGGGTCTTATTTGAGTCGGATCCGGGTTGAGTCAGGTTTGCCTGTATTCGGGTCACTTCGAGTTTCGGGTCAAAGTCGGTCGGGCTCGGTTTCGGGTTCGGTTTATGCATAACGCTAAATTTTCGGGTTCGGTCGGGTTTCGGTTCGGGTCGGTCGGTCGGGTTTGTCGGGTCGGGTCAGATTTTGCCAGCTCTAGACGTGACCACCAATTTTGCAATGGTCACAGAATAGAGAACCACGACCACCTGTAGATCCACCTTTCGTAGATCCACGACCACGAGGTGCAGGAGATTGACCTCGACCTACAAATCCAATCGAAGAAGAACAAGAATTTGATGACTTCTGAGAAGCAAGAGCAGTGGAAAAATCAGATTGCCGAGGCAAAGAATGGCCTAATTCACGTTGCTCTTCCTCTTGAAGAGCTACTTTATAGACCTCAGTGAGGGGAATCGGAGGTTGCATAATCAAAATCTGAGCTCACACAACATTATACGATTCCTTGAGACCGACGAGAAACTGAATAGCTTGTTGATCATATCAATCAATTGATGAAGGAGATTAGCAGATCCACAATCACAGACGCGGCTCTCAATAAGTGTGAAGTATTCATCTTAAAGCTTCTTTATCTTGGTGAAATAAGATGTAACAGATAACGAACCTTGAGAAACGGAGAACAATTCACGCTGGATCTGAAAATTACGAGTGCGATTTGAACGAGAGAAGCGCGAAGCAAGATTATCCCAAAGCAAAGCAGCAGAGCGAAAGAAAATGATCAATTCAGCGATGTCCTTCTCTACAGAATGCACAATCCAGGATATGACCATGTTGTTACAGCGATCCCACTGAGCTGCAAGGAGTGGAGCCGTGGAAGGCCGAACACATGATCCGGTGACGAATCCAAGTTTGTTTTTCGCCATGAAAGAAACTTCAACTGAGCGACGCCAAGATCCATAGTTGCGATTAGAAAGCAAAGAAGTGGACAGGACATAGTTTAGATGATCAGAATGATGAAGAAAGAGCTCATCATTCGGATCAATTGGAGGAAAAACATGATTGCCATTGGGATCCGCCATTGGAGAAGCCCTAACCTGATACCATGTTACGAGAGGGAACAAGAGACAGCGAAATGGTTGGAGAGCAAACTTACGCTTGATTGATTTCTTGAGTGATTAGTTACATGAGCTTTTATACTCCACTTCCTCAATCAACAAACAATTGCCACTGATTTTGCCTAACATAAAACTAACTATTCTAACTGACAAGTGATCAAAACTAAACACAATGTGATCACTGTCAACAAATAACAACGATTCTGAATGTTTACCCAAGACAAATTCGTGAAAAATAAGTAGGAAGAATATTAGAGGGAGGAAACCATAAATTGGATTCATGAAACTGAACTTTGATGGAGCAATATCTCCGGAGAGGGTGAGTTGCGGAGGCTACCTTATTTGAGACAGGAGCGGTGATCCGATCAATCTTAGATACAAAATGTCTAGTAATTAAACAGACTCCTGTTATGACAAACGCCTTGACTTTAAGGGAAGACTACCAAAGGCAAGGAACTAAATATTCACAACCTAGTCATTAAAGATGACTCCCTTACAATTATCTAAAATTTAAAACAGCAAGGTAATTGTCCCGGGGAGATAGAGCTTCCAATGAGGTATATTAAATGGATAGCTAAATCTTTCATGTGTCTCGAGAAGGGAATATAACGGTTGATAAGGTTGCACATACACCTTAATTACTCTTCTTCCGAGCTTACACTGACATCAAATAAAGATCTTATTGATCTTATCCGAAAGGATGCTATCGTGTTGAAGTCCGTTGGGACTCGGGATCGGAGGTCGTGTGCACACGTGCGCCCTTGCGCTAATAGCCTAGCACATAAGCCGAACAGGGTTCCATCCTAAAACCAATTGGCTATAGGAGGAGTAACCCACTAGCTTATATACTATGACTTGATCTTTCATATTTTCCATGTGGGACTCCTTTGGTCTCTTCACATGCTTTCATTCTCTCAACACGCCCCACAAGTGCAACTAGGGTCGTCTTTCGCCTCTAGTTGACACTTGGATAACGGGTCTAGCATCTCATTCTCTTTTTAGCTAGCCCAGGATCGAGAGTCGGGCCGTTTGACTCTTCCGCTTTGATACCATGCTGAAGTCCGTTGGGACTCGGGATCGGGGGTCGTGTGCACACATGCGACCTTGCGCTAATAGCCTAGCACATAAGCCGAGCGGGGTTACATCCTAAAACCAATTGGCTATAGGAGGAGTAACCCACTAGCTTATATACTATGACTTGATCTTTCATATTTTCCAATTTCCATGTGGGACTCTTTTGGTCTCTTCACATGCTTTCATTCTCTCAACATATCGGCTATGCCGAATTCTTACTCTAACAAAAAAAAAATTCCCATAGAAAATGTTGAAACTAATTATCCATAAACTCATAATTAAAACTTAAATCTTATAATTAATTTTATTAAAATCATAAAGGTTAAACAAGTTAATGACAAATTCGTTTTTTGCCCACTTGAAATTGTGAATTTCAATTTCCAATGGCAAAACCAAGTGAATTTCATAATTGGTTTACCATGTCCAAGTCGATGGTTCTAATTAGAGCTGGCAAAATCTGATCCGATCCGAAAACCCGACTCGACTCACCCGAACTTGACCGGGACCCGAAAATATTGAGTCATTCATAACCTGAACCCGACCCGAACCTGACCCGACCCGAAACAGACCCGAACACAGATAAACCCGACCCGAACCTGAACCCGACCCGACTTTGAACCCGACCCGACTCTCAACCCGACCCAACCCAACCCGACCCGACTCCCTCCCTCATTTCCCTCCCTTATATGTTAAATAAAATTTTATTTCCCTCCCTCATAGGTTAAATAAAAAAATTCATTTCCCTCCCTCATAGGTTAAATAAAACTTCATTTCCCTCCCTTATATGTTAAATAAAATTTCATTTCCCTCCCTTATATGTTAAATAAAATTTTATTTCCCTCCCATATAATTTCCCTCCCTTATATGTTAAATAAAATTTCATTTCCCTCCCATATAATTATAATCATAATGCCATATGTTAATCATTAGTACAGATTAGGTATCTATCGGGGGTTTTTTAATAAAGCATACGGGAGTTTTAGGACTCCTTTTATTCCGCTGGCTGAGAAATATTTATCAGGGGTTTTTTAAAAAATCCCGAGAGACTAATTTTCGGTCAGCGTTTTTTCCCCGAGAGAGCCTTTTTTTAACCAGCCAGTTTCTTGGGACACTCTCAGGAGTTATTTAAAACCCCTGAAAGATATCTAAAGGGAGTTTTTTAAAAAGACACCCGAGAAAATGCAAGGTTTTTTTTTAAAAAAAAAGGTTTTCTAACCGGTTTGACCGATTAGAAAGCCCTCTTTTTAAAAAGCATTTATAAATACAAATCTGCAACCAAAACCATTTTTACCTTGCTTTGAACCGGTAACATAATTACAAGCTCTATTGTAAACATCAAAACACATTTTATAGGCCACAAATGAGATACATTGTTCAAAGATCATGCTACATGGAGATGAATGTAATAGAAACAGAAACATGCCACATGCCACATACCACTTAATTCAGATATTCAGCACTTGAGAGGTAACACAATCATATTGCATTACTTAATTTAGATTTGTACCTTGCATAGGGTCACTTTGCTGACCATGGCATCACTCACCATCCTTGCAACAGGCTAGAGAAACAACTAGAATAGCATTTTCTCCAAGCTGCTATGCGGGTGAACGAAATAAGGTCAGCATTGTCACTTCCATCTCTGAATTCATAATAGATCATTTTCACCAAAATAAAGAAAGAAAAACATAACAGAACATGTAGTAGCATTTGGTTAGAAACGTTTTGCTTGCACCATCCCCACTCTTGTGATGTTCTGTCAAGTTATTGAACCATGAAGTTGTCAATGTCAGTTTGCTGTTGGGTCCTGTGAAATCCCAATAAATGATGATGTTAAATGTAGGTGCAAAATCAAATGAGAACGAATAAAGAAACTAGAATACATATAACTTCATTTATTTTCTTTTTATACAAGGCATAATTAAACAAAATCAAAACAACTAACAGTTCAGGAGCAACGATAAATTATTGCTTCACAAACCACTACTTTGAGAGATAAATAACATCCCATTGTTAGTATCCAAGAGTACTTACTTTTAAAGGGCATCCATTGAAAGAAGACAAAAATTATCATGGAATCGATCATGGTGTTAACATTACTAGCTAATAATGGTGTTAACCTTACTAGCTAATAGCCTGCAAATATTAAGAAGAAAGCAATTAGCCAGCAGTCAATCTTTATATAGAACCGATAAATAAAGCCACTATATAAACAATATCAACACCCTGGTCCCTTTCCAAGGTAGTTAGAACCACCATCCCTGAGCTCCAAAGCCAAACTCCTGAAGTCGATTAGAACAAATGTGTGGGATCAAAACCAAATTCATGAAAGTTACACAAAATTTAATGTAATCAATATCAAAACAAGGTAGTTTATTAGTAAATGGAATCACTTCATTTCATAACAGTGTACTACCCCATCATTCAAAAGGCTATCATTCTTCAAACAAGAGAGCACTTCCTACCAAAGTGTCAAAACTTATAGCAACCATAAGACTTTTTATTAATTTCAGATGTATCACTGTAATGCGTAAAATCTGCACCATAGATCTTGAGGAGGATCGGCGAGATGCAATCCTGCAAGATCAACCAAGAACGAGGTCGGGGCGGGGCTTGTCTCCCCAGAGCAGCCTCCGACGCTCAAGTCAGAATGTGTCGGCTGATAGAAGCCTCTCTAACCCTAATAGATCGATCATATATATAATGAGAGTTAGGTTTTGCAATTAGGGTTTACCGTGTAATTGACGATTATGCCCCTAGATCTTTTATCGAATTACTTTTGCTATATCAATTGCCCCTCGGGTTTCCTTATCACGATCTAGTGATGAGGGAAGACGAATAATTTGAAACTCTTCACTTGTTATGATCAAAGATCACCAGTAATGCTTGCCCCATGTCTTCGTTTCATCCTGCAAGCTTTAGCATTCTCAACCGAATAACATAATATAGTGTAGTGGGTGCATTATCAACTAGTCAACTGAAATTTACTGCTCAAAATGATTAAATGAATTTTTTGCCATATAGGAGAAACAGTGTTAGTTGATGACATCATAGCTGGAATTCTATTTATGATTGAGAATTTGATGGTTTTCATTAGGGTTGAGCGTTTCGTCTTAAATGACATTCTTATCGCTCGATTTTGACTTTTGCTGGTCCTTAATGGCGTTATTATGACTTAAAATTGGCTTTAAATGGCGATTCTTTGGCCATAAGTGGCGATCCTTTGGCCTTGATTGGCGTTCTATTGGCCTGAAATCGGCGAACTTTGGCCTTAAGTGGCGATCGTTTGGCCTGAAATCGGCGAACTTTGGCCTTAAGTGGCGAACCTTTGGCCTGAAATCGGCGTACATTGGCCTTAAGTGGCGATTCGTTGGCCATGAGTGGCGATTCGTTGGCCTTGATTGGCGATCCATTGGCCTTGATTGGCGATCCATTGGCCTTGAGTGGCGATTTATTGGCCATGAGTGGCGATTCGTTGGCCTTGAGTGGCGATTCGTTGGCCTTGAGTGGCGATCCATTGACCTTGATTGGCGATCCATTGGCCTGAAGTGGCGATTTATTGGCCATGAGTGGCGATTTGTTTATCGTTTTTTATACTTTGAAATAATGGTGTTCTATATATATAGATGCGCATATAAACATTTCAAGAAATGATATGTCACCGATGCAATTAACCATGCAATATGATTAACTAAATAGTAAACTTTTCATCAAAAATAGGAGATAGAGGACTTAGCTTTTGGGTCTCATATGATGGACCGGCCGGACATGATACGTTGCCCTTTCAAGTGAGATATCCTGCCATATGGAAGTTGGGCCTTTTCCGCAATTAGCTTAAATGTGTGGGTTGATCTGTAATTTTCAAGAACTCTGGGCTAATTTTGTAATTAGTCCTAATTTGAATGTAACCGTCGTCTTCATAGGGTTTGTAGACAGAGCGGCGGCGGCGGCGCTGGATTTCGAAGCGGCGTCCTCAGCCTATTCTTCCTCTCCTTCTACCGGACCACGATCGACGACGTAGGTCAGGTGCGGGCAGCGGGGACCTTGGGGCGAGTTCTCGGTGTGCTGCGGTGGTGCGTTGAGGCTCGATCAGCCGGCGTAGTGCGGCGATTCGATGACCAGAAGGGCTGCGGTTTCATCGTGCCCCAATCCTTAATCGGATCAGGCGGGTTTCGAACAGGAGGCGGTGAAGGTGGCCTTTGCTCTCGCCCTAGCCCACTCTCTCTCGACTTCGTTCGCCCGTTGAATTTTCGATAGGCTCGCCAGAGTTCGATGGGACTCACCGGCGACTCGGGGAAGCTCTCCTCAGACCGGATTTTCAAATCGGAACATGGCAACGGCTCGGGTTTGGTGACTTCGAAAAGGCTCCTGGGTGATTTGGAAGCGGTTCTGGCTACGTTGGTTGTCGGAGCTTGGAAGCGCTTGCTTCGATGGACGATGGAGGGAGTGATGGTGGTGTTTGATGAAGGTTCCGCATCCACTGCTGCATCGTCTCCCATCAACAGTCAATTCTTGTTGCTTCGTAGATTGGGAGATCCGATCTTGTAGCTTTTTTATCGAATCCCCACGGACGGCGCCAAATGTAATGTGTAAAATCTGCACCATAGACCTTGAGGAGGATCGGCGAGATGCAATCCTGCAAGATCAACCAAGAACGAGGTCGGGGCGGGGCTTGTCTCCCCAGAGCAGCCTCCGACGCTCAAGTCAGAATGTGTCGGCTGATAGAAGCCTCTCTAACCCTAATAGATCGATCATATATATAATGAGAGTTAGGGTTTGCGATTAGGGTTTACCGTGTAATTGACCTGCTGACACATTCTGACTTAGAGTGTCGGAGGCTGCTCTGGGGAGACAAGCCCCACCCCGACCTCGTTCTTGGTTGATCTTGCAGGATTGCATCTCGCCGATCCTCCTCAAGATCTATGGTGCAGATTTTACGCATTACAATCACATTGATCATTTTGTAAACCCGAAAAACACTTCCACCTAAATATGCATGGATGCCCTTTTGAATTATATATATTTTTTGGCTTAAGTATACATGTGATGAACTTGAAAATCTTACAACAGCTTAACTCATAGAAATAATTCTTTGGATAGTTAAAACAATTTTCTATTTTCTATAAAATTTATAAAGCAACTAATTTTCCTCGCTACAAATCTACATTCATTAGTCAATTAGATGAACAATTTTGTCCCATCAAGCATCATCAGGTTGTTTTAGATCAAACCAAAAAAAAAAAGCAACACAGATCAGATCTAGAGACAAAAACGGAAGAAATGTAGAATTAACTCCACAAAAGTTGACAAACTAAAGGAAATCCATATCAATCAACATATGAATGTCAAAATCTTGTAATTAAAAAGGGGGAAGAGAGAATCCTAAAACCACCAGAGAGAGAGAGTGTGTGAAAAAAGGGCGAACAACGTACATCCATAGCCAGTAAAGCAAAAGACGAGCGAACTAATATGCCAAGCAACTTCGTTGGTTTCCCTAGCAAGCTAATTAGCAGAATTCAGAGTCAATTCGTACAATAAGAAATTAAACATAGAGCAAGAAATACTAACCTGAGTACGATTTCGGCGAGGAAGTGATGGGGAGATAGGACAACCCTAATCCACCAGAAAGAGGGCAAAGATTGAAGAGGCGAACAACCCTTTTACCAGCAGAGTGAATAGGAGAAGAGAGAAAGGGCAACTTCGCCAGCATCCTCTGCATAACGGAGGGAATTTTCACCGGCCTTCTTCTGTAACCAATTGATCGATCGAGAGGGTTATGGTTGGATTGATCGAGAACGAGGGTTTGAGTATAACATTGTACTGTACATTTAATTGGAATCGAGAATTATTTAAAATATTTTATCGGGTGTTTTACCTAACAACTCCCGATAGAAAGAGGTGGGTTTCATGAGTTAAAACAGAAACCCCGACACAGTATTTTCGTTTTGAGGAAAAAATACAGATAAACCATTTAACAGGAGTTTTCTAAAAAACTCCCGACCGAGTTTTTTTTCTCGGGAGTTTTTAAAAACCCCTGATAAGTTTCTGCCGTAAGATTGCTCTTTTGTACTTTGTATATTTGTACAATATAAGTTAAATCAATAGAGGTGGTAGTAGTACAATATTATACTCTAAAGTCTAAATCGTAATAATAGAAATGACTCATTTAGACATGGAAAATAAGTAGATAATAATTTAATAAGTGTATAAGAGTATAAGACTATAAACTCCATTTGTATAAGTTAATATTTAATAAGACTATAAATAAATGAATATTCAATCGAATAATTTAAATCTCAAACCCCAATGTTAATCTCAAATCATGATCTCAATCTCGATTTCAAATCTCAATATTTGTCTTAATCTGAAATCTAAATCACAAATCTCAAATCATTATCTCAATAACAATCTCAAGTTCTCAACCTTTAACCCAATCTCAAATCTCAATCTTAATCTTAATCTTAATCTTAATCTTAATCTCAATATTAAATATCGATCTTGAACTCAATCTCAAACCTCAGTCTTAACTTGATCTCAAATCTCAAATCTTTATATATCTTAACCTCAAATCTCAAATATCAAATGTCCATATTTGTCTCAATCTTAAATCTCAATCTTGATCTAAATCTCAATCTCGATCTAAATCTCAATCTCAAATTTCAAATCTCAAGACTTTAAATACATCGAATATTCGAATCCATCGAAGATAAAGTATTTATAAGTTTTATTTATAATTTTGGTTTTTTTTAAACATGTTTCTTTATATAGGTATAACTTATAAGTTATAAGTATAAATATAATACTTCTATTGGTTTTCATAACTAAGTGTTAATAATTCTATTAATTTTCATAAAGCTAACTCTTAAGGGGTTTTTTCACCTAAAAAATTATATTAGACTATTAGTGTTAATAATTCTATTAATTCTAGTAGTTTTCGGTTTTTATAAATGGACTTCTTTTTATAAATATAAGTATAATAATTCTATTAAATTTCATAATTATGGTTATGAATAATTCTTTTTATAAATATAGATATAATAATTCTATTTTTTTGCGGAAAGAATTATTTATATCCAAATCAATAATTTTGTAGTTGTTATTTTATTTTTATCTATATTATTATATTTTGATAGAATTAATTATTTATATCTAGATTTGTTAAAAACTAATAATAATAATGAAAAAAAACTAACGGGCCAAAAGCTAAAAATGAAATGGGCATTGAAAATGATATGGGTCAATGATATAGTCAAACCACAAATAAGTCGATTTGCAACTTGCTAGTTAAAATAAGGTTAAAATCTAAATGTACAATTAATTTGATTTAATTATAGCACCGATCAATTGGGTTAAATGTTTAAAAAAGGACGATGTTGCCGAATATCGAATTTCCGATTATGACTTTTTTGAAAATAGGTCGACAACCGATGAGTCAATAACAATGAATGTATTCAACCGAGTCAAAATTACATATTCAAGTATTCAACCGAGTCAAAATCATTTATTTTAAGTAAATTACATATTTAAGTATTCAACCGAGTCAAAATCAACCTAATTGTCCAAATTCCAAACGGGTCGAATATGATTCGACCGAAAACTCAAACCAACTATACCGCTATACCCACTTTGATTCGAAACTCAAATGAGACCAACCCGCCTCTTGACCCGAAACCCGAATGAGACCGACCCGCTTTGACCCGAACCCGAATGGGCATGACCCGACTTAACCCGAAACTCGACCAATCTAAAATTCATTATGATCGAACCCGACCCGACCAATGTCCGACCATAAATTTTACCCGAATTGACCCGACCCAAGCAAGCCTGACCCGAACCCGACCCGAACGACCGACTTGCTAGCTCTAGTTCTAATCTAGTGGCATTCAAAATGGGTAAAAAAAAAAAACAATGGAAACCTCGAATGGGGGAATCTGTGAAAGAAAACCGAAAGTGTGATGGAGACGGTTTAGGTATAAAGACAGCTTGAAGCTCAAGGCAAGGATCTTTCCATTCTTGTTTTCTTTTTCAAGTTGACAGAAACAATTGGAAGAACACATGGAATCAAATCAAAAGTTAAAATTGCTTTTGGGTTTGGGATAGCTAGGAAACTTGTCAATTACACTTGTCTTCCTAAATGCACACTTCCCCTGTTTCCCAAAGTCACTCTAACGTGTCACGTTTTTGCGTCTTCGGATCCTCTAGTCCATTTCGATGGTTCATATGCTGATGTTCTATTATAAATTCAAACAAAACAAAAAAAGACTATGCCTCGATGATGTTTTTGAGTAACCCAACAATATTTAAAAAAATCCATACTATTTCCATTTAGCAATAAATGTTGTTTGGTTAACAAGTTTTTAAAGACATAAAAACTATATAAAAAAAATTAATTGATTTTTAAATATAATTTTTAAACATAGGTAAACAAGACAAGTGCAGATAACTATATACTCCTTCCGTTCGGCAAAACTTGTCATTTTAGCTTATTTCACAAGTTTTAAGGTAATGAACAAATGTACTAATTTACCCTCAATTATTACCCTTCTTTTTACTTTATCAAAAACTACAACTAACAAACCATCAATCATATCAAGGGCATTTCTGTAAAGTAAAGTGCAAAATACCTATAATGACAAGTTTTTTTGAACAAAAATAACACCCTAAAACGACAAGTTTTGACGAACGGAGGGCGAATATAAGAGTTGTTTGCAAATTGCAACTTTACATGAAACATACTAATATACATGAATTGATCGTCCATCAACCCTAAGTCCCTAACGGATCTCAAACCCGTTCCCTTGTATCCTTCGCTTAGAATGCATCAAACACCTGCAACGAGTGCATATAAGAGTTTTGTCATATGTAATAGCGTGGCTGAATCTGAAAGCTTTATGCAGTAGATTTAGAATGGAAAAGAAGAAGAGGAAAAGGAATAGTATATGATTGCTATATACTACGGAGTACTAATTAGTTGTGCAGTCAGGAACTATTTGCTTTTCACAGTAAAAGATGGTCCATTAGATCACTTTGTAATCTAACTAATGCAGCCTACAATGTACTCCGTAGTTCAATTCACCACTTGAGATTCTGTCTCTCACAATCTCTAGTCATGCTCTGTGAAAACTGTTCTTCAATTAAAAGGTACATGAGTGCACTCCATCAACTGGTTCATTTTGGGAATAACGGAAACTAAATACACCACAAATCAGGGTTTAGGGCATCACATCGATATGAACATGGTCCCATAAACCCTGATTTGTCTTTGATTTATAGTGTCTACTTCCACATCGATTCGAACGTGTGCACTACCGCAATTTTTATTTGCATTGAATCTAACAACACGGTTTGGGATTAAAGGAAAGAGATGAGATTAAAAAAAGGGAAAATTAATTAAAATAATCCCCTTTTTGGAGGGTTGTTTAAAAAAAAAATTCACCTTTCAAACGGCAAAAGAAACTCAATCTTTGGAGAGGTGGTAACAAAGTATCTCGATTCTTTTCTCTGACCACAAATTTGGGCAAAACCAATGACATGTAAAGACCTGTCAAAACACAACCCGACTCGGCCGACCCGAAAAATTCCCGACCCGAACCCGAAAATTTTGACCCGAATTTTTTTTTCGACCCGAACCCGAAAAACCCGAAATTTTCCGGGTAATCTGGGTTTCGACCCGGTAATTTTGACCCGATTTACCCGATTGACCCGGTGACCCGATTTACCCGGTTGATTTATAATTATATATAATTAATTTTTTATATATATAATTAAAATTTATCACAAAATTATCAAATAATGATTTTTTTAATTTAAAAAGGAAAAAATTGACAAACCCGAACCCGACCCGAAACCCGATCAAACCCGAGTTCGAGTCAACCCGAAAAACCCGAAACCCGTTTTACCCGAGACCCGTTTTACCCGAAACCCGAAGTGACCCGACCCGAACCCGACCCGAATGACCCGTTTGACAGGTATGATGTAATTGGCGAAATTAAGATTTTGGTGAATTTTTGGAAGATATTAACTTGTTTTAACGAGAATGATACCATTTAATCAATTTCATATTATTATTTTGACCCAATTTATGGTGGAAAAAATGAGTCGACATTGTTACCGCCTTCTCTAAAGGTCGGATTATTTTTCTTACTGTTGAAATATGGGGATATTTTTTTAATAATCTTACTAAAGGTTAGGTTATTTTAATTAGTTTTGATAAAGAATTAAGAAGAGAAAAATACAAGTTTTTTTCAAAGTAGTTGTGTTTGAGCCGTTTCTTGATTCCTTTATTGCGTTATAATAGTTAGAGCAACCCCAACGACTCTTGTAAAATAGAGATAATTGGAAATTTTAGAGAAAATATGGGTTTTTAGGTCCAATAGCTCTTATATATTATCTCTAAAATTGAGAAACATTAGGAGAGAGAAAAAAATTCTCTAAATTTAGAGGAAGATGGTAAAAACTCTAAAATTTAATTCTCCTCAATACCTATACAAATTCATTGTACGTAATCCATCAACAATTGGACAAGTTTGTTATGTTTATACAAAAATTGAGTTTTGAGTATTTGTTATAATTAAATTAAATTGAATGTTTTACTAGAATTAACCCGATATTTAATTTAAACACGTTAGTTTTAAGTTATGTTAAAACCCATGTTATACATAAATGTCAAACTTACACTAGTTTACATTTTAAGTTATATATGTTAAGCTTAAATGTTAAACTCTGTATTTCAATTAAACTTATTTACATTTTAGAAAATTTTAAAGTAAAATTCATGTTCGTCTAGTTATACTAAATTATTTCACAATTTGCATAAAGTTTAAGGATAGCTAAAATTGAAATTGTTTTGAATAGATAATATATGTAGTGTGTAAAAAATGTAGAAATTTGTAAAATAGAGAAGCTATTAGAGTTGAAGTGTAAAAATTTTAGAGATTTTGATATTTTTTCTCTATTTTAAAGAATCTAAAGAATTTTTAGAGGATCTGTTGGGGTTGCTCTTAGTTCGTTAGTCGGTTTTTTCAGCCTCTTGATTTACTTAAGCAAAGTTGTTTGGTATTTTAAAATCTTACCAATTTATATATATAAAAAATAAATAGTGTGTAAAATATTTTTAACTTTTCTTCGCCTTTTGTTTTTCCAATTAACCTTGAGGATAATATATTATCTACTCCACTAATTAATCTAATATATATGCATATTTTTATTCAAAATAAATTGTCAAGATCAAACAAGCTAATTAAGCCAATTCAAATTTAAAACCTAATTGGTGCCGAAAAAAGGAGTAAAGTTATTGTAGACCTCATGAATCATGATGGCTAGAGCTCCTTTTCTATATTCTCAAGCTTTTAAATTAATTGATCATTAAAGTTTAAATGTCATTTAAAATAAAATATGGTATATTGATGAATCGATCTTTCCAGCCATGGCATCTAATTAATTAATAGTCTCTAAAATTCTTTCTTTCCCCCTTTTCCTTGCACCTCCAAAATCCGTTATATATTTTTTGCTCCTTTTATTTTTCATCTAATCTTTTGATCTTATAAATTGAAATCTACAACTTTAAGTTAAAAGAAAAAAGCCCTAGTTATGGATGCAAAAGCATAAAGAAATAGTACTCCTATATATGCAAATGTTTTTAGAAACCCCATATACAATATTAGTAGCACCTCATTTTAATTATTTTTCATGACAAAGCCATTATTAATTGATCCAATTTATATTAAAATGGGGAAATTAAATTAATCTTGCAACAATAAAAGGCCTATAGATTTTGTGATTTGTACTCTATGTGACATTAATTAAGAATATAGAGGGCACATGGAATTTCCAATCTCAAAACATTAAAATAGGTATTGTAATTGGAATTCATACTAAATCAAGTTTATAAATATAAGGAAAAATAACTCAAAATAATATGAAATATCGACTTTTAACTGAAAATAATACAAATTTTAGTTTTAACTAATTCATGTACTTACTATGCCTATATTAACCCAGAACAATATGGTTCTCAATTTTGACTATTTTTTTTTGGTAAAAATGATCATAATTAAGAACCATATTGTTTTGGGTTAATTTATAGAAAGTATTTTAACGGGCGAAATTGTAGGAAACACTAAGAGAGAAGATATTTTAGCTGGAAAATAATCGGAAAAATAGCCGGAATATATTAAGAAGCATGTTATTTTAGGTTAATAGTTTAATATGGGCAATTGGGCATACTTTGTATAAGGATTATTTAAAACTAAAAAGTTCATATTTTTTTTGAATTAAAAGTTAATACTTTGTATTATTTTGAGTTATTTTTCCTAAATAGTAATAATTTTGACACCATTAAGTTTAAGGCCTAGTCAAACAACGGTCAATATAGGGCAGATAAGGCACGTGAGAGGGAGGGTGGAATATATGCCTTACTTGTTGGGAGAGTCCCAGTGGGCCCCAAATATAATATGGGCCCCAGAGCTACACTCACTCTCTTACTCACCAAAAAAGGGTCCCACTCCCACATAATCCTTTTTTTTTTTTTACAGTAATCTTTATCGTGGACCCAAATATTCTTCATTCCCGTCAACCTCCACATTGGCTTTTGGGCCCCACACAACACCCAGCATCTCTGACGTGTCAATATGGGCCCAACTAGCAAGTGTTAACGTACGTCATACTGTCTACATGATGACGACGACATTAATTTTTTCCCCTCGATTAAGAATTTAAAATACTCCTGGCATATGAATCGTAGTGTAGTTTAACGATTTGTCTATTGTGTGGAGATATGATAACAACTAGTTTGATTTTTGTGTCATGACGGAATTTTTTATATAAATAAAATCTTAGTGATATGTTAAATTAATATTATAAAATAATAGGAAAGGTTTAGATAATTAAATGTTTTGAATTAAACTAATTGGTTGAGAAAACAAAGTAATATATATAGATATAGATTACTAATATTAATTTTATGTTTTCTTATTATTAATTTTATGTTTTGAATTTATCCCATTGTTTTTTTAAAACTATTAAAATTATAATTTAGGTTGAGATCATGGATTAATTGGTTTAAAAAAAATTGATTTAATAACCTACTTTTAAGGAGAGAGTGACACCGCATAAAAAAATACTTCTCTTTTAATAGTTAGATTGTTTTTTTTTTAAAAAAAAACTGCTAAAATTATAATTTAGGCTAAGATTATTGATTAATTGTTTTTTTTAAAAAAAATTGATTGAATAACCTATTTTTAAGGAGAGAGTGACACCTCATGAAAAATGCTTCTTTTTAACAGTTATATATAGATACTTAATTAGAAAAGAAAATCCTAAAAGAAAATGAATAAACCTCACAATCTAATTTAAAAATGACTAAACTAGGTGTATCTAGAGGAAATATTTTTCAATTTGTCTTATTATTCTATATTCTTAGAGCATATAGATAGAAAAATGGTTTAAGAAAATGAAAGAAAAATGGTGGGTAATGATTTAAAACGAAAGGCTTAGGCCTTGTTTGTTTGAGTAGAAAGGAATAGATGGTAAAGGAATCAAATTTTATATGGAAAATTTGTATGATCAACACTTTTTTGTGAGTCTAGGGAAGGGGAGAGGGTGGTAGTTAGAGCATCATAAAGGATATGGTTACCCTATGCTCAAATTAGGTAATCAAATGTGGGAAAGGAAATAGATTTTGTTTGTAAAATGAGGGAAGGAGAGTAATGATTAGAATAATGATCAATGAATCTTAAATTAAAAATGGATTAGATTCGGAACAGTAATGATTAGAATAATTATCTTTCCTTACCTAAATTAAAATAATATTTATATAATTTTTAGCTTTTTAAAATACGTGCTAGATAGTAAAAAAAATCTTATATTTTAAATCAGAGGGAGGATTAATAATTAGAGCCAAAATATGTCACTGAAATCAACAAGTATTGTTCCATTTGTCCACCATAGAGATTGAACACATAACTTTTAATAGAAAATAACCTCTTCTTACCATTGAGCAATGAGTAATTGAGTATTGGTGTAAATTATCCTTTTTATGTGAGACAAGTCTATTATAACATAGTAAAAAAAAATGTTTAGTTTCAACAAAGAGTAACACTAAAAAGAAAAGTAGATTTTGTTACTATACGTCCATTATCTTAAAACATAAGACTATGTTGTTTGTTTCCCTTTTTCAATTTGACAAATTTTTTTTTAAGAAAAAGGAAAAAGATCTGGATGACTTACACTCTAGAAGTAGTCAATCTATAAGAGGATCTTTTCGGATGAAAATTTAAAGTTTACCTTCAAAAGAAAGTTTCGTGGTAGAGATGGCGTGATCCAGTTATATGATATATCAGCTTAATGCCCAGTTAGCCTGTGTTTGACAATAGATTGTAAAAAGTAGATTGTGTAGATTATGTAGATTTTGGAGGTTATGGGGTTTTTTTTTTTTTTTTTTTGTAGATTATGGAGATTTCATAGATTATGTTTTTTGTGGAAAAAAAATCTCGTTAAAAGCTAGAAAGGTGTTTGGTGTGTGTAAGATTTGGAAGGGGTTTATGTGAGGAAAAAGTCCAAATTGCCCTTAAAATTACCCTCTCCATACCCCTTGTACTCTTTCCCACAGGCCATAGCTGATGCTCGCTTTCACCTCCTGCAGGCGTCACCTTTGCAACCGACACCAGAGCTCGCTCGCAAACACCTCCTCGCAGGCAGTGGCGACACCAGCATCGACAGCCCCCTCTCCTGTTTTCGGTCAGTAGACGGCGAGCCTCCGCCGGTTCGACTCATCGCTTTCCCCTGTAGGCGGTGCCCCCTTTGGCGGCCGTCGGCCCTCGAACACCGACGCAATTAGGTACGTCCTCCTTCCTCCGTTGTACCCTGGGTCGATGATTGACGTTGAGGTTCTATTGTGGCCAATTATTGGATGGATTGTGTATTTTTTTTTACTACGATTGAATTGGGTTAGGGTTTGTGTTCATGCGATTTTTTTGTTCCCGATTGGCTTATAGAGTTATAGGGCCTTCGAAAGTTTCCAAAATTTGGGGATTGTGTTGTTGATGTATTGAGTTGTTGTAACCCAATTGTGATTGTGTGCATTCGATTCCATTTGCTTGCATGAAAACCCCACTTCAATTGATGTCATTGAGCCTTCGTGATAGGTTCCACTTTGATAGAATTGGGTTAGGGTTTGTGCTGTGAAGTAGTTGCCTATGCATAGATCGGCGATTAGGGCCTCCCGCTGTGATTGAATTAGGGATTGTGTTGATGGTGTATTGTCTTGTTTTAACCGAATTATGCTTGTGAGATTTCGATTCCATTTGATTTCATAAATCCCCACTGCAATGGTAGCGTTCCTCATAGCTTGAGTTTCAGTAATTGAACAATGGTGGAGTACTTTTGTTGATTAAACGAGATGATATTGAGGTTGTGGTTGAAAAAGGAAGTTATTCGAAATTTTGGTTTGTTGGTTGTGTCTTTGGCATGAATATGTGTTGATTGCAACTTACAGTAATACGATAACCATGTCGTCATCTACCACTCCTGCTCCACCTCCCGCGAATGAAAAGGCTACGAAGGAGAAGGGTAAGAAAGACAAGGCAAACAAAGACAAGGCTTCGAAGGACAGGGTTGCGAAGGACAAAGCATACCCCTGGACCCCGACATTGATCAATCAATTCCTCGACCTCCTCATTGCCTATCAGCGTAAGTACGGGCGCGATCAGGCATTCAGTTGGGTTGAGCTTACGACCTAGTTTGAGGAGGTCATCGGTACAAAGTGTGGGAAGGACACTCTAAAGAACAAGCATGACACTATGAAAGAGCGATGGAAGGAATGGAAAGACTTGAAACACGGGGAAACTAGTCTCGGATGGGATTGCCATAAGGGGACCATCAACGCAACAAAGGAATGATGGGATAAGAAAATCCAGGTAGGCGATCTATTTGGTTTCATATACCACGTTGGAACTGAACATGTCCATGAAAGTTGATATGGAGCTAAACTGATTCATTTCTTGTCTGATGCAGGAGAACGGGAACTTCAAGAGATTCCGCAAGAAAGGCATCCTACCTGAAGTGGAGGAAGCTTGGGACCAGATATACGGCGGTACGGTTGCAACTGGCAAGCATTGTGTTGCACCGTCTATGGATCCAGTTGAGGCTCCCCACCCCATGTCCACTGCTTGCGAGGACGCAGCTGGGATGCAATTTCCGAACCGCCCTGCACGAGACTTCGACATTGACATCGACTTCGACAACCTTAGGGCAGAGCTGGGTGGGGGCAGCTTCGAGGAGATGGTGCGCGGGATCAACACCTCTGATCCCGTGGCGACTGGGCAGCCCACACCCATCACAACTGCTGGGTGTAGCTCGCTGCCACAGCGGGGTTCAAAAAGGCCCGCAGTGGAGGGCAACAGTCTCTCTGGGAAGCGAAAGAGTACAAGGCAGTCCATTGGGTCCTCATTGTTCGATCGGCAGGTGGAGGTGGTTCAGGAAACAAGCAGGGAGGTGATAGCTGTTATACATGCCGAGACCCAGGCATCACAGTCTCAGAAAGACGTCGCTGTCGACGTCATGGCAGTTCTGGATAAGATGGTGGAGGAGGGCCTTATTGAGGATGCCAGCCCGTTGTGGTGCTTTGCTTTTGGTTCACTAATTAACCCCGACACAGCCAAACTGTTTTTGGCTTGCAAGCGCAATACCTCAAGGCTCGCGTGGTTGGAATTTCACTTTCGCAACAGCGGTGGCTGTCTATAGACATCGTCCCGTATGGCAATGAGACTTCGTTTTATGTTTGTCATGAGTTTGCTTGAAACTATGCCTAGGTGTCGTTTACATGTCATGTGTTCGGCTTGACTTTGTTTGGTTGAGTTTTTCTTTATATGACATTTGGTTGCGTTGTTTGTAATGTCTGTTCCCGTTTATATGTTATTTACATCTCCTATCACTACTAGAATCCCAGGCATATCCGATGAATATATTTGTCGGTATTACCGACGAATGATTGCATTTCATCGGAAAAGACGACAATGGGGAAACAGTCGGTAAAAAGTTTATCGGAAAGCTACCGACAACTAAAACGTCGGTATCTCCTACGAGTGAAACCGTTGGTCATCCTTCCGACAGTTGTAACCATAGGTGTATATATTGGCTCATGTCCGACGGTTGTAATTGTTGGCCACTCTCCGATGCGAGTAACCGTTGCCATTCTCCGATGGGTGTAACTATTGGTCACTCTCCGACGGGTGCAATTGTTGGCCAACAATGGGTATACACGTTGGTTGATGTCCCACGTTAGTAATCGTCGGGCACTCTCCGACGGGTGTAATTGTTGACTACAAGTAAAGTTGTGGTGCTTTTCCACCTAAAATTAATTCGGTTTTTGAATTGTGAAATATTAAATTATTAAATATTGTTGAATAAATCCAAAAAAATATTTTATTATTTATAACTATAAGCGAATAGAAATATAGTTATATACCATGCAAATGACACAAATTTATATTCAAAATAAACATCAATATATAAATATTCATAACAAAACCAACGGGAAGAGATGAATACTAAAACATATAAAAAGCAAAAAACATGAAACTAACGTTTGACCCAATATAAAAAAATATAGAAAAGACCTAGGCAAAAGAGCCAAATAACATATTAAATAGAAATTTCAAAGTTTGCCTAAATAGCTAAGCATACTAAAGATAGAATTGTGGTAGATCAACCGATGCGACTACTTGCCATTGCCATTGCCAAACACAGCACCACCATTTGATGTAGCTTGTGAAGGGAAGGAAGTACCCACGTCACCTGCTGGTAGGATGGTGGAATTCAATAAGGCTTGAAATGGCATATTCTGTTGCATCATCATTTGCATCTGCTGCTCTTGTTGGAGTTGGATGCGCAAATGTTTGATGGTTACTGCTTGTTCTTCCATTCGAGTTCCAAACATTTCTTTTAGTTGATCGACTTGCCTTTGAAGCTCTGTCTGATCAACTCTCAATGAAGACGGTGTAGCTACTGGAAGAGCGGAAGCAGCAACTGTTGGAAGAGCGGAAGCAGCAGCTGTTGGAAGAGCAAAAGCAGCAGCTGTTGGAAGAGCAAAAGTAGCAGCTGCTAGACATGGATCACGAGTTGGTTCAGACGGAGAATGGATTGGCGAATGTGGAACTTGCACAGATGGTGGAGTAGGAATTGGAGGTGGCAATGAGGCTTCACGAGCCGGTGGATTGAGCACATTGTCACACATACGATAAAGCGATCCTTGACCACACACTCTTCCCTTTTTACCACTTGCAGCAGCTTGACGCCATAGCTTGTTCACAGCTTCTTGGGGCATTGTCTCTTCTGGATGAGCTTCTGACCAATTTTCACACAATTGCTTGAAACGGTCCTAATTAAGTATCCGTAAAAACAAAGTCAATCCTTGTGAATTATATACAAATGCAGGGATCAATAAAAGAATGTATATATAGAACATACCAAACAAGTTGGAGGTCGATCGCCCGTCCACTGTCCAGTTTTGCCACTATGATACATAGACTTTAAGAGTTGTTTTTGGGTCATTCTTTTCTTGTTCTCACTCTCCTGAAAACACAACAGTGGAAAGATGAAGTTTAGACTAGTATGTATGTGAACCAATTATCCAATTTGAACTATATATAGAAAGTCATAGTACTTACAAACTTGCACACGTTTTGAAAAACCGATCGAGAGCCACCGATATATATAGATGTGCCATCGGGGCCCTTCGATGCCCTGTTACGCTTGTTGGTATCACTAGAGCGCTCGAAATCCTTACTTTTCCACTCTTCTTTCATCTTAGTCCAATTCTCTGAAGAAACAAATGGTGGTTTTCTATCATCCTCCCGAGCATCAAAAAGCACATTCCGAAGATGGCTGCTACACTTAGTTCTCCAATTCGCTTTAATCCTTATCGCATGACGATCTTTCCAGCAGAAGGTTTTCTGCACATGTGATTGGTGAGTGTATACATGTATATATATAAACAAAACAAAAATTAAAGAAGACAACTAAAATACATATAACTTCCGTAACATATATATACATACTTCAAACTCAGCCCACCATAGCTTTCTAACATCATCTGTAACTTTTGAAAAGGAAGTCCATGGTCCTTCATAGAAGGAGTGTATAGTTGTTCTAATAAATCCTAGAACTTCTGTCTTCTCCAAAAACCTGAGGTAAAGGGCAACAATTAATTATCACGGAAGAAAAAATTAGAGTCGAATCAACAATTGAAGATACTAAAAGAAAAGCATTTATATTACGAATCTCCCTTTGGGCGGATTATAAGTCTGTTTTGGGCATCCTTGACTAGCCCCGGTGGTCGATCTTGATCATCCTCGGAGACGTCAGAGTCAAATCCAACACGTGGAACTTTGTCTAATATGTCCTCATCTTCTTCCAATAATGCATCACCACCATCTGTGTTGCCTGTAGCTACCTCTTCATGTCTTGCATCTGATCTCTGCTCAACTTGCCCCATCCCATCAAGATTTGGGCGAGACAAACCCACCAAATCAAGCATACCTGGCGAACTTGGCTGCCCTGGAGTAACGGTGGAGTTGTTGGGTCGAGAATGGTCACCGGAATTGCGACCTATCAACCTTCGCATTCTGAATTCACTGTAAACACAACTTATGGTTAGTTATGAGTTGAAAAAATTCAAAGAAATCCTTGAGGGAGGTGAGTTTATAATTGAGGTAATGGGAGATAACTGTCAATTACCACTTTGTTAATTTTTTGTGCTCCAATTTTTTGTTTTCTATAATGGCGAAGGATCAACTGCCATTAATTCCCTTCGTAACTTTTAAAATTTTTTATTTGAAATTTACACAAAAAATTCACTTCCCTCCATTTCTAAATATTTTGATCAGAAATTTCCCTCCATATTTATTTATTAATCTAAAAATTCCCTCCCTTTCTAAGGATTTTAGTCAAGAAATTCCCTCCATATTTATGTATTACTATAAAAATTCCCTCAATTTCTAAATAATTTAAAATATTTTACATGTGCATCTCCCAATAGAGTAGGGATGACGCCTTTGACATTCTTAGATTCCAACTATAGATACCAAGGTTAGTACGTAGTTACATGTTATTTTTAATATTAATACAAATATTAAAGTATACGATACAATTTAAGGCATAATTGAAACTAAAAAAGATGATTGGAATTGAAACAGAGTAACTAAAAATCAAAGCTTAATTGTAAAGGGTTAAAGTTGTAAGGCACATTTTATCATGCACTTGGCATGTAGGAC
The DNA here is from genome assembly GCA_963922045.1 of Persicaria maculosa. Taxonomy (NCBI): domain Eukaryota; kingdom Viridiplantae; phylum Streptophyta; class Magnoliopsida; order Caryophyllales; family Polygonaceae; genus Persicaria; species Persicaria maculosa. The sequence continues at coordinate 68,234,426 of OY998259.1, read as the reverse complement.
AACCACATTTGAAGTAAATATGAATAATTGGGAACTCAAAAGTATAAAGAAACCCAGTAGCATAGCACGAAGATGGTTGGAACTTGAAATCAAAACATTTTAAAGCAAAATATCACATGTAATAATAAGGGATCTAAAAAATCTAGAATTCTTCAAGATTTATTTGTGAGGAATCAAAGTTCTAAGAAACATTTTATCAAACACTTAACATACATGTCAATTTCTAACAATTAATCTAAAATAGGAATAAACGAAAATCGAGGGCACTTATAGATTGAGGATGACATAATTGTCACTTTTCTCCGAGATGTGGATGGACTAGCCGAGCTTGCGGTGGGCTACCGGAGCTGATCGAACTCTTTTGTCTTCATCCTTAGTGACTAGTGAGGAAGGCTAATATTATCTCATCCTATTCCACCTGCTTTCAATTTGATGCATGTAGACAATTGAAATAGATGAGCAACAGGTGTCAAATCCAAAGCAACACATGTCAAAGAATACATATAAATATGATATACATATATTCGAGTCCATAACAGATTAATTAATATCCTTTTTATCTTAATATGCAAATTACTACACTTACCTCTAAAAATCTTCTTCATCTTCATCGCCTTCTTCCTCACCATCATCTTCTATTTGCACATTTTCTTCATTTGAACTTGAATTATCAATAAGTTCATCATCATCCTCTGGTATTTCAATATCCACATCAAACTCTTCAACCTCAACATCCACACATGCACTTGGATCTTCTAGATTTTCTGAATCATCAACGGCTGGCACTTGAACAGTTTCTTGAGGTTGATATGCTTCTTCTTGAGTATCAATCCATACCTTCTCGATGGTGCCCCGAGCTTTAGCTTTACACACAGCCCACCAATTTTTTCGATCTCGTGCTGCACCAGGATATTCGGCATAGAAAACTTGAATAGCTTGTTGTGCCAAAATGAATGGATCATTTTTCTTGTACAACCGTTTATGATTCACATCTACGAGATCATATTTTTTGTGAATGTTCATGCCTGTTTGTGGATCAAACCAGCAACATTTGAAAATCACAAGACGTTTAGGAAGAGTGCCTGGGTACTCCAATTGGATTATCTCTTCGATAAGCCCATAGAAATCAGTCTCATCTGCATTGTAGTTTGATCCTTTGATCCAAACCCCACTATTCATAGTGGATTTTCCTTCCCCTCTCTGCAAAGTCTGGAAATTGTAACCATTCAGCTTATACCCTGGCCATGCTACTGCAATTGCTTTTGGACCATGTGCTAAACTTTTTATTAACTCATCATTTACATTATTCTTCTCATCTTTTACCTGTTACAAAATAAAATAAGTCAATTAATTAGACTAGAACCATCAGTAAAACGCATGTGGGTAGAATATATACTTACATATGCTTTAAACCATGGTGTGAATTGCTCATCGAAACTTCTGTCATTTGCCCCGCTAACTTCACTGTCAAAAATGCTAAAGGAAAAGTTTTATGTTATATAAAATAATAATTTACAAGTATAAATTTTTATCAACTAATTTATAGTATAAATTGATGTATGCCAATATGTACTTAGCATAAGGTTCAACTTCCGGGCAATTTAACAATATATATGTCTCAAGTACGTGCTTTTCTGTTGGATTAATAACCCATCGTGTGGTTGATTTTCCATATCCTCGCCCAGGATAGTTAAAGATAGAGAAAGGTGAATAAGAGCTTGAAGACTGACATTCGTCGTCTTGTTGTGGCTGCCTTCTCATACATGTAGGTTCAAAATAATGCTCAGCAAATGTAGCTGATTCTTCAATAATATACGAGGAGCAAATTGAAGCTTCCACATGTGCTTTGTTTCCAACTTTATTCTTCAAGTGATGAAGAAATCTAAAAATATAAAAAATAATATGGTTGTAAATTTAAAAAAAGGACATAAAACTATATTGATCATGAATAAGCCAAAAAAATTACCTCTCAAATGGATACATCCAACGATATTGAACTGGGCCGCTAACTTGTGCTTCAAAAGGCAAGTGTATCAACAAATGTTCCATTGAGTCAAAGATTGAAGGAGGGAAAATCATGGCTAACTTGCATAAAATTAGAGGAATAGCATCTTTCAGCTTTTTTATTTGCGCAACTGACAATGTAGGTGAGCATAAAGAGTGGAAAAACTGACTCAACTCGGTGATAGTCCCCCAAACACTTTCAGGTAGCATTTCTCTAAAAGCAATTGGAATCAACCTCTGCATAAATACATGACAGTCATGACTCTTCATCCCAATTAGTTTGCACTCATCCATTTTCACACACTGCCCAATATTAGAAGCATACCCATCTGGAAATTTTAAAGATTTTAGCCATTCGCAAATGTCCCTCTTTTGATTTCTGGTCAAAGTATAAACAGCCTTTGGTTTCGTCCCCTTGTAATCATCTTCTACTTGCAAGCTCGGACGATCACAATACAACCGAATATCTTTTCTTGCATTCAATGTATCTTTGGACTTTCCACGTATGTCCATCACTGTATTAAAAACGTTATCGAAAACATTTTTTTCTATGTGCATAACATCAAGATTATGACGAATCAGATGTGTTTTCCAATATGGAAGTTTCCAAAATATACTTTTTTTTGTCCATTTATGATGAATCTTGTATCCCTCTATAGTTGCATGTGGAGAGTCATTCACAAATGGCAAGTCTTTCACACAATAAAAAATCTCTTGTCCTCCTAAACGATGAGGGGCACTTGACTTCTCAAGGTAATTTTTGGAAAATGCCTTTTTATTTCTTCTAAACTTGTGACCAGCTGGCAAAAACCTTCTATGGCAATCAAACCATGAGTGCTTTCGGCTATGCTCCAACCAGAATGCTTTAGTATCTTTCATACAAATAGGGCAAGCCATCTTTCCTGCTGTACTCCAACCCGACAACATCCCATATGCTGGAAAATCATTAATGGTCGAAAATAAGGCAGCACGCATAAGAAAGCTTTCATTGCGAGAAATATCAAATGTTGGCACTCCTTGTCTCCACAACAACATCAATTCTTCAATCAACGGTTGTAAGAAAACATCAATCAACTTCTTCGGATTATTTGGGCCAGGCACAATCGTTGATAAGAACATGTATGGGGTTTTCAAGCACATTGAGGGTGGAAGATTATAAGGGGTTATGATGATTGGCCAACATGAATACACTTTTCCAGATTGATTAAAAGGAGTAAATCCATCTGCGCATAATGTCAAACGGACATTACGAGGCTCGGCTGCAAAATCGGGATGTGTCTTATTAAAGTGCTTCCATGCTTCACTATCAGATGGATGACTCATTAACCCCTCTTCAATCTCGTGCTCAGCATGCCATCTCATGTGTTTGGCAGTAGTCATAGATGCATATAACCTCTGTAACCTTGGTATTAAAGGCATGTAGCGCAATTGCTTATAAGGAACATCTTTTTTCCCTCCCTTGGGTTTATACCTGTCCTTGTTGCAAAATTTACAACATCGCAACTCAATATCATCCTTCCAATATAACATGCAACCTTGTGGACAAATATCAATTTTTTGAACAGGCAATCCTAACTCTCTTATAAGCTTTCTTGTCTTATAGTAATCACTTGGAAATTTATGATCCGGAGGCATGCACCTTCCCACCCATTGACAAATCTTGTCGTAGCAATTTTGAGACAAGTTAAACTCAGATTTAATTTTAAGAAGTGCTGACACGGCAGACAACTGAGTTTCAGTTTTGCAACCATCCCATAAAGGTTCATCTGCAGCTTTTAAAACATCCCAAAATCTTTTGGATAAAGATATTTGCTCAATCAGACCACTATCAACATCTGGTTGGCTACTAGATGATTCAACATTTGCACTGCTGGTAGAGGGTATATTAGGTGGTTCACACTGGTCGAGACTAGGGTTATCAGTTTCAGCCCAATATGGAATAAAATTTGGACCAGCTGCATCAAATACCATCCTTTGTTGGGAATTCAAGCTATCATATTCCCCCCTCATTGGAAAATTTTGGTGGAACTGAGATGTGGCTGAAGCAAAGTTTGGATCAACATCGTGTGACTCTCCATGACAAACCCAACGATAGTAGTTTGGAGTAAACCCATCCAGGTACAAGTGATCCTTAACAATTTCAGGGCTAAAATACTTTCGATTTGCACAACTATGACATGGACATCGAATTTCACGAGAACTAGTATGTGCCAATGCAAAATCAATAAACTCCTTTACCCCCGCAATAAATTCTGCTCGAATTCCTCTACGGCTAGGTAAAAGTTTATTATACATCCAACTTCGATCCATCATGTGTTGAACCTAAGAAAAAAATTAAACATAGTTGTTTCACGATTCTTCATCATTATTAATGGTATTTATTAAAAGGTTTACTCAGGTGTACATTCTTTATTTTACCTTTAATTAATAGGTTTAATTTTATTCATATATTCTTTTAAAAAATTGATTTCATGTTTTTAAGGGGTTGGCGGCGCCACTTGTTTCCCGTTTACCATCTATGTATATGTAATTCAAATTTTCAGTGAAAAAAAAAATATAACATTAATTAATTTATTTTAATGTTGTATTCTAGGGTTTAAGAGCTTTTTGTGTTACAAATTCCTTATTATTATTATTATTATTATTATTATTATTATTATTATTATTATTATTATTATTATTATTATTATTATTATTATTATTATAATATTCAATTTGATATATTAGTACCAATAATTTTAGAAATAATAATATACATATATATCATAATATTTTATCTACTTATTTTTGTACAACTTATTATTTCAAAATAAAAAAATTAATTCAATTTTAAAAAAAATATATATAAAGGAATATATTAAATATTAATTTATCTATTTTTCATTGAATAAAAATAATCATATTATTAATTATTAATATTGTTTAAGTTGAAAATAAGGCATTTTTGTATATTTTTATCTATTTGTTCAATATGAAAAATACATGTATATATTTAAATAAAAAATATAATAAAATCATTAAAGTAATCTATAATCTAAAAATTAAATAAATATATTTTTTTAATTATTTTATCTAGTCGTTCACTAATTAAAAGTGCATAGCATTAATATTTAATATTGTAAAACATAAAAATAATATATTTTTCATATTGTGTAGTATGTTTCATCCATGTGAACTAGAGTATATGAAAATATAAAATTTGTTCAATTTGTTAAATTATATAAATTAAACTTAAAAATAGTCTATTTCATCTATTTATTTAATTATCTAAAATTTTATATTTAAATATATAAAATTTAAGAAAAAATTTACAATAATAAATGATTTACAACTTTAAAAAATGTGTTTTCCACAGTATTTTATCCTGTTTTTGTCGTAATGTTGAATTAATTGATGGTTTACAAACTTATACGCAATTAATCCATAAAAAAAATATTACTAGTAGATTAGATAACATTTTTAATACAAAATTAAACATAAATACTCTTTATTTATTTATAGAAAATTTCAATTTAAAGGGTTAAAAGAATGAGATGGAGTCGGAGGGGGATGAAATTAATATTACTATATGAAGAAGTATTAATAACACAATTATGCTCTGTTTCGACCAAAAAACACAATCATGCCTTGTTTATTCCCCATTTATTTGTTTTGTTTAATTTTCATAAAAAATTATTCATAAGTTCAAAAAAAAAGTAGAGTAAAATGATTTTTTTCTAAGTACTGCACGTATGCCCAAATATAAAATTTGTCAATGTAGATTGTATTTGATGCTTTTTTAGTGCATCATATTTGTTTTTTTAATTTGTAAGAAAAAATTGAAAAAAAAATACAAATACAAATGAGTAAGATGATTAACTAAGGGCTAAGGCTGATGCAGGCTTAGGTCTAAGCAATCCAAGTTAGTATCTAAAATGCAATTTGATCATTTTTAAATAAAAACAGACTAGCTAATCACTCAAAATATTAATTATTAACCTATAATTTAAGGATGATGACATGAAGTTTATTGCACACACTAAAAATAATAAGAGGAGTAATTACCTGCCTTAAACCGATTAACGTGAGATATGCAGAGTCAAAATTATATATAGCTAGCGCAACACGACCTCGAGTAACTCGATCTCTCCGATTTCTCCCTTAATCCAAACTCCAAAGGTATATGATCAGTATGACTGTATGAGCTGAGATTATAAGAAAATACAATTCAATATAATAAGAATCGAATTCTAAATTTGATTGAAATTGCATATACATAATACATATATAAATTTATTATTATATTAAAGACTTGTACGCACGCACCTTGTATATAATCGTAAATGAATATTGATCAACTGATTTACGAACAAAGGCAAGGAAATATGAGAAATGTAACAGCGTACGTCGTTGGCTCGTTGCTTCACAAGGATTAATTGAGAATTGCAATTGTATTGCTATCAGTATTCAGTAGTAGTATAATCTATCTATATTTATAGATTGAAAAGTCGAAACAGGTAGGTATTGTTAAGCTGTTGAGGATTTGGTGCTAGCTACTATCTTACTCAAATAAATATTGTTAAGCAGTGAGGATTTTGTGCTATATATATATATTTTTTTTTTTAAAAAGAAATTCATAAATCAAGGATATTTTGCTCTTTTTTTCTAGTGCGGTAGAAATGACGCCTAATCAGTAGGCCATATTCCAAACTTCATTTATATTTATATGGGTTAATAAAAAAAAGATTTATAATTGCAAAAATAAGATTTAACGAAAAATAAATAAAACGGATTTTAAAAAATGGCCTACATTAACCCCACCGGCTTACATTTATAGTTTACAACTAGTATCCAAGGCCTTCATTTATATGGCCTACATTAACCACTGCTAAAATTAACCAGATCCAAGGCCGACGCTCCAGTTTAAATTTCCGTTGGAATTTCCCACATCCAAGGCCGTTGGAAGATATGGAGGTTGTTTTCACCTCCCGACGAGGATATCGGTTGGTTAATTATCCGATCATGGTGATTGTTGGTACGTTTTTTTTTCCAACCAATGTACTCGTCGGTATATTAACCAACATGTTTAATCGTTGGTCCAATATCATCATGATAAGTCTATGCGTCGGTAAAGCCTCCCGACAATAGATGGCATTGGTAATTTATCATCTCGACAAATGTATTCGTCGGTTGCTTACCCAACGATTATGATCGTTGGTATGCTTTCGTCGGAGATGCCTAGGTTTCTAGTAGTGTATGATTCTTCTTTGCGTGGCATGTCGGTTCCTGAACATGGTACTGTCCTATATGCAGGGAGTACGCCATGAGGAACCCCACATCTGCAGTAGCCGGTAGACGGCACTGGAGACGAGCTGTACTACTTTGGCTGCTCATGCAGCTCTAGCACTTGTTGTTGGCACGTCACTACTACAAGTACGTCTACAAGTACGTTTACAAGGTACCCTGCTCATGCGGCCGTTGAGGAGGACGAGGAGGAAGAGTTTCTGGATGACGAAAGTGATGACTCTTCCTCTAGTGATGACGAAGACGTTGCGCCTGTTGGCATGAGGGCCCTCAGGGATGACATTGCACGAGCAATATGGAATGACCGCCGGAGACGCAGGTAGTCCTTTATGTGCAGACGCATCGGAGGCATTCGTTTTAAGGTATGACCTTTTGTTGATCCAAGGAATGGGTAACTGCTAATTGGGAGGAACAACCTTTTGTTGATCTTTATGAAAGAATTTGGAAGTATCGGGTTATGTTGGTGTGGAATACTTCGGGTGTGTTTATAGCATGAATGTATGGCCTTTTGTATATCACTCCCATGTCGGGTTATGTTGTAGTTCAGGCAATGTTAAACAATGTTAAGTTATATGTATATGTATTGTAATTCCCCCGGTTTCCATGTCATGTTAGGCGAACACCATGTACTCCAAGTTTGATATGTTTAAGCAAACGGCGTAAGACGCACATTCGCACATGTCGTAGACATTTCAATCGCAACAACATCAACGCACGAACGCACACAACAAATGGTTCCAACAAGCATTACATATAAATATTTACGTACATTGTCCGAATCCCTTACCTAATGAAATTGTCTTCGTCCAAGCTACCACCACACGGTGCAACAAGTATCTGGTTAATAACAAGCAATAAAGTCACAAAATAAACGAGCAACAGAAGTCCTAGGGGCATCAGTTACAACCGTAGTGTAGGCCGATTTCATACAAAAGACTACAACATCATTCACAAGCATCCCTAGCTCCTTCACACCATGCTTCGTTTGCCCGCGCCTTCTACTTCCTGAGAACAGCAGCCAGGGCTATCACCCCCATCACAACGCACAACCACTTGTTCCTCTTCTCCCGGGTCCTTGAACCAACAAGATTGGCCCACAGCAGCGTGTAGGAAGATGAGAGGTCGGCTAGCTCCCCAATGAGGTCGTCGTTGAAGTTGGTGACCCTGTTCAGCTCTACCTCGTGGCGCTGCTCACGAGCTTCCACCTCGAACAGACGTGCAGTGAGGTCCAAGATGAGGCGTTCCATCTCCACCATACGAAGGTTGTCAAGGGCAGGAGCGGCCTGCACTGGCTGCCTTACCTCCGTGAGTGCCTAGCGAGTAGGAGGAACGTTCTCTTTGTTACCCACGTAGAGGGTGGATTGCACCTCCTGCTGAGCACTGGTCTCCCCCACCACATCATGCTGCCATATGCCAAAGCGTGACAAACTTTTTCAATTAACGAACATCGATAATGGAAACATGGGACGAGGTGGTATATTAGGTAAGAGGTATCACCTGAGCGTAGTGTGCATACCATGGCTCCATAGGTTCGTCACCTTCTATCCACCAATACTTTTCTGGACACCCACTGGGCCAACTTTCATCGGAGTCTCCCATGATTGTAAATGGAGAAATGAATGTAGCTAACAACACCAAAAAGCAGTATCAGTTAGGGTAAAGGGACCATTTGCATAATATAAAACCACCAAATTCAAAAAAGGATTTCACCAAACTGCACTCATGGTTAATCATAAATCCTCAATCTGTAATAGCAGAGGTGATATGCAAGCACACCACAATGACACAAATTTAAAAATGCACTAAAGAAAAAGATTTTAGTCATTTGCAAACTATATGGTAGGAGCATCAGTGGTTCACCAGAAGCTAATCAGCTTGAAGGGAATCATGAAGCTAATAGTTTACTTTGAAACAATGCCAAATGCCAAACACCACATTAGGCTCATTCCATTGATCAGTTTGGATGAATAACAAAACTATGGTATTTTTTCCCCTCTCTGTTTCTTTGTTCATGTGATCTTTGAAACAATGTCAAGTTATTGTTCGAGTTCATCCAAACCACAAGTGCTTCATCTACAGATTTCGATTACCACACTATTCCTTGTATTTCTTAAAAAAAATACACCCGCAAATGTGTTTTCAGTCTTTACTTTTTCAGTAATGAAATATGAGTAGTTTGTTTTTAACCAACATTCAGATCAACTGCACAAATGTGATTGAGAATCACATCCTACTGCAATTGAAATTTGATTCAATAAAAGTAATTAGCATTGGCCGACTAATGTATAAAACCTTAATTTCTTCCTCAACTTCATCCAAACAAAAAGTGCTTCATCTACAGGTTTTGAATCGCTCAAAAAAAGTAATCGCATATCAACAAACAAATTGGCTCAATCCAGTGGACGAAAATGGTAGCATGAACAACAATGTCACACAGGAACAACAATGTCAGACACATTCACCGACAGTCACACGAACAACAAAATCGCTGAAAATGCATCAAAATGGCTCAACAAACCCCCAATCGAAAGTAGAACAAAAATGTCAGACAGAGGGGAGCATGAACAACAATGTCAGACACGAACAAACAAGGGAAGGAGAAGAAATTGGAACCGAATGAACATAATTTCAACAGACATCACACCAAATTAACAAACCAAAAACCCCCAAATCGAAAGCAGAACCAAAAACCCCCCAAAACCCCCAAAATTTCTTCCATTGTTCGACACCCATTCCCACCGAAATCCTAGAAATCTCGTCGTCGACCAATAACCGACCGACGTAGGGGGGTTTCGAGTGTAATGGGGTCGCCGGTGAACCACATTGAAGAGGAGATGTGCAATGACGTACCTTGCGCGACGAGGAGGAGAGGAGAGCAGATCCGGCGGCGATGAGGAGAACTGGGGATTCGAGGCGTCTCGCGATGGCACAAATGGACACAAAATTCCCAAATCTACACAAAAACTCCGAAATCTTGGCACCCCAAGGTTTCATTTTGGCTGATTTGAAAGCTACCAAAATCTCCCCCAAAGCTTGATAATCTTCGCTAAGATCTTCCGCCAAACACCGCAGGGAGAGATTTCGATTTTTTTTTTGAAAGCTTGAAAAGCTCCCAAACACACTGTCGAACACATCCTTTAATTTCTCTAAAAATGTGATAAATGTGAATGCCTTGAAAATCAAAACATTCAAGTAAAAATCCAAAATTATCATCTCTACTTCTTATAGACAAACCTACATGCATAAATGATCACATATTAAGGCTACAAAGATTCAATCTTGATATGTTTCTAACATTATGATCTCGAATCACATGTCCAAACAATGCCTCAATATGAGGCAAAAGAGCGCTATCGAAATTAAGTTTAAATCAATTATACTTTTTGACAAAATGGTCAGACAAACTTACTGGCCGATTCATAAAATTATTTAAGGGGGGCTAAAAACTTTTTACAGTAATTTTTTTTCCATGTACATATGAAAAATAATTTTTTGTAAAAGAATTAAGAAAAATAAAAAATTATCAAAAAATGAGATTTTTATTGCATATATATTAAAATGAATGTTTTTATTTAAATACACTAATTTTTTTTAAAAAAAATTAGGTATTTTTAGTAGAAGAAAACTAAAAAAAATGAGGCTAAAAATCGTAAAACTTCATGATAACAAATACGCCTCATTAGTAGGGGTGTTATTCGAGCCGAACGAGCCAAGCTTAACATGTTCAAGCTTGTTTATTTGTTAAACGAGCTGGAGCCGAACCCAATTTTTAAACGAACTTTCTTTTTTGTTCAAGTTTGGCTTGTTTTAGTAAATGAGCGGGCTCGAGCCGAGTTTTTTTTCGAGCTTTATGTAGTTTTACTTGGTCATAACATGTTAATTTAAAGGAAAGTTTAGAAATTTAGTAAAATTCGAGTTATTCGAGCCTAAATCGAACGAGCCGAGCTTTCAGTCGAGCTTAAAAACATATTCAGACGCGACTTATTTTCAAGCCGAGCTCGAACTGTTCAACTCATATAACAACCTTATACTCATTACCAAATAATTTAACGTTTCGGCTATATACACCGCAAATCCCCACGTCCTTAAGGACGTGCAAGTGGGGTGAGAGCCACCCGAACCCGGACGTGCTGCATGTCCTTAAGGAAGTGCAAGCCCGTCCCTTAAAGACGAAGAGGACGTGCCTCTTCGTCTTCGTCTTCAGAGAAATCGAGAGAGAGCGAGCGATTGCCGGAGCTAGAGACCGAGAGAGAGAGACTGAGACCGAGAGAGAGAGAGAGAGAGAGAGAGAGAGAGAGAGAGAGAGAGACATGGAGACAGAAAGAGAGAGAGAGCTCGAGGCGGCGGTGGCGGACATGGAGGCGGATCTTCTGGCGGCGACGGAGGGTGGTGGTGGTGCGACGGCGATGGAGGTGGAGGGTGGTGGTGGGGGTGGAGCATTGGGGGAGGCGGTGGCGGTGGAGCCGGTGGCTGAGCAGACGGTGCTGCTGGCGGCGTTGGCGGAGGAGGGTGGTGGTGGTGGGGCGGCGATTGGCGGCGGCGATGGAGGCGGAGCAGTGGCGGAGGCGGAGGATGCGTTATTACCGCCGCGGAAGCGTCAGACGACTGAGGTGTCTCCGGTCCCGACTCCACCGGTATGTTATTTGAATTACTTTTTGTTTGATTTATTTTATAGTTTTAAAATATAATTTGATAGATTATAATATAGTTTTATAATAGAAGTTTATAGAATATGATTGATAATATATGTTGATTGATAGAATATAATTGATAATATTTTGTTTGATTTATTTATATATTATAATGTTTTTTTATAGTATATAGTTTGATAGAAAAGAATATAGTTTTAATTTGATAGAATATAATAGATAGAAAAAAAATTACAATTGAAAGACAATAAAACACATTAAAATATATTACAATACTTCAAAAGTATTTAATTAACATTAAAATATATTTGAATATATTCAAATATATTCAAATACATAAAAATAAATTTATATTGAAAGATAATAAAAAACATTAAAAAATATTAAAATACTTCAAAATTATTTAATTAACATTAAAATATATTTAAATATATTCAAATACATAAAAATAAAATAATATTGACTACAATAAAAAAAATTAAAATATATTTGTAATACTTAATTAACATTAAAATATAATAAATGACATTAAAACATATGAAAATATATTAAAATACATCAAAAGACATTAGACTAACATTAAAATACATTAAAATATACTGAAAAGACATTAATATTCAACTGGATCATAATAACAGGCAGGGAGGCTCATGAGGGGGGATGGTACCCTTCGGCCTATTAGGTTCGGCGACCGGGCAGCGGTCAGCCAGGTACAGGAGTCTACGGCACCCCCCGATCAGACAGTCGACGATCTACTTGCGTCTGCAGAGCGCTTACAGTCGTCGATGGGGATGCCCCCGGCCGACGAGCACGACAGCTTCTGGAAGGGTCTGCCAGGTTGGGATCCTTCAGGTGATGCGATGATGGGGTTGCAGCCTTCTTTAGAGCCCGCTGATGTTTTGAGTAGCTGTATTACCGACGTAGTCGTTGGGCGACGGGCCGACATGGGTAGACCGCCTACTCGTGTTCCACCGACCATCCCGGAGGCATCTACTTCAGCCGTTCCGGAGACTTCTTTTTCAGCCGTGCCGGAGGCTTCTACTTCAGCCGTGCCAGAGGCTTCTACATCCGGCACACACGAGCCCGAGCCTTCGACATCCCCTACACCAGCGGCGATCTCCTTGGGCTCTGCAGATGATGTGATCCCTGACGTCGTTGAGGAGGCTGACGACGGTCAGGAAGGGCAGGCTGAGGGCCAGGGGGGCCCACAGGTAGAGCCCGAGCCCATCCCTGCGCAGGCTGCCGCACCGGCTGTGCAGGTCGACCCTTTATTGCCGCCGGGAGATCTGCTTTGGAGATCGACCGCTTCAAACTGCTTTAGAGATCGACCGCTTCAAATGGCCAACAACGGCGTATAAAGTCAACCTTTTCGATGAGGTAAAGACTTTAATCTCCAAAAAGTGCTTCGATTATCTGTACCGGATGTGGCAGGACGTCGTGAACGAAAAGGTTCCTCCGGTATGCACGGACCGACATTGGAGGGTTTGTTACGGGATCCCTTGTGTCCATGAGATTCAGGCATACGTCAACTCCGGTACTCCGATACCCGCCGATGACATCCACCCGTTCTGGATGGATTTGTCATGGACTGACATCGACGACACCCTACTGCCGTATGAGCTGTCATCTTCATACACGGCTTCGAACGATGTATGCGAGGATGAGCTGCACCCACCCTCATCAGCAAGCGTCCGAAGGAAGGGGAGGCCTCGGGGGTCGAGGAATGCCTGCAAAACCAACCCGTTGCCATACGAGGAGGTAAGGGAAAGGTTTGAGAGAGAAGAAGCGCGTGCTGCTCGAAATGCTGCTCGGCCTCGTCCACAAGCGACCTCAGCTCGACGTGGACGTGATGATGTGTTCGGAGGGTTCAACTGGGGTCGAAACAACGTTGATCCCTTCATGCTCGGTCATATTGAGACGGTGAGGGACACTGTTGGAGATGGTCATTGTGGCTACCATGCTTTGGCGGCTTTGACATCACCGATCGGCGAGACTGCTTTCCCGGAACTCAAAACGTTACTATGCAATCACTTGGAGGATCACGCCGATCTGTACGCCGGTTGTTATACGGGAGGGTACCCATTCCAGCAGTTCGTCGACTACCAGAGATGGGCGGGAGCTATGCATGGTGATAGGAGACGGTGGATAGAGCTACCCATTATGGGTTTAATATTTGTAACGGTATATCAGATTTCTCTCGTCGTCCTAGCTTGACATCATCCGTTCACATGTCTCCCCATGACCTCGCCGACACCTGCTAACAACCCTCAATCAGCAACTCTTGGTGTAGCCTGCATCGGAAACCAAGACCATTTTGCCGCGGTACGACTTCAAACGTCTTTTTTTATTACCTATTCATGCTTTTCATATATATGTCAATACTCTAACTCTAATTTTTCGTTCTCATAGATCTGGTTGCGTCCTAACGCTCCTCTTCCGCCGCCTCCGCCAGAATGGGTCGAACATCATCATCCGAGCGTGGAAGGATGGGATGCTCCGTTTCAAGCTCAGATTGAGAGATTTCGAGCCTTGCGTGCCGAGTCCGGCCGCCCTTTACTATTTTCCTAGATTGCATTCCACAACTTTATTAAAATTATGAATGTAAACCTTTTTTTCCGTTCCTTGTAACGTTATTCGCATATTATCCGAATGAAAACCTTAACAATTATTGTTTTCTATTTAATTTGACCCTAAATCCTTCAAATCCACTAGCTAAACACTTTAATTTTATCAATTAACATTACAAAACCTTCGGAAAACCTAAACCCTAACCCTAAACCCTAAACCCTAAACGCAAAACCCTAACTAGGGTTTGCACGTCCTTAACAACGTGCAAGTATTGCACGTCCTTATGGACGTGCTTGCACGTTGTTAAGGACGTGCAAGACTTAAATAGTGGACGTGCACAGTCCCAGACTTGCACGTCCTTAAAAACGTGCAAGCACGTCCTTAAGGACGTGCAAATTCTTAATCCGGATTTACGGTGTATATAGTGACACCCTAATTTAAGCGAGACCTCCTAGATGGAGACTTACCGTTACACCTAGGGAAAGATAAAGGCGGCACGTAAAAGGTTAGAAGAAGTCCAAAGTTAACGCAAATCCCCGACGACGTCCATCCACACCTACTTCGTAATTCGAGCAATTGAATTCATCGATCAATGGAATGGTGGGCACTCTCACTTTTTCATCCCCTTCTTATAACTCACACAACTCAGAAGCTTACCTCCTTCATCTTCCATTACTTCAAACCCAACTGATCACCATCCCCTCAAAAACCCCCAAATTAACATCATCTACTTTGTAGTATAAATTAGCTTATATATGATTGATATATATCGACTGAAGATCGAGTGAGTGAGTGAGTGAGTGTATGTGTGTGTTTTATGGATCTTACATCTCTTCAATCTTGGATGGATCCTTCTGACTGGCTTCAGGTACTCACCTGTATCGTCGCAATCCTTAAAATGTCGAATCTTTACTCGGAAACGATATACATTATGATGATATATGTATTAGGGTTTACTAACCAATTGAAATTGATGTGTATGTGTGTATATATATATAGGGTGCGATGAGCGAGGATGGCGGAATTGAATCATCCTCCCCATCGTCGGTAGACATGCTAGGAGCTTGCTCGAGGCCGTTAATGGAGAGGAGGCTAAGGCCTCCCCATGACCATGCCCCAAACTGCCCTCGTTGCGACTCAACCAACACCAAGTTCTGTTACTACAACAACTACAGCCTGTCGCAGCCCCGCTACTTCTGCAAGACTTGTCGCCGCTATTGGACTAAGGGTGGCACCCTCCGCAACATCCCTGTTGGTGGAGGGTGCCGCAAGAACAAGAAGTCGTCTTCCTCTTCCTCTTCCTCGTCCTCCAAGAAACCCAATGTTGTTGACCACCCGATCTCATCGGTGACTAATAGCCACCAGGGACTGAGCCCTACCGACCTCCACCTCTCCTTCCCGGAGGTGCAACTCCCCCACCACCTCACCGGAGGCCTGATTGGGGCCCACAGTGGCGGCTTGGGCACTACTTTCTTGGACAACAAGTACAATGCCTTGCTTGATAGGCCCAACATTGGTTTCTTGGAGAGCAAGCTAGATGCCTTGGTGGCTCACAATGTGGCTAGGGGCCATGATCTTCTCGGACCGACCAACTTCGGTGTCGATTTTGGGATCGGATTGGATCATCATAACAACTACCATGTCGGCCTAGGAAGCAGTTCGAACAACTTGTACGTTAACACTCTTTCTTCGTCTTCTCCCTTTGGTGCCGCGGTTGGAGGGAATGGCTCCAACCATGTTCTTGACAACACCTACCAGAGACTAATGCTACCATATGACTACAATCCAATGAGCTCGAACGAACATGGCCATCCTACCGGCCTCATTGATGTGAAGCCGAATACAAAGCTGCTTTCTCTTGAATGGCAAGGCAACAATGACAATGGTGGTGTCAATGGTTTGAGCTCTTGGGGCAGTGGAAGCATGCTGAATGGCTACATTACTCCGTCGACAACAAACTCTTTACTCTAAAACCGTTCGAATGCAACCCTACATGTTCATCGACATGAAGACTAAACTGATCAAGATCATCCTATGATCGCGGATTATCTTCCAAGTGGTTAGCATTAATCAATCTAAGTAGCTATATATGTATATGTAGGATTATATTTGAAAAGAGATCTAGCTATCTAGCTAGAGCCTCTTTTCTTTGAGGGTTTGTATTGTACTTGTTTTGCATCTTTTTTTTTTCTTCTTTTTGGTGTTTGCTTTAACATGATGTATGTTTCTTCTTTTGAGCCTTGTTTTTTATGCTTCTTTTAGGAATGGTTTTGTCTTCCAAAACTGACTCATTGGATTGTTAATCAGTGTGAATGGAAGCTTATAGTCCAAAAGTTATGGCTAACTTTCACTTTGCCAAATTTAACATTTGAATTGTCACTAAGATTATAAGGAAGAAGTCGAGGTTGGTTTTCGATCCAGTTGTGTTCTAATTGATCTAGCATAAGATAGAAATACATATATATGGAAGGAATCAATTCAAGTTCAGAGAAAGCAAAAAATGGTTAAAAGATGGGAGGGAAACTGTGGCATTATGTATGTCTGTTGTACATACAAATACAAGGTGGTCTAAGAGCTGAATTGGTCCTCCCCCAACTCAATTTGTGCCATTCAAGATCTCTTATCTTTCACATTTCAATCTTCAAAAGACATTGGATAAGATTCTCTTGGAATAATAGCTTTAAGGGTAGGTTGGATTGATAGTGAAAGAGGCAGGAAATGGACAAACAAAGAAACAATCATGTTTTCGAACAGTCGTCGTGTTGCTAAACTCAGTTGGTTTACTCTTATATGAAGTTATGTCCAATTCTCAGAATCAGAATGGGTAGGGAATCGACCTATTGCAGTTCCAGGTCTTTCGGCTTCATCATCCTTACACGCCATGCTCGAATTAGAACTTGGCAGATCAATTGGATGAGGCCAGACCAAGCAAAAATCTAACCGAGGCATTAGCAAGCATCAACTGCATTGTGAGGAGTTCAAGCCTAACCAAGCAAAAAATAACTCAATTCGGAATCCTGGTAAATAAAACAGAAGCTTTTGCATAACATTCTCAACTCTAACAGCAAAGTAGTATCTATTATCTGATCACATATTCATCATAGCCATAGGTGTTGGGCGAGGAATCCAAGCATTCTCCCATGCTTCTACTATACTGCCTTCAAAGCAGGTGAAGCTGATCCTTTTCCACGCTTTGCTTTATAGTCTTTGATGGCTGCTTTGATTGCATCCTCGTCGAGCAGGCTGCAATGTAGCTTCACATAGAAGAAAATACAGTCAGCTTACACTCTTTTCTGAAGTATATGTATCCTTCTCTGCAAAGGCAAAATAACATGTCTGAGCACTTGCATCTTGAATAAGTAAAAATCGGATATGAACTCAACTTGCGCGTTCTTAATCTGTAAGGATTCCTTCATTTCTTTTCCTTTGACCCATTCAGTAACTGAAGAGCAAAGAGAGGTAATGTGAACCAGAGCGGAGACGTTTCAATACAAACTACAAGTGTTCTTCAATCGATCTCAGGAATGTACGCAATCATACAACAACCTAAGTCCTGTCTTTAAAGTGAAAATTGATTCAGTAAGCATTCTCCAGGAACCCCTCAAAACCATACAGATTCACTGATAGCGATAACCGATGGACAAAGAAAGCAACAGCTATAATCTACTGCTATAATATCAAGCTGTCATTGCAGAGATGGTAAATCATATGGGGGTAAGCACTGCACCGAATATGGAACAGAAACTCCAAAGGACCCTCTTAATTCAGAAGAGATTTTGGCATCAAATCCTTCAAGGGGTTCATCTAATGCGAAGGCCATACATTTTCAAGTGAGTATAAGAGAGGTTAATCAACAAGAATTCCATGGTAACTCGGTAAAGCGCAGCATTGTCGGAAGCAACCAATCTAACAGATCATTCGCCATTCACTTGCATCAATATGTTGTTCAGCAAATACACCAGCATAACAGTGTACAGCAACCAATCTAACAGATCATTCACCATTCGCTTTGCCTTAGGGCATACGATAAGACCCTAAATTGAGAAAGATTCCCTACTACAAAATAAACAACCATAGGAATCTAATTGAAAAAACAAGCTAAACTAATTAAAATTTAAAAAATATTTCCAAGGGCGTAGGATAGAAAAATCAATTTACAAATAACTTTATGTTTTTTAAAAGATTCAAAATTTGAAACTTCGCTGGTTATATGCACAAATGAAACTTTTTTATTAAACTGATGCTCCAACCAATAGCGTCCTTTTGAACGAAAGTCCTGAGTGAGCTATAATCGACGCACCATCCACCACAAAAGCAAAAGAATTCCAGCTTTTTTTGAGGGGGTAACATTAACATATGGAAGATGAAGGTTGTAAAATTAAATTACCCACTAACCATCTTTTTTCTCCTTTCATGTATCATCTCTTACCCAACCATCTTCAAACTTCGTTACACCATTGATTACACAAGCTTCAACTATCTAAAAGTTGAAAACATGGCTAGACAATGAAAGAGGGTAGGACAGGAGATGATACGTTCATTGAACAGGAGAAGTTCTACCTCTAAATTCTTAGTTTATCCTACAAGAATACTTAAGACCTTCATAAAGGTTATCCGCGTTCGAAGTCGTATGCTAAGCTGCCTTCGTCTTGATCTTGATTCGCTTTAGCTGAGAGTACAAGAAAACCCCAACAAGTGCAATCCCAGTACCTACAAAGCCGTGAACAAAATCGTTGTGTCATGTATGTAATACTGACAGACGGCAACCGATTATGGAGCTGTAGCAATGCAGCCGAGCTTACCCAGGGAGTTGATGAATGAAACAGGGGTTTGGAAGAAAACGACGGAGCTGATGATGACCACCACACGCTTCACACAATTACCGACTGAGTGGGTAACAGGAGTTACCTTTTCCAGTATCATGTAAGACAGCTGCAATGAAAAAGCACATATGTCTAATTATTGGATCTTAATACTGCTGGGAAGCACAATAAATGGTATTTGATACATGTACAAGAATGGTCCAAGAAATGAACATCAAAATCAAGAGGTTCGGGAATAAAGATGTGATAGAGATTGCAGGGAAAATGGTCATAATGTGCTTCAAATACAGCCACAAGTTAGCAAGGAAAAAGATGGGTTGAATTGACTTTAGATAGGTTCTTTGGTAGGAATATCAAAATGACTATATAGCATACTCAATTAACCTAGTTGTTCTTTTTCCTCTAACAGAAAGTAACCAAGGTGTCCTGGAACTTGTTTGCAATAAATGTGTTTTCTCCACTCTATGATCATGCTATGGACTTCTTGTTCTATTTCCGTGTTTGATCAAAACCGATATCAACCAATATCAAGCATCATCAGCTATTCATCAAGCGGTTGCTTTGCAGCATATACTAAAACCAAAGGCAAAACAAAACCCTTACCTGCTGGTAAGCATGGAAGCAGAGTGAAGCCAAAAGAGTCCAGATGTAAATCTGTTTAACATTCAGTCCCTGAAATGACAAGGGAATTGAAAAACTTAATTGCTTGTGATCAACTAATGAATCAACTTTCAATGAAAACGGTTAAACAACCTAGACATGAATTCATAATCTGAGGACTAGTTGACTCTGCAAATTACTTACTGCAGCTTCCATGTGTGCTGGGGTAAACGTGATGCCTTCCATGACAACAGCAGCAGGTGCTATGATAATCAATGACATGATTGTAATGATTGAGAAAAGATTGATATTATCCAAAGAATCCTGTCAAAATATAATCAACCATTTATCAGAAAAATAAACATGAAGAACAACACAGTTGGAAACTACAGTGCAACAAGTTGAGGTTGATTTAGTTGACCTCTTACATACCATAACCTTCTTGCTAAGAACATTCCGGGACTGGTTAGCTAAATTAGATGCCATGGCACTCCAAAATCCGCCCCTTCACGATAAAATGGACATTCTTAGAATCTACTTCTCCAGAGAATTAGACGGCATGGAAAAGGCAGAAGAAGTGAGGCACAAACCAGTTCCTTACCAATTAAAGGAGGCCTCAGTCAGAGATGCAAGTACTACTCCCCCTACAATAGGAACTAATGACAGAACAACCAAAGGGCTAGGCAGCTACAAAATCAAATAACTAATGAACATTTTAGCCCACACATTTCGATTTCACAAACAATATACAGCCGAAATTGCAAACAATTTCACATGAACTTGATATTTTTTGGTGTAACAGTTTTGGGGTTAACAGTGCAGTACCTCCCCGAGAAAAACTGTAGAAAGAACAACCGAGAAGAATGGTTCCAGTGCCTTGATTGTGTGAGTAAAAGAAACAGCCACTTTTCCAAGACTCATGTTAGTGAAAAGGTTTCCTAAAGAGTGCATTACGGCTAGTGGAAAAATCGCTGCAAGCTGCAATACAGAATCAAAATCAAATAAG
Source organism: Persicaria maculosa (assembly GCA_963922045.1). Classification (NCBI taxonomy): domain Eukaryota; kingdom Viridiplantae; phylum Streptophyta; class Magnoliopsida; order Caryophyllales; family Polygonaceae; genus Persicaria; species Persicaria maculosa. The sequence goes on along the minus strand of OY998259.1, from coordinate 68,213,493 downwards.
ACGCCTCAAATAGAGATTATCCAACTGATTCAATAATAAAAAGGACACCAAATCACCTGAGCTCCAGTAACTTTTGGCCTTTTGTAAAGATTGAACGTCCACATAAAGAGAACTAGCGCCGTTCCAACGATAAGCTGGACTACAGTGATAGTCACTGGGAAGTGATAGACCTTCAAAACCTGTGACATAGATATTCATCCGCATTATTAACAGGGATCACTGCTACACACATAATACAAAGGACAAAAAATGCCGTTATCAGCAATACACATCCCAGGTTCATTGTAGTACTAAAGGACAAAGATGAGGAAAACAAAGAAGATAATATCCGTTCTTTTATCCGATTTTATTGTTCCATCTTACACAGTTCCATAATCCAAAGCTCTAACCAAACTAATTAAAAAGCCCAACAGCAACAGTATGATAATCAACCATATCTTAATTTCGTTCAAAGCAACAGTTCACACTTAACAGCAAACAAAAACAGATCCCAAATAAGCCAAAAAAGAAAAAGAAATCAACGCCAAGCGAAATAATAATTGGTCGTGAATCATGACGCTTACAATAACCTGTCTGCTTATCGATTCCACGGAATGTAATTTACCTTTTAGGTTGCAGGAATATTCAAAGGATCAGTATGATTAAAAAGGAATGTTTCAATAAATGGGAGTTTTAGAGAGAAAATCGTGATTTGCACATAAACAATAATACAATAAACTCTGAAAATCGCAAAAACAACACCAGTCAAAAAATAAGAAGAAGAAACAAGCATCACGATTCACGAATGGCAAACCTGCTTGTTGTAAATGTTGAAGTAGATGTTAAAGAGGTACCAGAGCGCAAACAGCAGCCCCAGCTGCAACGAATTAGCCAAGGAACTGGACTTAGGCATCTCACCGGCACTCTCCGGCACCGCGGACGTCGCGCGAACAACGAGATCATCATCCGAGCTCCTTCCGGCGATCAACGACGGCTTGAACACCGGATTGCTGAAAGAGGAGCGGAGAAGTGAAGATCGGGCGCTCAATGGCTCGCAATTTGCGCAAACTAGGTCAAGCGGTTTCTTATTCGACGAGGGGAAAGAAATAGAGTTCGAGATACATCGAGGATCAAATCTGGAACTCAAGAAACGATTCGGTATCCTCGGAAGTTTCAGGAGTTGAGATGGTGCGGATGGAGAGAAAGTAGAGGTATGCGTCGCCATTGCAGACGGGAGAGGGGCGGGGGAGGGGGGCACGGAGGAGGAGAGCGTTTAGCGGGCGGCGCCCCAAATGCAGAATGAAGCGGCAACGGGAAGAGCGAAAAGTTAGAGGCGGCGAGGGAAAATATTAATGGGTGAATATACCATTACTTATAAAGTTTTCATTATTAAATTCGGGTGTTATAAAATTTAAATCGTTAAGTAAAATATTTTCTGAGAAATTACACGTCATCCCAAAGTGTCCGGCTAGCTGTCAGCCTACACGTCATCCCAACTAACTTTGCAAGACAAGTCCACAACAATCGGTAATAGCTCGAAATATAATAGTAATAATAATATTTTTTTTTCACTTTAGATCACACGGAGTTGTTAAAATAACTCTATCTAAAATTGGTTAAATCTTAACCATTCAATTCTAAATAAGTGGTTTAGATTTAAATTAATTTAGCTATTTTTTAATTTATTTTTTATGGTCGATAGATTTTTATAAGGGTAAGGATTTTAAATCTACGAAGTTCAACTCCACGGAATCCTTATCGTTTTTTTTTTGGTAAGGGTAAGGATTTGGATAGAGCTAGTAGTTCATCATCTAAGAGTATTTTTTTGAATGAGAATACAAAGATGTATGTCTATTCAAGCATCTGGTGAGATGTCAGATTTGAAGAGACGAGAGATATGACCGACACACTTGTTAATATCCCATAAACAATACGAGAGGCTAACAAGTCTAACATAGTAGTAATAACAATGTAATTGAGATCTAAGTGTACAAATTAAGAAAAAAATTGCAAAATAGGCACTTTATTTGGACGATTTTGCAAAATGTCCACGTTTTTGGACAATTTAGCGAAATGTCCACTATATAACCCTAACTCAATTAGTAAGTGGAACAGATCTCTCACTCGCTCGCTCGCTCGCTCACCTCTATCGCTCATATCTCGGGCTCTCGCCGATCCCGATCTCTCGCTCGATCACCTCTCCTCCTCAGATCTGAAGCAAGGTCGGACCCCTCTCCAGTCGATTGCGTGCTCGCCTAGCCGCCTGACCGGATCTGAAGCAAGGTCAACGCCTCTAGGAAGCTTTGATGTCTCGATCTGAAGCAAGGCCGATTGAAGATCTGAGATTGATGAAACTGATTGAAGTCAATGAAGTCGATTGAAGGAAGACATGGATGAAGCCGATCTGAGATCTGAAGCAAGGCCGATTGAAGGTCGGAAAGTGATGAAGCCGATTGAAGTTGATGAAGTCGATGAGGCCGACGCCTCGGGGCTCCGACTGAAGGAAGACATTGATGAAGCCGATTGGAGATCTGAGATTGAAGATGAAGATCTAAGGAGGAGATGGCATGGATCCGGGATTGAAGATCTGGAGCGCCTCGAAGATGGCATGGATCTGAGATCTCAGATCTGTTTCTCCGCCTCCTCTCCCCCCTCAAATCTCCGCCTCTCCTCCAGCGAAATTCGACGGTTCCCCCTCGAGTCTCAATTGGACGAAGCTTGGTCTGGTGATTGAAGCCGGAGCGAGGTTCGGTAATTGAAGCCGGAGCGAGGTCTGCGATTTCAGATTTGTGCGATTCCTCCGATATCTCCAATTCAAGCGGCTGGTGGAGCCAAACGCGATCGTCAAGGAAGTCGAGCAGTCGGAGCGAGCAAAGCGAGCGAGGTGCCCGGAGCGAGCAAGGTGGCTGGAGCGAGCAGGGAACAGCGAGCAGCCAGAGCGATATTGCAGAGGTTGAAGAAAGCATTTTTGGAAAATTACAAAAATTACCCCATTAATATGAAAATTACAAAAATTACCCCATTTTTGGAAAAAACTATTTATATTTCACTATATGGTTCAGATTTGGTGTGTAGTAAACCATATAGTGAAAGAGAAAAATCCGTATTTTGTACGAAAACCATGTCCCAAGTATCGAAAGAGAAATGGGGAAAAAGAAGAAAATACACTACCGAAGAGGCAAGGCTCACGACCAAGGAAGAAAATACACTACCGACTGCACCTTAAGGTGCAGTCGTGCAACTTTAAGGTGCAGTTTTACAACTGTAATTAAGGGTCGTGTCAGGATCTTTTCATAAAATTAAAGGTTGTGTCAGCGATATTTGAAATTTTAATGCTGACAGAGTTATAAAAAAAATGATGACGCCTAATAGAAAATGTTGACACGAAAACGCTGACATGCTGTGTGCTGACACGAAAAAAGATGTTGACGCACGACATAAACTTGTTATGAAAGACATACAAAATTGACACGTATAACAAGTCATTTTATACCCCGAGTAGAAAAAAAGAGTAACAACATTTTATAGCAAGTGTTAATGAGCAAAATTGCACAACATGGGGGATTGGTGAAATTTTGGTAAACATCATCTTATTTTTGCTCAACAATATGTTATTTTTGCACAGCAATCGAGACTTGTGAAATTGTGCTCAACATGATTTTATTTTCTCTCAATATAATTTCATACTTTATCAATAAATTATTGTACAACATCATCTTATTTTTTCTCAACAATAGGTTATTTCTGCACATCAATCGAGACTTGTGAATTTGTTCTCAACATGATTTTATTTTCTCTCAATATAATTTCATACTTTCTCAATAAATTATTGCACAACATGCTCTTATTTTTGCTCATCAATACTTTATTTTTGCACAACATTTGAGACCTATGAAATTGTGTCTCAACATGATCCTAAGAGTTGCACGACTCTCTTGTAAGAGTTGCACGACTCTGTTGTAAGAGTTGCACGACTCTGTTTTAAGAGTTGCACGACTCTGTTTTAAGATTTGCACGACTCTGTTTTAAGATTTGCACGACTCTTGTTTTTTTAAAAAAATACTAGACTTGGGTCATATTTGCACAACTTACGGTTAAATTTGCACAACATACTATTATATTTGCACGATAAAATGTTAAATAAAATAAAATTAAATTAAATTAAAAATTAAAAAAAAACTCATGTATCGCTCACGATCTGTTTTCCGGACTGCGATCTGAATGGGAGAGAGACTGCGATCTGAATGTGAATCTCGTCGCTCGTCATTGCGACTCAATCAGTCCATATATGTGCACAACGTAAAGTTATTTTTGCGAACAAACAGTTCTGAAACGAAAAAAAAGCGGAAAAAAATTATATATTGCACAACATACGATGTAAGAGTTGCACGACTCTGTTGTAAGAGTTGCACGACTCTGTTTTAAGAGTTGCACGACTCTGTTGTAAGAGTTGCACGACTCTGTTGTAAGAGTTGCACGACTCTGTTTAAGAGTTGCACGACTCTGTTTTAAGAGTTGCACGACAATCGAGACTTGTGAAATTATTCTCAACATGATCTTATTTTATCTCAATATAATTTCAGACTTTCTCAATAAACTGTAAGCGATCCATAATCTATATTTTTTTTATTTCTTTAACATTTCGTCGTGCAAATATAAGAGTATGTTATGCAAATATATCCGTAAGTTATGCAAATATGACCCGAGTTTAGTTTTTTTTATTATTTTATTTTACATTTTGTCGTGCAAATATAACCGTAAATTGTGTAAATATAATTGTATGTTGTGCAAATATAACATTTTGTTGTGCAGAAATAAAAACAAAAATATAAATTATGGATCACATAATAAAATATAGCTAGTTTTTTTAATTTCTCATATCTGTAGGGTAATTTTTGTAATTTCATCAAAATTTCTTCTTCTTCCTCCCGATTTTTGCAAAGAAGAGATGCGCGCACGCCGGCCCGCCGCAGGCTCGCTCCGCCTGGCTCGCTCCGGCATCGCTCGCTCCCTCCCTCGCTCCGTCGCTCGCTCACCACCGCATCCCTCCCTCGCTTGCTCGCTCCGCCTCGCTCGACCTCGGCTCAAATATGAGATCCGCCCTCGCTCGACCTTCCTCGATCGCCGAGCTAGAGTAATCAATCTCCGAGCTCGGCCTCTCCTCCTCGACACCGGCGATTTGAGTCCAGATCTCGCTGGAGGAGATCTCGGATCCGACGAGCTCACCACCTCCGCAACCGCCTCCGAAGATGTCGACTAGATCCGGCCTCGATTTTGCAATTGAGATCGATTGCAATCGTTCCAAGCACACACAGATCCAATTAATTGATGGATGCGCCGATTGCAATCGTTCCAAAATTAGGAGAGAGGTTCCGGGGAGAGACGGGAGAGAATTAGGTTAGGAGAGAGAAAGCGTGTGTTTATATTGTGTCTATTTCACTAAATTGTCCCAAAACGCGGCTATTTCGCAAATTATGTCCAATTTCGTGGCCATTTTGCAAAATGTCCCACAAATTAATCATGGAAGTAATCAATATATATAATACTAAAACAGAGACGTGGAAATCCGATGTGGCGGGCTTTGGCGCATTTTGCTTACGTGTCGTTCTCTGGTGTAATCTGGCCTGGATTTTTTGACACGTCAATTAATGATGATCCAATAAATTTAACCCACGCCAGACGATAACCTCATCTCTTTATCTACGTGTCATCCTATGTGTCATTTTTATATCTTAAGTGGTTACAAAATCTATCATTTTACCATGAGTTATTTTATAAATATTTTACCTTGAATTATTTTTATCTTTAGTGATTAAGATTGATTAGTTTATTTTATTACATCTAATGATAAGATTTTATTATTAATTAATTATCTATTGAAAAATAAAATCTTATAATTAAAATATTTATGTTAATTTCTAGCAAGTATTAACCAAAGTATAGAATGTCAATGTTTATCTATAAACTTAACATATATATGCCCACCTATGGGTCACAAAATATTAATAATTAACCATGGATTAAATATGCTACGTAACTACTAATTTTCAAAATTTTGGGTTTACAATATGTTTCAAATATTATTTATTTTATCAAGTTCAATTAGATTAATTTAAATAAATCACAGAAGGTTATCAAAATATAACTAATTATGATAACGATTTTTTGAGTTTCTTTGATTAATTAATTGATAAATATCCGGTATTAATATTGGTATAATATATTTATTAGTATAATATTTTTTTTTCGTGGAGTATGATATTAGTATATTATATGTAGTTGTATGCTTTTAAATATTATTCGTACTATTCTATGCTACTACAGTATGTTAATTTTTCAAAAAAAGTAAAAGAGATCAAACCAATTATATCTATACCTATATTTATATGGAATATATATTAGAAAAGAAATCAATCTAACTTCAAAAATTATGAACAAAATAATATAGCTCATAACTTTAAAATCTTGGGTTAGGGGAAGTACGTATGTCTGCAAATTTATATTTATAATAAACATATATATAGACCAATTTGATCTAATTTATTGTTTGAACAAATCTAGCTCTTCACATTTTTTTTCACTGACATTAATTTTATTAAACTATAATCTGTTGTGAATTCATAAATGATCACATACAATTAGATCCGTTGTACATATTGTTTTGTTTAACGATAAAATAATTTATTTTATGAAAAAAATATTAGGAAAAGAATAATGAAATTATATTATAAAAATTTAAAATTAAATGTCCTTAATCCAACCTATAAATTAAATTTTACCATTAAGTATTCAGACACACACATATATATATACAATCATTCAATATAATTATGTATTTTATACATTTTAAACTCTGTGTGTGTATATATATGAAGTGGAGAAGAGAAAGTATGTATTTTATAATATTTTAGCAATTAAAATAATAAATTGATAATAAGTAGAAAATTAAAAGGTTAAAAAATAATATTTTATAATCTTACACAATTTGTGCATCAATAATAATAGTCATATAAAAAACCGCGAAGATCGCGGGTAATAAAACTAGTTGCTATATATTTTTAGGACATAAGTCAAGTGGAGTACTTTCATCATTTTTAAACGGTCCTGCTATTTGCACGGCGAAGTTCTCGCCATCGGCACGGTGCCGTTGCCGGTTTCTCAAATCGGCAGAACATCATGCCGGACCCGGACTCTCAATTCGGCATAGGTTGAGGGAATCCTGCAGCTTTCGTCACATCAGTCAAATCGACTGGAAAAGCTAGCACGGGACCTGCATGCCGGTGCCGGACTCCGGATTCGGTTCGGTCACATCAGTCAAATCGACTGAAAAAGCTGCAGATTCCCTGCAGCTTTGCCTCGGGCATTGGATGCCACACTGGGAGTCCGGCACCTGCCACACTGGGAGTCCGGCACCGGCATCCGACGCTGCCGATCTGGGAGTCCGGCACCGGCACCGTGCATATGGCGAGATAATACCGTGCAAATAACAAAAAAGGTTTTTAAATCAATTGGTAAATTATAGAAGCTATCCATTGACCTTTTTGTAAGATAATTTTTTTCTCTTTATATCTCAACAAATAAAATATTTAAACGAGTCTCCATGACATAGGATAAAACTCCTATTTTAGAAAATATTTCCTTAACTAAAATATTTTAGTCATATTTTAAATTAGATTATTAGGTCTACTCTTTTTTTTTTAAGTAGGAAATCTTTTTCAATTTAAGAAATTATCTTATGTAAAAAATATCCATATTTAAAATGTTTGGAGTAATAGTTTTTATGTGAAGACCAATGCTACTTTTTTTTAGATCCTTTCCAGTTCAAGTGGGCTTAGCCCACTCTACATCTGGATCGGGTTACTGTAGGCCCATTTAAGTGGTTGACCCTCCCACTCACAAGCGTCTCCATGTTTCCACGAGGATTCGAACTTCGAACCTCGAGGTATGGGATATAGCCCCATAACCACTACACCAACTTGTGATTGGTAGCATTGGTCTTCGAACCTCGAAGACCAATGCTACTAGTATCGCGGATTGTATATAACTATACAAGTTTATAACAACATTTTTTTAACACACACAAAAAGATGTTATTGGATAGACTAGTCCTATTAAAAAATTTGGATGAAGTGTTTATGATGGATTCAATGGTTTTAACTTTTAAGAGGCTGCTGGAGTTGTATGATGTTGAAAACGGGAAAAGAGAATCTAGACGGGATGGATCAAAAAAAAAAAAAAAAAAAAAAAAAAAAAAAAAAAGAATCTAGACGGGATTAGTGTCTGTATTAGTCTTATTAGGTCTTTGTATGTTTTGGACCAATTTGTTCCATTTTTATGCTCTTTTTTTAGTTTTAGGAGGACCATTTTTATTTGTCTTCTAGGAGAAAGGTGCCAGGCCCATGAGGCTATATAAGAAAAAGCAAATGCTATTTCTCCATCTACTTTTAAACCTTTATTTTTTATATTTTCTTTGGTAATCAACCGAGAGTCAAGAGCCTCCAACCAAGAATGTTATAGTTATAATTATTGTATTATACTGGTGTAATTATGTGAACGGTAAACAAACTGATTTTTCAGAGGAAACATTATAATTATCCGTTTAACGTTATATAATTATTCATATGTATTAATAGTTTTTGTTTCAACATGACTATTCACATGAATTATGGATGAATAATCTTTTTATTACATATGAATATTTTTTCTCTTTAAAATTCAGGCATGATATTTGCACGGTCAAAAATTCGCCATCGGCACGGTGCCGGTACCGGACTCCCAACTTGACAAAAGCTTCTGCCGGTGCCGGACTCCCAGATCGGCAGAAACTGGAAAAGTTGCAGGGAATCAGGCACGCCATGTCACCTCACTGACGAGGTGTCCCTTCCTGTCGGGTCCTGACAGCCGATGTCGAGCTCCGAAACCGGCACGGTCAAATCAGTCGAATCGTCTGAAAAGCTGCAGGGAATCTGCAGCTTTACGTCATCGGTTGCAGTGCCACACTGGGAGTCCGGCATCGACATGGACTATGCCACACTGGGAGTCCGACATCGGCAGAAACGTTTGCCGAGTTGGGAGTCCGGCACCGGTACCGTGCCGGTGGCGATATAGCGCCGTGCAGATAACAAAAAGGTTAAAATTTTAGGTAAATTCCTTTTCATTGCAAGGCTTCAAATTTAACCATAAAATTTGCTATAAATGGTCCCTCCCATCACCCACCCACCAATATTGGCACCATCCACTAGTCAGCGTCACCATATCAAGAATCATATGTCCTTTAATTAATTAAATAAATAAATAATTTCATGGGTGTGATCCTAATCATACTTTGGAACACTCCACTGGCAATAATTCGTGAGTGTGATCAAATTCAAACATAGAGTAGTTGAAATCATCCAGTGCAATTAAACATTGTATTGATACCTATGGCGGGATAATTCAATTGACTAATTTGAATTATCCAAGTTTTTATAGTAATGTAATTGTATTGAAATCATCCAGTGCAATTAAACATTGTATTGAATCTGTGTTAATGCCCATATAACTTACTTATATGAGTTTAGTAATTTGAGTTCGGTAAAAAAAGTTTGATTCAAACTCATTTAGTACGAGCACATTTTTAAGTTCAATCTCAACTCAATCTCAAATAGTTCAAATATTGTAGAATTTTATAAAATTTTCCGTTGATTGCTATGTTATGATTTAGTAGAGCCGCTTTAGACTTGGTTTCAACTCATTTATTTATTAAATGAGTTTAATATGAATACATTTTAAAGCTCGAGTTTAAATTTAAATTCGGCACAAACTCGACTTTTTTTATGAAAGAGTTGAAGATGAATAATTACTACTCGGCTCGTTCGACTCAAATATCATCTCTAGTCACTAAAGGATTCACTCGAGTACTTCAACCTCATGAAATTAGTCATAAAGTCAATGTTAGGGATCATCATGAATAAATAAAATAAAGATCAAAATAGTACAGTGGTTTAAGCTTTGAGACCTTATAATAAAAAATAAAAATAAATCCAATACAATTTTCATTCCATACCACCTAAGTTCCTAACTGAGGTTCATGGAATTTAGGGTTAGGGTGTGTTTGGATTCTGAATGCATTATATATGTATAATGCAAAATGATAAGGTGGTGTTTAGTTAACACAATTTTTAAGGTGTTTTTGGATTCCACGACATATTAATTATAATGCAATTATCTTATATCTTTTTATGTGATTATTTGATTAAATTACGGTTTTACCTCGATTTTTACGATATTTTTATTTTTAAAATCAAGCGCTCACATAAAACGAGGTAAAATAATTGTATTATAATTAAAATGTAATGAAATCCAAACACACCCTTAGAGCAAGCCCAACAGGTTTTGTAAAAGTTCTCTAAAATAGAGATCAAAATACAAAAATCTCTAAAAAATTTGCACTTCAACTCCAACAGCTTCTCTATTATACAAATTTATGCATTTATTATATATTATATTAAATACAAAAATTTGTAAATATAATAAATGTATTTTTAAGAAAATGGTTTTCACCATTAAAAAATCCACACTATGAACATAAAAAATGAAGACAGAGTAGTATATATGTGATAATGTGAGTGATCACCTGCACAAGTAGTGCCACTCCAAGCCTAGTCTTGATTGCAATTTGCAAGAATGATGCTTGCAATCGCTTGGAGACTTGTACCAGTGTCATCATCTAAACTACAGCTTCTATTCACATCACCGAATAGAGATGATGACACTTCTTCCGCTACAAGTCCATCACTTGGAGACTTAATTGTACCAGTAAACATGGTGGGTTGTATTAGTTTAGATGTTTGTGTCTAGATCTTCTGAAGTTTTATCCCACCATTCTAGACTATTGATGACCTCATGAAATGGCTTAGTGTTAAGCATTTGAACCATGGTTGTCAAATATTGTGAAAACAATAAACGATTTCGAGCACTAGATGGAGCTATAAATAGAGATTTAAACCTGAAAATGAAAAAACATCAAACTTGTTTGTGTAGTTTGATTTCCTAATCCAGTGGAGCACCAAGAGCAAGAGACTAAAACCCAAAAGTCAACACGAAACAAAAAATATAGATCATGGATACAAAGTGCATGAACAAGCATATAAAGGAACGATACAACCCACCTGCACAAGCAGTGGAAGAAGTATCATCATCTAAACTAATACAACCCACCTGCACAAGCAGTACCACTGTCTTCAATAATTGAGAATATGAGATCCCTAAATTCACAAGTATTAACAAATTTCAATAGATCAGCATTTCTCCACCTTGGATTTTTCTTCGAAGAAAAGAGATCAAACACAAAGAAGCATTACCACAGGTCCGCAACTGCAAGAAGCAAAAAGCACATGAATACAAGATGAGTTTCAGAAGCAACAACACGCTACAATAGCACTCGAAATCAAAAGAAAAAACAGAAGGAATTAAGAGGCAGCAAGAGCACTCGAAATTCCGAAGCAACAGCATGACAACAGCACTCAAAAACAAGATGAAATTCAGAAGCTCCGGCACTCGAAATCAACAGAGAGCAAGCAAAATTAGCAGAAGCAATAAGGACGCTCGAAATTCAAAGGCAACAGTGTTGGATATTGACCCTGCTGGAACCTGTGAATACAGCAACTAGCAAACACGTTAGGGATGTAGGCCGAAGCGCTCAGAACGGGAAAAGGGTAGGAGAAAACGGGAGAGGGAGAGAGGCGATTGTGTTCGCTGTGTGTTGAAAGCGAAGCTAATCCGTAATATCTTCGACCTCAAAGAATGTTTTTTCCGCAAAAAATTAACTCCAACTCCTATCTCGGAGCCGAGCCGAGCCGAGCCGAGCCGGACGGACGGCGGCGGGCGCGCGTGTGGGTGCCGCATCTCCTCCTCAACCTCTCAATGTAGGTAGTGGAAGAGTCTCCTTAAAAACCATTTAGGGTACCCTTGAACTTTCCATGTGGGATGTGGGAAGTCCAAAGGGCACCTTCTATATGCATTAACTCCAACAATCCCCCACAAATGCAGATAGAAGGGTTTAAAAACTGAGGTTTTGAAAACAAGTTCTGAGCGTGTCGAGGTTAGTGCTTAAATACTGATGTCTTGCGACTTGAATCAGCACATAGTGAAACTAGCAATCCTTTAGATAGAGCGAATGGCCAAAGGCCTTGAATTCCTCCACTTCGGGGTAAACCAGCAACACACACCTTCCACAGGGTCCTGTAACATTCCGCTAAGTCTTATCACATAAGACATCCAAGTTTTGGCACACCTTGGGTGCTCATGAGTGTTCTAGTGAGGACTGCCCTAAGTCTCACCTTGGAGGGTTGCCAATCCCTCACACTCACGTAGGTAACTTCAACATATCTGTCTCAATACAGAATAGCCTCACAATGGGTTATGAAGTTATTAAGAGCTCTAAGGCTCAACCTTTCATTCGTTGTTCGGTGATCTATCAAGTCCGTCTCAAAGGACCACCCAATGCCTGGGCTATAGAATCATTAAGAGCGTTAGCTCAACCTCACTATACACTTGCCATAGGAATGGGAGATGTGTATCTCATAGAAGTCTTTCCATGGCTTGCGTTCGACCAAATTAATGGTTTCCGCCACAGATTCCTCCTCTCACGGGCTTTAGCCCCGTTCCCCTCGACGTGTCAAGGACTAGCCTTCTGCAAAATCCTTTGGTCAATGGATCCGCAATGTTCCTCTCTGACAGCACATAATCTAAAGAGAGTACCCCATTTCTTATCAACTGCCTCACAACCTCATGTTGGATGCGTATATGCCTCTTCTTGCCATTATACGCTCCGCTGTTTGCTACTCCAATGGCAGCCTGTGAGTCACAGTGTAGAGAAATCGCAGGAGTTGGATGCCCCCACATTGGTATATCTGCCAGTAGGCTTCTTAGTCACTCAGCCTCTTGCCCTGCTAGGTCTAGAGCTATAAACTCTGATTTCATCGTCGATCGGGCTATGCAACTCTGCTTTGCAGATTTCCATGAGACAGCTGCATCACATAATGTAAAAACATATCCACTAGTGGAGCAAATTTCATCAGTCTCACTTACCCAGTTTGCATCACAATATCCTTCTAGAACGCAGGAAAAACCCTCAAAATGTAATCCCCAATCAAGAGTGCCTCTAAGGTATCTCATTAACCTTCTAAGTGCAATCCAGTGTTCTTTGCTAGGATTATGTGTATATCTACTGAGTCTACTTACTGCATAAGCTATGCCAGGCCGAGTATAGTTCATCAAAAATATTAGACTCCCAATAACTTTAGCATATTCCTCTTGGGAAACACCTATACCTGAGTTCTTCACTAACTCTATGGTAGCATCATATGGGGTCCTAACTGGCGTCACATAATAGTTGTTAAACTTTTTCAATACCTTCTCTACATAATGGGATTGAGACAAAGTAAAGCCATTTTTAGTTCTAGTCACTTTAACACCTAGAATCACATCAGCTTCACCTAAGTCTTTCATTTCAAAGCGAGAGGAAAGAAACTTTTTGGTTTCATTTATCACATGCATGTTAGTGCCAAACAACAACATGTCATCAACATATAGGCACACAATAACACAACCAGAATTGTACATCTTGGTATAAACACATGCATCAGATCCACTAACCACAAATCCAAAACTCAACACAGTGTTATGGAATTTCTCATACCATTGTTTAGGTGCTTGCTTTAGGCCATAGAGAGATTTCTTTAACCTACAAACCATGTTCTCCTTACCTGGAACCACAAAACTTGGAGGTTGTTCCATGTGTATTTCCTCATCTAGATCACCATTCATAAAAGCAGTCTTTACATCCATTTGATGTACTAAGAGCTTGTAATTAGATGCTAAAGCAAATAATGTTCTAATGGTTGCAATCTTAGTTACAGGAGAATAGGTGTCAAAATAATCCACTCCATGTTTCTGTGTGAATCCTTTGATTACTAGTCTTGCCTTAAATCTTTCAATAGAACCATCTGTTCTAAGTTTCCTCTTAAAGATCCATTTACAACCAATGGCCTTATAACCTCTAGGCAAATCAACTAGTTCCCAAGTGTGATTACTTGTGATAGATTCAATTTCACTGTTTACAGCATCTTTCCAAAAACTAGCATCAACAGAACTCATAGCTTCTTTATATGTTCTAGGTTCATCCTCTATCATGTGAACATAAACTAGAGCTTCATTGATTTCATCTAAATCACGGAGTTCAGTTAAGAAAGCAGTCACAAAATCAGGACCATAGCTAGTTTCAATTCTACGTCTTTTACTTCTTCTAATTTCACTAGGTTCATCAACATTGATAGAAGCAGGTAAAGACAAAGATGCAGGTTCAGAAACAGCAGGAATACTATCACGATCTTTCTTTAAAGGAAAAATATGCTCAAAAAATTCAGCATCACGATATTCACACATAGATCTGTCATGCAAGCACATAAACCTATAGGCAGCACTGTTCTCAGCATAACCAACAAACATGGCATCAACAGTCTTAGATCCAAGGTTATCTCTCTTAAATGCAGGAATCCCAACTTTAGCTAAACACCCCTACACTCTCATCAACCCTCGGTTAGGAGGATGTCCTTTCCATAGTTCATAAGGGGTTTTGTCTAACTTCTTATGGGGTACCTTGTTAAGAATGTAGTTTGCAGAAAGAACAGCTTCACCCCACAAAGAGTCGGGTGACCCAGAACTCACAAGCATAGAAAGCATCATGTTTTTTAAAGTTCTGTTCTTTCTTTCTGCTACTCCATTCGATTGAGGGCGATAGGGTGCTGTACGTTCATGAATTATGCCATTATTCTCACATAATTCTTTCAAAAACGTTGTCCCATATTCCCCATCTCTATCGGATCTAAGTCTTTTAACTTTTCTGTCAAGTTGGTTTTCTACCTCAGCTTTGTAGATTAAGAACATTTTCTCTGCCTCATCCTTAGATCTCAGCAAATACAACTTGGTGTATCTAGAATAATCATCTACAAATGTGATGTAATACCTTTTACCACCTCTGCTCTCAGAGTTCCTAAAATCAGCTAGATCGGTGTGAACTAATTCTAGCAATTCGGTGGACCTCTTTGTTACAAGTTTAAAAGGCTTCTTGGTGAACTTAGCTTCCACACAAATTTCACATTTTTTATGATCATTACTACCCAAGTTTGAGATTAGGCCCATTTTATGCAATTTGTTCACAGATTCAACATTCACATGACCTAATCTAGCATGCCAAAGATCAACATCAACAACGATATAAGCGGAAGTAGAAGCTATATTAGCAGAATCAACAACAGTTTGCAAAACAAACAATTCACCAAACTTGTAAGCCTTCCCTAAAAACTTTCCATTCTTGGACAAGACTATAGAGTCACCTTCCATGACTCCCTTTAGCCCGTCTCGAGATAAGAGCCCTCCAGAGATCAGGTTCCGTCGCAGGGAAGGCACATAAAAGACATTCTGCAGGCTCAGGATGTTACCTGAGGTGAGCTTCAGCGAGACCTTTCCTTTGCCTAGCACCTCTGACTGGCTTGAGTTCCCCATGTAGACTTGCTCAGCTCCGCTTGCAGGTTCGAACTCATCAAACAGCTCTCTGTTGGCGCAGAAGTGCTTTGTGGCGCCAGTGTCCACAATCCATTCGGTCATGCTCCCAATGATGTTAGCTTCAGTGACCACTGCAGCAATGACTTCAAGAGCACCATCTTCAGCGACGTTTGCAATGCCTTTGTTCTGTTGTCCGTTGTTCTTTTGGACAGCATACTGAGCATCCTTCCTCTCACGGCACTGGAACGCCATGTGGCCTTGTCGACCACACACATAGCAGCCTGTGTTGTTCTGCTTCTCTCCATTGTTGTTCTTCTTGAACTTCACAGGCTTGTTGTTTTGTTCTCCAGGGCCCTTCTTGTTCTTCTTGTTGAAAGGCGGCTTATTGCCTTTCTTGTTGACCTGCGGAGTTTCAAAAATGTTAGCTTTTACCGTGTCAACAGCAGTGTTGGAGGTCTCCTTCTCCTTCAGCCGGTTTGCTTCCTCGATCTTCAGATGGCTGACGAGTTCCTCTAAGGTAAGATCTTTCTTTTTGTGTTTGAGGTGATTGCGGCAGCGTGCCCGTGACTCAGGCAATTTCTCAATCAGGACGTTCGCCTGAAGAACTTCGCACATCTTCATCCCTTCAGCCAGTATATCCGCTACCAAATTCTCGTACTCATGCACCTACTCCATGATAGGCTTGTCGTCCACCATCTTCAACTGGATCCACTGTCCAATCATGTACTTGCGCTTCCCAGCATCGTCAGTGCCGTACTTCTTGTCTAGGGTTTCCCAGATAGTCTTAGCAGACTTCTGGATCAGCAGCAGGTCGAACAGAGCGTTCGTCATGTGGTTCAGCAGGTAGCCTCTTGCGGTTTTGTTGTCGCGTTGGTACTTCACGAGCTCCGCAGAAGGCGCGGGCGGGTTGGGCGGCGCATCGCCCTCAGCAACAGCAGCAGCCGTAGGGGTGGCGGGGGGGGGGGGGGGGGGGTCTTGCAGCAACACATAGTCAATCTCCAATTGCTCAAAGAAGATCAGCATCTTCTGGGACCAGCGCTTGTAGTTCGAGCCATCCAAAGGCTCCAGCTTTGAGAGATCGAGCAGCGGCTTCTTGTAGGAGATCTCGACGGCGGCCATTGATCCAACTTTTAAAATACGTTTCTCACTATTGGATAATGACCCTGCTGGAACCTGTGAATATAGCAACTAGGAAACACGTTAGGGATGTAGGCCGAACCTTGTTTCTCTGAAGGGGCTGGGCTGCGGTGAAGTGTGGTATGGGAGCCACTGAATGAGAAACGTATTTGCCCCCGACAGTGGTGCAGATCGTATGCGAGGCAACGTCCCCCAAGGATTTCACCGTCTTCTCTCACAAGTGCACTCGAGGGAGAGAAGTTGGAACTGGAACAGGCGCTCAGAACGGGAAAAGGGTAGGAGAAAACAGGAGAGGGAGAGAGGCGATTGTGTTCGCTGTGTGTTGAAAGCGAAGCCCTAGTCCTCCTTATATAGGCTCCGAAAATCTCCTTAAGCCGCAAGCAAAGGAGAGATTCGAGTCTATCATCAGCGGATTTGAGCTTATCCAAAACGGTTTTCAAAATATCAGAAAAGATAATTTTCAGTGAAAAATAGATATTCGCGGATAAGCACGAACAAGCTAATCCGTAATATCTTCGGCCTCAAAGAATAATTTTTCCGCAAAAAACTCCAACTCCAATCTCCGAGCCGACCCGAGCCGACGGCGGAGGGCGCGCGTGTGGGTGCCTCATCTCCTCCTCAACCTCTCAATGTAGGTAGTGGAAGAGTCTCCTTAAAAACCCTTTAGGGTATCCTTGAACTTTCCATGTGGGATGTGGGAAGTCCAAATGACACCTTCCTTAAAACCCACCTTCTATATGCATTAACTCCAACAAACAGTAGTCTCGAAAATACAGAAACAACAAGAAACAGCACTCGAAAACAAGCGAAATCAACATAGAGCAAGCGAAATCAGCAGAAGAAACAACACTCGACAACAAGAAACAGAAATCGAGCAAAGCAATGACAGCAATCGAAATTCGAAAGCAATGACATCAACTCTCTGCAGCAGTCGAAATTCAGAAGCAATGACAGCAATCGAAATCGAGTGAAAAGGGGCAAGCGAAATCGAAAATCAGAAATTTAAATAAGAAATCACATACCTTATGAGTTTGGAGTGGCGAAAACTATCGAAAAACCCCTACAGTACCGTCAAACGGGTGGCATCTAGCAAGTTGAAGGATTTGATCAATAAATTCAATATATGGAGGAGTGCACATTGAATTATACAGATCAATTATCTTCCTGTAAATTTAGAGATTTTTTCTCTCTTTTCATACCTTTCTCTATTTTACGTGTTTAGAAAATCTGTTGGGGAGAAAAAATAACCATTTTCTCTAAAATCCTCAATTTTCTCTATTTAAGGACGTCTATTGGGCTTGCTCTTAGTACCCAAAAAAGTCATTGTTATTATGAACGGGTTGATCACTTGATCCGTGTGAAAGTCCGAGTCCTAATACGGTTATACGGGTTTGGTACGGATCACTAAGTTGTGGGCCTGCAAGATCTAACTAGGCCGGCCCAATTAAATGGGCCACCTTGGATTAGGCCCAATTGCTCTGCCCACCTGTTTGGAATGATCACAATCATCACATTGTTCTTCCCAATCGAGTTGATTGTAAACATAAAACATGTAATGTAAAGTGAGAGAGATGCAATTCCTCTCTGTTTGGAATCTCCATGATTTCACTTAAAAATTTGTGCTTTCGTGTTTCCGAGTTTCCGAGGGAAACCGAAACAAGAAACGCCATCCGTTTGTAGTATCCATATAACATAGATGGAAACCAAGTAAAGAGCACTATACGTGACAATCAAACACTAAATGGTAATCTTGAAATGGCAATGTCCAAGTTAGTTTGTGAAAATAGCAAATGCATTTCCACATGAAACATCTTAGCTCGGCGAGGTAGAGCACACGCAACGTAGGGGCCGTCTCAGGCTCACTAAATGCAATATGCATGAGCCCCTTGTCGCTTTCGTATTCTGTAACTGCCCCACTTCTTATAGCCATCCAAATCCTTCCCCTTCAATCTCGCGATATTTTTCTTGGTTCATCTCGGCATCTTCTTCCTCATCAGAGCTGATTCGCTTCGCACTATGAAAGGTACATTAATCTGATGATCTGTATGTACAAAAGCATAGGAAATTTCTTTTGTTTTGCTATGAATTTGTCACCTTTTGATCTCTCTGTGTTTTGTCTGTCTACACATTTTTTCTTGGGATTACATGGAAAAAAAATCTTAATTAAGAAACTTGTAGTGGTTGATAAGTGCCTTAACCGTGTCTTCCTTCATGCCTGCATACATACATATTTGTTACAAGATCCAAAATTTGTAGGGCCTCCTTTTAATTCACACAGAAGTTATCAGGCTAATTATTTAAAATTTGTACTTGAAATAGGTGTTCACAAACCTTTTGTTAGTTTGTTAGTTTTGTTAGTAGTATGTATGAAATTATGTATAAAAAAACTTTAAAAAAAATTGATATTTTTATAGTTTTTAGCTCCTTAAAAAACGTATCAAAATTACTTTATTTTTTTAAAGGAGAATGTATATATCAGTATAAAATTATATAAAAATAATATTTTATATGGTTTTTTATTTTATATATATATCCCAAAAATAAATTGTATTTTCATCAAGATCAAATATACATTTTATAGATTGGTCCAATTTTTGGGCCGTTATAAATCTGATTTTATATAGAAATTCATATTTTATTTTTGAATGGTACCTGGCTGGATTGGTTTACTCCTACAAGTACCAACAAATGAATTTTGCTAACAGTTTTCTAGAAACAGCCATTGTTGCTTGGGATAGAAGCTAAGCAATGATTCATAATTGATGCCTTTTTTGTCTACATTGCAAAGATTGATGATTGGGACCCAAAGATGATTCACAATTCCTTTTTCCTCGCACAGATTTGCCATTTTCCAATTTCTTTTTAATTGACTTAATAGGTTAATCATATATCTATATATGTATCTTCATAAAATCACTTGGATTTTGGGTTACAGTATCCATCAAATTGCTATTTTCTTATTGAGTATGATTTTTAGTTTAAACCTCATATACAGCAATCAAATTATTATTATAATATAGGCCTAGGCCTTGCTGAAAACATAATATATGGAGTCTGAAATTATTGCTACATGATTTTAAGCTGAAAATTGAAAAAGAAATCCAAATCTGAGTCTACTTTGGCTTTGGGCACTTTCTGAATGGCAAGTTGGGATCCATATGGATCATCTTTATAATCATGCTGAATCAGCTTCAAGTTGTAATTCAGTTTTACTCATCTACTGATTCATTCATTCATCATTTATAGGTTCTTTAATTAGAAATGTGATTGGGAACAAAAAACCCTTTATGGGTATGATGATTTTAAGCTCTTTTTGTCTCTTAAATTTGTGTATTAGCCTCATTAAACAACTGATTTTTGTGTAGTCAAAGATAATCAAACACTTGACCAAATCTTCAAGTGTAACAATCAAATCTTTAGTGCTTGTACTGTGCAAGGTAAAAAGCACCACATCCACATGTAGTTCTTGTTCCAAACTCCTTTCACTTTATGCTTTGTTTTGTGGTCACCCCAAAAAAACCCAAAAGCAACACCATTTTATTTTATTACTTCACCCTCCATTGAGCAATGAGCATCTTCAAACCTAAAGAACACATCAGATTTCCCTCCTCTTTGATATCTTTCTCTCTAATCTGATCCAATTGATTCCATTTTCTTGGATTTTTCAAACTTTTCATCACATTTTCAAATGTCATTACCATTAGTTTATATGATATCAAAGCTTTTATTTGGTATTTGCCCAAAAAGGGTCACAAGTCACAACTGATCACAAGGCACATTGTAGTATATAGCACAAGTTACTGCCTTAACGAGTTAACGATTACATGATGTTTATGTACATTTTAGATTGTGACATGACAAAATTATAAATAAAAATAAGTACCCAAATGAAAAAAATTGAGATAGATTGAAACTTGGGGCCAGAGCACAACCATATATGATATATGTCACAATCCCCCTTTTTTTGTTTCTCTTCACCTGCACTCTTCAAGCAAAGCATCTCTAGCTTCCTGATCTTTGTCTTATGTGTTATGCACCTCCACATATACATTTTGCCCTTGCTTTGTATCCCTTTGTAAGTATCCAACCTTACCTTTGCTTGCAATTAAGAGCTTTCTACAAATAAAGAGGGAGACCTTATCTTTCACTATTTCTTTAATAGTTTGCCTACAAACCTCTATTTAGCCTATCTCTCTTTGAATTTTCAATGTTTTTAAAAAAGACCCACTTGATAAAGTTTGGAATCTCTCATGGGTTTTCAAGCATCAGTTTAGTAACTCACTAAATTTTGTTTTTTTAGTTAGGTTGTTGCTCCATTTTTTCATGCCTTGTTGTTCTTGGTCTCTGGGTTTTGTAGTCTCCAAAGATTTAGGTTCTTCCAAGACATTCATTGGGATGCTCCTTGGGCACATTTGTTTTTCAGCAATCTCAAAACCCATCTTGATTCTTGATAAACCCCAAACCAAAACATAAACAAAAAACATACTTGATTGGAAGTTAAGAAATGGGCTTCTTATCAGGGTCTTCAAGGGGCTCATGGCGGCCTGAGCTGACCGCCGACACCACCACCACAAGCTACTGGCTGAATTGGAGGGGGGTTCTGTGTGCTTTCTGGCTCCTGCTGGCAATGATCTTTGCATCCTTTCTCATATCAAGATACGAAGGGCCTCGGAAGGAAAGAGTTGGATCAAGACGTCGAAGAGGAGAAGAAGAAGAAGACACTGATGATGATGACCATGTCGAAGAACCCGGGATTTTGTATGAGGATGAAGTCTGGAAGCCATGCCTTAAAGGGATGCACCCTGCTTGGCTTCTTGCTTATAGGACTCTTGCCTTCTTTGTCCTCCTCATTTTGCTCATCCTCAATGTCGCTTTCGATGGAGCTGACATTATGTACTTCTACACACAGTGAGCTACTTTCCCTTCTTAGCATTGCTCAATCAGCTTCAATGTTGAAACTATTGACCTCATTTGTCTTTGTAGGTGGACCTTTACCTTGGTTACTATCTATTTCGGGGTACGTTGTCTCATCGGTTTCGTTGCATCCTTGATTGATCTTTGAGCTTCTCCGGTTGCTTGCTGATTGTGTCCTGTCAATTGTTATCACAGCTAGGATCATTGCTCTCCATGTATGGTTGCTTTGAGTACCACAACAAGGTTGGAAGTAATGCGATTGGGAACGAGTGGATTGACTCGGAGAGGGGAAGCAATCCCGCCTTGCGAGGAGGAGTCCCGAAGGGGTTCAACGTACAAGAACGCCGCCATTGCCCTCCTCGCAAGATTGCAGGCTTCTGGGCTTATGTCTTTCAGATCATCTTTCAGGTGAGTACTTAACTTGTTTGTTCGTGTTTGCGATTGAGTGATCTTCGTCTAATGCAAATATTGATCTGTTGGTTTTCAGATGAATGCTGGGGCTGTGATGCTCACCGATTGCGTCTTTTGGTTCATTCTTCTCCCTTTCCTCGCTACGAAAAACTACAATATCAACTTCGTAAGTATAGGGAGTCTATGCATTGGAAGTGCATTCGAACTCGTTTTGATTGTCGATACATTTAACGAATCTTGCTTGCTTGGATTCGCAGCTGATCGTAAACATGCATACAATCAATGCCGTCTTTCTGCTTGGTGACACAGCAATGAACTGTCTGGTAAGTTTCGTCGGTTTTTCAGATGCTTAGATGACAATTTTTTCGTTAAATTCGTTCGGTGAGAGCTTGACATGGAAGAGATTGCTGACTTCGAACTCCATCCTTTTGAAACCATAGCGGTTTCCATGGTTCAGAATCGCGTATTTCTTCCTCTGGACTTCCTTCTTCGTCATATTTCATTGGATCCTTCATGCCTGCCTTCATCTCTGGTAAGCCTTGCGAACATCTAAGCTCCATGGCAATCGTATTCTCAATCCTTCTTATGCATTTCATCGACGATTTGGCAGGTGGCCCTATCCATTCTTGGACTTGTCGAAGAATCTCGCTCCATTATGGTACTCTTCGCTGGGAATAATGCACTTCCCGTGCTTCGGTCTCTTCGTGTTGGTGATCAAGACGAAGCACTGCCTGCTGTCGAAGTACTTTCCTCTGTCTTACCAATGTCCCAGATGAGCATCAAACCAGAAACGAGACAAGTCGAAACCCCTACCGGATTGAATGAAAGCTAGGAGTTCATTTCAGGATCATACTATAGAAATAGTAACTTTTACCTGAATGTGTTCAGAAATACAAAGGATAGATTAAAGTTTTGGATTTATTTTCACCTAACAGTTCAATTTTATTTCATTTTATTTTGCAAAATTTGGATAAAGAAAACTGTCAAGAGTAGGTTATATCATTCTGAAATGATTATGTAAGTACTTATAATAGACTCTGTAAAGGAAGATTTCATTGACGGAAAATCATACATAATAGTACTGTGTTATTCTGTGCTTGACTCAATGCAGAAGCCAATCTTACAGAGTTACAGTGTTTGATCAATAAGGCTAAAAGATCGCACACTTTTAACTCGACTTGGCCAATCCAAGCGATACCTCACAAACTGCAACTCGGCTTGTACCTGAGGCTCAGAGGATGGATTGAACAATCTGTGATCCTCAGCTTAGACAACCGAAACTCATAACATATCGCAAATGCTAGTGACAAATCTCTGTGAATTGGGACAAAAAGACTGATCTAAATATCCAGACCTCTAACAAACAAATTCATATTGCAGAGTTTAATCAGAAGATTTTTTTTGTTCAGGAAGGCAAAACAATGTAGATGGAAAACATGCTTTCATCACTCTCTCAATGGAACAAAGTGGCAAAAATTATAATCCTTGGACAAAAAGAAAGAGCAAGATAACAAAAGAAACTATCGACTGAACAATCGTTTTTCTATAAGCAATCACATATGTACAAGATTTTCCCTTTTTTTTGCTTGTTTGTTCTTCAGCTAATCTAACCATTTGTGCAAGAAACCTGATCTTTGATTCTCATATTGGCAATTAAAACAGGAAGAAGGTATTGAATGTTACAGAGGAGTCAAAGTGAGTTACCGGGCAATGAACCCATCAGGATAACATTGTTGCTTTCTTGATGATCCGTTGCAGAGTTCTCTTGCCTCTCTGTTGACAGAAGCTTGGAGATGAATTCTGTAGAAGACCTCAACCCTAGATCTGATTTCATCCTGAACAAGGATAATGCCCCATCTGCAACATCACCACTGGGCACTCGGCTCAAGCTGCTCATCGACTGACTGACCACGTCTGGCTGGAGACGGGTGCCACATGGGCACTCGTTGAGTTTCGGAAAGCAATGTTTGTGGAAAGGCAATTTACAGGTATGACACCTTCGAATCTCATCCTCATCCTGTTTTATCAGTGCAGTAAACAATGTAAGGATGACATATTGCCAGTTTCTTCAGCTTTGCTATGGATGTTCTTCGTAAACATAGATTGCTTGGGGGAATAATGAGCTGGGGCTTTTGCTTTTATGTCCTTAGGAGTTAGGATCATACATAAAATCTCAAATAACTATATTTTTAAAAAAATAATTAAAATTATTCAAAAAACTATAGTTATTCGGAAAGGAACACTAGAGGATGCATAAAATCTATGCAGGCATTTTTACCTGGAAAGGAAATATTAGAGATGATATATCATCACAGGATTGTCGAGCACCACAGGGCACGCCAACATCACAGCACACAAGACATTGTTCTGTAATATGCTCTTGGATTTTCTTCAAGATAGTTTCTAAAATCGTTGGTAGTGCTGCAAAATAGGATGCATAAACAAAGCACATGAGCCCACATAATTAAACATCGCAGAGCCTGGCATGTCTTACGCATAGCTTTAAACAAACAAAACAAGAAAGTTGAAAGCAGAAGGAAAAGAGGATTTGCCTGCAAAAGCCCCTCTTGAGAGATCAATCAGGTTTTTCAGGGAAAAGAAGTCGGTACTTTCAATAAGGTATCTTCGAGATCCAAGTCCTTTGTAGATGGAGCCACGAAATGAGCAATGAACATAATCAAGCAATGCTCTTATTTTCCTTCTAGTACTCACAACATGAAGAAGCACTTTTACTTTAGACAGAAGGAAAGGATTTACAGCGCTTACACAAAGCATGGGCTGCACAATGCAAAAATGTGAAAGAAATCAGAATTTTGTCCATTAAATGTAATCCACATGGGACGACACATGTTGTATGGAAGAGTATCAAAGCACATACTGTTGATCGACATACATAATTCTGAACATAAATATTAGTAACTAAACACGGACAAGACAAAATCAGCAAACATCCTAAGAGATCAAGAGGGGAGTTCCTGAGTCATTTTTTCTTGATATTTCACATAACACTATACTTTTCAAACTACTAAATCTAGATTCCAGTACAGAAAAACCTAACACATCTCTATATCTCCAGCAATGAATTAAACGGGCTAAATTTTAAAGGAAAATTAAAAAATACCTGATCAATAATGGAATCAAGATAGCACTTGGCCAACTGAGAAACTGGATATTGGGTAAAATCCCAATGATGTAAAACCCTTGCTGGTAAGACTGCAGCATCATTTGTATGACATGAAGAGCAAAACAGCTGGCCTGTGTATTCACAAAGCCGTGGCTTTCCAACTCCAAACTTCTGAACAAACTCCTGCAACCGTGTTTTACCGCCATCAAGATGCTTACGGCATCCTGGGCATATATAATGTTGTTCTTCTAGCATCTGCTTCACAGATTTATGTGGTTGAATTTCAACAATAAGTGATACTGTATTTCCTAAGGTAGGAATACTTTCTGTAATGGAAGCTAGAGCAGACTCTTGATATGGGGAGTTTGATTGAGTAGAATTAGTAAGAGCATTTGGCGGAGATAGAAACCAGATCAGGGGGTTTGGAAGACCTGTAGGATAACTAAACTGGAGAATGGAGCGCAAACACTCTTGAATTAAAGCACTTCTCTCCAAAACAACATCAGGAGAAGAGTTGCCAAATAATTTTCTGGATTCCCATTCAACAGCAGACCAAGAAGATGGAAGAATCCATCCCTGGTCACCAAATACAGATTTCAAACGACGGTAGAGGGTGTAAAAATCACGGTACCGGCGCTCAACCTCCCATTCGTTCTCCCCACTCCAAACATGTATGACATAAACAGTGTATTCTTTCACCCCAACCAACCTTTCACTGAGGGAGATATCCCCTGTTTTCTGCTTTGCCCCTACAACTTCAATCGCATCAATTCTAGCATGATGAGAAGTCAGTGGATAACCATCAAATGCACCAGAAGTAGAAGCAGTAGAACCATCATCTCTAGAAGGAGAAGGCTGGTTTGAATGCAACGTTACATTGTTTTGCTTCAGCCGAGTGATTGGAGAATCAAGCGAGTCCAATAAAATTTCTTCCATATCATGGACAACTTCATCATAAAATGCATTTAATTCAACATTCTTGTCCTACAAAAAATTCAAGTTTGTCATTCATTTTTTGCAACTCAAAATAGATAATCGGAAAGCAAAGATGCATTGGGATAAAGCAGGTCGCTTCACACAAATCTTAATTACGTGAAGTGACAAAAAGACAAAAGTCACAAAGGGCATGATCCCACGTATGTACCAATCATGACGATAATGTATGCAAATTCTTTTTTGACGTGAGTTAATTTGTCATAGTAAAAATCAAGAAATCCATGGTCTCTTGCAAAGGATTTCATCATATTATAGCACAGCATGAACAAAGTAAGAAACGATCAGGATCGTCAAGGTTAAATGAGAAAACTGCAGGCAATGAAGACGCGTTAAGTTCTGTCTTGAAAATTTACCTTGCTAGGTGGAAGCTTCGCATTGGTTTCATCCAAGTCATTTCTAATCCTCGCCGTATTACCTTCTGGCCATGATGATAAAGAGCTTACTTTATCCTCATCTGATTGTTGGGCTGATTCATCTTTGACTACATTTTCTGTTGCATGATCTTCAAAAATATTATCTTCTGAACAAGATACTTGACCAAGCATCATATCATAAGGAGATCCCAACTGTTCTCGATTACATAGTTGATCCTTAGTTTTTACACCTTGATTTCCATTGTGGCTATTTACTTGCTCTGTAATATTAAAATCACTTTCTTCGTCTGCAATGCCATTCATAGAGCTCACATGCGATAAAGAATTTGGTTTTTCAAAAATGTTGTAAACATGACAGCCTTCTAGGTACTCAATCGATTCATCATCACTGTTAACTTTCTTGTCTAAGACAGCAGTATCCCGGGCAGTCTCTACAGCCTCTTTCTCTGTGGACATCAAGCAATCAACAGCGTTTACTGAACTACCAAGATGCAAGTTTGGCGATTCAGCAACACTATGCACCTCACCACTGACCAGAGGACCATCACTTGCATCTTCATCTTGATCTCGCACATCAAAGTTTTCGAGACCAGGTGGTGCCAGAGATGTAAGAGCTGCATGACCGAATTCAGCACCACTGCTCTGTGCCTTCTGCCAAGATTCTGCAAACATCTCAGATGTAGAGTCATTTTCTGTTCTTTGCAGCTCAAAATCTTCCCAATCATTTGAACCAAAAGCTATGGATGAGCTCATCAGCATCGCATTTTCTCCCTTTGATTCCACTTCATAGCTATGAAGACTATGCCTCATGTAATGTACATTAGACCTATTTTCTCCATCTGAATCCGAGTCAACCATTGAATCCTCACCTTCTGAATGCTCACACCCTGAAGAGGTCCCATCTTGTTCATCATATCCATCATCCTCCCTTTCTTCAATGTCCATAGAAAGGTTGAGAGCTTTTCCGCCAAAGCCGATGCGAGGCACCAGCTCATTACCCCTGCATATGAGATGGGAATCATCAGTATGCATATCATCAACCATATTATCATTCAACACATTTTCAATATTACTTAAAAGCACCCCTAAATCCTCTTTACCCCCTTCCCCATCAACACTCTCCTCTTCAAGCTTCCCAGTAAATCTCCCACCGAAGCTGAAGCCATCGAGGCCGAAATCCCCTTCCACAGTACCGAAACTTCTCGTTGACTCCTCAAAATCAGAATCCACGCACTCATGAAATGCCCCCACTGAGCTGCACAAACTGGGCGTGCCCATCGCCGAATTCGCACTGCAATAGCGCTCGAACTCCGATTCGCCACAAGAGGAGTATCGAGAAGAGGAAACAGGCGAATCAATCGCCCGACCGACCCTTTCAGACCCGAACTCATCATCCCGGGGACCAGGAGACCCCTCCCTATCGCTCATCCGATCCAATCCAATCCCACTAACCAAGAAACCCTAATTAGAGCAGAACCCACAAAATTCGACTCACAATTTCAAAATCGAAGAGGTCAACAGACGAACCTATACGATCAATCAACCAACAAAACATACAGCACGAGAACGGGGAACAAGAAAACCCTAAATCAAAAGCAGAACAGTCCCTCGATTAATCAGTGGAAATTAAAATTGAATAACGACAGTTGAGGTTGAGGACATCGAATACCTTGAGTTTGCCGGTGGATACGGCGGCAATGGAAGCAAATGGAAAAAGGATCTGAAAGTGAATACCCAAAAAGATCAAGGATTTGACAGTGGAATTTGTGGATTCAAGTGGAGACCGGTAAGATCCAAATTCAAGTAACGCTGTGTAGGAATCGGTTGTTTATTGGTGGTTGGGCAGAGCTTGATTCGAAGCAGAGCATTCACCTTGAGCGTTTGGAAATATGGGAATTGGAATGACAGGTTGATCCCTCAACTACCAGTCGGATTCTTTCACTTACATCATTTTTACAAAAAATACCCTTTTATTCACCAAATTTACAAATTAATTCACTTTGTGTGTGTTGTGATAAATTTGCAAAATTTTACATTATTTTCCATCCAATTTATTTGGGTTTGTACTTTTTATGGGCAAATTTGATAAACGGGCTAAATTTTATAAATTGATAGAAATTTATTAATGGTTTGAAATAAGAGTTAAAGAGTCGTGAAATGATATAAACTTATGCCCAACTCGGTGAATCTAGTCGAGCAAAAGGCTTAGGCTCGGTGAACTGGCTGATGTTATACATTCATCTCACTGAAGATGTGTTGAGGTTGTGCCATAAATTCGATAAACTCTTTCGAGGTAATATTATATAGCCTTAACAATATTAAATGATTGTATCCTCACGGCGAAAACAAAAAAAAATGTTGAAATCCACAAAAGTCAAAGGAAAAAACCTAAAATAAATCCAAAATACTGCTTTTCATCACATTTAACGAGAGATATTTTCAGGACTTCGGTATGTTGCAATATATCAATTTTTGTTTTGCCAATAAACAAAACAAGTTGTAAGAACGATAGAAAAGGAAGATCAACTCAATATGTTCATTTCTCAAGTGAGATTTACAAGCCTTTATATAGGCAAATGTGGGAGGTTAAAGGAGGTGAAACATCCACTTCTTAATGACTTTATAACACTCCCCCTTGGATGTACACCTCTGACATTACAAACTGTCTCGTTAAAAACCTCGCCTAGAAAACCCCAATGGGACAAAAACTAAGACTAAGGGAAAAAGAGTACAGATGTCCTTTGATACGCTTTAATGATACTACCTCGTTAAAACCTTGTCAGGAAAACTCAGTGAGACAAAACCTAGTCGAAGGGAAAAAGAGTGTAGTGCGTATATTCTCCCCCTGAATTCAACATTCTTCTTGAATCTCTCTTATTCTGATAAGCTCTTCAAACTTCTTAATAATGCCGACTTCATGAGTTGTATGGTCGAGTATGAATATTTTCTTTGATGTGTGAAAGTTAAAATGCCTTCATATATCAACTCGACTTCGATGCAATAGACTTCCTCGTCTTTGGTGATGAGCTGCTTTCAATGCACAAAAATAAGATACTTCTGGACCTAGTGTGCATTTCATTGTTTGATGTGGAGGATTTGTTATATAGATGTTTTATAAGTTGCCTCATTAAAAACCTTACCTTGGAAAAACTCTATGGGATAAAAACCAAGATTAAGGAAAAGAGTACAACGTTGTGTATAGTACTTCAGGACTCCATACACGTACTATGTCACCACTTATACAAATATATGATACTTCAAGTATTATAAGTGATGTAGGAGGAAATCGAATTAAATAAATATAAAATATAAATTCAATCGAAACCTAGTCCACGCAAATAAATTCAAGACTTCCTCTCGCTGTAGTGGAAGGGATATGATCAATCCACGAGGAAGCGTGTCAGCGGATCCCAGATAGCCAGCAAATCACATTCTGAAGTCGACTCAGAAGCTCACTTGACGTCGACCGAATGAGTCGATGTCGAGTCCAGGGAGAGTCGATCTCGGCAATTCCTGCAAAACAACACAGAAGAGACTCGATGTCGAGTCAGTGTCCACTCGATATCGACTAAGTGGAGTCGATGTCGAGTCATAATCTGCATAAAACAGTAGCGTAACCATGTCGGAAAAGTGTGTCCGAAGAAAGTAAGGATGGAAACGAATGATGAACATAAATAACCAAGGTTCAATAATTCGAAGTAAACAAATATATAAAAAAAATCTTCCAAAGCCAGGGCTTACCGCGATGAGAACCAAACACACATAAGATAAGACAACCTCGTTATGTAATCACATCAAAGGAGCAAGCTTTCGTCTTTTCCAACAGTTATATAACCCTTTCATGTAACCCTAATTGTATCTACCAATTTTATGTTTATAATCCAAGTTGTTAACATGAATCTCTTCTCTTTTGACAAGGGAATAAACATATAAAGGGTAGTGGATGATGAAAACATAACGAATATCAAAACTTACCTTAAGCACGCATGGCTATCGTCGGGCTCACCCCGACCCTAGAAGAAAGGCGACTACTCGCTCATCGTGACAAGAACCATAATTGATGAAAGGAAATAACTTTGCATTAAACTAAATTCGTAACATTTACAATCCCAACACTTTAACTTTCGTAAGAACGCAAAAACCCTAAAAGCCTTGATCCTCGCTAATCAAGGAAAGCAATATATCTCTTAAATTGAATGAATAAAAACTAGCCCCTAAGGCTTTATTTTATGGATTTGGCTCCCATCCAGTTCAAACAAAATTGTAGGATACAGTTCACCGAATATGGACCATTGATTTTAACCAATGGCTGAGATCGTTCCAAATTAGTCCTAATTTTTTTTAAATTAAAAAAAAAAAGATAAGCAAATCTGACTCATTTTCCATACTTTACAAATTATAGAAGGTAACTAATTGATTTGTCGTAACCGTCTAAGGCTCAAAGAAGAAAAGATCAAAGCAACATTCATCCCAGAAAACCAAATAGAGGATAAACTATATTGAAGAAAAGAAAAATCAGGATGGTTCAGCACAACCAGTGCGCTCCGACACATTACAGAAAACAACATAATCACAGCACCGAAAACAGCATGGATCTGGGAAATAGATACAGCTCCGAAAATAAAAAAATTTCTATGGAAATTGTATAATAATGGAGTCCCAACAAAGACTAGACTGAACGATAAAGGAGTGGCCCTCCCTTCCGCATGCGAACTATGTGTTGCAAGCGACGAAACCCCACTTCATTTATTCATTCAGTGCTACATTTGTAGAAACCTCATCCGAAAAATCGACCCTAAAATAGAAAAACGACTAGACGAATTAGACAGAAATGAACAAGACATAAAGAGAATTATGTTAATAATGTTTGAAACAATAACTCCAGAGTAAAGGAAGAAACTAACGACTGCTTGGTGGTGCCTTTGGACATCAAGAAATAAGAAAATATTCGATAATGGAAACAACCTGACTATCCAAAACATGGAACATATGATAAGACAAACAATCATAAACTGGGAAAAAACGAAACACTTGGATAAACCAAACATTAATGGTACCCCAAAAAAAATCAGAAATCCGAAAGAAACGACATCTGCGATGGAATAAACCACCTGAAGGAACCTTCAAAATAAATTTCGATGGTAGTCACAACTACCATGGTTCTTCTGGTGCAGGTTTTATCATTCGCGACCACATGGGTTCGCTGGTTGGCTGCGGAGGCAAGTAGGTTACACTCGGGTCACCGCTCAAGACGGAAGCTATGGGACTCCTTTTGGGCATCCAAATGGCGAAGGAGTTGGGTTTGACTAGCATACACATTGAAGGTGACAACCTTACGGTGATCAACGCAATCAAGGGATGCTGGTCCTGCCAATGGGAAATCGAGATGCTCACCACGGACATTCTCCTCTTCTCCGGTCATTTGAGCATGTTAGCTTCTCGCATTGCTTTCGGGAGATTAACAGATGTGCTGACCACATCTCTCGCCTCTTCCAGTCGGACGCATCTCCAAATGCTCGGGTTGATAGACACCTTTGTATCCTCATCCGCAAGGATGCTCTTGGGTGGTGGTCTAGTAGGGACTAGCCTCACCCAAATCCTTACCTGTATCAAAAAAAAAAGATTTTAAATATTTGCATCCAATTAATTTATCCATTAAAATTTATCATATCATTTGCCAATTAAAAACCTAGTATGTGTTTGTTTCTTGCTGCTGCAATCTGTCTTCGTAAGGTTGAAGCTAATTAATAACTATGGAGGCATTTGCGATGTCTAATAAGCATCTTTTACAACATTAGCCTATGCGGGACTTGAACCCGCATCTTTGTGTCTATGCACATCGCTCTACCATTTGAGCTAATAGGCTAAAAATTTTACATGAATACTTTAGGTTTGACAGTAGTTTACCAAATATCATGACAGATTTTATGCACTTCTAATGTAACTGCGATATCAATCTTTAAGTAAACCACTAAACGCTATCACTTAGGAGTTGATCTAATCCTCACGTCATGTATTGGAGCATTTAGATGGTGCCACACAAACGCTATCACTTATAACAATCTCTAAGTAAACCACTAAAACTAAACTTTTCTCAAACCTACATTATACCATCCACAATGCTACAAAAGATCATGAACCAAGACAATCAATCCAAGCACTACTCGCACTGTCCATGTTGCATCCAGCTCTTAGCACACATCAGAGCTTCCACCGTCTCCGGTCTCAACGAACTCCGGTACTCATCCATCTCCTTGCCAACGGTATCGAACACACAATCAGGCCCCACGCTCGATAGCGGGATGGAAAGAATGTCGCGAGCCATCTTCGAGAGGGCAGGGTACTTGAACTCGTTCAGCTTCCACCAGCCCAGCATGTCGAGATCCTGCGGGGGCAAAACAGACTCCTCCAAGTAATGATCAAGCTCCGATTTTGCTATATGATTGCTAGTCTCCATTATATACATAATACATCTCGAATTCTGAAAACCCGTTGCTCGAGACAAGGCTTTCGTCTTCCTAACTGCGATATCAAAAAGCTTGACATCTGATTTTTATCACCTTCATGACAGATTCTATATTAACTCCTAATCTGCAGATTTTTATCACCTTGATAGCAACTTGTAATAAAAAAACCTTCACATCCCACAAATTCAATTCAATTCAATTCCTATACCAAATTCAATTGAATTCCAATTCACTGCAGAAACCTAATACCAAATTTCAACCCATGAAATCCCCCAGACCCTGCGTTATCGCGGGATTTACTGGGTTGTTGTTGTTGTTGTTGAAATCCCAAAAATCCCTAAATTTGACATAGTGAATCCATTCAACGCCAAATTCATCCACAAATCACAAATTTCCAAACCAAAATCCCACAATTTTCTCAAACCCCATATTGATACACATACCTCATCGACACTCGCGCAACAAACCAACGCCTACATTGCCTTGCCGCCTTCGATCGTCGACGTCCCTTCAACGACCTATAATTAAAAAAATCAGGCGTAATTCACGGTTAAGAAATATAAGTCATATAGATAGATTCTCGAATACATACATCGGCGACGGTAAGACGGTCCACCTCGTCCTGCAGCTGTCGCACCTTCTTCAGCTTCGCGTCGTCCTTCATGCACTGTGGCGCCTTCGGACCGATGAACTTCGCGTAGAAGCGAGGGTCTGCGACGCGTGCCGGATCGCTGAAGAAATTACCTCGGAAGCGAGGGAAGTACGCCCATATCCAAGCCCAAAGTTGAACTCTCCGAACTGCCGGAGGCACCTATCGGGCATATACGGCTAAGAAAATCAGGCGTAATTCACGGTTAAGAAATATAAGTCATATAGATAGATTCTCGAATACATACATCGACGACGGTAAGACGGTCCACCTCGTCATGCAGCTGCCGCACCTTCTTCAGCTTCGCCTCGTCCTTCATGCGCTGTGGCGCCTTCGGACCGATGAACTTCGCGTAGAAGTGAGGGTCTGCGACGCGTGCCGGATCGCTGGAGAAATCACCTCGGAAGCGAGGGAAGTACGCCCATATCCAAGCCTTGACACAAAAAAGAATATCGTTAGCATATAATATAAATATTTGTAAACTAAAACTCTAATTCAACGGTCTCGTACCTGTAGAATCGGCGTGCATCTATCTATACCCTTCGCACCTGCTCTGGTAGCCTCGTCTAGGCCCCTTTACAGACATGCGAGGGCACCTGCATCCCATGCAAGGGTGGACGTACGCGGGATGTCCCAAATAAGGCCGAAGATCCTCCATGGGATCCGGCTCTGCGACTTGTCCACAAACAGAGTCGCAACGAGAGCGATGGCCAGGTACCCTATGTGGAGAAACCGACGCTGTGTAGGGTCATCCTGGGGCTGCCCCCCTTCCACATGCATGCGCAGCCGAATCTGCTCAGGATTAGCCGCGCCCTCTGGGTAATCAGCGGGGGCGGGGTCGACGAGCGGCCCGTGTCTCTGCTGCCACAGGGCAGTCAACCAAGTCACTGGAGGGCTGCCAGCATGTCTGTATGCCTTCAGGGCCTACTGGGTGAGCTGGTAGTACTCCGCGACGGTGGGGATCAATGCGCCCGCGGGCAGATGTGACGTACAAGGCAGGCCATCCATCGGAAGTCCCATGAGGCAGGCAACATCGTGCAGCGTGATGGTCATCTCGCCCCATGGAAAGTGGAAGGAGCTGGTTTCCGGGTGCCAATGCTCCAGGAAGGTTGTGCAGGTAAACTCGTCGACACACTCCCAGTGGAGGGACCTCAACTGCGGGATGCCCGATGGGGTAAGATCCTGCACCCAGGTCTCCGGGCCCTCAAATATGTAGCGGTCGAAAGGCTGCAGGTGAGTCGCCCGGTGGTGGAACTTCAGCAGCGGAAGCTCCACAGTAGGCTCCCTCCACACTTGATACGCGCGGTGATGCCTGTAAGACACAAGCAGCTCTCCCAGCGGCAAGAAAGGGTCGACCTGCACAGCCGGTGCGGCAGCCTGCGCAGGGATGGGCGCGGGCTCTACCTATGGGCCCCTCTGGCCCTCAGCCTGCCCCTCCTGACCGTCGTCTGCCTCCTCAACGACGTCAGGGAACACGTCATCCGTAGAAGCCAAGGAGATCGCCGCTGGTGTGGGGGAGATCGAAGGCTCGGCGTCGTGGGTGCCGGATGTAGAAGCCTCTGGAACGGCTGAAGTAGACGCCTCGGGGATGGTGGGTGGTACACGAGCAGGCGGTCTACCCATGTCGGCCCGTCGACCCACGACCACGTCAGTAATGCAGCTGCTCAGCACATCACCGGTCTCCAAGGAAGGCTGCCGCCCCTCCGTCGCATCGCCTTAAGGATCCCAAGATGGCAGACCCTTCCAGAAGCTGTCGTGCTCGTCGGCCGGGGGGGGGGGGGGGTCCCCATCGACTGTGGTTGTCTGATAGCGGGGTACCGTATCCTCCTGTATCTGGCTGACCGCTGCCCGGTCGCCGAACCTAACAGGCCGGAGGGTACCATCCCCCTCTCATGAGCCTCCCTGCTGTTATTATGATCCAGTTGGCTATTAATGTCTTTTCAATACATTTTAATGTATTTTAATGTTATTCTAATGTCTTTTGATGTATTTTAATATGTTTTAATGTCTTTGATTATATTTTAATGTTAATTAAATATGTTTTAATGTTTAATGTCTTTTCATGACCTTGAATGTTTTTTATTGTCTTTCAATATTAATTTATTTTTATGTATTTTAATATATTTTAATATATTTTAATGTTTTTATTTTAATTTATTCTAATGTCTTTTGATGTATTGTAATATATTTTAATGTTTTTTATTGTCTTTCAATTGTAATTTTTTTTCTATGTATTTTAATATATACTATTTATTTTTATCTATTTTAATATATTTTAATGTTTTTATTTTAATTTATTGTAATGTCTTTTGATGTATTGTAATATATTTTAATTTTTTTTATTGTCTTTCAATTGTAATTTTTTTCTATGTATTTTAATATATACTATCTATTATATTCTATCAAATTAAAACTATATTCTTTTCTATCAAACTATATACTATAAACATAACAAATCATAAATACTATATACTATCAATTATATTCTATCAACTTATATTATAAAACTATATTATAATCTATCAAATTATATTTTAAAACTATAAAAATAAATCAAACAAAATAAGTAATTCAAATAACATACCGGTGGGGTCGGGACCGGAGACACCTCAATCGTCTGCCGCTTCCGCGGCGGTAATATGGGATCCTCCACCTCCGCCACTGCTCCACCACCACCACCACCACCACCACCAGACGCCGCAGCCGCCGGTGCTGATCCACCACCACCACCCTCCTCGGCCACCGCCTCCACCGCACCACCTCCCTCCTCAGCCACCGCCTCCACCACCGGCTCCACCGCCACCGCCTCCCCCGATGCTGCACCCCCACCACCACCCTCCGCCTCCATCGGCGTCGCACCACCATCGGCCGCCAGCAGCTCCGCCTCGATCTCTCTCTCTCTCTTTCCGTCTCCATCTCTCTCATTGCGTCTCTCTCTCTCTCTCTCTCTCTCTCTCTCTCTCTCTCTCTCTCTCTCTCTCTCTCTCTCTCTCTCTCTCTCTCTCTCTCCGGTGATCTCTCTCTCTCTCTCGATTTCTCTCTCTAGCGAAGACGAAGACGAAGAATGGATGGAAGACGAAGCGGCACGTCCGCTTCGGATTTAGTAGACGGGCTTGCATGTCCTTAAGGACGTGCAAACACGTTTTTTTAAAAAAAATAAAAACGTGCTTGCACGTCCGGGTTCGGGTGGCCCTAAACCAACTTACACGTCCTTAAGGATGTGCAAACACGTCTTCAAGAACGTGTAGATTTGCGGTGTATATAGCCGTACAAATAATATCTTATACTCCGTATGTGATAGCTTGTTTTTTAGTTGTTTCAACCTAAACTAGAGTTGCATTGCATGATATTTTTACTCAATTTGATAAAAATTAGGTTTGGACCAAAACCAACATGGATCGAATTGAGTTGAAACAATGAGAATTAAAATATTACAAACTGAAGACCGAATCTAATCTCTTAAGTTCGAATTGATAGGTTTAGTTTAATCCCAAAATTCGATTTGGACCGAATTTTTAACAATCCTACCCCTATACACTTCTATTTTTATCCTAAACATATTTCACATTCTCCATAATACTCATCATGATACTTGTTTTTTATGGAGTAATATTTATCACTCTACAAAGTAGTTGTTATGATACTTGAATTCTTAAATAAATACATAAAAAAATCATAAAATTGAAATGTGTGTCATGTTCATGTTAGTGCATGTACATGGCTGTACATTTGCCATGTACTAAGGGAATTAAATGAAAAAAAAAAAATAGGAAAATGGCAAGTACAATGGGGGAGGTGCACTTGCAGAAGTACCTGCAAAGGAAAAGAACTTCACACATTTCTATTAATTTCACCATTCACTTCTCCAATAAAATAGTGACACGTGGATCCCACTTACTTTTGCTACTCACGGATGGCAATGCAATTTGTTTGCAAATGTAGAAACTCACTTGCATGTATTAGTGACAAGTTATTTTGTTTTTTAAAAATTGATTTTCTTAAGTTAAAATTAATCAAAAAAAATTATAAAAAATATATTTGAATAGACATTAAATTTATCTACCCATAAACACCAATTTTGCATATGTTTGTTAAAAAAAAAAATTCGATTACCAATAATATGCTTTATTAATTATAATATAAGTTTGATTAAATTTAATGACAAATTTTTCTATAAATAGATGCACCTCCCAACTTCATAACTTATCCCAACCCATCCAGTTTCCTCTCTTTTTAAGCTCAAATTCCGCTCTGACACTTGAAATGGATCCGAATCAAAATCCACAAAACTTTCCCCCAAGCTTCTTTGATATGTTATCTATGTACACCCAACAACAACCCAATACAAACTCAAACCATCCTACCCTGAATCCACCCCCTCTTGATCAAGCTCATTCCTACTATCCCAACATGATGAATCCCATGCAGTATTATCCCACTCCAAATGTCATTCCCGTTTCAAATTCATTCGAATCTCCACTATTACGGGGAACACAAGATAGCTTCCCAGTTTATAGCACCCAAGACGATGTCCAAGATGAAGAGGTGGATGAACAACCAGCTTCGGGACGTACGGAGAGAAGGCAGTGGAGTGAGAAGGAAGATGAGTTGCTCCTTAGTGCATGGTTGAACACCAGTAAGGACGCTGTTGAGGGAAACAACCAGTCGGCATCCCGATTTTGGTCAAGAATAGCAACATACTACAACAGTAGAAGGGGAGTGATGGCGCCACGCGATGCAGAAAGATGTAGAGCGCACTTTGGCCGAGTTAGCCATGATGTTAGCAAATTCGCTGGTTGCTTCAACCAGGCATCAAGGGCAAGGGCGAGTGGGCAATCGGCCGATGATGTAATGAACAATGCTAGAATCATATATAGCACAGACCACGAGAAGCACGCATCATTCAAGAATGAACACGCATGGCGTATTCTAAAGAATGAGCAAAAATGGCAAATTTCATAGCAACACCGTGAAGAAGGGGCCTCAAAGAGAACGAAGGTTAATGCGTCAGGGTCATACACGTCGGGATCCAACCCCCTCACTCCAGGATCCAACCCCCCCACTCCAGGATCCAACCCCCCAACACCTTTGAGTGAGGGTGGGACTGATGGTTCATGTAGTCGTCCGCCCGGTGTGAAGGCTACAAAGCGGGCGCTAAAGAGACCAGTTGGTGCCAGCAGTGAATCGACCGACGATGTGGAGTTACAGCGTAACTTAATGTTTGGTGAATTTCTAAACATCAAGAAAGAAGAGATGGAGCTACAGAGGGAAGCTCATAAGGCTAGAGAAAGGCGAGAGGAAGCAAAAGAGAGAAGGGAAACAGAGAGGCGCGAAAGAAGGGAAAGGAAGGAAACTGAGATGAAGGCGGAAAGGGATAGAAAATACAATATGCTTGAACACTTAACGTTGACATGCAACGCCTACTCCATGTGGGGGAGCAACGTGGTTGACCTGGAATGATTGGGAGTATCGATTGCATGCACTGGACTTGGAAAAATTGTCCAACGGCATGGAAGGGTCAATATGCTCGCGGTGATAAGCCCCCAACCGTTGTTCTAGAAGCAGTGGCGTCGTATGATCTATAAATTTGGCACGCATTTTTTGGAACTCCAGGTACGTGTAATGATATAAATGTTCTTGATAGATCACCTGTATTTGATGAAGTGTTGCACAGAAGAGCTCCAAAGGCAAATTTTGTAGTAAATGGACATGAATATGCCATGACGTATTACCTGGCGGATGGAATTTATCCTCCATGGCGAGCATTCATCCCATCGATTCGACGTCCATTTGGTGCAAAGGATACGTTGTTTTCCCAAGTCCAAGAGTCGACTCGTAAAGATGTGGAGCGTGCATTTGGTGTACTACAACAACGATTTGCTATTATTCGTCAACCGGTACTTGTTTGGGACTTGAATTTTCTCAGAAAAATAATGACAGCTTGTATAATATTGCATAATATGATTGTGGAAGACGAACGTGATAGCCACCAGCTACACATTCACACTGCCGATTTCGATCAGTTGGAAGAGCCTGAGCCACCCGCTTCAAGAATACCTACCGATATGACTGCATTCTTATCAAATAGGGCCCAAGTTCGAGATTCGGCTTCGCATCATCGACTGAAATCCGACTTAATTGAGCATATATGGCAGAAATTTGGACCTTCAAGACATGATACTTGATTCCATGTGTTAGCGTGGTCCTTTTCTTTGAAGTTTCGTGTCTTCTTTTGTTGTTTATCATTTTAGATAATGTATTTGAATTATTGCAATTTAATATGCATTTGGGTTTTTTTTACAATCTTATTTTATTAATTTATTAATTTCAATAAAATTTATTAATTAAATTATATTAAAATAATAATAATATTCTTCTATTGTAAAATAAATTTATACGTTGAAATTAAATAAATAGATGCAATATGTCGGATAATAACGTAAGTATTAAATGATGAAAAGTCGAGGTAGGGCCCGTAAGTGGAGTACAGGGATGTGGGTGGAATTGATAAAAACAGTAAAGGGTGTACTTGTGCTGACGTGGCAGGGAAAAAATGGGTTAAGTACAGAGGTAAATGAACAGGGGTGTGCATGGCCTAACGAACTAATGCATAGTACAATGTACAAATCATGTACTCTTAACAAATTAATACGGAGTACATGGGACAGATGAATGACTTTGGAGTGAGCAAATCAGCAAAAAGGGAAATAAATTATTAAGAGTGAATGTGCTTAATTTTTTAAAAAAGTAAATTATCATGTAACCTTTTACTTTCCATATATATATATATTCAGATAAATTAATCCCATTAATCTCGTTTTAGACAAACTTTCAAAATTAATCCCACTAGCTCGTGAATTGAATCTCATATTCTCATTTGATACAATCTTTTTATCTTATATCCTAAGTAATAAATTAAGCTGAAAATATGGCTAAAATATTTTAATTAGAAAAATATTTTATAAAATAAGAGTCTTATTTTATACATTAGCGACAGAGACTTTTATAGACCAATATATATAGAGAATTTTTACATATTTTATAGTTTAATTTGCATACAAGGACCTAATTGCTAAAATCCGGCTATATGATAGTGTCTCTTTTAGTCATGTTTTAGGTATAGATTTGCATATTAATTTAGAGTATTTTTACATATTTTATGGTTTAATTTGTAATGTCTTTGTTAATTAAAACATGACTTTTTACTATTCACACA
This sequence comes from Persicaria maculosa, assembly GCA_963922045.1. Taxonomy (NCBI): domain Eukaryota; kingdom Viridiplantae; phylum Streptophyta; class Magnoliopsida; order Caryophyllales; family Polygonaceae; genus Persicaria; species Persicaria maculosa. The sequence goes on along the minus strand of OY998259.1, from coordinate 68,172,680 downwards.
CGTATTTTTAGGTGGTAAAAACTATATAATTTTTATTATTATAAAAAACCGTAAATAAATAGTAAACGACAAGTTTTAATTAATAGAAAAAATATTATTATTTAATTATCGAATTCTATATTAATGCTTTTATATATTTGAAAGGAATTGTATGAATCTAGAGTCTATTCTAATTTATGAGATCATTTTACAAATTAGAAGGGGAATTGAGTGAGCTAAAATTAATACGGGCCGCTGCAAAGTTCAAAATACCGAGAGTGGAGGAGAGCCCACGTTATTTATTAGATTAGATTTTAGATTTAATTGACATAGATTTCCTGTCTATTTAAATTAAGATAGATAGAATTAGATTAGATTATTCTATAGTACTTATTATATATTCATTCATTCATCCGGTAACACATACAACTACAAGGGGGTGTACAGAGCCATCTCCTTCCTTGTGCAATTCCTTCCACCTGAGGCCTGAGGTCAACGGCAGCGCCTAACAACAATGTCGACTCTCCGGTTCCAATCACCGATCTGTGCCTCCCTTTCTCCAAATTCCCCGGCGAGGTCCAGTTTTGGTTCCCGGAATTCTTTATTAGTAAAACAAATTGATCGAATCGCTCATCTGAATGGCAAATTGAGATGCTCTGCTTCGAATATGGGTAATTCTAAGCCGACGATTCCACCCTTCAATGAGGTATGTGTTTCTAACCAAATTGCCTCTCAAATTGATTCTCTCTATTCTGAATATGGTTTTGAATTTCCTTTGTTTGATGAGTATTGGGTATCGAGAATCAGTGCTGTGTCTGTTTGCCCAAATTGCTACAGTTTTAGTTAACTAATTTTACTTCTTTCACTTTGGGCTGTCCTTTTGTTTCTGTTTGGTCTGTTCTTTTCTGGGTGCCTACCTGTGCCTGTCGAAAACGCCCTCTCCCTCTCGACTAGTTCGGGATAGGTTTGCTTACATCTGGTCCATCTGGACCCCTCACACTCTGCGCCATTGCCGTATATACAGTGTTGGTGGTGTTGTTGTTGTTGATGAATATTGGGTACAACTTTGAATCGCTGTTCTTACCCGTACAAATTGGCTGCTGATTAAGTGTTGAATTTTTTTGGTTTGATTAGTATTGGATACAACTTTGAGTTGCTTATTCTTTCCTTGTAAAAATTGGCAGCTGATTGAGCATCTGATTGCTCGTAATGATTTGTCTGAAATGGAGGCTGAAGCTTCGTTGGATTATTTGTTGAGTGGTGCTGATGAAGCTTTGATTAGTGCTTTCCTTGTTTTATTGAGAGCCAAAGGCGAGACCTACGAAGAGGTACCTTATTTCCTTGAATCGTTGATGTTTGTTCTCTATTTAATTTAATAATTATTGCAAAGGATGATTTTGTGTAGTGCTCTTGGACAGATAACAGGGTTGGCTAAAGCGATGATGAAACAATGCAGAAGCGTGGAAGGTTTGACCGATGTAGTAGATATTGTCGGTACCGGTGGAGATGGCGCAAACACTGTGAATATCTCAACCGGTGCATCTATACTTGCAGCAGCATGTGGTGCGAAAGTTGCAAAGGTCAGAATCTTCGATTAAATACGATTAATGAGTGTGATTGCATAAGAAAAGAGTACCCTTCTCAATCCTTTTCACCTTATTTTGATGGATGGTTTTGTGCAGCAAGGAAGTAGATCAAGCTCCTCATTATGTGGGAGTGCTGATGTCTTAGAGGCATTGGGTGTTGCCATTGATTTGGATCCAGAGGTATATAATACAACCTTAGCTTCCCTTTTTCATACCTATATAGTCAATCAACTTGTTGGCACGTCTATACAGTAGTGAATTTATATATACCAATAGCTGTTTGGTGAGATCTAGGCAAAGTTTGAATTCAAGCAATATTAAATATATCAACTATTTGATTATGAAATCTTTATTGTTCCTTTATTTAATATATTAGGGAGTGAGAAGCTGTGTCAATGAGGTTGGAATTGGCTTTATAATGGCTTCGGAATATCATCCAGCAATGAAGATTGTTAGACCAATAAGGAAGAAGCTAAAAGTGAAAACTGTGTTCAATATTTTGGGGCCTATGCTAAACCCAGCCAAAGTACCTTTTGCCGTCGTTGGAGTGTACCATAAAGAGTTGGTAAGTTCCTTCATTTTGTATCCATAGACATTTAGCCGATTTCTCCCCTTATTTAATCCCTTGTTTCTTCTTAGGTTTCTAAAATGGCCAAAGCATTGCAGCGATTTGGCATGAAAAGGGCATTGGTTGTTCATTCAGAAGGTTTAGATGAAATGAGCCCTTTAGGTAATTTTTTTCCCCTTGACCTAGTCATCATTCTTCGTTGTTTTTTTGTACTTGTACTGATCGAGACAGTGACAAACTAACAGGACCGGGGTTTATACTTCATGTCACTCCAGAAAAGATTGACAAGTTTACATTTGATCCATGTAAGATGTCTATCCTTGTAATTTAGTATAGTGAATTGAAAGATGTCATTCTATGATTGAGAAAATTATTGATCAAGTGAAAAATGTAATTGGCAGTGGAATTTGGTATACCTCGATGCACACTCGATGATCTAAAGGGAGGAGGACCCGAGTACAACGCTGAGATGTTGAAGCGTGTTCTTTCCGGGGAAAGAGGATCTATAGCTGATGCATTGGTAAGCAAACAAATTCCGAGTTAGCTCTTTTTCAGTGTATGGACTTTCATGATTTTAAAATCTCATTATTTCTTGTGTTTGCCTTTGTTCTTTTCACAATCAATTAGGTTTTAAATGCTGCTGGTGCGCTTTTGGCGAGTGGTGTTGTCAACAATCTAGGGGATGGAGTCACCTTGGCACGTGAAACGCAGATCTCCGGGAAAGCTCTCAAGACACTCGAACGATGGGTTTCTACCTCCAATGTAAGTACTGACTTAGTCCTAAGCTTTGAGCCAATTGATTGAGCTTATTTACAAGTAATCTTTTTTCTTTTTTGATTCATTAACAGAAGTTTAGAAACCCTGCCCTAGCTAGTATTTGATGCGGCGTCTCAAGAGCGCATTGTGTAGAACTATGAAGAAGAGAGAGAAGGCGTGTTCGTCGACCATTACTCAACAAACTACCCATCTTTTGCTTCTTGTTTCACTTTTGCAAATAAAAATTGTGTTGTAAGCTCATAAAAAGGGCGATCGAAATTAAGACTCTTTGTCTTATATTTTATACTGTAGCGGGACACATTGGTATTGTTGTTGTGGTTGTCGTCGTCGTGTATTTTATAATATGCTTGCAAGTTGCAACAACCTTCATTTTCCAAACAAGGATCTTTTTGTATGCAGACTGAAATTGAGAAGCCTGATCCTCAACTAATTGGTTCCTGCCAGTGGGAGTAAGTTTATTTTTGGATCAAATTCATGAAAGCTGTTGTACAAATTAGTTCTTGAATTCCAACTAAATTTGGTTAACAAAACTATAAAATAAAAAAAATAAAAACAAAAAACAAGTCAGTATGCGCTTTGTTCTTTGTTGTGATCTTTCAGAGCCCCTATAAGGCTAATACCCCTCAATTGCTGTTTTTTTTCTTCCTGGATTCATCAACAAAACCGATCATGTTTGATCAATGTGAGTTTTCACTTTGCAATAAAATTTGTGTTATAAACTCACAAGGGCAATCGAAATTTTGTCTTGGAATATGACTGCAATAACCTTCATTTTATGTGTATCCAAACATTCACAAACAACTAAAAGAGACAAACAATCTGATCAATTTAAACATCAGGAAGTTTTTTCCTGTCATAAGATACAAACTCAAATGTGCAGGCAGATATTGCAGTCTAAAATCATCCAAGGTGCTAAAAACAATTCTTTCAGAAGCTAAATCATCCTTTGAAATCACAGGGGACAGAACATGAGAGAGCTTGATCAGAGATTATCATTCTTGTCATTATGAGGTATCCACAGCCGGAGCATTCGGTCATAAAACGAGCAAGTAGAAACTGCAGTTGCCTTTCCCTTGCCCTCGTGATTAGATGCACCTCGTTGCCAGTCTGCTCCATACGCAAGCGACCCATGCTTACTGTAAGTTTCTTTTACTTGCAAGTTTTTCTCATCCATCTCCACAATGGCAAACCCGTTGTGCATACAAGCCGCCAGCACCAGATTGGATTCACTCGGGTGATACTTGATCCTCCAAACTCCCCCGCCTAAGCCGATTGAAGCTTCATTCACCGGCCTTGAGATTGATCTCACATCCCATACTCGTAAGTGCTCATCATAACTACCGGTAAGAAGTACATGAGGATCATATGGGCTCTTGACAATACAGGTAACACCCATTGAATGAGCCTTTGAGTTCTGAAATACGGGTGATGGGGGACACTCTCTCAGATCCCAGCAACGGAATTTACAGTCATCTGAACCTGTGTACAGCAAATGAGGCTGGTGAATATCATAGCAAGTAGTCCACAACTCAAAGTCATGGGCTTTCCAAGTTCGCTGCACGTTAAGTTGGGATTCCGACAGAGAAATTATAGCGACAGAACCATCTGATAGTCCAACCGAAATAGATGTGGCTGACGGATGCCAGTCCAGGTATAGACACATAGAAGAGCTGACTTGTACACTGTCTCTCTCTCTGAGAAATTTCCCTACAACAATCATGTGTGATTGAATCAGCTGTTTACTGAATATATTATCATCTTTCTATTTCAATTGAACAAGTATCAAGTTATATCTACAAACCCTAATCTATAATTTATAGACTACATATGCATCCATAAGCATCGCCATGAAGTTGCAAGTTACATGAGCAATCAGCATGAATCATGTTAAAGGACTTCCAATTTCCAGCAATCAGCTCAACTTTGAAGCTGTATATCGAAGTGAAAGGAATCGAATTCAAAGATTCCATCACAGATTGATAGGAACAAAAGATCAAACCTGGGAATTCCTTTCCAGAATCAGATTCCAGAAGATGGTGGATCCTCAGGTAGCCATCAGCATCCGCTTGTGCAAGTAAGGGATTACCACTCCCGACCGGGTTCCACCTTATGTCGAAGATCCCAGCGGTCTCTATGCGGTGAACTAGCTCCAAACGACGGGCTTCAGCATCAACATCAAAGATCGAGATGCTCCCTAATCGAGCAGGCTTATCAGCACTCTCATGGAGGGTGTAAGTGGAGGCTGCGAGGACGCTCTCGAAGCCAATGTGAGGGCAGAACTCCACGGCGTCAGCGTTGCCATCAAGATAGCAATGTGCAACGTCCATCGGGCTCCGTATAGAGGTTGATCAGATGGTTTAAAGCTTCCAAATGCGTGGTCAGCTCACAGAATTTGGCCTGGCATTTCGTCAAACAGTTGGTGTGCAATCAGCACTGCTGTCAGGCAGGAAAACAACACAACGGCAGCTTCTACCCTAATGTGTACAAAACAACCATCATCACCAAAAGCTTAACTTCAACTTCCTTTATTGAAGAGAATCACACTAACACCAACACAATCAGATTACTATATCACTGCATAACAGACACTTAACCACCATTACATGGATTACCCCAACATATAAACACAACCACCCCATATGGGAATTTCATCAAACACCTTGAATGCAACCAAAAATAACAGAAGGAGATGAAATCAAAGCCATCAAATTAAAACCCACATAACAAAGTCAGACAATCTGTGTAATGGAGGAGTCTTACCAGAAATCAACAAGGACATGAACCCATAAACAGTTGAGAGAAAGCCTTCCAAGGAACAGCAAACTGAATCGAAATTGGGAGGGTGGTGGGAGATTGAGGTTGCTGTGAATCAAGGAGAGGGATGGGAAAAACTGGGAAGGTGAAGGAGTTATTTGGGGGAAATTACATCTCGTACTACCTAATCTTTTTATTTATGAAAAATCGCTGAAAAAACAAATTGTACCAAAAAAATCTCTTGTAAATTTTGTAAAAATATGAGAAAAGTAGAACTCAAACTTTTGTTAAATAACCCTGTGAAATCGCTCAATCTCACTATTTTTTTTGGCAACTTTTGATTTAAAGAGATGATGTATTTTTTTTGCATTTTTTTTGGTTTCCTTTATCTCCACCTTATCTCATCACATTATATGCTCCCCTTTACAAAGTTGGTTTGCTTCAGATTGAATGATTGATTACACCAAAAAAAAAAGCTCAAGAAATGATAAAATGGATCAAAAGATACTGAATTTGCAGAAACAATTTAGAATTGAATCAACCAGCAAATGGCCTGATCAAACTCATTGACATGAGTAAATGAGTTTGCTTTGCAGTGGTTAGTGGTTACAGTGCAGCAATCAATCTTCTAGCTGTCATACCACTTTGATGGTTCACTCATTTTCTAATCCACCAAAAATGAATACAAAAATTTCATTCCTGGAGATTAGATGGTTTTGAGAATAGTGGATACAATGGTGTGTGTTAATAATAAGTCACCACCACCACCACCACCTATCCCTAAATCAGCTAACTTGATCTAAGAACAGCTTTGATCCAATTGCCCAAGAAGCCAAAACTGAAAAAGCAATTACTCTTAAAAACACCTGAAAACAAGAAAGCACCATGGATTCAGTTAGTTGCCATGATAGATAGATAGATCATTGATGAATGAAAGATTGCATTTGGTATCTCTATTTTACCACTGGAATTAGATCAGCTCCAGAGGTGGAGGATTGTGAATCCGAGCAGCACGGGATGGCTTGTGAGAATGTGTTCGACATCAGCCATTGGGCTAGGTTCCTATACATTTCTTGAGTCAGATGAATTCCATCCCAACTTATTCGCTTCTTAGGGTCCGAACACAAAGAAGCTCCTTTCAATCCACAAAAATGGTTCATATCACCGCCACAACATGGCTTGAACACATCATCCTTGTCGAATCCTGATCACGAGCAACACTGATTATATATATTCTCTATCTAACAGATCAGCAGTTAGATTGAAAGGGTTGAGAGTTAACACTCACCAAGAGATGCCGCGTTCTGAAGGACCCATCTAAAGGAAGTGTAATAGTCTCCGTAGTAAATGGACACACTCGGGTGCTGTTTCTGCAGCTCTTTGATAGCTTGTTGAAGTTGGTCATTGTGTAACTTGGCGAATTCGTTTAGTGATTTCAGACACCCAAGATCATCATACATGGAGGAGTTGTTCGATCCAAATGAGGTGAGATATATGGGCAAACAACCAATTGGAAAGTTTCCCGGGACAACCACTTGGACAGCACCATGATCAATCACTTCCTGCAAAGATATATTGAATTCAAGATACATGAAAAACAATCTGTTTTGATCTGTGGAAGAAAGTGCACACCTTAACCGCATTTGATATGGTTTGAACAACTTCAGGGATCAATTGCTGACAATCTTCGACAGATTTGCCAAACATAAGAGGGAAATTGTAGTCATTTCCTCCTACTTCGCCCACAAGAAACAAAGCCTTCTGAAACTTCTGCTTGCAATCTGTCTATGAATAGTCAGATAAAAACTCGGCATTCATCAGGTTATGATGAAAGGATAACAAGAACATACCGGAAGAAGGAGGGCAAGCCGACGCAAGATGAGTCCTGAACCAGCCTAGCTGGACAGAAAGGGAATTGTCAGAGGTAGGAATTAACAATCCTGAGAGGGCCACCTTTGAAGCAATGGTGGAGGAGTTGAGGGCGGTAGCTCCAGCGACAGCGAAGTTCACTCCATGAGTGAAGTCGGCATCTCTTTGCAAGTATGGATTCAGAAGGGACAGATTCAGTGCTCTTGCTGCATTAATCCATAAATCAATCAACACTTGAACAGATGCAATTTTTTTTTATTTTTGTTTGTATGACAGAAGATGAAAACTCGAAAGCATACCGAAGAAATCAACCATAAGAAGGCCATCAGAGCAGCGACCAGTGGGTTTCTTGAAGAATGTTTCTCCATAAGGGCTACTATCACAACTCGAGGATGGCGAGATCATTATCGCATTGCCAGTGTCGGAGATGGAGTCTCCGAACTGGTAGATCGAATCGAACACCAGCTCTGATGCAGCATTTGCAGTGGAGCCAATGTGGATCAGGATGATGAGGGAGGAAGACAGAAAGAGGGATCTCATCATCCTGAAGGCAGCCATTGTTGCTGATCTTGTGGAGCTTCAGATTAGTTATTGTCAATTGTCAACAACAACAACCAGTTTTATACCTACCATGATTTTGTGCCTTTTTTTATGATTGGTGTTCACAAATCACAAGCAAGATATAAAGTGTAAGAGACATTTCAGGATAAAAGGAAAGTGAATAGATTTGAATCAATCATTATTAGAAAAAGTCATGATGAAACAACATGGTTTGATTAAATTAAAAATACAAAAACGTTTGTATTTTTACAAAAACAAGCTGTCAATTAATAAGAAAATTATTAGCTACCTAATCTCTGGTTAACAACAATTAAAAATTGCTAGAATCAAATTGATTGAGATAATTTATCATTATTTTTTTTATTTAATTATATGTAAAGACTAGTTCGATCATGTATATAATGACAAGCTGACCAAACCTTCAGGAATAGGACTGTCTAACAATTTTTTTAAAAAAATAATAATTATATATCAAGGGTTGTATACATTTTTATTGACAATTGTTTAGTAGAGATGTAAAAAATGTAACAAAAATATGTAAGAAGTTTAAATCTCATGAATTTAATTCCTCCAAATTGGGTGGAAAAGGTGAACTTCCACGTTTTTTCAATGTCAAAACTCTATTTATATTTATATTTTATTTAAATCAAAGAATTACTTATTTATTCATGAGTCAAACAAATGTTTTTCATAAGCTAGAATTGCATTAGTAATTTTAAAGGAAGATTATAACAAAACACACTAATTTAACGGGTTACTCGTGATCTATTAACCACTATATGACATCTTTACCCTCTAAATTAGTCTCTCTTTTTTTTGGTTAAAAAGAAAACAAAGTGGAAATGAACGGCGTATTAGAAAAAAAAAAAAAAAAAAGTTGTAAACATTGACCACTTACATCACTTCCGTATAAATTTGAATAACAAATGAACTTTGTATCTCTGATACAAAAATAACTTTAGAAATGGACAAATCACAATAGTGGAAGATAAATACATTATTAAAGTGGTGTTTCTCCACAACTCACGTCATTTTCTCTACAGAAAGAAAACGCAATCTCTTGCATACACACCATTATCGTTCATCTACAAGATGGGTTGATTTTATTCAAGGCCAACAAATCTAACAGCATAACCAAAAGCAAAATCTTTTGATACAGTGTATGCATTGAGCACAGTTTGGGCATTTTCACAGGTGGGGTTGCAGTATGGAGTCATGTTGATCGGGTACAAAAAGGGGAATTTTGGGTATACCATTTTTGACACGATGGATGAAGATGCCCAACGCACTAAGGCAGCCAATTTTATGACAGAAATGATCTTGCAGTGCTGCAATAATGGGGTTCCTACTTCCCTGCGGCTGCACCGGTGTACAAGCAAGTACCTATGGACCTACCCATCTTGGAGATGTAGCTCAACTGACAAGCTTGTTGAAATCAATCAAAAAAGGGTTAAAGGAAGCCAAAATCAGACCAGTTTTGGAAGGTAAACTGGTTACATAGCCAACACAATTGGAAGTTTCTTGATTCCTTCAACAATTCAAGTCTAAACAGATACAATATCCAGATATCAACCCAATAACCAAAAAAAAAAGGCATTACACAAAAGCAGCCCTTTCCATGAACTAAACGAGGTCCTCGATGAACCCGTCTGCTGAAATGGCTGACAAGCACACCACTGCAATGCAACCAGGAAACGCCTTATCTGGACATGGTCTCGTTTTGAGAGTCTGTATTTCCAGTTTGTATTTGCCTAATCAGCTTTTGCTCAGACAAGCTGTAGGTTTTGGGATTTGAGTTAAAACTAGATGAGGATCTAAATTAAGTGGGAATGATATAGCCAGTGTTTATGAGCAGAAAAGGCAAGGCAAACACCAAAACTATACTTAATCGAACCTTGACTGACATACGATACTAAATTAACAGCAAGCTGAAGGTTTACCTGCGTTGCCCAAAATAACAAAGGCAAGACTCGCTTTTCCAGCTCAGATGAGTGACTGATGAAGCATTTTGAGGTAATCACTCCATCACTCATAGTCAGCAATTGCTACCTCTTTACTGCCCAGAGAAGCTGGCTCCTCCATGGCGTGAATGAGATCCTGGACCCTGATCCCTGAACCTGGGACCTGCAGGCTGATTCGGATTTTGTCCTTCTGAGTTGTTCCCCCTCTTGTAGGTGCGGTGTGGGCCTACAGGCCGAAATTCATACTGTGAATTCTGCCTCTCCCGGTTTGTGGGTGCATAGTTGTGTCTGCTATCCTGCGCAATGAAGCTCGGGTCTCCACGAAATTCATGGCCTCTACTGAATCGACCATTATGGGTTCCATTTTTGCGGTGCCCGGAGGAAGAGGGGCGCTGCTCGGTGTTGGCCCCACTAGTATGCCTTACTAGGGCTGATTCTACCTCAACCAGAGTGTCCTTGTTTGAAGAATCTGGTCGGTCCTTGGAAGCAGCAGCCTTCCTTTCACCCAAATTCTCTTGGCTTCCCATGTCTCGCATGCTAGAGACACCTTTGCTTTCAGGTACAGAGTGAACCTTGGGCAGGACTACACTTTTGGCTGTTTGGTTATTATGTCGTTTTAGATGTGAACCACCACCTAACGATGCACCCTCCCTCTGGATGAACTTCTCACCTTCACCAGTGACAGCCTGCTGTCCACTACCACCACTTCCCTGTTGAATAGTCACATTAGTCTGAGATTTAGGTTGCCACTGAGCAACGTTTTTCCCTTTTGAAGAATTTGGCCTATCTGCTTGACACGTCTCAGAATAATCTGCATAAGCCTCAGCATAGGAGTGGTTTTTGTGATCAAAATTTTGATGTTTTCTAGTTCCTCTGTGCTCTTTAAATGGATGCCTTTTCCCTCTGCCAAATGTTCCATGATCTTTTGCACCAGAAACAATACCAGAAGAGACAGGCTCATCAACAATGTTCCAGCCATCCACAACAATGTCCTGGTTGATTTCACCTGGCTGCTGTGATTGTTTTCTGTCAGGCTCTTCATCTTGTTTAGCTGATTGTACCTTTACCAACTGAGCACTAGGTTTAGCCACTGATCCTTTTGGCAGTTCCTCAAGCTTACGAGTCTGCTGCAGTTCATCAGATGTTTGTGTCTTTTTTATATGGTTCATCATAAGTGAAGACTTATTTCCTGAACCATCAGTCTGCATCTGACTGGGCTTACCCCCTGTATATCTAGGTTCAATTTGCCTCCCAGTTCTTTCAATGGTTTGAGAACTTGCCTGTTCTCTACTGCTGATGCCATCAGGGATGGACTGGTCTGTTGAAGAAGCAGATAGCCGACCACTTCCTTGATGTGCTGGTTCTTTGATAGCAGCCTTAGGAACATACCTCTCCATCTCTGCACGTTTACCTTTTGAACTACTAGGAACTGTATTGAAACTCCTGGTCGATGGAACATCAGTAGTTCCCTCTGCTTTCTGGTCATTGTCATCTGCGTTCTCAGTTTTATTTTGGGACTTCACTGGTGCCCAGACAACAGCATCATTGCTGTAGGATTTTTCTACAGACCTTGCTTGGGGGTGTCTTGGCATATTTCTTGAACGTTGAGGCTTCAAAGAGTTATTGCCCCTATACTGGGCATCATCACAAGACGAACATTGGCTAATCCCCAAGGACTGACTGATGGCTGCAGAACCAACTGATGGTTTTTCGGTTAAAGGTTCCAGCTTTGGCTCAATGGCATCAGGTTTGATGCTTTCCGTGACAGACTTGAAAGAATTAGATACCGAAATTGATGAGACAGAAAATGGCTCATCTGCCTTGTGCTTGTTCTTTCCAATCCTGCTGTTCTTCCTTTTTGTTTGCACTACGGAGTCAGAAGCAATGGGCAAGTCAATGGGAGCGTTGGACTCAGATGATGATGAAACTCCCTTTCCCCCAGCCTCCTTCAATACAGCTAAAGTGCAAGCCATCTCTGCAGATTGAATACTGCCAAATTGCAGTTCAATCTTAATGTTCGAATCTTCTTGCTTTTGCATAACACTGGCATGACATGGAACATTGTCTGTCTTATCCCTGGTTTCTTTATTTTGGTTGGCCGTGCGCCTGTTCAACTCATCAAGCTTTGCAAATGCCTTTGCCTTTTGTTCTATAATCCTATCCTCTTCTTCCTTCTGTAGCTTCATGGCACGTTGATTGGCTATCTCCCTCATTTTAGCACGCTGGGAAGTAACAAGAGTTAGCGAAGTTGAACAAAAATTCCCCCTTTTGAAAAGTCATTTTAGTCCCCCTTCACATCTCTATTTTCCTTCTCCAATAGGGACAAAGAACAAAATGAGTTTAAAGACGTTACACGAATGTACTTGGTGAATGAACATAAATACCTGGCTATCGCAGGAATCATCCATTATCTCCCCATCTGACTTTAGCATTTCAGTAGACTGCACTGCTGTTGGTTGCTGTTGCCCCTGAATATTAGCAATTCGTTCTGAATTAACTACTAAAACTATTCCTGGAGACTCAGATGTAGCAACTTTGTCTCGCCAACCATCAGCTTCATGCCTATTAAACCGGCCTTTGGAATCATTATCACCACTTGCTTGCAAGTTATGAGAGGAATGCCTGCAAATTTGAAAATCAATTGCTTTTTTAGGAGTGCAAAATCAACACACTAGATGGGGCAAATGATGCTAAATGCTACCAAAGAACATAACCTTGAGATGGTTGTTATACTGCCAGCTGTAGAACCAAAGCCTTTATCTTCAGCTACCATGATCATATTCACAGGTACAAGGATCCCACTGGGATAGTGTCTTTCAAGATGAATACCAGTATTCGCTCCATTGAAAGGATGGCGGGCATTAGAATTGACCACTTGTCCTCTATCATAGGACTCTTCCCTGTGGAAATCATGTCTTATATCCGAGGCCTGAGACTTTGCATTTGAACCGTCGATTTTCTTCATCAATCTGTGATCTCTCGGCAAAGCTACATTTTCTGGAACAGGTTTCATACTGAAAGATTCCCCTCTGCTGCTACTTCCATGGAACTTTACATTAGATGTTTTATCTTCAAGCAACACAGAAGCAGCATCTTCCTTTTGTAAGGATACTTGTCGATTATTCGTATGTTCATCCTTCCTGTTGTGTTCACTCCATAAATTGTCCTGAGAGGAGGAATTCACTGCATTACCCTTATCATGAGGATGAGCATTAGCTGCTACTTGATGTCCCCAGTGTTCTTCTTCAATATTTTTATCCCAGCCCTTGTTTTGTTTCACTGGAACACCATAGCATCTTTGTGAATCATGTGGAGGACCATGGTCTACTTGTTCCAAAGTTCTACCTTCATAAGATACGGCACTGGAGTTGGTTGATTCTGGGGCATTCTGATTTGGATATCTGTTATAAACAGGAAGGCCGGCAGGAACTCCCATGAAGGTATAATCTCGTTCATTTGGATTCCAAAAGCCCATTGGTGGACCATAATAACCAGGGTAAAAACCTGGCCTAATAGGCATACCAGGATGAATGTAGGGCTCCGCAATAGGTCTGCACGGATCTCCACTTTTAGAATGTGGTCCATGTGACCCAGAGCTGTGAGGAGGAACTGACTGAGAGTTGACAGGACCATGTGAAGGAACCTGAGGGCGATAGTAAGGAAATGGATCCATAGGAAAGCCACCAGGAGCAGGCATTGGGGGAGCCCCAAAAGGAGCACCGGGCGGTCCCCTGAACCAACCCCCACTTAAGTTTTCATAAAATTGAGGAGAATTATTAGGATTTGGATAACCATAAGGATCACCATGCCATTTCTCCATGCCAGGATGACAACCATCATCACCATGTTGAGGACCATCATTCCTCCAATAATTAACCATGCCACTCTTAACATCCATGGGCTGAGAAACATCATCTGAGGTAGCAGAAAACATCAAAACAACTCTCTCAATCAGAACCCACCAACAAAACAAAAACATTATCAAACAACACAAACATGAGCAAGAACAAGCGTACTAACCAGGTGCGCCCTCGATTTTCTCTGTTGTGGCCGATGATGGTCCAGAAGAAGAACCAGGACGATCATTGTAATTGCGGTCTGATGCACACAATAATCACAAAATCAGCAACTGCATACTCCACAAATTACACTAATATTATCCCACATATACGCAAAGCAATCCATAACCTTTAGCAGCAAGAAATAGCAACGCTCAGGCAACGGCTAGTGAAACAATAAAAACCAATGGGGTCTTTTTTTTTGTGGGGGGGGGGGGGGGGGGGGGGGGGGTGTAATATGCATGGTCCCACATGGACTATTTTGGGGAGAGATGGGGTGAAACAGGGCAAAAGAGAAAAATAAAAAGTAAAATGCATATCATAAATCATTCATGGGTGTCGCAACAGCCGCAAACATTACACATATAAGGCCAATTGAAAAAGATTAACATATCGTTTTTAATTTATAAGGTAGGATAAATAACTGTAATTCAAATGCCAGAATTTTCTTTGCAATACAAGGGTTGGACTTCATTATTTGATTAGAGAAAAGTAATTTCCACAAGAAAGATAGATTACCTAAGTTCTTTCCAGAATTTTTTTCAGAGCCAAGAGTCGGGAAATCTCCAGAACTCAAAGAGAAACCATTGTTTGAAGAAACTGCTAATCCCTGCAAAATGTGCGGAGACTGAGACATGCATAAATGTAAATTCATTCAAAAATATTATAACCTGCAATTGATCAAGAAGTCTCAAAGCTAAGCTCCTTAACATAAAACCTACCATATGATCAGCAGGACCAGGTGCAACCTGTGCAACAGTACATTCAGGTAAGGGCTCAGCAAACCGAGACAACTGTGAGCTAGTAGGTCTGGTTTCAGCACTACGGGGGCGCAATGCTGTCAATGTGTTGCTGGATGCTAATATCCCTGAAGCAGAGGAGGGCCTTGAGTTTGAAGTCCATACACTACTCATGGAATCAGTTCTCTCGCTACCAGCTGTCGATGGTCGAGTACCACCGCCAGATGAAGGGCGGCCACTAAAATGACTAGATGATGCACTGCCTCCTTCAGTATTTGGGGACACTGCTGAGGAAGAACCCCAAGGATTTGATCCGGAAGATGATGACCGAGCCCCCCAGCTAAGGCTGCCCCTATATGTAAGAAATCCAAAAATCAATAAACATCTCTACCTCCAAATTTTTTGCATGGAATAAGTCTTTTACTAGAAGATTCCAAGACCAATCAGAAAATTAACTGTTAAAAAAAGAACCAAAAACATCTCTGGAGTTTGGTCAAGAGAAACACGGTCATTGGTATATATAAGGACCTCGTGATTCACAAATTGAAGATAACTTTGCTTCAAAAAAGATAACTTACTTGGGAACAAGTTCAACATTTGGGTCCAATCCATGGTTCTCTAACCTTCAATAAGCAAGAAAAGGGTAAAAAAAAGGCAAAAAGTTAAGACGACAGCAAACATCAAAACATGAAAATCAAAATACAGTTTTGCCTGAAACCAAAATATACCTTTGACTAGGTAGATTTATAGGTTTTGGAACAGCAACCTTGCCCAAAATAGTCATACCACTCTTTTTTGCTGAGGCCCACCTGAAGAAATCAACCAGAAGTGAGTAACAACAATAACTTTTCTCTTCATATAACACCGATTACACACTAACAATAAATAACACAGAGTAACTAATGAAACCCCAAGGAATTAGAAAATACACACAAAGAGATAGTAACTTTATATATTTCTTTTCTAACGTGATTACTAGGCCTCTGTTTACTCTATATATACTTAAAAATCAATCAAAATAAGACATCCTTATGGACAGCAGACTCAAATCAAAGAGTAAATAATTAAGAGAATAAATCATAAGCCAGCAAACTTAAGAAAGAGAAACACAACATATATAACAGGCAACATGCCAGGCCAATTAAGTACCTCCGCTCTCCAGTTGTATTTGATGCCATAGCCCAGAACAAAGAAAGATCATCCAATCCAACGTCAGAGCCTGTCAAAAGGACAGGCAAGCAAAACACTGCACATAGCAGTCACAAACGGATGAGCACAGATTTGAGCCGAGTCTAACAGCCCTCTACCATAAAATAAAGGCATAAAATTCCATAAGTAGGAAAAGGAAAATTGTTACCTTCATTCAGAAAACAGATTTACAAAGCAAAATCAACGGATATCAAACTTTGTCAGAAAAGCAGCTTTTTAGTTTCATAATGCTTCTATCTATTACTCAAACCTATATTCATTATTTGAAGTTCCATTCACTCCAGATTTGCTTTAATCAAGAATAAATCTATATTCACTATTTCAAGTTCCATTCACTCCAGATGTTGCAACAAAGAAAATTAGGACCGATTGATGAGCAGCCTCCAAATGTGCAAAAATCATTTTAAGGTTGAAACTCAAAAGTAAGTGAAGGTGAGAAGAATTTTTTTTTAAAGAAAAAAGCAAATGGAATTTCCAGTAAATCATGAGGCACAATAGCACCATACATCTACTTAGATCCTGGATATCATTTTAAGGTTGAAACTCAAAAGTATGTGAAGGTGAGAAGAATATTTTTTTTTAAAAAAAAAAGCAAATGGAATTTCCAGTAAATCATGAGGCACAATAGCACCATACAACTACTTGGATCCTGGATATCAATATCAATGACATAGAAAAAAAACAATTATAGCAAGATCATTTAATATATTGAAAAGGAGAAAGAAATTGTTTATTATGCATAATAATCACTTATCACGACTAAAAAAATTAAGTTTGTTAAAGAAGGGTGCCACATCGTTAAACAAATGAAACGGGAATCAACTGCAACGCATATGAAGTCTTACTCACTGAACAAAAATTAAATAGGAACCAACACACATTTGAAACCTTGGTCTATTGAGTCGATATGTTTGTCAAATAAACTAATCGAGACACTGCATAGAAGAAAATGGTTAATATGCCTAGGTTCTAGGGGTGTTAGTAGGAGGAATGCATTTCTCTTAACAGATTTAGGATTACAGGGAGAATTTGTAGGAATCTTCCCATAAACAATAAACTTGTGGTTTTATCAACATGACACCAATATTTTTAAGCATTTTAGTTCAGCACATGGGCTGGTTATAGTACTTGTATAGATTTGTAAGAAAAATGATAGAGAAGTTGACTTCAAGTAACACACAAACGAGAAAGAATAATCTGATTGGTGCTATAAACAACAAGTGTATACAGATGGTGTAAAATACTCATCTGCATACAAATCTTATGCTAGCTGCTTATCAAATTATTTAAAGTCATACCCTCCAATCAAAATAGCGGACAAAGGAGAAAACTAAATCTTTACCTATGTAAACTGGAAAGTCAAGGAATCTAATAGCATAGCATTCATTTTCTGTAATGAATTTGTTATAACATATATAATAATCATTACCTCTGTAAACTGCTACAGATTTCTTCAGTTTCTAAAGGTAGATACTTCCTCTGTCTATACAAACTCCCAAAAACCCTATATACAAACCAAAATATTCTTACAACCTGTAGGTAACCTATTATAGGGTACTCTTAACTTCAACAACACATCAAACCGCGGGATCACATCTAGAATGAACAAGTAATAATCAACCAAACACATGCAAAAAATAGAAAAGAATTCAAATGGGAAAGCACAGTGATGTTACATATGTCCGTTCCAAGTACATTCCTTCCAGCATAAAAAAAATGGATTGAAACTAACGGCAATAAGACTAGAGAGAGGAAAAAGAATAGAACAAATAAGGCTGTTCAGATACAACAAGGAATACCTCTGAAACCCTAGCCGCCCCAAATCGTACACAAAAACCACGATTGCGAAACGCAGATGGAGGAAGGTCGATCCGTTGAAACTCGAGCAATCAAAGGCGCCTGTAGATTTTCCAATCAATCGAACCCCGGAATTCCCCAGAGGCCAGAGCAACAAAGTACAAAGCGAATTCCTAAAACGAAAGGAAGGGTTGGTGTTGGTTCGACAGAATCGTACAATACCTACGGCGCTCGCTTCCGGCTTGTAAATTTCAGAGGATAAATGAGAGAGAAACGAAGAGACGAGATCAGCGGCGGAGGACTGGTGGCGGGGGTGGCAACAGGGAGGGTGGAGGGCGGTGCAGGGAAAGAAACGTATCAAGTAGGCATTTTCGAGACTTAAATCGAACATGAGAGGATGAAACGCGTCGTTTTGTAAATTTTATGTTTATCTCACTACAAAATAATCCTCGTTGCATAGTAACGGACTAACTGTTATGTCAAATGGAGTAATAGACGGTCCGGATGATGGTCCGTCTGGCTCACCCTCTTGAGGTGTCAAACATATCTTCTTGAGGTGTCAAACATGTCTGACACTCAAATTCTTACCTTATATTAAAAAAAAAAATGGTCCAGATGAGATATTATTTGTGGCTTCTGAAAATCCTTCATCTAGGTGGAGAAATGTCGTTGGTCCAGAAATGTCGTTGGTCGACACTTCCCTAGAAGATGTCACTTTATTATATTTTTACTCCCTTCTTCCCCACGATGAGACGTCCCGTATTCTTCCTATTCGCAATCCTCCCCAAAAGTCTTCCTCAACTTCTTCACTGTCGGGTATTCTCCCTATTCGTAATCCTCCCTAGAAGTCTTCCTCAACTTCTTCGTTGCCAGGTTTTTTTGTTGTTACACTCAATTAGGATATGGATCCTTTTATTTCATCATCCTTTCGATTTAGTTGATACGGGTGAGGTCAGGTACACAATTTGGCGGTCTAACCTCTGGATTTACCAGACTTATGTTCGGTATTTCAAATCATTACTTATTAAAAAAAAACACTTGAAAATGTGAACTTTATTGATGTAAATCCAAACCTTGTCACGTAGTATTCGAACTTTACAAACATTGCACATCTCGTGATTTCTCTCTTTCGTAGATTCAAACCTTGACAAATTGTATTCAAACTTTACGTTGCATACCTCGTTATATCGAGTGAGTTTATCAACATAATACAAGTAAAGAAATATTTATTTCCAAATCTTACACACATGTTTACATAGCCTGTTTGTTGATGCTTGGCCTATACACAGGTTTTGTTTTTAAGATATCGGTGGAGACAAGTAAGACTACATCGGCATTCAATACGTATCAATGCCAGTCAATCCGCCACATGCTTCTAATTTTGAACCAGAAATATCCATCCACACCTCGTTTAGACGCTGCACGAGGCGGAATGGAGAATCATACTGAGCAATGGAGTAATCACACTTGCTGCCAAAGGAGGTCGAGTTGACCAACGGGGACCTACTCAAGCTGGCAGAGAGCTTCTCTGCCTCTTTCAGGATGTTATTGTCCCTGGCGAATCCAGAGAACTTCCTAACAGCAACACAGTGGCTCGGCAATGAGATGGGCTGCAAGTGGAGCTCGTCAAGTGGGACTGGAGGCATGTCCTGGAGCTTTGCAGGCAAGTAGAAGTGGACAACATATGCCGATGTGTTGTGTGGTCCATCCGCCCCAGGGAGGACGCTAGTCATGACAGGCTTCGTCATTGGGATGTAGGTCCAGTTCAGGTTGGCGCCTTCAATGTACTGGAACAGCCTGTGGGTTGAAAATGGAGACATTGCAGTGAGCAAAACTAGACTGCTGTTTCTTTTTTTAGTTGTTCAAGGGTGGTGAGACAAAATATCACAATAGCCTACGACAAGCTTGAATATGGATGAGACAGGATAAGAAAAAAAAATCCCAACAAGGCAAACTAGAAGTGCAAGTGCATGAGTACTTTTTTTCAAGGTCTGACTTGATTTTTTTTTATCGTTTCAAGTGATGTAAGAGTCGCATGGAAATCGATAGAGATTATGAGTATTACTATTCACCACCAGTGACTTCATTTTTTCGGATGTTCATGGAAATAGATGGATAGAGATTATGAGAGTGGGTTTGGGGCTCATTAAAACATAAAACAATGGAGCAAACATTCACCTACAACTCACAAAAAAGATATCAAGCATTGCAGCCTTGCAGATACATTTTGATTGAGTTAGCGCCTTAGCGGGCAATGAAGAAAGCAAAGTAGATTAAACCCCATTAAGTGCAGGTAGTCCACCAACAAAAAATAACAAGAATAAAAGATATTCAAACTCTAAACAAGTCACCCTTTCACAGTTGCATCAATCACCTGTGATTGTGAATGGCATTTGCAACCAACTTTGACCCTTCTATGTTTGGCAGAGCCAGTTTTAATTCTTGAAGTTAAACAATAATGGACCAAGTCTTCAGTGACAAAGAACAAGAACTTACTCGGTATGTTTCAACTAGAGTCCATAACTCACTACTTCAAAAGGAAGTCTTCACTACGAGCTCAAACATGAAACCACGAGCAGATAAGAAACTATATGCAGATGATATACTGAATCCCCAAGGGAAGTTGTTCCACTTATCTTCCATAGAAGTGGATTCATTCATCAAGGATTATGAGCTAGAGAATTCTTCATAAATCATAGTCACATCAAAGCCAATCATCAACAGTCATAGGCTGAATGTCAGTTCACCATGAATTTACTAGTTATCAACAGGAAATCAAAAGGAGCTGCACCTTCCTCATTTAATTCGACCTTAAATCAGAATAATAAGGCAGATTCCTGGTTACCACTCAATTAACCAAAATTCAAGATACTCAGACGAACAATCCTCCAATTTCATGCAAATCCCTCTAGAAAACCTATCATGATGGCGAAATAAGCGCAATAAATTTCAGATGAACATCAAACCCTAGAAAGATCAAGAGGTAGAGGAAAATAGGGAATCACGTCCCCAACCGAAGGCGCAATTTTCACGAGAAACAACGATACGGTATTAATTAAAGATAGAAGGTGGGAGGCCAACAACCTGTGGAAACCGATTTTGGTGGCGAGATGGAAGGAGTTGATGTTGCTGACAGGAGCAGACATCCAGACAGAATCGCTGTAAAGCCTGACCTCGAATTCCGATTCCTTATGAACCACTTCGTACTCCGGTGACTCGATCGCCCCGCTTAACGCTACCAGCGCTAAAACTCCGGCAGCAATGGCCAACAGCATCAATGGCTTCCCCATCTCTCCCTCCGATTGCTCGTCAGTGAAGATTACGTGGAAATCTCAGTCTCTAACGTCTGAAGAAATATATAGGGTAAATTGCAGAAAACCACCCTTTAAATACACCTCTTTGTAATAAACCACCCTCTAAATTCATAATTGCAGTAAACCACCCTCTATTATGATTCCGTTACCAATGAACCACCCCCTTCCCCAATTCCGTTTAAAAACTGTTAATTTGTTTTAAAAGACCATTATACCCCTTCTATTTTGTTAATATTACATGCCCAAAACTTGTGTTGTCTTCAACCCTCATCTAACATACCGTCTACCTATTTGAAAAACTATCAAATTCAACCCGTAAAGACAACAGAGAGTTTGGAATTAGCTTAGGTATTAAAGAACTCACAAATATAACCCACAAGCCAACGTTGGATTGTTGTCTTGAATTTGTTTTCCACAACAAAGTAAAGCAAAGGCAAGGGTGGAGTTTAGAATTAAATTTGCTTCGCTTGAATTTTTTTTCAAAAAATTGTTTCGGTTTGGAATTTCCATAAACAACGAGAAAGGGGTTTTGGATTTTTGATCTTCTGTCACTTGAAAAGCTCTGAATCGAAAATATAACCGATCTGAAGAGCTCCTTCAAATGCCAAGGGCCCAAACGCAAAGGACCTAGTGGTGCTCTCGGGCGGCCAAACACGACCGACATATCTACAAATTCATAGGCAAGAACGCAACCGGCCATTTCGACCCCAAACTGAACTTCGAGTACGGCACCTTTGCTGCTTTGCATCAAGTGTTCTCAGAACAATAGGTGAGTTATGTTTCATTTGGATTTGGAAAAAAGGTGCTCGTGAACACTAAATTGTTGAATAGTCCTCGAATTGGTCTGAATTGAAAGAGGGGTTCGTCCTAATTACTCCATATATGGCCGTCCATCTCTGATTGTTCACCTTCTTGGAATTTAGGGTCCTTGGGGAACTGA
This sequence comes from Persicaria maculosa, assembly GCA_963922045.1. Classification (NCBI taxonomy): domain Eukaryota; kingdom Viridiplantae; phylum Streptophyta; class Magnoliopsida; order Caryophyllales; family Polygonaceae; genus Persicaria; species Persicaria maculosa. Next base: position 68,150,567 of record OY998259.1, on the reverse strand, counting down.
GATGAGGAGGTTTATGGATCTGATTGCATTTTATATTTTGGTCTCTCTTAAAGATAACTAGGAGATGCTCTATCCCATGTTTTGTAGTTTGTAGGGTGGGGCAGCCTTTGCAAGAAGGCCGTCTGATCGTGGACTTGTGGAGGAAGCATAGGTTGCGGTATGTGAACATTGGGGGTAGAAGATGAGATAGGTTAAGACATGTAATATTCATAACATAGCAGGGGTATAATGGTCTTTTAGAACAACTTAACAACTGCTAAACGTAATTGGGGAAGGGGGTGGTTCATTGGTAACATAATCATAATAAAGGGTGGTTTACTGCAATTATGAATTTAAAGGGTGATTTATTGCAAAGAGGTATATTTAAAGGGTGATTTTCTATAATATATATGCAGGAGTTGTGGATTGGGCCTTACGCAATCAATTAATCATGGACTGAACTTCTTTTCTGGGCCATGGCCCATATAAAAGTACTTACTTCACTAGTTTGTTTTTTTTAATCAGGTAACAATAACGGGACACAAGTCTAATAAATCAAGAGGGTGCAAAAAGGTCAGACGGTGTCGGCAAACTGTCATGATGCAAATAAAAAACAAAACAACCCACAATGATGAACCAATTAATCAAACAAGACAAGGAAAACAGCCATCGGATAGAAATCCGACTAAGCAAGGATGGAAGACTCGGCGAGAGGAAGTGGATAGTGAGCGCATGGGAAAGCTGATGCTTATACGATGTCTCACCAACGGAGAGACGGAAGGCATAAATCCTCAGTGGGCAATGGGCGACTCCTGGGGAAGTGTGGTTCACATGACGTTCCCCCAACAGAGTCGTAAGACTGCTCCTCTACCAAAACTAACCCCGAACCAATAAGTCAAGACCCCACAACACCAAAAAACCAATCAGCCTGTTCACTAGTCTCCTATAGTTGTGTGAAAAAACCTCTAATTTTTTATACAAGTAAAAGTTTTGGGTAGTGTCAAGCTCTCCTAAATAGGGTCCTTTCAGACAAGAGATATGATCTATGGATGGTGAAGACTGAAGAGGGGAGTCTGGATTCGTAAAGTGATGAATCTAGGTCACCTTATGCGCTACTTGGTTGGTATCTCGAAATACATAGAAACACAAAACCCTCTTGAAAGCCTGGCATCTGGGGTTCGCAAGACACATCTCGATCTCCCCGTCCCAAAGACCCCCAAACATTGTTGATGAAAAACTCTATGGTAATTGACGGTGGGGATCATCTTGTCCATTTTGACTGTTTATATAATGGTCCATTTTTTTGCATGGTGAAAGTAAATTATTTATTTAATTTAAGCGTTAGTACATTTTCGTATAAACAGTGAAAATTTTCTAATCCATTTTGATAACCATATAGTGAATGATTCATTTTGATTGGTGAACTTGAAATTATTCAAGTGTTTTTTTAGCTAAAAATTAAAGTGTTAGTACCTTTTAGTGTATCAAATTGAATGGACCACCCGTACCGAAGAACTAGTAGTCTTGGATTCTAAAAATTTGCTCCTAACTTCTCAATTCTGACATTTAGTGGGCTAACTTCTTAATTTCTCTTTTTCTTTTTGGAAAAAAAAAAGATGAAGTGGATTCAACTCAATCATACCAAAAACTGAAAGAAATTCAAACCGGAAGACTTAGATGATGAAGAAGTAAATACAAGATTAAGTAAACTAAAAAGTAGCTCTCGCCAAAGGAACACCATTCGTTGGAGGAATCGTGAGGAAACATTTTTCAAACTCAATTTTGATGGTGCTAAAACTTATTTTGAGCTTGCTTTTGCAAATTTTTTAATTAGAGATGACGAAAGAAAGATGATTGCTTGTGAATTGTGATGTCAAAAGATGTGAAAAAGTGTCGGCATTGCAAGCTGAGGTTGTTGGACTGGTGGAAGCCCGAAAGAGGGATTCGAAGACTTATAGTGGAGGTGATTGTCTCGCGATCATTAATGCGATCAGCGGAGTCAAGAAGACCCCCTGGGAGATCGAAGTGCTTATTACGGACACTCTTCTTCTGCCCCAGGCCTTTGAGGTGGTCTCTATTTCCGACATCTTCGGGGAAGTCAACAGCGCGGCCGATCATCTTGCTCATCTGGCTCTGAGCTCCAACTCTTTTGCTTGGAGTTCCAATTTAGAGCTCCGGACTCTCGTCCGAAATGATACCTTTGGGTGGTACAACCGTGGTTGACACACCCCAAATCCTCAACTTGTATCCAAAAAAAAAAAAAAAAAAACTCAGTTGACACCAAAACTACTTACACACTCCCCATAGCCACTGGACCTTAATTTGTCACATTTAGTCATTCACATTGAAACACCCCAAATCCTCGACTTGTATCCAAAAAAAAAAAAAACTCAGTTGACACCAAAACTACTTAAAGAGATAAAATACACACTCCCCTTAGCCACTGGACCTTAATTTGTCACATTTAGTCATTCACATGGTGAAATCAGCTTTATGTAAAGTTGTTATATTATAGGTGGCAAGGTACAACTTACAAGCATCACATGGTCTCCACATCTACACAGTGAGTCAGTGACAATCAGCAGCTCTAGTACCAGTGGAAGCTGCATATATAGTGGTTTCTAGTCCTATTTTGCACCACTTTCTGCAAGAGAACCAAAGGCTAAATAGGAACTACCTTCCCTAATAGTGTACCAAATTGTCAAGTTATGACCTTCAGATCATGACTCCATGAATGCATCTATTGTAGCCTCCGATATATCATATGTATGTAATAACAAACACCAACCAAGCCCGTGATATCGATCCCACGAAGTCATACACAACCTCGCCTTGCAAGAAAATGTGATAGGTTGTTACATGCCCCTCTAAAATCAGTGAATTTCTGTATGCATCATCACTTCTTCTTCTAAATGAGACACACTACCAGTGATTCAGAAACCGGGATGCAGTAGTTATGCAGAAGAAAGCATTGAAATTGCAGCTGCAGTGCAATCTTTTTTTACCTCTTACACTCATTTTCTGCCCTCTATAATAACTATCTACTGCATTAGTTACAACTAACATATATTTAATGATTGGAACCATACCTCAACCATATTCCAGATTGCCATTATTATATCAGAAAGTTTCAAGAAAATTAGTTAGCACCATCAATCTTTGGTTTTTTCAAAGTTCATCTTACATACTGATAATAAATTTTAAAAAAAAATACTAGTATCATCTTACTTACTAGAGTGTATACTACAGTTGCTACTGTACTGTAGTGGAAACATGCAGATTTAAAAACACAGTATTTAATGGAGGAGAGAGGGATTTGTACCTTGGAAAGACCCAACTTTTACACTTTACAGAGAGGCATCTCATACATGGGCCAAACTATATTTTGCAACAGTCATCTCTTATCTCCTTTTCTCATTTAAACTTCCTTTAATAATTATTGGAAAAAAAAAAAGTTTTAGAGGTTAGTGGTGGAGATGTGGGTCTTTTTTATTACTATTCTTTATAATTTATTTATATATACATAGTTATGTGTGCAAACTTATAAAACAAATTCGAGGAGGTCAATCCAGTAACAGATAAAGTGACTTGGTTTCTCATCCAGAGCTTGTCGCTCTCGTCCATAAAGACGAGACATCATCCAAATAATTGAATTTTCAAATAAAATAAAATAAAATACAAAAACAATTTTTTTTCCTAAACATTTATGCTGTGTCAAGAAACCCTAAAAAGTAAAAACTAAAAAGGGCACCCAAATACAGAGGGTCCATAAACTTGCATCTCCCTTTATTGCTTTGGTTGTAGCAGACTAGCAGCATGCTTTTTTTTTTGGAAGACCCACCAGTCCAACAACATCAACAAACCCCAATGCAGATTCAAAGAAATCATTACTGCATAATGAAAGAGGGTTTATATTTTGAAAGTTAATTATGACAGTTAGTTTGGAGTTTTATTTTGCATCCCTTTTTTCTATCTGCAGAAGTTAAGTGCAGGAGTTCTTGAATTCAGCATCTATGTGTGGCCAAATAATGTTTTCCTAAATAACCCTAGGCAGCAACCTCTGCACAATAATAGATATTCCTTTCCTTGTCTCATTCTGATACTGTTAAAACAAGGAACTGAAGGAAGATGCTAGCTAGGGTTTCCATGACCAAAATAACACACACTACAATCCAGTTTTTTACTTATATTCTATTCTTGACATCTTCACTCATGAATCATGATTTGATGGGCAACAATGCAGATTTCTACTATCATCCAAATTCAGATTAGTTGAAGCAATTGAGTTTCCTTTCCAAATAGTACCATGCAGCAAGAACATCTTTGACCAGCTCCATTTGAAATTACATTTTCTTTGTTTTACTTCAAGACCTTTTTCTTTTTTCTTTTTAATTTTACAGTTCAAAAGAAAAGTCCCCAGGAAACACAAATACATGTTAGCTAGACCACTTTATAAAAGCATTGCAAGCTTCTTTCTTCTGTCATTTTGAACAGCTTCTTTTATGGGTGACATTTAAAGAAAGGAAAAAAAAACAAAGAAGAGAAAAGTAAGCACATGGTGGCAATGGACCAATGGTACTAGTGTACTACTGTACACATGAAGTGCTCCTGAGATAACTTTACTCTAATTTGAATATATGCAGTTTAAGTAAGATAGAACTGTAATGACATGAAGACTCATAGTAGTGTAATTAAAGACACCATCTTTGGTTACAAAATCTACCATAAATTCTCCAAATGGAAGGGCAAGATAGGTTTGTGCAATCATTTTCAATATGACATATCAAAAGGGATATTTATGGTCCAAACTTTGAACAGCTAGCTTAAGTAAGATATGCTGTTTATGTAAAATAGAACTGTAATGATGGAGTATCTAAAAACAAAAAAAATTACATAAATCTACCATAAATTCTACAAATGGAAAGGCAAGAAAGGGTTGTTCAATCATTTCATTTTTGATATGCACAAAGGGGACATACAAGCTCTAATATCTATTCAAGATTTATACAAGTGTTTGCTGTGTAAACATCATGTTTCCTGAGACTAGATTTGAGAGAGCACAGTCATATTTGCAGGTGGGCTGTGGGGGTAATACAATAGGGAGAGACTCTATTAGAGCTGTGAAATACACATTGGTAATAATCATCAAGTGCTTCAAAAAAGGAATACAACAAAGAGCAAAATTTACATTTCACATATTAAGAAATTAACAGTGCAGAGATGAAACCCATTAAATGGTTTCTGATATCATCAGACAGCACACACGGAGAGATTTGAAAATGTTGAGAACCTACATACATTGGCATACTATTTCTTTTCTAAGGAGTTACATTTATCTTCATCCAAGGAGTCCTCTTTTTAAAATTCCTAGCCAAGAGCATGCCACTATATAAAAAATCAGAATTAAAAGTCCTTGAAAATTGAAAACGCACTGAACTAACTATTTTGGGGTCAATCCATGATGGGTAGCCCCTAAATTAAATAAAGAAGAACCCTACATAGCCATCCATGCTGTATGTTTTTAATAAGCTTATCTGTCAAAATACATGCACACAAAGATTCCAGTAGGGGAGAGAAAGAGAAGGAAGCGAGGGGAGAGGAGAGAGAGAAAGCTATAGGGAGTGGTGTGGTAATTTGGGGAACCTTGCAAGTCTAGGAAATGGTGAGAGTGGGATCTTGAGGCTGCATCCATAGAATTAATTGGCTCATTTGTTTTGGCAGCTTCCATGGACAAAAAATTGGAATAAAAGGGTTTCAAGTAAATTGGTGATCACCACAGAAGACAACAGCGTACGTACAAAACAAAGAAGATACTATACTCAAGTTTTACCAGAAACAAATGGTGTCTTCATCTTCACTGGAATCATCTTCAATCATCTTGAGATGTGTAGTTTTGCTTATCACTGCTTCTACACTTACCACAGCAGTTCCACAGGGCAATTCAAGCAACCCTAGTCAAACTTTCCAAGCACACAAAGAGCTCCAGAAACTGAAGAGAATCAGATCATACCTCAAGAGAATCAACAAGCCCTCAGTCAAGATAATTCAGGCAAGCCATTAGCCATTTCATTGCAAACTCGTGATGCTATTTTTATTTTCATTTTTTTGCTTGCTCTTATCGGTGAGTTTTGCTTCCTTGCAGAGTCCGGACGGAGACGTGATAGACTGCGTTCCTAGTCATCTTCAACCAGCTTTTGACCATCCTGAGCTCAAAGGACAAAAACCACTGGTAAAGAACAAGAAAGTTCATATTCTGTTTGTGTAGTATAGTTACATTATGGATTGACAAGTAATTAACTACATTAAATCTAAGAAAATTATGCTAAGAATTTATGTTTTGTAAACAGGGTCCTCCAGAGAGGCCTAAAGGGTATGCAAACTCCTCAGATTCAGAGATAGAAAGCTTTCAGCTTTGGTCAAGCTCAGGTGAATCATGTCCAGAAGGAACTGTTCCAATCAGAAGAACCACAGAGGAAGATGTTTTAAGGGTTGGTTCATATAGAAGATTTGGAAGAAAGCCCAGAAGATATGTTCGTCGTGATTCAACAGGCTCCGGTCATGAGGTATTTTGCAATAACAAAGGCATAATAATATAAAGCTTCTTAATTTACCGTTGTTTGACTAACAAAATGAAGGGAGCTAAAACTTAGCAAACATTACATCATGTAATGTTAATGTCTCTTTAATAGTTTGTGACTTTGTGTAGATTGACCTATAGTACGGCTCTTGTTATTGCAGCATGCAGTTGCGTTTACGAACGGGGATCAGTTCTACGGAGCAAAGGCCAACATAAATGTATGGGCACCTGGAGTAACTGATGCAAATGAATTCTCCTTATCCCAAATTTGGGTCATCTCCGGTTCATTTGGCAATGACCTCAATACCGTTGAAGCCGGCTGGCAGGCAAGTATCCCCGATATTCTCATCAATAATGATAATAAGATCAAATGATCCATCAAGATCATCATGTAAATGGCACTCTCCTTCACTAACGAATCCAAATACTACTACTGTACTACATTTGTTCTAAAAAAAGGGCTTTTTCTTTCAACAAATCCACCTTATATTCTGATGTTTGGTTCAGAAGTTACCAAGTTTTTTTACCCATACTTTCAGGTAAGTCCTGCATTGTTTGGGGACAATTCTCCTAGGTTCTTCACCTATTGGACTGTAAGTTAAAATTTCTCTTCTTCTACATGCCATTTTTTATAAATCTCCATGAAGCTTCACAAGCTTAGCTAATGTATTTTTATTACCTCTTTCAACAGACAGATGCATACCAAACCACTGGATGCTACAACCTACTCTGCTCAGGCTTTGTGCAGACCAACAACAGGGTTGCAATGGGAGCAGCAATAAACCCGAGATCATTACTCGATGGCAAACAATACGACATAAGCGTCACGGTTTGGAAGGCAAGTCTATATATGTCAATCATTAAACAAAACACCAAATCTAAGCACAATGGATGAATCATGTCATGAGTATATTGTCTTTCAATTTATTGGTCAGGTAATTATAATCTATCATGGTTTCAATTCAAGTTTAGAAACAATCAAGCGGCATTGATTAAACCTACCATGCCATTAGCTCCCTCTTTCATAACTATCTAATTTAGCATAACCCAGGAACCTTTTGTTTTATATTCAGATCTATTTGGTCAATCTGACATCCTAGAAACGCGTCTATAACTTTCTTCTTCTTCATTGTTTATTCCAGCTCCTATTAAAAATGTTAAAGTATACTTTCCTAGATCGTCAACGGTTATAGCTATGACTTATGAAGCCATTTTTTGGCGTTTCTATGTACTTAATACAATATTGTTTTAACAGTCCACATCAAACTGGTGTAATAAAGCCAAAATATTAAAGCTTTGGAGCCATGAAGACATGAAGTTGGCTATTTACTTATTTTGAAGTACTGTTATTTGCATCCTACCAGACTCTGCTTAATCGCGGGATACACTAGGTTGTTGTTGTTGTTGAAGTACTGTTATTTCTTATTTGCATTCTGTTTTTTTTCCTCTCATTCCACCCTGTGTTGGATTGTTGGTACATTCCACACTCCCCAGCCATCCAAGTAAAGTGAAAACAAAAGATAATTGTAAACAAATATTCACCACTGAAACACAAGTCTAAAAGGAAACAAATTTCATGCAGGATCCAAAGTACGGGCATTGGTGGCTTGAATTTGGGAACAGGCTAGTTGTTGGTTACTGGCCAGAATTGCTGTTCAGCCACTTAAGGACTCATGCAGACATGATCCAGTTCGGAGGGGAGATTGTCAACAGTAATTCAATGGGTTTCCACACATCAACACAGATGGGAAGTGGCCATTTTCCAAGCGAAGGATTCGGGAAGGCAGCCTACTTTAGGAATTTGCAAATGGTTGATTGGGACAATAACTTGGTTCCTCCATCAAACCTCCAACTTTTGGCTGATCATCCCAATTGTTATGATATAGTACAGGGAAGAAACAATGTTTGGGGAGATTACTTCTATTATGGTGGTCCTGGAAGGAATGTGAGGTGTCCCTAATGAAACAGGCAAACCTGAGTAATTATTATTTTGTATTATCATTATTGTTATGACTACTCCAATCATTATATTTGGGTCCATTGTGATGTTACCCCGGGGAAATTTTGGTTCTTTCCATTTATAGGTGTCAGCTTTCGGATTTAAAGAGCAATGTAAATCTTCAAAGTAGAGCTTGAGTTTGATTCTAGTTTTCACTTCTTCCACGGTTTCTACTTCCTAACCTCTTGGCTGAAATTTGTGAGAGTTTTTTTTTTTGAACAAGTGAAAGGCAGAGCGATTTGAATTCTAAAATGAACCAAACAGCTAAGAAAATTTACCTGGGGCCACCAAGAACACAAAAACCAATATGATTTTCAGGAGGAGGACCAATAGTGGACAACGGGCCACCAGACAAGGACCTGAAAACGGTGTTCCGAAAAGGAAAAAAGTATTAGTTACAAGATAAAAACAATTGGGTGCAGATTTCCTATTTTCTTAGAAGCATCACATTGTTTTGTATGGTAAATACAAAACACTTGTGCAAAAATATGATAAACAAATAGTTGATAGTTTAGTTTCCCATATCCTAGACTTCCTAGTATCCTCAAGAACCAAGTATGTGTAAACATCTAGAGGAATCAAGAGCTTTGCTTCAGAGATCTAAAGGGTTTTTCCACAATACAGCTAGGTATTTCTACACATTTCCTATGTTTTAAGTCCTCGATAACTTGATGCTGTCAAAAAAACTTATAAATGGAAAAAACCATTAGCAAATGACAAACTTTCCTACTGATTACAAATTGGCTACAAAAACTTTGGGGTTAGACAAAGAATGCACATAGGAAAAGTAAAACGGAAATAAATCCAAAAAACAAATGGCACTGAGATAGTAATTTAGTTTGATAAAAGATTCTGTTTTAAGCAATCTTCTACAAACACAGCCTCATAACAGCTAATAATTTACATGCCTAAAGTTCAATTAATAATCCAAAAAAACACCTTTTCAAAAAATCCTAAACTGCAGTGTACAAGTACAGAACAAATCAAAACTGCAACCCCAAATCTCTTTTATTTGTCTTAATTATTAGTCAACCAAAATATCAACTTAATAGAAGCTGACATCCACCAAAACCAAGGTTCCATGTTTCTAACATTCTTTATTAATTATCAATGCCTCGTTGGTAGTCAAGCATGTTAATTTTACCTAGGTCCGTGAAATAGGGAAAGACCCACTTCATCTTCATCGGAGTTGATATATGTAAAAGGGGAATACCTAGAAGAAACTGACAGGAAAATTAATCAAAAACCAGCAAAACCTAGCATACAACAAGCAAACCAACCTTCCAGAAAAAAGAAACACAAAGATAGAGGTCATAAAAAACTAAAAACATGCACTGTACCGCGGCACGTAGTGTTTTTAAGTAATAATCTACAAGCAAGCCCAACTAAAAATTTAAAAAATAATCAGCACGCTAAGCAAAGCACAAGGAATTGTTTATCATCAAGTATGAATAGATGACAAAACTAAACATATAATTCAGTCAACCAAGTTTTGAATGGAATGCGGACAACAATAGACTTCAAAAAGCAAGGCTGTATTCTAACATGAACTGGAAGAACCCTAATCCTTACCAAATTTCCAATTGTGCAATGATACCATAGTAGTTTTGCCTGGAAAATGATTGCTCATAAGAGAGATGTCATCTGATGTACAAAATCAACGAGTAGAAACAACCGCATCCGCAGCAAGATCACAAAGAGAGGGTGAATAAACAAACTCACGGGAGAGCAATCCAACTGTACTTTCGAGTCAGCTGGACAACATCTAAACATTCAGCACTTGTTTTTTCCTTGCCATTCTCTCAGAGGAGCCAATGGCAGTTCTAGCAAATAATTAATGTTATTCTCTTTTCTTCTTCTCTTTCCCCTTTATAGGATCATTTATTATAAGCCTAAGGGCTACTGCTTACAATTTGCGATTTCAAGGGGATGGATCATTCAGTGATTTCCGCTCTCGTTGAGCTTTTGTTTGCTGAGGGCGTAACTTCTTTCGTTTTGCCAGTACTGAATTGCACCAGCACTGTTCTGATTTCCAATGAGGTTGCTCGACAATGGAGGAGGGAGCAAAGGCAGAGCAAGGGGACAGAGATCAGAGTGTACAAAGAATAAGAAAGAATGGATCACAATATAATTTCACATTCTTATACAGCACTTAACAGTATGTCTACAAAAATCTTCCACATTGACTAGTACAGCATTGGCACCAAAAATTTGTGACTGTACAACGTTTGGCTGCAAGTATGAATAAGAATAATATTGTGATAAAACCACAACTTTGCAAGCCAAACAAACTTGGCAGAAAGTGTATTTCAGCACAAGAAGTCCTCCACATCATGCATTCTAGCACAAGCATGACTAAGATTCATACCTTCAAAATCTCCATCACAAGGATCCCCGATTCATTCAGCAAGCCATCTGAGTGCAGAAACATACTACGTCCATAGAAATTCCACCAACTATTCACAACAGGTGTCTCAAGTTCATATGCCTACAAAAAGGACTTCACAACCCCACAAAAGAAGCTAAAATCCTCTAACACGGATCTGCAAAATTCTATGCCTGATCTGAATTTTCACCATATATTTCAGGATCCTTCACATCTCCAAAATAAGGCAAATGATTAAATTTTGAAATGATAGTGTCTATTAAGCTGACAAGACTCTCAGGAGTGCGAACTTTAATGTCAAAACCTTCAGCATTACCAATGCCTTTCATAACATTCAGAAAGGCACACTGAAAATCAATATCTGTAATAAGTTGTTGATGCAGCTTGCGGTATGTATGGATGGAGTCTTTCAGGAGCTCTAGGAAAGCATGATCCTCAAGAATTCCCTTGAAGTCCATAGAGTTGCCATTGTTTTGCTCCATAAAGGCAGATTTCATTTTTAAAGCAATTCTCCTTATAGAGATTAAATTGAAAACTATATGCTGATCCCAAGAATATGTACTCGATGAGACAGCTTTGCCAGGTTGAGAATGGAAAAGTTGGACTATGTTGGCAATAGACATGCGCACGAGAAAGGTGAAGAAATCATTGAAATTCATTCCTGCGAGAACATCAAAAGGAACTTTATTTCAACCATAGAATCGCAGAATATAATATTTTGATTTTTTTTTTTTTGGGGGGGGGGGGTGTTACTGGTAAGTGGGGATGAACTAGATTGCAGTAAAAAACGAACAGGCAAAACATCAGCTCCAATATTTGGGTATTTCTTGGTCTAAAATCTTTTTATTATGTGGATCAAATCCTGCAAATTTGACCTTCATAAGACATTTACACTTGAGCTAGTTAACACGTACACATTTAGAAAGGAAAAAGTATGTCAACTGACTCAATCCTCTTTCATTTTTTTTAAGAGAGCAATATACAAAGAGAAGATTCTAAGAACTTACCTCTAAAGACATTTGAAACTGAAACTTTCCATCAGGGAAAAAAGTACGTCATTGCCAATAATAATATTGCAGGAAAAAAAATTAATTAGGTGTTATAGAATACTATTAAAGTTTTAAACTCGGGTTTTCTTGATTTCCTCAGAGGTGGAAAACTGCCAAACATCACTTTAATGCTCCCAAATTAAATCTTTCTTGACAATATAGCATTTTCATGCTCACAAGTCAAACATCAAACAGGTTTCTCAAACAGAAAACAGCTATTTGAAACTGTTATATAGTCACCTGTATTTGCAGCAAGATTCCTTTGGCACAAAGCCTCAAAATCATCACATATGTCCCTGATGTCCTCTATTATCTCCTTGGCCTCATTATAGTCCCCTAGAAGTAATTCCCACTGAAAAATAGCATATATGTAGGAAATCAGCAAACAGATTCATTCTGTGTGTCACATGAGTATATTTCAATTATTCGACTTACCACCCATGAGAGGTTATAAGCATTGAACCAATTGTGATTGATAGAGATGGTATCTTCCTGAATGGCAACGAATAATACAAACACGTAAGTTACATAGGTACTATACAGTGTTTCAGTTACCCACTCATAAGACGTACCAGATTATGAACTTGATGGTACCATCCACTTGGAACGAATATTATTTCATTTGTTCCTTGTATGCACTCTAACCAAACAGCCTAAATACATAATTACACATCAATAAAGATCAAGAAAAAATATCAAAAGAAAATATTCAAAGCAAAGAAATGCTGTTAAAACATTTTTTGTTTTTGGGGGGGGGGGGGGGGGGGGGGGGGGTGTTACCTTCTGGAACTCCGGAAATTTTACTTTACTTACATCCTCAAAGATATTGTAGACACAGTTTTTCATGTACCTAAATACGTCAAAAGCAGTAATTCATGGCAGGAAATAATTAGGGTAGGTGGTTCCAATTCTAATTCAAGCTGAGCTAGAAAAAAACCTCATACCTATCAAAAACAAGATGCTTTTGAGGAGGAGAAAGAAAAAGCCATAATTTTGCACCACATACATTTGCTGACCAACTATATGACCTGAAAACATCTGCATGAAGAGGAGTCCATGTGCCTGCATGAGAAGGGCCAACCAATTAATTCATTACCTGCTAGCACCTCTCTTAACAAAATCAATAGTCTTAACTTACAAGAAAGATGTGCATATTTCAACCTTTGGGGCCCATGTAAACAAAACGATAGTCAGAGCAGCTGATTTTATTTTCTTCCCGGTAAACATCAGGGTCATTATGCATGCGATATTGGTCAAGGTACAGATTAAGCCAATCATCAGTAAAGAATGGTGGAGTTGTATATCCCACATAGTCAGGGTATTCCTGCCAAAAGATAAAAAAAGGTTGACAAAAGTCGGAAGCATTACAAAAATACCAGATGCAACACTAAAGCCTAACACTTGGATAATAGCAAGTCAAATTAAAAAACCGGCTAATCAAGGAAATTACATAATGCTGAAGTAACCTTAAGACTACTTCACTATTATGTAACAATCCAAGAGGCAGCTGTCACAATAAAATATCCTCCAACATGCATGCTCGTACTCGTACATAACCGTGGAAATTTCCTAGTAAAGTAGTAATGCTTGGTAAGGTTTCTATGGAAGCTACACAAGAGCAGCAAGAACCAAACAAACCTTATCATTGGTGAAGAAAAAAACATCATAAGCGACGCTGCCTAAACTATTGAAAAGAAAAACGAAAGGTATGAAAAGAATCAAGATTATCAATAGTTGCTATCCAGGTGAATCTTCTTCCAATGGACATTATAAAATTGATTCATCAGAATTGTGAATAATCAATTTTAAACCAAAATGACAAACCTTTACAAAATGCCAATCCTTTAAATATAGCAAAGATTTGTCATCATGGCTGACTTTACTATCACAATTGCTCTCAGAAGAGAGCACTAGCCATTGCTCAATGAACTCAGAAACTGACATTTGTGATATTTTCTGATCAGTGGACTCTCTACTACCACAGTCGGCTACCTGCATCAGACAGTTCATTTATGAGCATCAACTGTATAACAGGCACTCCTGAATAGCACATGGATAGTGTCTCATGTATAACAGTAAAGTGTAAGGATATTTATAATCCCAATCAGGACATAACAGATAGTATCCAATCACAAGGTACAGCGTGCTTTGCTACTAAACTTCAATATCCAAATGACAAATATAAAGCATAATTGATCAACTAGCTAACATTAAATCACATACGGGTAAGAGATAAAAATAAAATAAAAAGCAAAATGCTAATGTTAGGCCGTTAGGGAAGAAATTACACAATACTCATATCAAATGCAAGATCACAGCTCCATTTTTCAAACAGCTTGACTAATTTCCATCATGACCAACAATTTAGAGCAATCTAAGAGCTTGCAGAGAAAGCATTACACAGATGCATATTAGTCATTCACATTCATCTAGAGCGTACAGATTTCCATGCTCATGCCAGTACTACAACACCTTGTTGACTCTACGGCTCTATTAAGTACTACGTATTCCACAACGGATTAACGGAAGCTCAAGAATTACCCAAAGTAAATTTAGTAAAAATGTGGTTTGTATTATCAGAAAGTCCAGGCCAACAATTGGCGTTGTGCACAGCGCAATTCGGAAACATTTTCTGATGTTTAGGGTTTCACCCTACATATCTATTCTCTATCACACCTGCACTTAATAACCTCAGTGTAAAGTCTTAAGTGTCGAACTGGAGGTTTAAACAACCAATTTATATTTGTATCACTTGTCACTGGTACCCTAAATCATAGGGGGTTGTTTGCAAGCATACGAACACAAATCCCCACCATTCACATACACTTCAATCCAAACACCATCTAATCACTAATGAGTGCGAATTGCAAAAGACCAGCGAGATTAGGAGAAAAGGAGAAAGAAAGAGGTTGACCTGAACTTGAGAATGACCAAAGTGGTCAGAGAAGAAATTCAGATTAGGGCTTCCATCATCAGAAACCCAGTCTTTGCAGGCTGCCCAATCATCCATGAGACCAGTGAGAACGACGGGGCGGTTCTTGGAGAGGTAGGAATCAACGAACTGGGAGTAGCTGAGTTCTGCGGCATCAACTCTCTCGATTTCGCCTTCAATCTTCAGGCACTTCTTCAGTTCCAACGCATCCATTGTTGGCCTCCGTTCGAAGTGATCCAACAACCCCACCCCCCTCTCTCAACAATCGGGATTAGGGACGGCAATTTCACCCGCACCCGACCCGAAACCGAATCACCCGACCCGAAAAAGTGGGTGAAAACCCGAAAAAAAGCGGGTGGAAAGTGGATGTGGGTGAAGTGGATATGGGTGGTGGGTCGGGTGGGGTGAAGTTTTTCTCCACCCGCACTCGATCCACCACCCGACCCACCACCCACCACCCGACCCGATCCATATAAAAATATATATTTTTTATATAAAATATATATATATATTACATAAAAATATATTTTATATAAAAAAATATATATATATTACATAAAAATATATTTTATATAAAAAAATATATATATATATTACATAAAAATATATTTTATATAAAAAAATATATGTTGACGGTCATCCAAGGTGATTCAGATTCAAGTCGGACTACTTATTTTTCTTATGTTTTAGACTTATGATATGTGTTTAAGACTTGTGGCATGTGTTGTTTAAGACTTATTGTATGTGTTTAAGACTTATGTATGTGTTTATGATTTATTTAAGACTTAAATGTGTAAGATAATCATATTTTATACATTGTTTTGTGTACCAAATTAATTGAAAATCAATTACATGCATTTAGGGAAAATCACCCACATTTCACCCATATCTCACCCATTTCACCCGATCACCCGATGGATATGGGCAAAGTGGATATGGGTGAAGTGGATATGGGTGGGGTGATGGGTGGGAAAATGGGTCACCAATGGTGGGTCGGGTGAAATGGGGGTCCATCCACCCACCACCCGACCCATTGCCATCCCTAATCGGGATTCAGCTTTGTCGCTGGCTGGGAAACTGAACTTTTTATACCATCACCGATTCACCGAAGATTTCAAACTTCAAACAACCGACTTTCACTCAAAATGTGAAGGCTGATTCGAGACATACCTTAACAGTAACACCATTATACCGGAACAGGCTACAGCCTTAACAATAGGCCTTTGATCCACAAAGGAGTAACAATAGCCCATGTAACATTAGCTGATTTGTTGTGATTGTTTAATCTTATACTCTGTATACTGTAAATCTGTAATAAGTTGGCATGTGTGGGCTATGACTTTTGAACTTGTAATAACCTAAGTGATGAAACAGTATGCATAATCACTTATCTTGATAGAGGACACATCCTCTAAAGTTGTAAGGACCCTTTAGACATATTTATATGACTAAGGTTGGGATCCCTTGATCTTAAGGCAATGGCCATATTTGCTACATGAGTAGCTACAGGTGATTTGGACTGGCACAAAGGAGCTTTGGATTGAGGAAGGTTTGGATTGAGAGTGACTGCTCATCGGTGATGACAATGCTGCGGAGGAATGCGGGGGAGGTGGGTCAACAGCTCCGGAGGATACATGGGTTAGCTGCGTCTTTCGTGAGTGTCGATGGAGCCACATTCAAAGACAAGCCAACTGGGTGGCGGATTTTTTGGCAAAGATCAGACCTGCAGCTCCTGTTTGCAGCTGTAGTTTTGCTATGGTACCTTTTGAACTAAGGTTACTGCTGTTGGATGTTGCTAAGTAATCAACGATTTTGTTTTGCTAAAAAAAGCTAACAGAACAAGTGCTGGACAAGTCGCAACTTTGGTGATTGATGATTCATTATGTCTTCTGGTTGTGTGGGTTATGAAAAAAAAAAATTGTCCTGAATTGGTTGCTTGCTCTCCAATTGCCAGAGCTTTATGCTAATGTTTCTACACTCTCAAAGATGCTACCTTGAGCACTCCATTTTGTTTCTCCCCTGCCATCTGATCAATTTGCTTCTGAGAGTGAAAAATTCAGCCATCTATGTCTTGTTGGGCAGTTTTGCAAGTTTGACCATAGCCAAGTAGTATTGAAGGATCAAGACTTCGGCTACATTTGAACTAGGATGCAAGAGTTACTGGAGATGTATTTTTTTAATATATATATATATATATATATATATATATATATATTTATGTATACATGGAATACCGGTGTAATGACTAATGACAAATTATTCATTTGATTGGATCAAACTTTTCTTATGTCAATTAATTGCTCTAAATTATTCATTTTATTGCTCCAATTGGATCAAATTTTTATTCCTTATGTCAATTAAATGCAACTCTATTAAGGGTCTTACAGTGGACTGAACTGGGTTTTATGGAGAGACTATGCACACTACTCTCCCCATGCCCAGAAACTGGCAGCACACTAGTTCTGTCGAGCATAGCTCCTTCTCAAGAATGATATGAATTGAGAAGCTGAAGAATGATATGAATTGAGAAGCTGGGATGATTGCTGTCAAAACATTATGCTTGATGTTAAACTTGAAAAGAATTCAAAATGAAAAAGTGACATCTTGACAGTTACATAAATAAATCTTCAACAGTACTTAATAAGCTAAACTGCAGCAATAGGCAAGTAAGCATATCGTTCTCAACAAAACAACACAAGCAAATAAGTCACAATGTATATTCCTTATGTAGGTTAATTCTGATTTGCAGCAACCAGATATTACCTGATACAAAAGCAAAATCAAAATCAAAATGCAATACATAAGGAATACTTAATGTTTATTCCTTATGTAGGTTAATTCTGCAAACTTCTTTCTGTCTGGCACTTTAAACTTCATGTTCTCTACAAGACAATACCTGATACAAAATAAAATGTAGATTAGTAACTCAAAATATTTGGTATATTGATTGTGATTTCTATTATGGTTATATGAGAAATACATATAGAATCATTAACCTGAAATATTCATCTCTTATCTCTCATGCTACTGTTTTTAGCTAATTCTCCCTACCATCATTTGGCTGAACCTGCAATAGTCATGTATTTTAAAATACAATTATACAACAAACATACATCCATAAAAAATTGAGGTTGAGCAGGTTGTTATACTCACCTGAGGCACACCAATGCTCGTTAGTAATGCCATATGGCTAGGCTGAAATTCAGGTTGAGCTGGTACGGGAAATATATAAGTGCCACTTTGGTTATACATGGAAGGTGCAAAATTGTATCTCAGTGGATGCACAATTTGGTTCCCCTGCATTTGCTTGACTTAAGTATATAAAACATAAGAAAAAATAATGTTCAAGAGTGTGAAAATAAAGAAAACTTCAGTTATACCTCTAGATGTTGTGCAAAATTTGTATGCTCCTCTGTACGGTTGTCCAGAGGGGAAACCAGATTGTCCTCTGTTGCTCTATTATGCTTAGATTTTCTATTTTTACTCCTACCCGTTTCAAGACCACCTCTTGGCCTTTTACTCGATTGACTTCCAGACTTTGGCTTGGGCTTTATTCCTTTTACCACCTTCATCATGTCATTTGGATTTGCTGACAGATCAGGATGTGGATCACTTATCGGCATATCAGAATTCTGCAATCCTGGTTGTGTCAACCTTCCTGTTGAGCTTAAATCAAGTTTGCTCATCAAATGAATAAGACCCTCTTTCACAAGGTTGTACCCATCTTCAACTTCTGCAGCTCTTGTGACCAATCGAGTAGATAGACGAGATAATTCTCGATATCGCCTTCCCATTGCTAACTTGGGATTCTCATCGATATGTAAACTTTCAATGCTAACTTTCATGTTGCGTTTTTTGGCATCCATTGTCCGTCTTTTCAGGAAGTACTTGCTAGGAACTCTTTTCGTGCCCTTGAAAGAGAAAACCTTTAGTATATGACTACATAAAATGCGAGCAAACTCAAACTTTCTACGGTTGCAATACACAGTTTCCTCGGTTTCATCATAACAGACAACATAATTGTGATTCTTCTTATAAGGTGTGACCATATACTTCACAAGAGGTCCCGTCTCTTCGCAAACTTCAAGATGACAATCACAAGATTTACCAAATTCTTCTTGAAACCACTTGAACACCTTAGGTGTATATATACTTGCAGCATGCTTCAAAATTTCTACAGGATAAAACATTGCAACTTGACTTTGACTTGCCTTGAAATCAGCAATCATCTAATCATAACGACGATCAATAAGCAACTTCTGAAAATGTTGAAAAAATCTTCATAGATCATGCTTGTAACTTACATAATGCTTGATCATTTTATTCATGCTTTCACTCCGTTGTGTAGTGGTCATATCTGCACAAAAGGTGTCTCGGCCATAAACCAATGCCCACTTTTCTTTCATATTGAACATCCTCTCCAGCCATTCATTACTCTGCAGTCCATACTTGTCAAGCATTTTACTCCAAGCATCCAGAAAATCTTCCTCGTATTCATAGTCATAGATACACTTACTAAAGTCCCTCAGAAAATCCTTGCAATCTATAAAAACATGACTCAAATGAATTGCGGCATTTTGAAAGATATGCCAAATACAAAGACGATGACAAGCCCCTGCCCATTGTGAAGCAAGTGCTTTTTTCATTGCAGCATCTTGATCGGTAAGAATTGTCTTTGGTAGTTTGCCACCCATAGCCTTTGAAAATGTGTCAAACAACCACATAAATGAATTTGCAGTCTCATCATATAATAATGCCACACCAAAGATAGTCGTTTGTTTGTGATGATTCACTCCAACAAATAAGGCAATTGGTCGACCATCCTTGTGCTTTCTATATGTGGTATCGAAGCAAACAACATCACCAAAATCATCATAGTCTGCCATCATTTTAGCATCAGCCCAAAAAATGTTGGTTATCATATCATCTTCATCCACTTGAATACCATAAAAAAAGCAAGGATCTTCTGTTTTCATACTCTGCAAATACTCCAGAACACCACCTGTATCACCCGACTTCATTTGTAAGCTGCGCTTAGTGCGCAAGTAATTCTTGTAATCTACTTGAGCAAAACCAAGATTTTCCCGACCTCCTGCCTGTCTAGCCATGAACTCGTAAGCATTTTTAGGAGCGATGCCCGAAATATCAGCCAAGTCAACTTCCAAGGCTTGAGAGTTTGATACCTTTCAGTGTGATCTAAATAGGTGAGCCTTACTCGGGCTTGCTAGATTGTGTTCATGCTTTGCAATGAAGTCAACAACACGATATTTGCCTGTTTTCCGACAACTAATCTTTAACTTGGCCAAACATCCAAATCTTGTCTCGGGTCTATGAGACTTGTAAAAAGCATCACGCTTGTCTCTTCCTCTTTTACCTTGACACGAGCAAACAAAAACTCTATCGATCACTGTGTTATTGTGTTTATGAGACCAACCTCTTCGAACAGAAAAGCCAGTTGCTAATGCGTAAGCATTGTAGAACTCATATGCCGCATCTTCAGTTGCAAATTCCATACCAACTCTTGGAACAATATCCTTAGGTATCTTAGAATGAAGCGATTCCATCATTTGATCATCGGTACAGAAGTTTGTGGGGTTTTCTTCCTGCGCAAATTCTAATCGACGGCGTGGTTGTACTTCTTGTACAGTAGTATCCATAACCTGATAAATATAAGAAATCATCACTTTAAAACTTTCAATTGCATACATTCTAGGACATGTAAAATCTAAACTAAAATGAATAATTGAAGAGCAATATACTGATCAAAAGTCATACATTCTAGGACTAAAATAAACGTACACAAATACACAATTCAATTTCAAGGTAAATTATTCAAATTCAAAGGTTAGATAAAATTCAAAGGCATTAGAAGATTCATAATTCAGTATATGGAAAAAGAAGTCTTGAAGTGGTATGGAAAAATTAAGTCAAGTTTACACAAAAACCATAATTTGATCAGCCGAAGGGTAAGTTACTGATAATGACATGTACAGCAGTAGCAGCACTGGTACAGCAGATGGGTGGGTGAACAGAGGAAGAGCGGTGATTTGGACTGTCGCACCTGTAATTTCAGCCTCGAAGATTTTGCCATTTTTGCTGAACAGGCCGGCGTTGAACAGAGGAAGAGCGGTTAGGGAAAGAATCAGAAACGAAGGAAAGTGGAAGATTTTGCTAATTTTGCTGAATTATTCAGTGTCATTTTATTATTAAATATATATTAAAAATAATTACAGGTGGCCCAATTAAAATAATGCTATAGGATTTGCTACATGAGTAGCTACAGGTGATTTGGACTGCCTTTGTGCGACAGGATACCCTCGAGCTTCATCTGTAAAAGCTCTAAAAGAAGAGAGGGAGAGAGAGAGAGAGAGAGAGAGAGAGAGAGAGAGAGAGAGAGAGAGAGAGAGAGAGAGAGAGAGAGTCGTCAGGTTTGGACCGTGTGTAACCCTAATCCAGAAAAAGGAGATCTGGGTGGTGCCGTCATTGGTGTGGCTGAGCGATCTCCGCAAGAAGCTTCATGGAAGCTTTTCGGTTGCCCATACAGGGAGCTTCTTCTTCCTTCTTCCTCGTATCTCTTATGGTTTTCTGTGTTTGAGGTTCCATTGTTACTTGTTCTTGTGCTTAGCCACCATAGCCAACTTGTGACCTTGTTTTTCAGAAGCTTAGTGGAAACTGGGATCGGATGTCCCCTCTTGAGATCCCGCAGAGCAGGGTTCGCCCAAACTGCGTTACCAAATCGTGTGTTCCCTTTCTTTGTTTTGTTTTATTTTGGGTATTTTGCTTAGTTTTTGAGCAAAAAAACGAACATCAAATTGATATCAGAGCCAAGCTCTTTCGAAAACTAGGGTTTTGTGGCCTTGGGGTTCGGATTTAAGGACCATGTGTTCAAATTCAACTTGTGTCGCTTCTGCTTCTTTGTTTGCCTTCATTTGTTCTTCGTTGTGTGTTATTTTTTTCAAAAGGAAAAAAAATCAAACACAGATTTGTGGGTTTTTGTGTTGAAACCCGAGATCTCCCTTCAATTCACTAAGTCCCTTGTTATCCTTGTTGTGTTTTTCATATGTGTGAGTCTTCTTCGTGTCTTTTCTAATTTTCTGTTTTTGGGTTGTTGTTCAGGAACAAATCATGACAGAAAATGGGATGAGAATCAAACCCTTTGATGGGACAACTGACTTTGCTATCTGGTAGCCGAAGTTGAAGGCTATGTTGCACGGACACGGACACGGGGACACGACACGATACGGACACGAGAAAACGGCATTTTGAAAAATATAGGATACGATACGTTGGGGACAAGGCTATGTTGCACGGACACGGACACGGGGACACGACACGATACGGACACGAGAAAACGGCATTTTGAAAAATATAGGATACGATACGTTGGGGACACGGCAACATAAATAATATGTTGTTTTAAAGGTCTAAATAAAACTACTAGAAAGTCTAGGAGAAGAGGAGGTGCCTAACAGCAATTAGTACTACAACAACAATTAGCACTACAAAGTCTAGGAGAAGCACTAGTGCCTAACAGCAATGGAGAAGAGGAGGGTTTGAGTCTGATGAGTGATGTGCCATTCACGTGCTTTTAGATTTGAGATATAAGAGAAGAAAGTCAAAGTCGGTCAAACATCCCCAGCCCTTTTAATTAGAGCATGTGCCACTCACGTACTTTTAAAAATCCTATTTGAAATCATGTGACCTCATCTTCATCTTCTTCCTTAGGGTTTAGAAGTTCAGGTCGGGTCGCTGGACAAAGTTCGGCCTCTTCACCGCCTCGGAAACGTTTCAAATTCGTCCTCAAGCAGCCTTGTGTCCGTTTCTTCCCGGTCTCCGACACGTTGACCGTGTCCGAACAGATCCACCGTATCGCCGGTGTGTCGCGTCGTGTCGCCGTGTCGTCCTGTGTCCGACACATAAAACGGTTGTGCAACATAGGTTGAAGGCCATTCTCATCAAGGAAAAGTGTTGGAAGACAGTCCAAGAGGAGTACCATGAGGGAGCTACTAAGGTCATCAAGAAGGATCTAGATGAGACGACTCATTATGAGATTTTTATTAGGTTGGCCGATGACGTAGCTCGTCAGGTTGTGAGTATTACTAACCTAAAGTCGTGGGATACTCTGGAAACTCTCTGCTTGACTAAGTCCTTGCCTAGTCGTATTGCTATCCTGTGTCGTCTGTTTAATTTTAAAATGGACACCAATCAACCTTTGCAAACTAATCTGGATAAATTCTTAAGAATGACCCAAGATCTTGAGAGATGTGATAAAAAAGAACACTATTAAAGATGAATACTTGGCTAGCTATCTTGTTGCTTAATTCTCTGCCAGCTTAGTTTGACGTGTTTAAAGATGTTATACAGTACAGTCCAGACTTTATAACTAAAGACAAAATCCTTGAATCTATTGTGCAAAAAAATGAAAGTTTAAAAGTGTTAAAGTCTAAAAATGAAAATAGATATGAGGTTAAAACTGAGGTTTTAATGGTTAAAGGCCAGAAAAATAACAAGAATAAGAGTGTCATAAGAACCTCAGTTTTAACCTAAGATCAAAAAAAACAATGCCCCCAATCTAAAACTGAGATTCAGAAAATGAGTAATGTGCCATATGATGTAGCTGTTGGATTTATGATGTATGCTATGTTGTGTACTAGGCCAGATATTACCTTTGCTATTAGTGTTTTGAGTAGATTTATGTCTAATGCCAGAGAACCTCATTGGAATGCTATGAAATACCCGAGGAGAGATCTTTCTGGAACTGAAAAGAAATGTCTTGCATTTGCTTAACACAATCCTAAATATGAATTGACTAGCAATGTGGATTCTGATTATGCTAGTAATAAGGATATAGGAAGTCCACAACTGCTTTTTATTTCACATGGGCGAGAAACTGTGTATCTTGGAAGTCTCAGCAGCAATTCGTGGTAGCTCTTTCCTCTACAAACACTGAATACATGGCTGCAACAGAGGCTGCCAAAGAAGCTATTTGACTTAGAGGTCTCTTAGAGGAAATAGAAAAGAAAACTTATCTGCCTATTGTGTTCATTGATAATCGAAGTGTTATTTATGTGTGCAAAGATCCTTTATATCATGAGAGAAACAAACATATTGATGTTAGGTTTCATTACATCACAAAGAAGGTTAAATAAAAGTTGCTTAATGTGTGCAAGATTAAGAGTGTTTTGAATCCTTCTGATTTTGGCATCAAGGTTGTCACAGCTGATAAGTTTGCATATTGCAGGGATGCCCTACATATTCTAGATTCCCCTTAGCACCTGGATCGATGACGGGCGGGAGAAACACTAGGACCCTAAGGAGGCAGGAAATCTGAAGATCAATTACAAGATTAGAAGAGCAATTGTTTGTGATTGTTTAATCTTGTATAGTGTAATAAGTTAGGCATGTGTGTGGCTATGTCTTTTGAACTTGTAATAACCTAAGTGATGAAAAAATTTGCATAATCACTTATTTTAATATAGGACACATCCTCTAAGGCTGCAAGGACCACTTAGACATATTTATATGACTAAGGTTGGGATCCCTTGATCATAAGGTTCAGTGACCATATTTATTTATAAGTATTATGTATTTATATTTTTTTAACACGAAAAAACTCATTCTTGTATTTTTTTTTTGTAAGGCCTTATTCGCTTAGGCTGATCCAACCCAACTCGGAAAAGCTGACCTTACCTTGAGATCGTCGGAGGCTTGTACTAACCCTAGCTGAGAGCTCAGGTATATAAGCTCCTTTGGTGCTACAGGAAACCCTCGAGTTTCATCTGTAAAAACCCTAAAAGAAGAGAAAGAGAGAGAGGGTTGTCGGGTTTGGACCGTGTGTAACCTTAATCCAGAAGGAGAAGATCCAGGGGGCGCCGGTGGCGTGGCTAAGAGATCTCCGTGAGAAGCTTCATGGAAGCTTTTCGGTTGCCCATACAGGGGGCTTCTTCTTCCTTCTTCTTCGTTTCTCTTTTAGTTTTCTGTGTTTGAGGTTCCATTGTTACTTGCTCTTGTGCTTAGCCACAATAGCCAACTTGTAACCTTAACTTGTTTTTCTAAAGCTTAGTAGAAACTAGGATTGGATCTCCCCTCTTGAGATCCCGCATAGTAGGGTTCACCCAAACTTCTTTATCAAATCGTAAGTCCCCTTCTTTGTTTTGTTTTTAGTATTTTGACTTAGTTTTTGAGCGAAAAAACGAAAGTTATGATCAAACTAATCACCATGGGAGGTCGGGTTGAGTTTGGGCCGAGATTACACAACCATTGCGTTTGGATTGAGTTGATTTGAGATTTAAATAATTTGATTTCAGGGTTAGTAAATGAACGAAGTTGAATTAGATAAACTTACGAAGTTTTTTATAAAATTAGCAAAATTTGAGCAATTCGAATTTGAGTTGATTCATCCTCAATTTGAATTGAACGAGCTCAAATTAAATTTTTTTTCTAATCGAATCCGAGCCGAATCCAAACTTACCTACTCATGTAACACCATTTTTCTAGTACAATATGGGCTAAGTTGGCAAAACGTCCGGTCCACATAAGCTTTACCCGTAGTAGATGATGAATTGACATGAATGGTCGTCTCATGAAGTCATTCGATTATAATTGGAACTTAAAAGCTAACGCCTTTTCCGCCTCTCCCATAATTCTTATATTATCTTTCATTTCTAAATTAATTTAGACCAATGCACAATACATGGGTCTTTACTTGTTGCATTTTATATGAATCGCATTTATTGGTTTAACATAATCAAAATATAAAAAATAAAATAATGGAGGGGGACAAAATCTGAACTGGGAAGATGCAATTAGATGTGGGATTGTGAAATGGAGAAAGGGAGTGATCGGTTGTTGCTTCACTTTCAAGTCCTTCTCTGTCAATTCTCTTGCAAAAAAGGGCACAGAAAGGATGTAACATCCATCAAAATTGTCGATAGCTTTGTTTTCATATATCTCAAATCCGATTGAAAATTATAAACGACACATTAATTTAATGGAAAAAAATACATTTATATAGATGGAAGAACACATAAATTTATTTAGATGTTAATAATTCAGAAAAAGGTGCTTTTTTCGGTTCCAATTATAATAGAATGATCAAATTTGCTATACAACTCGATCATATATATGAATGATGAATCTACCTAGCTAGCTAACTCTTTAATAAAGATCTCTATCTAGGCAATTAATTACCCAACTGAATACTGTTTATTGCTTGGTAGGGAGATAAGTAGACGATGAAGATGAAGAGTAGTAGCCAAGGGAGCAATTGGAGGACCCTTGGAGCTTCAGCAGGCTAGAGACCGGCCCCGGATGAGTAATTGTCGAAGAAGACGACGATGACAAGGGCGGGCTCTCCGTCTTTTGGGAGGTGTTAGTGTTATTGGTCGGCTTTTCATTCCCGCTGCTGGGACCATCGTGCCTGATCCCCCTTAGCAATGCCGCAACGTCCTTCATCGTGGGCCGGTCGCCCGCCTTGTCGCTCGTGCAGAGCAAGGCGATCCCGAGTGTTTGGAGCATCTCTTGGATTTCGGTGTCCGGGTGGCCTTGCAGCTTTGGATCTATCACCTCAACTGGATCCCTCTTGTTCTTTAAATGGTCTCGGACCCATTCGATAACGTGTTGTTGGCCATCGGAAAGCGACGGGTCTGTGGGTTGCTTTCCCGTTACTATCTCCATCAGCACTACTCCGAAGCTGTACACATCGCTCTTCTCCGTAATCTTTTGCATTGTAGCGTACTCTAAAAAATGATGGATTAGACGTTATTGGTCGAAATTAACTCGAAAATTATCGAATGGGGTAGGTTGAACTCACCGGGAGCAAAGTAGCCATAGGATCCCGCAAGCTGCGAGTGAGGCGAAAACGACGAGTTTTGATCCTCGACGAGCCTAGCGAGACCAAAATCCGCTAGGCAAGCCTCGTAACGGTCACCTAACAAAATGTTGTGACACTTGACGTCTCGGTGGACGATCGGTGGGACGCAGTCGTGGTGCAAGTAAGCTAGCCCTTCCGCCACCCCGAGGGCGATCTTCAACCGCACCTCCCACTCGACCGCCCCGCCTCCACAGCCGTCGTGGAGCAACGCTCCGAGAGTGCCGTTCGAAATGTAGTCGTAGAACAAGACTTTCGATTTTCGGCTGGCGCCCCACCCGAGCAGCCTCACGATGTTCCGATGTCGGATTCTCGCAAGCGTGGCGATCTCCGATGAGAATGCCGCCATGGAGGCTTTATCCGATGAACAGAATCTCTTGACGGCAACGGTGGTTCCAGATGGGACGGTGACCCGGTACACTGTCCCGGTTCGGCCCCGGCCGACGATGTTGCCAGCAGTTAAGCTCCTGGCCACGTCAGCCATGGAGAGGTCTAATTTCTGGTAAAGAGTAACCTCCCATGGGGGGCCTATCTCCAGGTCATCGTCGTCGTCGTGGTCCCCGGCTAACCGCTTGCCTTTGTGGATGATGTAGAGTGCAGCGAGTAGCAAGGCACAGGCGGTGCAGAGGAGGACTATCATCGCCACCCTAGCCCCCACCGCCATCCTCCTGGCGGAGCCGGCGCCCCTGTTACCGGAGCAGTTGTTTCCGGCGATACAGAGACCTGGATTCCCGGCGAGCATGCTGACGGGGAGCTTTGCGAAGAATGTGGTTTCAGGGACTCGGCCGGAGAGGTTGTTGTAGGAGACGTTGAGCACGACTAGGTTTTCCAGGCCGGATAGAGGTTGCAGGTCGCCGGCGAGTTGGTTGTGGGATAGGTCAAGGACTCCGAGCTTGGTCAACGCTGAGAACTCCGATGGAATGTAGCCGGAGATCTGGTTCAGGCTCAGATTGAGAGCGATTTCCAGGGATGGAATCTTTCCAATGGCGCCGGGGATATCGCCAGAGAGACTGTTCTGGCTGAGATCGATCAACTGGAGTTTAAAGCATGATCCGAGTTGACTCGGTATTGCACCAGTGAGCTTGTTTTTCGCCATTACAAGCTTTGTGAGAGAGCTCAGAGATCCAAGCCCGGGGTTGACGACTCCGCCGATGATGTTATCGGAGACGTCGATGAACTGGAGAGAAATCATCGTGCTCAGACTCTCTGGCAGAGATCCGCTAATCGCGTTTCCATGGAGATCAAGAAACGTCAGATTCCGGCATCCGGCGATCTCCCCCGGCAAAGGTCCGCTTATCCGGTTGGATCCGAGATCAAGGAAGCTCAAGCTCCTGAGACTTCCGATCTCGCTGGGAATAGCGCCAGTGAGCTTGTTCTTTCTGGCACGGAAGCGGATCAGTGACGAGCAATTTCCGATCTCCGGCGGGATTTGGCCGGAGAGATTGTTAGAAAGAAGGAGGAGTTTGTTGAGGTTTCGGAGGTTAAAGATTCCGGGAGGAATTTGGCCAGTTAGGCCGTTGAGGGAGAGATCAACGGCTTCCAAGCTTCCGCAGGAAGATAGAGACCGAGGAATGCTCCCCTCCAGCTTGTTCTGCCAGAGGTAGAGGAGTGAGAGGTTCGCCAACCGTCCGATCTCCTCCGGAATCGCCCCGCTGATCTGGTTGTTATCCAGCATAATGTGCGTAAGCATGCTGCAGTTTCCGATCGACGCTGGTATCTCCCCGCTTATCTGATTCATGCTCAATTGAAGTTCCTGTAACCAACAGATTTTAGTTGAAGTGGCAATGTACAGTACAATTAATTGGAAATGCAATCATTTGATTGACGCCAAATTACAACGAAATCTACCTGTAGAGAGGTGAGATTTCCGATCGAATCCGGAAGCCGGCCGGTGAGGGAGTTCATCGACATATCCACAATCAGTAGACCAACGCAGTTTCCGATCTCCGGCGGGATAGTCCCTACTAAATTGTTCTGCCACAGAAGGAGATTCTCAAGCACCTTCAATTTCCCTATAGATGGCGGGATAGCTCCGACGATCGAGTTCTCGTACAAATAGACATTCTGCAAACTCTCGCAGTCTCCAATCTCAGGCGGAAGCGCACCGGAGATGAGCGCGGTGTAGATTGCAATCGTCTGAAGCTTCTTCAGCAAGCCGATCGAACTCGGTAGCGGGCCGGAAACGCTCGTCTCAGCCAGACCAAGCATTTCCAAGCCAGTACAGTTTCCGATCTCCCATGGCACCTTACCTCCAAGGTTCTTGTTCCCGCCAGCCCTAATCACCGTCAAATTCCTTAGGGTTCCGATACTCGCCGGAATCTCCCCGCTCAGCTGGTTATCATAGAGTATTAGCCACCGTAAGCCGGTAAGGTTCCCAATCCCGGCCGGAACGGGGCCCACGAGGCGGTTCGTGTTCAGGTAGAGCCCCTCGAGCCTGCTGAGCTGGCAGAGCTCGTCGGGGATGGGGCCCGCGAGGGCATTGTCGCTGAAATCGATGTGGGAGAGCAAACCGAGCTGCAATCCGATCTCCTTGGGGATGGAGCCGGTGAGGTTTGTTTGCGATAATGTCAGCCGGGAGAGGGAGGTCCCCAGGGCGGAGAGGTTCGCCGACGGGAGGGCGCCGTGGAGGTCGATGGACCGGAGAGCGATCTCGATGACGTCGTTTTTGTAGTCGCAGGTGACACCAGTCCATCCACACGGGAGCTCGTCGTTTTGGTCCCAGTCATTGAGGGCGTCCACTGGGCCGGAAAAGGAGCGCTTCCACGCAAGGAGGGCGGCGCCCTGGGGATTGATTGCAGCGGTGGAGAGGATAAGGAGGAGGAGGAAGAAGGAGGTGATTTGGGGGAAATTGTAAAAGGGGGGTTTGGATTGATTTATTGGCATTAGAAAAGAGGGGCTACAAACTCCGAGAACCAGAAAAGGAGGAAGGTTTGGGAAATGAGTTTATGGGGGGGTGTGATTGTAGGTGAATTTTTATTGTTTTTAGGGCTCTTGGGGAATGCAAGAACAAGGAGGGAGAAACCAAGATCATGTCTTTGGAGTAAGCAGGGGGGAGGAGGAGGTGGAGGAAGAAGATGCAGAAGGTTAGGGTTTAATTGAATTTAAAATGCAAATTGGGATTAAAATAAGAGGAGCCATAATCTCTGGATCCAAGAAAACCCAGCTAGGCGTAAATGGTTTTTTCTTCTTCTGCCTTTGCACTTGCAGAGGAGAGAGACAGAGATGGCGATGGCAAGGCAGTAGCCAGTAGGTGTGTTGCTCTGCTTTGCTCTGTTTTTTTAATCATTTACACCTTTTTTTTATTCTTAATTATTCATAAATGAGTCTATTTCTAGTTCAGTTTTACAGTAATTTGAAAGGACTTGGTGGTTTGCTGTTCGTTTGATACTCTGATCGGTCCATAAGGACGCTCTATAAAGTCGGGAACCTCTCTAACTCTTATCTTGTTTTGAAAAAAAAAATTGAAATAGGTGGCACACCACCACCACCATTAGACCATCCACATCCCATTGAGTTTATAATCCTATTTATGACCTCTACTCACATACGAATTTTCGTATTCACTCCGTCTATGTGTTTTTTTCACACATCCCACAATATAGCCTCCATCTCATTTATTTTTATTGTGAGTTAGTAAAACCTTAATTTTTCGCATATAATTTATTTATAAAATCAAAATGTTATTACAGTTGATTATATTTTTTTACTATATACATTTCGGTGTAAAAAAATCATAAATCGGATATAATATTAATATTTCAAATTAAAAGAAAATTTGGAAAGAAAAAAAGGAAAAAGAAAGTTTTGGAGGAAAGAGAAAGAAGAAAAGATCAAATAGATTTGATTGGTGGAGAAGAGGACCCACACAATTTGCACTCTGTTAAAGAGAGGTGGAAATTTGAAGGGGTGGAAATTTTTTTAGCATTTTTGACACTCAAAATACATGGGATGTGGGGTGTTTTTTTAGTGAGAGTTTAAATTCCTCACATTTCCCACTTGGGATGTGGATGGTCTTAAAGAACTCTATGATGGGAAAAATTATCAAGAAAAAAGTATAAAATTAATTTCGATGGTTCGGACATTTCCTCCGCAGGTTTCATCATGCGCCCACTTGGGTGAGCCTATTGCGGCCGGAGGAGCTCAGCTTGGTTCGAAGAATGCACTGGCATCAGAAGCTCCAATGTATTCTGATTGAGGGCAATAGCTTGATGGAATGATGGTGATCAACACTCTTCGTGGTTGTTAATTAGACGTGTCCATGGGAGATTGAAATCTCATCTTGGATATCCTTCTCATCCTCGAGCAGTTCGAGGTTATTGGAATCTCCCGTATATTCTGAGAGATTAATGGGAGTGCGGATTGCGTTGCTCGCCTCTCACAGTCGAATGCCCGGGCTTTACCTCTTCATGATAGAGACTTTTGTATTTGCATCCGCAAGGATGTCATTGAATGGTGGTTCAGTCTATCCACATTCAAATCATCACTTATATATAAAAAATTAAAATAGATTCATAAAAACACTCTTATTTGTTGTTTGTGACATACATAGTAGTAAATTATAATAAATTTTATAAATCTTATAAAATTAGAGATATTTAAGTTTAAGTCGAGTTGAGTCAAACTTGTATTGCATTTAAATGTACTCAACTCTTTTTTCTCTGGTGCAGATAAGGAGATTTAGATAATTTACACAATATTAAAAATCACCCTTTGAGGCAGATTTATTGTGGCTGGGAGTGAGTTATCTTTATGATGAAAGTGATTACTTTAATTAGCTTTAATCTTTTGCCTTTTGTAGTGTTAAAAAGCGGTGATTTATGGGCTGTAAATTTGTGTGTCAGTTGTGAACACATGAAATATGATCCGTTGTGGTAAAATTTAATCACCACCCTTACTGTGTAAGGAAACTTACAAACACATGATCACGAAAGGAAGTGGTGGTAATGGCAGCAAGATGTGAAGATTTTAGTTCTAAACAATGTTATAAGTTGCAGATGGTGTCAGCAGCCATCAAGCCACCACTCAAAAGTTGAACAGTGACCAAACCAGTAACATGGGAGAGACATGGTAGGTTCAACACTTAATTACTTATTTATGGTTAATTTATTTGATATTCGGTTTATAAATACTCTTATTTTCTTTTGGATTTATGGTATAGTAGATTAGTAGGTATTATATCAGTAAAGCTTAGGATCACTCAATTACTTCGTCAAGGAGCCAAATATGATAATCTCTGTTGTAATCTCATCTCAAACTTGACCTTGACTCGTTTTGATATTGAGCCTGACTTGAAATAAAGAGCAAAATTAACTTGAACTAGGCAAAAAAGCTCATGAGCTGAATCTGAATATAAAGTAAAACTCGATTCCAAAATTAGAACTGACTCGTTCAGCTTAAATAATAGTCGCATCTTCCAAATCGCAAATTTAAGGTTTTCAAATATATTTGGAAAAAAAAATCATTGAAAAATTATTTAGCATCTCCAATTTTTTTTCTTTCTAGGTCCGCCACCGGGTGGGTGAGTCACAATATGTTAATCTTACCAAATCGTGCAAGAGGGAAAATGAGATAGTTTGGAGCCATATCCTCTGTCCCCCTCTTCCGTCCCCCCTCACAACATTCTAATTAAAAAGAAAAATAAATTAGAATTAGAAATAAATAATAAAAGATTTTTTAAAAAAAAATTTGTGAGTAGGGACAGAAGGAGGGGATAGAATTGGGGACAGGCGATTTGGACTCAGTTTAAGTTCAGTAAGTTAAACTGTATACATAAAAAAAAAAGCATCAATTTGAAAGTTGGGACCTTCTTATTGTTGAAGGTTTTAATTTACTCTACAATTCCACATGATTACAAGATCTAGCGGTAATGCACTAGTATGCACCCACCAATCAATCCATCTCTTCATTAAATTAATTTTATAAAATTTGATTTAATCACATCCATTACAAATGAAGAAGTTAGGTCATGTTTGGTCCTGATATACACATATTAAATATTAATTAGATAAGGGTATCTCGTATTCCTCTTTGATATGTTAAGTAAATCAGAATATGAGTTTCAGATTGGGTGAAACCAATTCGGATTTTCTAGTGGATGACTACAGACTGTTTTGAGAGGGCTGCTTGGTAAGGAGGGGATGCTCAGTAAGGAGGGGCTACATGCGGTTTTGAGAGGCTCCTTTTACTGAGAGGGTTGCTCGGTAAAAAGGGTTGTAGTGGATGGAAATCGCAATGGAGGGAAGTAAAAAAAACCGAAGGTCGGTTTGCACAAGCTGTTTTAGGGTTGTTCTGAGAGGTTAATCTGGGGTTGCACATGCAAGCTATTCTGGGGCTTCCTCGGTTCGGTTTGGCGTCAGATTTCAGTTGATCAGTAAGGAGGAACTATAGGTTGTTTTGGGGCACAAGCTCGGTTCGATTTGGTGTCAGATTTGGGCTGATCGAAGGTCGGAACTGAGTTGGGAGTGTCGGATTTTGAAGTTGAGGAGGGAAGCAACGATATTGAAAGAGAAGCAAGAGAAAACAAACCCTAACCCTAGATCTGAAATTTCTTCTTTCAATTGGAAATTTTTCAACAAATAGAAGACCAAACTATAAAAGGACAGACAAAAAGTGAAAAATATATCTTGATCGGGTTGACAAATCCAGAGACAAGAGGCGTCATTGTTCTAAAGAGAAGTGATGAGGGAGAAAGAAGATAATTGTGTATTTTGATATCCCCGGTTAAAAGGGTATATGAAATTAGATAAAAATAAAATGAAAATGAAAATTTAGGTATATCACTTTGATATTCATACACACATCTAGAATATCCACAAGGATTTGGGGTAAAATGTACACATTTACACAAGATGTGTAAAAATGCACATCACTTGCATTTTACACACCATTCAAATACAATTCATTTAAAATAAAAAAAAAATAAAATAAAATTATTAAAAAATAAACCAATGAAATGGTCTTACTTTTTATAAAAGTTTATGCACATGAGTGAGGTGGTGTGCTCAAATTTGAACATTAGACTATCCACAATGGTAGTGTGCAAATGTGCAAATGTGTATTTTTTAGACATTTTTTTAGCTCAATTGGTTGTTTTATGTGTGTGCAAATGTGCACAATTGAGCATGCGATGTGTAAATTTGAGCACACCATCTCCCCCATGTGCAAAAACTTTTACAAAAAAAAAAGACAATTTCATTGGTTTATTTTTTTATGATTTTATTTTTCTTTTTGTTTTAAATGAATTGTATTTCAATGGTGTGTAAAAAATGCACATTTCACCAATGGAGCAAATTGCACACATATCATGTGCAAATGTATAAATTTTGCACAAAACCATTGTGGATGGTCTTATATGCTCAAATATGTTGTACATTTGCACACACGCAAAACAACCTATAAAACTAAAAAATATCTAAAAAATACAGATTTATACATTTACACACCACCATTGTGATTTGTGGATGATCTTTTACTAAACATTAGATATGGATACGAATGATATCAATACTCGTATCATACATATACCAGTACCCATCACTAAACGGGCCCTTAAAAAGGAATCAACAAAGGGCGATGCTAAATTATGGGCACCTTGTGAGCGTAGTCACGTCACGTGCCTCGGACATGTGGATATGACTTCATTATCTGTTAAAAAAGGATTAATTAATTACTCCGTAATTAGGAGTATGATCTAACCCAATAAGAAATGATTTGGTCCAAAGACAATATGTCAATATATTCGGAGATTACTATTTTGTATACTGTCAAACACAGTGGAAAAGAATTAAAAAAAAAGGACGATTATTAGTATTAGGGAAACCATCTTAGGAATTTTTTGAAAGGAGCTTCTCCACTATTAATAGTTGTCGGCTAACTTAATTACTAAATTTATAAACGAATTATGTTATTTATCCTACATTAGAAAACTTGTTAATTCGTATATTATATATGGAAAAAATTTATTCCTAAGAAATAAATGAATTTTTTTTTGCTGATTTAAAGAAATTAAAGTTACAAATTTTCAATCAAGTATAAGCTGGTAAGGATGACCTGCCGTGATTAGAAGGTTAATTATGAGTTCGAATTCCCTCTCCCATATTATAATGGGCTTAGTACCTACCTATGAAAAAAAAGTTATGAATTTTCATATGTATAAATACTTTTTGATAGATCAGCTAAAAAAAAAATAGCTATTCCAAATTGTTTTTTTTTTTCAAATAGGTGACAATCAACCTAACTATGTGTACATGTATTATATGGGGCATGCATGCACAATCTTTTATATATATACATTTATAAAAGTGAGAATTCAAAAAACCAAACAAATTATAATTTGATTAACCGAGAGGACAAAATTAAAAAATCAATAAGACGGAGAAATCGTCAAATAGCACAAACAAAGAAACGAGGTTAACATAAAAGACATGTATAATCACGAATCGTCGAATCAAGACTCGCTTTTCTGTTAATGAAGAAAGTGTGAGAAGTCAAACACTACTGAAGTATCATCGCTATCGCTGGTGAACAGGTATGTACAATCGATTGCATTTGAGAAAACTGACCTTTAATTATTATTTTTTTTCACAAATATTTTGAATCTGATAGAATATAAATAATAGAAAGTTAGGAATTTTAGGCATTCAGCTGGTCTTGTATATAATTATGATTGACTACCTCTAATTTCAGTTCGTTTCCATAGCACCTCATGTGTGCCATGGGACAAGCTGTTCCCTGAAAGACCTTTTTTTAATTTAATTAAATTATTTATATGTATATGGCATATACTTTAATACATTTTTTTTGTGTTAGCTTAGATTTTAATAATAAACTCGTTGTCTCTAATCTTTTTTTTTATAAAATTAAATCCACTTATAACACAAGCACGCAAGGTACACCATGTTTTCAAATTAAATATAAGATCTTTTAATCTATATTTAAAATAATTTAAAGATGAATCTAACAAATTACAAAAACTACACATGAAATATTATTTCCTTTGCCACAATAATTCTTTTTTGGTTGTTGGGCCGATCATCAATTGTGATCACTAACAAATTACAAAAACTCCAAAAAATTTGTTAGTTTGTTGTGTACTATTGGGTGAAATCCAAAACTCTAACTATATTAATTACTTGTATTTAAACTAATTAATTTATTTTGTTATTTTCCCTTCAACAAAACGCATTATGATAATATTCACACATATTTTTTCTAACGATAAATATTATATACCATATATATTTTAAAAAAAAAAAATTGGTGTACGTCTAGTAGTAGTACGTAACTTGAACTATTTACTTCCAATTCATTTTTATTATAAAGTTGATATAATTAATGTATATTTTTTGGATGATCATGGACATATAGTATAATATAGTGGACTCAACTAATTTTTTAGAACGATAGGTTACATTTTATTTTAAAATAATTTAGGAACTCAAATTAATAATTTTTTTTATCAAGTGCACAACCATGATATGACATCTGCCTTTGGAGTCCGAATATAATTTTTAGATGATCTTGTACAGTGAATTTTTCGTAAATACTGACTTCTAGAGTTGATAGGTATTTTTGCCTAGAAACAGTTTACTTATATCTCATTTCGAATGAGGTAAGACATTATGCCGATTTGGAGAGTTGGTGTTATATATTATTTTCAAACAAAAATGTCTACTAACTCTGAAAGCTTAATTTAATCGACTCGAGTGTACGATAACCCCTTAAAATATTTGATGGGAAAGGATAAATAAGGTGTTATTTGTACTTGATAGGTTAAGAAATAGGGAGTAGTGAGAATG
Organism: Persicaria maculosa; assembly: GCA_963922045.1. Lineage (NCBI taxonomy): Eukaryota > Viridiplantae > Streptophyta > Magnoliopsida > Caryophyllales > Polygonaceae > Persicaria > Persicaria maculosa. The sequence goes on along the minus strand of OY998259.1, from coordinate 68,113,979 downwards.
TTTCACATCAAGATCGATCGTATTTATTTGAAAGATGAAAGGGCCGAAACCAGCCAAACCCAAAACGACATAACATAAAGGTGATACAAAATGTGTCGAAATGATGATTGCAACAGCAAATTTGGAGGCCCTTTAACCACTAATAATTGGTTCTGAATTTGATGTTCACATTTAATTTCATGATTTTGCAACATAGTTTTTGAGTTGTTCTTGTAATTAATTACTAGTACTAGTTTAGGATGAAAAATGATACGGGTTTCGAGTGAAATCTAAGATTCAAACTGCATTAAAAATATTGTTTATTTTTACTTCTTAAAATGTTTGTTATACACACGGTGGTTTTTTTCGCCATTGAGACAGTAGTGCCGTCGCCGACGTCCGGAGTCGCCGTCTAGGACAACGACACTGCGGGCTGAGGAGGAGATGGAGCCAATACCAACTATCCAAGTCGGCAACATGCCTTGCAAGCCTTCATTCCCTTCTTCATTCAGTGCCTCTAGTGACTTCGCAGGTTTACCGCTACTGAATTGCAATGTCGGTGGAATTAGCGCCTGAATTTACCTATAAATGTCGAGCCTCTAGTGCCTTCGTTATTCGCCACAATCACCGACTCCGGAGTTCGGCATCGGCGTCGTACGGACGGCGAGATACTGCCGTGCCGACAGCATGACCGTATAAAAAACAAGTAAGGTTAGTAGTGTTTAGGCAGTTAACTAATTAAAAAACCATTCCCATTTTTTTAAAATGAAAGTGGCTATATTGAAATATGGGGTTGTCCAACATATAAGTTTGGTGGACTACTCCTCTTATTGTCAATTCATGTCTCACGTACGTGAGCTCGCACACGACTTCTTTTTAGCTTGTTTTGACTGTTGAGCTATGTTTCAGCTGCCAGTGACGTCTTCAGCTGATCAACAACACCAACAGAGCATCTCCAAAGTGCAGCCACATGAGAAAGCTATAGGCTGAGTTGTATAGGATCAATTCCCGTGTAACTAACAAGAGTTGATTAGCTGTTGTTGATTGCTTGTATAAATAGATGGTGCTCCATCTGTAAACTCATCCAATTCAATGAAACAGAAACAGATCACAGCTTCTCCCATTTTCCCGCGCATTCCAACTGCCTCTTTCTTCCTCCTCTGATGAACATTGCGAGCTCCCAAATCAATTGATCGTCGATCAACATGGTATCAGAGCACAGCGAAGAATCAGATCCTCGGAACGTCGTGGTTGCTGGAATCGATCCAATGGATGAACTCTTTCTCCATCACTCGGAGAATCCGAGCTCGATTCTCTCCACACGACTCCTTGATGGAAAGAATTACAGTCACTGGCGAAGATCTGTGGAAGTATCGTTGCTGGCGAAGAAAAAAATCGGCTTTGTCACCGGAACCTGTAAACGACCGGTCGCCGATCTGCTCCTTCTACAGCAGCACTGGGACAGATGCAACAATATGGTACTCTCTTAGCTTTTGCACTCTGTGAATAAAGATATTGCCGAATCTGTGGTTTATTGTCGAAATGCCTCGCAAATTTGGAAAAATCTGGAGAGCCGATTTGGTGTGGCAAATCGGACTCGTTTATATCAAATTCAGAAAGATGTAATTTCAGTTGAGCAAGGAAATCTCAACATTCGAGATTATTTCACCAAATTTAAGAAATCCTGGGATGAATACATCAATTTTGTCGAATGTGAATCATGCGAGTGTGGTTCAACCCTTGCTATGTCAAGGATGATCCAAGATCAGCAGGTGATCTTCTTCTTGATGGGACTCAATGAGTCTTACAGCAGTGTTAGAGGCAATATCCTCATGATGAAACCACCTTCAGGCATTGATGATGCCTACATGTTCCTGGTTCAAGATGAACAGCAAAGAGGTGTAAGCAAAGGTGCTGCTTCAGGAAGTGATGCTTCTGCCTTTGCATCACAGTCCAAGGGAAATTTCAAGAAATCTTTGTTTTGTGAGCATTGCAAAATGACTGGTCATGTAATGGAAAAGTGTTGGAAGATTCACGGGTATCCTTCCAATTCAGGGGGCTCAGGAGGATCTTTCTGTGATCACTGCAAGATTGCAGGTCATACCATGGACAAATGCTGGAAATTGCATGGCTATCCATCCAACTCATCAAGCATGAGCAATGGAAACACACAGTCTTCCAATGGATCTCACCCTTTCTGCACTCATTGCAAGACCCTTGGCCATGTGATTGATAGATGTTGGAAGCTCCATGGATATCCCACTGATAGCTCATCTGCATGAGCTCCAAAGAAGATAGCTGCAACTGCCACTTTATCAGCTTCCATCACTCAAGAACAATACCAACAGCTGTTGTCTCTTCTACAACATCATGAAGTCAAGGAATCCTCAGCTATGTTGGCAGGTATGAAATCCTGTCTCTTTTCTTCATTGCTTAATTCCTCTTGGATACTGGACAGTGGAGCCAGTGACCATATGAGCCCCAACCTTAATCTCTTCCACTCTTTTGAGCCATCCTCAAAGCCATCTTCCATCACCTTATCAAACAACATGAAAGCCAACATCACCAACATTGGAACTGTCAAAGTTAACAATGATATTTCTCTCAAAAATGTTCTCCATGTTCCAGATTTTCACTTCAATTTAATGTCCATTCATAAACTCACAAAAGACATACAGTCCAATGTGATTTTTACTCCATCTTCATGCATCGTCCAGGGCCCTTTGTTGAAGAATCCTCTGGTTGTTGGAAGTGAAGATCGTGGATTATACATTGCACACAAGCCATATGAGCTGCCAAATTCTCGTGAGTTGTCTCAAATTCTGCAATTTGACTTTTCCAAATGTAATAATGTGTCATCTAGTTTCATGAACACTGCTGCTACTGGTTTGTCTGCTATTTGTAAAGTTGAACTCTTACATTGTCGAATGGGGCATTTGCCTTTCTCTCAAATCAAATTCATAGATGATACTATACACATTGCTTCCCCACCATCCATTTGTCAGATTTGTCCTAGACAACCATTTTTGCTGAGATCACACAGGTCTGCAGCTCCTTTTGACCTTGTTTACTTTGATACATGGGGACCATATCAGTTCAGTACTCACAATGGTTTCAAGTACTTTATAACCTTGGTTGATGACTTTTCCAAAAGCACATGGATTTACTTAATGGCATCCAAAACCAACACTTTCAACATTTTGTCCAATTTTGTGTCTCTCATCAAAACTCAATTCCACACTAGTATCAAAGCCATGAGGTCAGACAATGCTGCTGAGTTCATTGACCAAATTTTGTCCAATTTCTTTGCCAAGCATGGCATAATTCATCAAACCAGTTGTGTTGAGTCACCCCAACAAAATGGAGTTGTTGAGAGGAAACACAAACACTTACTAGAGGTAGCCAGGGCTTTGAGATTCCAATCCAAAGTGCCTATACAGTACTGGGGTGAGTGTGTAATGACTGCCACATACTTGATTAACCGTTGTCCTTTACCAGTTTTGTCCAATAAATCTCCTTATGAACTCCTCTTTTATAAACCTCCTACCTATGCCCATCTCAGAGTGTTTGGATGCCTGTGCTTTGTGAGTACTTTGAAGAGAGGAAGGGATAAATTCCAACCTCGTGCTAAACCATGTGTTTTCTTAGGCTACAACTATGGCAAATGTGCTTATACTGTTCTTGACATCACTTCTAAGGCTGTGTTTCACACCAGAGATGTTCAGTTCTTTGAAACACACTTCCCTTTCCATACCACCACACTACCTGACATTACTCTTCCACCTCCTTCCACTGAGTTCCCTTCTCATATTTTTCTTCCTCTTACCACATCTTCACCATCGCTAGACACAAATGAATTTCCTTCCATTGACTCTTCTCCCTCACCTTCACCCAATACATCAATTGTCACATAGTGACAGCCTTTCACCCAATCCACAAATTGCTGCTCCACCTTCAATTACCCCACCTCCTGTTGCCCCCAACCTCAGGAGATCATCCAGAGTCCATCATCCTCCCACTCATCTCAATGACTTTGTATGCAATGTATGTGATAGAGCATGTTTAGTATTGCATTATAGATTACATTTAGCATAGTTTAGTTGTGAATAGTGCATATTTTAGTTACAATTACATGTTTACCGGTGATGTTGGAAGAGTCGGTATCTATGCAATTTTATGGTTAATTTCAGGTAAAGGTGGATCCGACGAGGAATGAGGAGACTCTTGGATGAAGGAAGATTCAAGTTGAGGAAGAAAAGTGAAGAGCACGGGAGCGGAGTCGAATTTCAAGAGCCTAAGTGAATAACAAGTCAGCAAAAGTTGTCACCAGACATGATGAACTTGTTTCGCACTTTCTGGAGGCCTCGGTGATCCGATTGACTATTATAACCATGCGTTGGAAAGCTCTCTTCGAGATCTACAACTTTTGTGTTGACATCGAGATCAAATTCGAAACGGAAAAATTGCTGTGAACAGTAAAAGCCGCCCCGTGGCCCGAACCTCTGACGAGCGATTTCGCTGATCGCCGGCCGCCCCGCGGCCCTCGCAGAAACACGCTGTTCAGAATTGGAATTTAATTAGGGTTTTTTGTTTTATTCTTTGGCCGACTTGTTAGAGGCTTTATAAGACTTTTCTAGTTTATTATTTCATTAACCTTATGCACATTATTCCATTGTTGAGAGCGCCGTTGAGCATGAGCAACTAAACTCTCAAGGTTTCGCCTACAGTTTGGATCTTTGATTGTTGAATTGTGAGTTTCTTAATCTAGTTCTTTTTCCTATTGCAATGTTTTGACTTCTTTGTGCTTAATTGCTTGAATGTATTTTATTCTCTCTGGCCTGATCAACTAGTTAGAGTAGATTCATTCAATTGCCAGGGTTTTGCAGATTCCTCGTAGCGAACCTTAACCCAAGTGACAAACATATCCCTTTAGGACTCGTAGGACTAATTGGATGTGTAGGAAGTTGAATATATGTTAAATATCGACTCGTAGCTTGATATTGCATGTACCTTGGTTAATTCATATTCTTAATGCTATCTCTAGGTTCAATCTTAACCGTGTTAGGGTTGTTTAGAGATAAGGGTTGCTAGGACTCGTAGGACTAGTAATTTACCTAAGATCTGGACAAGGACATTGATAGGAAAAGACAAGAACTAGAGGCTGAAACAAGGATCGAATTCATCAATCGAAGTGATAAATTGTAGGTGAACCTATTTCTCTCCATTTAATTCTAAACCCAATTTACTTTGTTTGCTTGCTTCCGCTTTGCTAAAAGGCGGACCTTTTTCACACCAAAAAAACCCCCATATTCTTACTAGCGATTAGAATTAGACTTGAATTTAATAGATTTCCCTGTGGATCGATCTCTTGCTTACACGCTATACTAGTTGTGAGTTTGAGTATTCTTTGGCAAGAACAACGACAGGTTTTCCTCTTGTCAGTATGCTCCACTTCTTCTATATCTCACTATCCTACAGCTTTCTTTGCATCTTCTCTCCCATCCACATCATTTTCCTTTTTGTCCAAAATCACCACATATATTGAACCAACCACATATAAAGAGGTTGTCCAGGACTCCAATTGGATTTTAGCAATGAAAAAGGAGTTGGATGCTCTAACTGCCAACAACACTTGGGTACTTGTTCCTTTGCCTACAGGAAAGAGAGCTATAGGCTGTAAATGGGTCTTCAAAGTCAAGTTAAAAGGTGATGGCAGCCTTGAGCGCCACAAAGCTCGGCTGGTTGCCAAAGGTTTCACTCAAACTGAAGGCTTAGACTATCATGAAACCTTTTCTCCTGTTGTCAAAATGACAACCATTAGGACTGTCATTGCCATTGCTGCTGCCAACCAATGGTCTCTTCATCAAATGGACGTCAATAATGCCTTCCTTTATGGTGATCTATATGAGGAAGTTTACATGAAGCCGCCTGAAGGGTATCCCACTGCTGGCAATCTTGTTTGCAAACTTCAGAAATCACTCTATGGCCTTAAGCAAGCCAGTCGTCAGTGGTTTCACAAACCCACATCTGCATTATTGGCCCTTCAATTTGTTCAAACAAAACTGGATTATTCCCTGTTTACCAAGAGAGCTAATGGCCACATCACCATTGTTGCTGTATATGTGGATGACCACTTGGTCACTGGTTCAGATCCTCTATAGATTTCCAATCTCAAAGCATATCTTGATCACAAGTTCAGCATCAAGGACTTAGGCACTCTACATTACTTTTTGGGCCTTGAGGTGTCTTACAGCTCAAGTGGAATTCATTTGTCTCAACACAAGTTCAGTAAGGAAGTGATTAGTGAATCAGGCCTCACAAACATCCACACTGTTTGCACTCTACTTCCTCAAAATCTGAAGTTATACCCTCTCCAAGGTGATCTATTGCCAGATGCATCTTATTACAGAAGAATGGTTGGTAAGCTGAACTTTCTAACCCACACTCGACCAGATCTATGCTTTGCCACTCAATCTTTAAGTCAGTTTCTCCAGTCTCCTCGTACCTCTCATCTAGAGGCACTTCATCACACCATTAGATATCTTGCTGGGACCCTACACCATGGAATAGTTCTCAATGGTTTTGACAAGCCCAGGATTGCAGCTTACACAGATTCTGACTGGGCTTCATGTGGCTATACGAGAAGATCTGTTACTGGATTTGTCATCCTCTTAGACTCCTCTCCCATTAGCTGGAAATCCAAAAAGCAGGGAGTAGTCTCTCGAAGCTCCACTGAGGCTGAGTACAGAGCCATAGCTCAAACTGCAGCTGAGGTAACATGGTTGGTTCGTCCTCTTGAGGAGTTAGCAGTTGCTCCAGTCAAACCAATCACTCTCTACTGTGATAACCAATCAGCTATCCATCTTGCTCACAATCCTGTCTATCACGAGCGCACGAAACACATAGAGATTGACTGCCATTTTACTAGACAAAAGGTTGTCGAAGGCTTGATTGATTTATGTCATGTCCCAACCTCTTCACAAATTGCTGATGTCCTCACTAAAATTCTTCCTTCTCACCAGCAAAATGAATTGCTTGGCAAACTTGGGCTTTCAACACCCCAAGTTTGAGGGGGGGTGCTGAGCTATGTTTCAGCTGCTAGTGACGTCTTCAGCTGATCAACAACACCAACATAGCATCTCCAAAGTGCAGTCACATGAGAAAGCTATAGGCTGAGTTGTATAGGATCAATTCCCGTGTAACTAACAAGAGCTGATTAACTGTTGTTGATTGCTTGTATAAATAGATGGTGCTCCATCTGTAAACTCATCCAATTCAATGAAACAGAAACAGATCACAGCTTCTCCCATTTTCCCGCACAGTCCAACTGTCTCTTTCTTCCTCCTCTAATGAACATTGCGAGCTCCCAAATCAATTGATCGTCGATCAACATTGACCCCATCGAGCCTAAGGATGGGCTAATGTCTGCTCTAACCCGCCATATTTTTAAAAATAAAATAAAAAATAGGTAGGGGGGAATTAAAAAAAATTATGCATTTGTTTATATAAATTAATAAGAGTTTTGTTAATAAAAATTATAAATATATGAAAATTTTAGTCTATCCAGCACACCCAAATTTTATTTTCTAGTTACATGCCTTATACTAAACACAATAAGGGCTTGTTTGGTTAGCTAAAAAATAACCCATCAAACACTTTGTTAGAGTTTGGCCAAATAAAAAATAATTGTTTCACCTCCTCAAATGAATGAAAGTGTTTTCAACCTCAAACGGATCGGCCCATTTTATTACCTCTCATTTTTAGGGTGTTCTGTCACCTCTCTCTCTCTCTCTCTCTTCAAACAGATAGACTCTCTCACGCTTTGTGCCTCTCTCTCTCTCTCTCTCTCTCTCTCTCTCTCTCTCTCTCACCTCGATCTCTTCTCCCAACGCCGACGAATAGTCGAAGAAGACGTGCTCACATAGTCGGTGTTTGCTCTCGATCTCGTCCTCCAGCTCGCTCCACCCCATCTTCGGCAACCGTTGTACAGCGAGAGCACTCCTTCTTGATAACCGGCCGCACCATCTGGATCGCCTCTCTGCCCCCATCGATATGGGTTGCCTCCTCATCCTAAGCTCATCAGTGTCCTCAAATCTTTCTAATTTATGAAATTGGGGAATCAAAATTCCTAATTTGTGAAATTAGCTAAAAATTTGGTGGAAAATTGAAAACCCTAAAATTTGAGAAAATTGGGGAAGTTTTTTGAATCCTTTCCATTGTTCTTGAACCAAACAAAATGAAGGGATAACACAATGCGTTTCCTTTTCCTTCAATTTTTCAATCCGTTTACGTTTTCAAATTTAACTCTCAACCAAACGGCCCTAAATTTGGTTATATAAATCATTGCTATAATGTTATTTATGTACCCAATAACTCAAAATAATCCAGCTTGTAAAAACTGATCATTGAAATTAAACTATGTTAAATAAACAAATCTTGTGATTTGAATTTGCAATTTAATGCCCTACTTTTTTTTTGATATATAAATCATCATTCATTAAACAGAAATAGTCAAATCCTCCAACAAAACACTTGGAAGTCTGAAATTTAAAAAAGAACCAGTAAAATCAAATGACAACGTGTGTGATCCCCTCCCTCTCCGCAAGCGGCACAACCCACACAACGGCCTCTGCCTCAGCTTCACCCGGTGTCGATGCACAACCCATTGCTCTCGCTGCTGCAAAACACAGCTCTTCTTTATCATCCCGTGCAACCACACTGACACCTATGCCTCTGTCCCTTCCAACCGACACATCACAATTCAACTTGATGAATCCCCTTGGCGGCGTAGTCCATGGCAGTCTTGGTTCCCCACCTTGAGCTACCCTACTACGCCTTTGTATTCCATCCAATTTACCCATTCTTTCCGCCATTCTCCAACTTTCCTCCCATATTAGCTTTGCACTTGTGTTCCTGTCTTAAAAAATTCCCCCATTTCACGCTCTCCAAATTCCACAAAGTGTTGCAGCCCAAGCTGTCTGTTCATCAACAGTCAGCACCGTCACTGCGGCTTGAACACGATCCATGAAGCTCCCTTGATGCATAATTTTCCTGTTCAATCCGAGCTCACTTTTCCATATCTCCTTTGCCATTTTACAATCAAATAACACATGGATGACATTCTCCTCCCGGCCACACTTCTCGCAACACGGGTCCTGTGACACCTTCCTCTTGAACAGATTAGCTTTACAAGACAAAATTCCTTTGGCAGCTCGCCACATAAACTTCTTCACCCTCGGCGGCGCTCTAAAGCTTCACACTTTCTTTCATATCTATCTCATTGGGCTTGAATATGAAGGACCAGGCGTCCCATCTTCCGCCAGCTTACATTCCATAATCATATGATACGCCGACTTGATCGTGAACAAGCCATCCTTCGAATGCACCCACCCCATCTGGTCCCGAACAGCTTGGTCAGTTAAATGAATTCCCATAATCGCCTCGACATCATGATCACTAAAATCTGCTTTAACCGCATCCTCCTTCCATCGAGGGTCATCCCAATCAATATAATATGTTGCCATCTTTGTCATATCCAGAGGACCAGAACGGTTGAGGTCGGAGAAGCCATGTAACCTACTACACCTGGAATCCATTTATCCACCCACACCCGAATATTCATTCCATTCCCTTCCACCCAAACCAACCCTTGTTGTAAACTTTCCCTCCCTTTCAAAATGCTTCTCCAGCATAACTTGGATTGTACCCCAATCTAGCATTCAAAAAATTTGTAGAGGGATAGTACCTGGGCTTCAATAATCTTGCTAGTAATGACATCGGTTCAGTTATCAGTCGCCACCCTTGCTTTGCCAAAAATGCAAGGTTAAAAGCCTCTATATCCCGGAAACCCATTCTCCCACTCTCCTTTGATTTACACAACCTTTTCCACTTTAACCAATGTATTCTCCTCCTCCCATCCTCGTCACCCCACCAAAAATTACACATAAGTTGCTCAATATCTCTGCAAAGCCCAACTGACATCATGAAACAAGAGATAGCATACGTCGGAATTGCCTGAGTCACAACTGATAACTCCACTCCCTTTGATGAAAATCGGAATTAGTTTCAAAGGCTTTGACAGACAGTTTGTGTCAAAGGTCTTGAAGCGACAGCTGTGTTGATGAAACACAAAACCTGTACTTTATTATATTATGTCCGAATATTATATTATGTTATTATATGCTTCCATATTATTATTATATATTCACTAACCTTTCAGGAAGCTATTTGAATTATATCTCCTTCCTTAAGCGTTCAAAGCTGAGAAAGATCAAATCGAGATCATGGCTTCCGAAGTTTCCAAAGATAGAAGATTGTGCTCAAGCCATGATCCTCTCTTAGCCGTTGGAGAAGATTCCTTCCTCAAGTGGCTCAGATGATCTTCACTATATAAAGGAGACGAAGAAGAGAGAGAGGGACGCACTTCAAGAATATCATTGCACAATCAGCCCTCAAGTTTACGTTCTCTCTTCAGCGTGTTCTCTCTGCTTGTTCTTAAGAGTCTTATATTTTGTTTCAAAGCATTTGAGAGATACACAGTGAGCTTATAGGATATATTTCGAGAGAGTGTTATACTCGAGAGTTTATAACTCAGGAAGTGAGCACTAGGCTATTGATTCACGAGAGTAAGAGGATTGTACTAGATAGCTGAGAGAGGTGGGGCTCTTCTAGATTGGTCTAGGACTCCAAGGGAACGTGAGTTGACTAGATTGCAATTGTATAGGAGAGAGGCTTCTCGGTGAGCTATTAGGATCCTAAGCTTTGTGAATCAATAAAGCCGGTTGAATCCTAGGGTTGTGGAAGAACCCTAGGCGGGGACGTAGGCCAAGTTCGTGCCGAACCTCGTTAACAATTCGTTGCGTTCTTTACTTACTGCTTTACCATATTTCCGCACTTGGTTCGTATTGTATAACTTGTTTGTGATTCAGTTTTTCAGAGAAAAGACTAAGTCTAATCTCAAAGGATTTGGCAAGAGCTTCAAACGTCTTGAGACTTTCTGCGAAAAACCGGCATACTCTATTCAACCCCCCTTTTAGAGTATTTCTATATTACTTTGTTTTACATTATCGAACCTTCAACAACCTTTATCAATACCTCTTTTCCCGCTCTAGACAGAGACTTCTCCTTCCATCCCTTCATTTTCTTCTAGACCCGTTTCCGAATCTGTCCGAAAATAACTTTTTTGGATCGACCAACCATCGTTGACAACCCCAGATATCTCTCAGGTTTCTCGATCTCGATCACGCCCAAAATGCCCTGAATTTCCTCTCGTATTTCCATCCCCACATTCTTGTTAAATGATAGCTCGGATTTTTACAAAATTCACTTGTTGTTCGGAAGCTTCTCCATATTATTGGAGGATATCAACGATCTCTGCACTCTATTGACAAGTCGCCCTATTTCTCAATTCTCAATGATTAGGCAAAAAGAAATCGATTGACATCAAAAGCATCTCCCTATGTATCTCTTGTTTTCATCGTTTAATTTGAATGCTTAATTATGATATAGTCAAAAAGAAGATGATCGATTTTTTTTGGTCGATCAAAAAGGAGATGAATAATTTCACACACACATATATAATTAAATTAAATACACTTCTAATCGATCCAAAAAAAGGTTACAAAATTAATTAATTGTATAATAAATCAGTAATGGTATGCTCTTTTACTTTCACTGATGATATACATCGCCTTATTAATTAAATCCATTTTATTATTTTTACGCTTTCGGCCATTAAGGGTCATTAGTAAAGACTAAACACTAAACACAACGTACACTTGGGTCGTCTAAAAGTGATTAACTTTTGTTTTTTTTTGCCAAATCAACACACAGTATAGAATATATTTTCTAAATTTCCAACAAATCAACGCATAAAGATTAAAGAACATACTCCGGGAATTAGGTAGGCCTGTTTTAGTTTTTTCTTTTACTGCTCATATAATAATTAACTAGTATATGATTAATGTATATTATCATTTATCTATCGATATTGACATCTTAATAAGGCTCAACCGATCAGATAAATTTAGATTAACTAGCGGATACATCGCTATGTTTTTTCTCATCTTTTTTTTTTGAACAAAAAAAATTTGGCAGATTTGCAGGCAAACTAACCAAGAGCATTCTTTCGGATGATACTATACAAAAAGCGGCATCAACAGGGGCATAGGTGCTGGAATAAGGAATCTGAATATGAGAAAGGTGGTCAGCTGCCCGATTACCATCCCTGTAGATGGGAGAGATCTCATATTCAGAGAAATAACGGAGTGAAAAAAGAGCATCGAAGATGAGCATCTCAATCTCGCCCGAACATGAAACTCCAGTTTTAAGGCTGTTAATAATTCCTAAATTATCCCCTTCAATACATATTCTACTAATATGAAGATCAATAGCTTTTGTGATACCTTTCCACATATTGTAGCCTTCAGCACCAGAGACTGAAGGAAAGGGTGAGATCTCGGATTCTGCAAAAATGACATGTCCGGATTCATCTCGGATTAGAAAGCCATAAGAACTAGAATTATTAGCTGATACTGCGCCATCAAAGTTTAATTTGTACCAATTTGATTTTGGTTTAATCCACTTGACTCGGTCACGACGTTTTTGAGATCTAGTTGTACTTGTTCTTGGTATATCTGGGTTACTTTCTTTGTCAGCCTCTTTTGCTTTTTCCCAGTTAAGCAGTTGTTCTCTTATGAAAACTATAATGGTCCTGGGATTGGGGTTAGCGTTTTGAAACAGGGTTTTATTACGGAAGTACCACACACACCACCAAGTCGTGGCTAGGGTAGAGAAATCGCGAGTTCCTAGTATTGATTTTATCGATGTTAGGGCATTGAAGAGACTAGTTGAATGGTCGTACGTTTCTTGAACTGTTTTGGCCAATTTTGTAGATAAAAGCTGGATGGTGGCTTTTGTTATAGGGCATTCGAAGAGAAAGTGGGCAGAGTCCTCATGGTTCATTTTACAGAGTGGACAGTCCGTTGGAATGCCACGACCCCGGGATGCTAGATTAGCAGAAGTTGGAAGACCATTCTTAAAAATACTCCACATGAAATCTTTTATTTTAGGTAGAGTGTCTAGTTTCCATATCCAATGGAAATCAGCAGTGGTGTGATGTTTAGAGTGATTGATCATTTCAACTGCTGAAGCCGTGGAGAACCAACCATTCCTGCTCCAAGCCCAGTAAATTCTGTCTTGGTGAATATGTTTGGGAATTGGGATTTTTGTTATGTTGTTAATGATATCTGTGATTAAGTAACTACCCATGGAGGTTTCAAGCTTTTGGATGTCTCATGCTTTATCAGGAGTGATGAAGTGGCTAACTTTGAGATCAGGGTTGATTGTCACCATGTTGGATGTTTGGGTCCATAAGGGAGCATGACTGGCCCAAGAGTCGTGCCAGAAATTTATGGACTCACCGTTACCAATACCCCAACGCAGACTCGATTTGAATAGAGGTAGGAGAGAAGTGAGTTTCGCCCATTGCCATGATGAGTTTCCCTTTTTCGTGTATTGGAGAATGGATTTGTCTTTTAGGTATTTTTGTGTGATTAGTGTTACCCAAGGGCTACTTGGTTCCGCAAATATTTTCCAGAGAAGTTTTAATTGTAAAGCTTTGTTCATGTTTTCTGATGAAAGGAGTCCCATACCACCATTAAGTCGAGATTTGCATACCTCAAACCAGCCAATGAGTGGTTTGTGCTTAGGTCCTTTGTTCCAGAGGAAATTCCTATTGATCTTATCAAGTTCCTTGTGAATGTGAGATGGTAGTAAGAAGCATTGCATTATATGTAGGGGTTTTACAGCTAGGTTGGATTTTATTAAGGTGCATCTACCAGCCCGCGAGAGGTTATTAGCAGTCCATTTTGATAGTTGGTTTCTACTGGAGTTAGTTATATCTTCGAATGTTGAGTTGGATACCTTTTTGGTGATGATCGGGCATCCAATATATTTGCCTAAGTTCGTGGAATATGGTATTTGTAATTCATTTTCTAGGGTAGTTTTCATTTGTCTATCCAAATTGGGGGTGGTCTGGAAAGCTGATTTGCTAAAGTTAACGCGTTGTCCTGAGAACATACAATATGTTTGAAGGATCTTATTTAGTTGGTCACAAGCGGTCTTGGTTGCGGCAGAGAAAATGATAATGTCATCCGCAAAGGCAAGGAAAGGAATCTTAGAACAAGTCCGTGTGATGGAGATTCCAATATGGCTACCTTGCTGAAAGGAGGCATGATTTAACCCTCGAGCAAGAACTTCAGAGACTAGTAGGAAGAGATATGGTGATAAAGGGTCACCCTGACGGAAACCTTTGAAGGGTTTAAAGATGTCGGTTGGTTCATTGTTGATTAAGACTGAGTAGGTGACCGTTGTTATGCATTCATGTAACCAATTGACAAATTGGTTACAGAATCCAAAACGACCAAGGATATCGAAAAGGAAATCCCAACAAACCATATCAAAAGCTTTTTCCATGTCCAACTCAACTGCCATCCATCCTGATTTGCCTTTTTTCTGTTGGAAGGAGTGGAAGATTTCGTTAGCTATTAAGAGCATGTTTAACGGGGGGACTTGAGGGGTACTTGGGCTTTTTTAATATTAAAATAAGGGGTGGAGTGATAGTATCCTTGTTTTCGATACTTGTCCTGGTATTTCAACAAGTATCTACTGCAATTAATGCTCCCACTGAAAAGCAAAAGGTGTGGCAGGAGCAATTTGTTTTCTTCATAATTGAAGCCTAGAACGACGTCGTTGCAGTTGGGAGCCAAAAGGAGACGCTGCGTTGCAAGGGACATCGTCTGGGCGCAAGCATGTTTAACGGGGGGACTTGAGGGGTACTTGGGCTTTTTTAATATTAAAATAAGGGGTGGAGTGATAGTATCCTTGTTTTCGATACTTGTCCTGGTATTTCAACAAGTATCTACTGCAATTAATGCTCCCACCGAAAAGCAAAAGGTGTGGCAGGAGCAATTTGTTTTCTTCATAATTGAAGCCCAGAACGACGTCGTTGCAGTTGGGAGCCAAAAGGAGACGCTGCGTTGCAAGGGACATCGTCTGGGCGCAGCTGCAGGTGAACAGGTGCCACGTGTAGCATCCGGAGTGGCTGCTGAGCGGACGGTTGTGATCAGGTGGAAGGGACGGTCGAGATTTAATGTGTTTGAAGGTTTATATAATTACGAAATCTAATTTTAAACAATGAAAATGTTAAAAAATAATTATAAAAAATATACCAAAATACTAGATTCATTTTTCTCTACACATAGACACCAAGTTTGAATATATTTTATTATATTTTGAAAAAAAAAATTCGTTTGAATAGAATTAAATGTAATAATACCTTACAAAATATTTTTCGTTATATTTCGTTAGTAATAATTTATTATCATTTGAATAATTTGTTAGCCCAAAACAGATAAACGATAGATCCGTTTACAATAAACATATGTTATTACATAATAAATGTCATGATTCATGTACAATATATGGTAGAAATGATGTTTTTATGAAGTGACTTGCCATATAGAATAGCATGCATTGTCTCCTATTGATGCATTGAGTAGTCTCATCTTGCATTGTGTAGTCTAATCACTTTGACTCAGATTTTTCAAGTTTAGGGTTTCGAAAATATGTGAGTTTCTATGAAGTTTAGCTATAAATACATATAATCTCTAGCATTGCAAAATCACACTTACTTCACTTCTTTCTCTACTTCCTCATAATGGATCCTTCCCAAAATCAATCAGAGAATGTGTTCTTTTCTAGTTTGGGGAACATGTCACTTTCTTCTGATTATGATCTGAGCTATTACGAGCAAGTACTCACTTCAAACCCACAAAATTTTACCCCCCGGCACTGCTGGAAGTGCAAATGCTCAACTATCACAGACGATCCCAACGTATAGCACCCAACCAAGTGTTGTTGAGGTTTCAACAGGGGGTAGTGGAGGCTCTCGTGGTCGGGGTCGTGCTCGTGCTCGTGGTCGAGGTCATGCTGGTGCTCGGGGTGCATCTCGTGGCGAAGGAGTTGAAGGTGGTGATGAAGTTCATTTAGGTCGTACCTACTGGAGTGTTGACGACGACAATCTCCTTGTTAGCTGCTGGATCAATATTTCCACCGATGCGATCGTGAACACCAACCAAGATGCACATGCATTTTGGGGCAGAATTGCAGCATTCTATGAGCAATATAGGAAACCAAACCAAGTGGCAAGAGACCCCACGAGATGTAAGGCTAGGTGGCAAAAAATTAACTCAAATGTTTTGAAGTTTGTTGGTTGTTTTCAGGAAGCAAGTCGTTTGAGAGCATCTGGTGAGGCAGAGAAGGATGTTATGATGAGGGCACATGAAATTTATGCTTCGAAGAGTGATGGGAAGAAGTTCAAAGAAGAGCATGCATGGCTTGCATTGCGTGACGAGCCCAAGTGGAGTGTTGATTACTTAGATAAAATCAGTCGATGCAATGCAAGCACTGGTAGCTCCAAAAGATCTCGATCAACCGGTGGAGGGGATACCCCACGTTCAGATACTCCTACGAGTGTCTTTAGTGTCAACCCCATAGAGCGTCCCATGGGCATCAAGAAATCTAAAAGAAAGGGGAAGGAGGCAATGTCATCTGATCAGGTAGAAGCCCATGAGCTTACCGAACAAATGGAGAAAGCCAAGGTTGACAACTTCAACCGACTGTATGAGTTGCAACTTGCTAAGGAGACTCGTAAGAGAGAGAAGCTTCAAGGGTACGAGAGAGTGAAGAAGTTGGAAATGGATGGGATGGAGAGAGTGAAGAAGCTGGAAATGGATGGGATGGAGCGAGTGAAGAAGCTAGAAGTGGATGGAATGACGCGAGTGAGGAAGATAGAGTTGCTTAACAACCTGATTCAGACTCAAAATCTTCCACCGGATGCTGAAAAGCTCAAGATGAGGTTATTCAAGGAGCTTTCTGATCAATATTCCCCATGAGAAGAAGGATCTTCTATGTAGTGCATATTTCCTATTCCGTAGTGCATGTTTAATATTCCGTAATGCATGTTTCCTATTCGATGTAATGCATGTTACCTATTCCGTAATGCATGTTTCGTATTCTGTAATGCACCTTCCGTACTTGTAATGTATGTTTAGTTAAGAAATTTAAGCTTGCATGTGATTAGCTAGAACTTTGGGAAGAGGTTTCTGAAAAGAGTGAACTTTGGGAAGAGGTTTCTGAAAAGAGTGAACTTTGGGAAGAGGTCCCTTCTGCCATCGACTTGCCAAATCTATCTTTGTCTTCAGGAATCTTATTTGTAAAGCCATCATGTGATATTTTGTTGTCCTATTGACAAATCCATTCTATATAAGTTGGCTACTTGCATTGCAGAAGAGGCACACCAAACACATTCCTAACCACACTTATTCCTCTTAATCCCCAACAATGTCTGGATCCGACTCCAATTCGTCAAACACAAACCCCTTCCTTTCAAGTAGTAGCTCCGATTATGGCATAAGCGAGCTACAAGCAGCTTTTGCCGAATGGGAAGCTATAGCTACTGCTCTTCAGCAACCATACCAACAACCTGAAAGTTCTCGAAGGAGACGTCGTCGAACCCACATTGAAAGAGGGAGGGAGAGAGGCTTTGCTCAACTGTCCAACGATTACTTCTCGGAGGTGGCAACATACCCAGATGAAGTATTTCGCCGACGATTCAGAATGCGTAAGGGGGTCTTCAATCGCATTGTTGAACGATTGGAGACAGAAATGGTGTACTTTCAACAACGACCGGATTGCACGGGCCGGATGGGCATTTCTGCTTTGTAGAAAATTACAAGTGCAATTCGGATGTTGTCCTATGGCATTGCTGCTGATGCTTGTGACGAGTACCTTTGTCTATCGGGGGGCACTACTAGATTGTGCTTATCACATTTTGTTGATGGCATCATCCAATTTTTTGGAGACGAGTATCTTCGTCGACCAAATGCAGTAGACATCCAACGATTATTAAGCGTGGGGGAGTCTCGTGGCTTCTCAGGGATGTTGGGTAGCATTGATTGTATGCATTGGGCATGGAAGAATTGCCCAACTGCATGGAAAGGTCAATTTGCTCGTGGAGATCATGATCACCCAACGATTATACTTGAGGCGGTTGCATCATATGACCTATGGATCTGGCATGCTTTCTTCGGCGTCCCAGGTACTAATAATGATATTAATGTTCTTGATCGTTCCCCTGTTTTTGATGATGTTGTGCAAGGTCGAGCTCCAACCGTTAATTTCACCGTTGGAGGACATGAGTATCGCATGGGGTACTATCTAACCGATGGGATTTACCCGGAATGGGCTACATTTGTGAAGTCACCGAAGTCTCCTCAGGGAGTCAAAATGAAATTATTTGCTGAACAAGTTGCTTCCGTTCGGAAAGATGTGGAAAGAGCATTTGGAGTGCTACAATCTCGTTTTGCAATCGTTCGCAACCCAGCACTATCTTGGGATCCAGTCATGCTCGGGAAGATAATGCGAGCATGCATCATTTTGCACAACATGATCGTAGAGGATGAGCGAGAAGACTATAGCCACCATGGATACGAGATTCCGCAGTTTGAAGAAGGCATAAGTGGCGAACCTATCCCGGTGGAAAACTCTACTTGGACGCAGCCGACTAGGACTCCCAACGTTATACGCGATTATATACAAGCCAGGAATGAACTACGTGATACTGTCACACACCGTCGTCTTAGAGAAGACTTGAAGGAACACATTTGGGAGAAATTCGGGTCCAATGTGGGAGATAATTAATGGTTTTTTAGTTTAGTATTATGTTTGTTAAGTTGGAACTTAAGGTTATGTATTTTCCGTAGCGTAATTTCTTTTGAAGTAATCAATGTATTTCCTCTTATTTAAATGAAATTTATATTTTAAGTTAATATATAGTCATCGATTTAGTTTAATATATAATATTAATTTATGAATAATATTGTTTAACGGAAAATTAATATTATAAATTAAGCTGGATTGGAGAAAATGAGTCGACAGGGGTAGAATAGTAAATTGGTTTGCTAGTAAATGATGGAAATAATTATGGGAGAGGGGTATAATTGTAAATTGAATTGATAGGAAAAGATGGGTTTTGGGATACTTGGGATGTTATTGATAAAGTGGGAAAAATAAGAATGGGATCCTAGAATGATGTGGCGGAAAGAGAAAAATAAAATATTAGTATTCCGAGTATCCCGAGTATCCCTTGATAAACATGGCCTAAGATATTATCTTGAATGGAACGTTTTGATATGAATGCGCTCTGAAGTGGGTGGATTAATTTAGGCAAAATTTGTCGGAGCCGTGTAGCTAGAATTTTTGAAATGATTTTATAAATTGTGGAGTATAGACTGATCGGTCTAAAATGATTTGACGTTTGTGGGTTGTGCCATACAAAAGTAAGGTAGACAACTTAAGTATTTCTTATCGCTTATCACTTTTTATTTATTTTATCTATTTTATCTTATTATTTTATTACTTATTAGTGTTTTCTCGGGTCACTCAAAAACATCAGTCGAGGAAAAGATGCGTTCATCCCGACCTCCAAATCTCGCTCGGAGTGGGATATATTGAGAATGTTGTTGTTGTATCAAACTAACTAATTGATGTTTGAATTAAAAAATAAATCTGAATGCGACAATTAAAAAAAATCAACCAATTTCATCTTCATATAACCATAAACCACTACATGTTCATACGTTGGTCCATTGGGGATGAAAAGAATATTAAGTTCTGGAACAATCACTTGATATGTACATCTCCACTCACAGACCTAATAAATGACACTACGCTTATTGACCCAAGTGTTGTGGTTTCAGACTTTATAACACCGGAAAAAAATTGGGATTATAGAAAATTACTATCCACATTCCGGAACATACTGCATAATGACACTTTAGATACAATAATATCATCTCCAATACCAAAGAACATCCACATGGACAGACTATATTGGAAATGGAGTAGAAATGAATGGTTCAACACAAGTTCTGCAATACACATGATGAACAATTTAAAAAGGCACCAAAAATCTGATATGACATGGATATGGAAGCTCGATACACCCGCCAAGGTCAAAACCCTATTATGGAAAATCACAAAAAATGGAATACCAACTTCCGCAAAACTAGCCTCAACGGGTATTGGTGTTCCCACAACATGCCCACATTGTGACTCGAACTATGAGGACCTATCACACTTACTATGTGACTGTCCTATCTCTCGAGCAACGATAGAGAATCTGGATCATAAAATAATGATAGCACTTAATAACTGCTTCTCTTAAGGAACTGATTTAAACAACACCATAAGAGAAGTAAAAGAGAAAATTGGCACTAAAAAATTCACGAAACTTGCATTTGCCTGGTGGGGTATCTGGTACTCCCGCAATAAATCCCTATTTGACGACACTAAACCCAACATCCAAAAAATAATAACCTTTATTCAAGACCAAATGTTCCTATGGAAGACATCAAAACTAAATGAAGAAATGTTGAATGAAAACAGAACTACACATAACAACAACAAATCTCAACCTCTATCTACAAGGGCACGCCAAAAGGCCAAATGGAGAATGCCTACTCTAGGAACTTTCAAACTCAATTTCGACAGTGCCTTTTCCCCAAGTCTCGGAGGCTCGTTCGGATATATAATCAGAGACCACATAGGTAAATCAATCTACTGTGGGGTTGGTCCTTCAGCAATAGCATCTATTATAGGCGCAGAGGGCCTAGGCCTCTGGAATGGAATCAATGCGGCCAGACAACTGAACATGACAAACCTGCTTATCGAAGGTGATAACCTCACCATAATCAAGAGCCTCAAAGGCTGTGGCAAAACTTCGGGAGACTCTGAAATGATTGTCTCAAACAGTCGGGTCTCTCTTGGTTTTTTTCAATCCATTGAGATTCGTCACGTCTTACGAGAAGCAAACTGAGTTGCGGATAAGTGGATAACTTATCGCACCTCCACCTTGCCTTCTCTGGATCACAGACACCTGACGATCCTGTGCTTCATGATTACATCCGTCTGGATGCCCTTGGTAAATGAGGTCCTCTCATTGCCAAATTATTTCCAGTTAAAAATAAAATAAAAATAAAATAAGGATGAATATTTTTCATATTTAAGTATTTTAAAATTTTAATGGGTGCTTATCAATCCTATGTCATAACCGCTATGCCAATATGTCACTATAAACACTAGCTTCACACAAGGAACTGACCTAAATGACACTATACAACAAATAAAAAATAAAATAGGACTGGATCGTTTCACTAAGCTCGCCTTTGCTTGGTGGAGCATATGGTACTTTCGGAACAAAACACTATTCGATAACATCAAACCTGACCCAAGGAGTATCTTATCTTTCGCAAAAGAACAAATATTCATGTGGAAATTGACAAAAAATCTAGATGACGGGGCGGAGGCCCAACACAAAGGGAATCAATATCCAGTAACAAGACCTGAGCAAAAAAGGAGGAAGGCTAAATGGGTTCCTCCGAAACCCAGGAACCACAAATTAAATTTTGATGATGCTATGGGATCAACTGGGCATGGATCTTATGGATTTATCATCAGAAACCGTAAAGGTGAACCAATATATTAAAGGGCTGGGCCTTCTCCTGATGCGGGACCATCAAGGATACCTCCAGAACCTCCGGACACACCTATTCTCATGAGCGGTTCAACTCCAAGAGAAACCCTTGAAGACTTATCTATGTTCTTCTCTTCCCGTTGCCCTCGGCGCCGACACCAGGAGCATTGACGCCGAGACCTGAAGATGATACTTGCTTACTATTAGTATCGACGCCTGAAGCACGTGCAGTCCAAGTGCACGGGCGTGCAGGTAGGTGCGGGGGCGTGCGGATCAGGCGCGCGGGCGTGCAGCACCAAGCTGTTGGGCGCTGGACACCGATTTCACATGTGCCGAATCTGGGCTTCCTTATGTTGTTATTTTAGAGACCTTGATTAATTATGTTATTTTAGTTATTTTAGGGTTATTTTAATTAGTTCCTTTTATTTATTATTTTTATTAGAAATCAGCTTTTTAGGGTTATAAGAAGGCCGATCACCATTGTTGAACATGCACGTACAACTTTTTATGAAAATTCTCTCTTTTTGTGTGAAACACAAGAGTGCAAGTCAATCGATTCGTAGCGTTGCTCATCGATTGCACCATTGGTATTGATCTTGCTTGGTTTGCTTTGAGTTCATCAACCTCGCGAGAGCTTGGTGATCCTAGTAATCACAAGTCCCCTCCTTGTGCCTCCAAGTTGCCCGCTTGGTTGTGTAAGGTTGTAGAGGCGGACTTTATAGTCGTTGGTATTTGGTTCCTACCCTCTAAGGAGGCCTGAGGTCTTTATCTCGTTCTATCTTAGTTCGAATCATCAAATCTATCGGTCTTTCATTGATTTTGTCGAGTCTTTTGTTGTTGAATTTTCGAGTCTAGATTCTTGTTTTGATCGAGTTCTTGTTGTCTCAAGTTCTTGGTCGATATCGAGTTCATTCTTGGTATTCTTGAGTCTTTTGCTTCCGTTCTTGTTATTTCTTGTTTGATTGTCGAAGATCGGGGCATCCTACGACTAACCCCGTATCATCTCCTTTCACCTCTGTCACAGGCTCCGAGGGCTTGAGGCTTTGGAAGGGTTTACAAGCAGGCCGCACACTGAACATAACAAGACTAGAGATCGAAGGAGATAATCTTACGATTATTAACAACCTCAAAAGTGATGGGCAGCCAATGGGTAACTCAGAAATAATTGTCTTTAACAGTCTAGTCATGCTTGGCTTCTTCAATTCCATAGTGATTCGTCATGTTTATCGGGAAGCTAACCATGTTGTAGACTGTTTATCGCACCTAGACGTTGCTTTCCATAGCCCATTGGCTTCTGACGACTCTACACTTCGTGATTTCATCATTTCAGATGCTGTTGGCTCCTAGGACTTGTCCTATCAGCCAAATTCTTGTCGTTTAAAAAAAAGAAAAGTATTTATCAAAAAGTATTTTAATGGGCCGATTCGTAATGGACTACAACATGGGCCGGCCCATTGACATGACTGGGCTTGATTGATAAGGGGCCGATTTGGTGTACGCTTACCTGCCTCCCGTGAACACTACGGTCCCAAAAAAGGCCGCCCAATCGACCTCCCGTCTTGTGAACCTCTCGCATCTTGTAAGTTGCAGCCACCGGAGTTCGGTTGTCGGCGCCGGCGATTTTATCAATGGCTTCCCATCCACATCTCGAAGATGACGTAAGCCCCTTGCTCTTCCCTCTTTTGCATTCAATCTGGGAACTTCATTCTTAACCCCCAAAATTTCTTCCCAGTGATAGATTACCTAGGGTTTATTTGTTGTGATAGATTCCCTAGGTTTCCCCCCCAATATACTCGTTTTTGCATCTCTCGTTCAGGTATTTGTGTTGATTTTGATTTCAGGATGACGATTTTGGAGGTGATTTTCCCGGCGCTTCCGGTACCAAGCGTTCAGGTTTCTATTCTTTCCACTCATTTTCTTTGTTTGGGTATTTTTCAACCGTTGCTGAGAATTTTTCGTTTATCCTAAAAAATTTAGGCAACAAGAGGGGTTTTGCGGAGCTGGATGACGACGAAGATGATATTTTTGCACCAAAGAAGGTATCATTCATTAACATGTTCGATTAATGTGACCTTTCAAAAGAGGTTAATTTTTGTATCAATGTTGCACTGGAAGGCAATGCTTACAAGTATACACACATTACATGATTCAGTCTAGTTAATGTATGAATATGCCAATGATGATGGGTGAATGATAATACTCGAAGTAATTGCAAGTGACTCATTTGGTGTTTGTGCTCATAGCCAAATAGTTG
Source organism: Persicaria maculosa (assembly GCA_963922045.1). Taxonomy (NCBI): domain Eukaryota; kingdom Viridiplantae; phylum Streptophyta; class Magnoliopsida; order Caryophyllales; family Polygonaceae; genus Persicaria; species Persicaria maculosa. Next base: position 68,090,151 of record OY998259.1, on the reverse strand, counting down.
GTGTATGAATATGACATTGATATCACTGGTGGTTCAATCTGTCAGTATTCAATATGGAATTCTTTGTGCGTTGTCCTATACCTTGCAAAATGTGTTACTTCTTTTCTGAGTTTTTTTTTTTTTTTTTGGTATTTTGGGCCTGGTTGATTATTTTCAGGTGCTCACATTGCAATGCTCTGTTATGACCAATGCAAATATATCCAAGTCTAGGGGTACTAGATCCATTTAACTCTTAGATAGTCAGATAAATTGCCGTTGGCCAACTGATTTGCTCTGGGTCAGTAGATTAAGGGAAGGCAGTTGATTTCCTAACAGGACTTCAATGGCTATACATGCAATCAAAGGATTCTGTTGGAATTGCTCTTGGGTGGTTTGGTTTCTTTAAGAAAATGAAGAAAATTATTAGGGGGAAAGTCTTGAGATTTCCATCTCCTCTTCTGTTAGACACAATGACGACAGCGAAATAAAAATCCACTTTTCTACTGGTATTAGAGTCTGATTGCATTTTATTTTGCTTTTTTGTGTCAGGAGATGAGTTTGGTTTAGTTTCAATTTGGGTTTAATTCAGTTTTGAAAAGTTGGACCTCAGCTGGTTTGGATTTGAATGTGTTTTTGTCATGTGCTCGATGAAATCATTATGTTTTGTCCTTTAATATATAATAGTATTATTTTGAAGTGCTTTTATATCTTAGATAAACTAGGTATCATTTAATTGTGATCCCTTTTGGTCTAATGTTTCATGCTCTTTGTCGAAAAAACACAAAGCTGGCAGAAACGGCGCCCGGTGTCACAACGGGAATGATTCTATCACTTCGTGAAAGGTACTTTTTGTTTAAAAAGCAATGTTTTTTTTTTTTTAAATTTTTAAATTTTGCTTTTTATGCACGATAATTATTCCGTGTCAAATATTTCCAATGATTATGCTGACATATGAGAATTCTTTCATTGTTTCCAGTCTCCAGAAGTGCAAGGAGGACCTCACAAAATTTGAAGTACGTCCCCAATTTTTTAAATGCTTGAATTTTATGTTCCTCAAATAGGTTATTGACTTATTGTACTATTTTACCCTTTTATATGGTTCTAAACATGAGAACCTTTTTCACATGCCCTTGTATTTAAGTGATTGAAGAATCCCTCTTTGTATTTATGTTCATAATCTATTTTACCTTCACATTACATTGAAGCTAAGTGCACATTAGGGGCATCTTTTTTTTTTTTTTTTTTATATTTTTAAACATTGCAATTCCTCTTGAGGAATTGGTGTAGTGCACTAAAAAAAATTTCGCTACAAAAATACAATCTATTTTTGACTAATGATAATTAATAAATACATTTGTTTTTTGTCTCATAAATACACGTATTTTTGTCTTATACATACACCTACCAGAATGTACTTGGCAGTTTCTTTGCTTCTATCTTAACAAGTCCATGACCCATATTAATCTCCCCCCTTGATTGTTGATACCAATTTTACTCTTTCTTGGATTCATCTTCAGACAGAGCTTGGAGTTGCAAAGTCTGAAATTCAGAAATGGCATTCTGCATTTCTGAATGAATCTTTCATACCCACTGGGAATTCTGCTGGTTAGTCTTTACCTTTGGATGTTTAGAGGGTGCCAGCCATTCTATTGTGTTTGGTTTACTATGTTTTTTGGTTTATGGTATTGATATTATTATTTCTGTAGAGCCTAAATGGGTGGTCAATTACATTCAGAACTTGAAATCATCTGAGGAGTCTCTGAAAGAGCAGGTTTAAGATTTGAATACTTTTTTAGTCCTATTTAATTCCCCCCCCCCCCCCCCCCCCCCTCCCAACACACACACACATATCTTTATTTTTTTAGGTAAAGAAGAAGAGTATGCTCTTATTATGCTTTCATTAAACAGCTAGAAAAAGCAAAGAAGAAAGAAGCTGCTTTTATTGTAACATTTGCTAAAAGAGAGCAAGAGATCGCAGACTTGAAGGTAAGATGTTTTGTCATTTTTCTCTTGAACCTTTTTGATAGTTTTGTTTGAGCAGTTAGCCCATAATCTCAAAAACAAGTTTGGCAATGAATGCATCTGCGAAGCATTATCTGAGTTTATAACCACTTCTTTCATCCATGTCATCATTTTTTTATGAATTAAAACATAAAATTGTTATGTTATTTGAGGAAAAAAATGAATTTATTGCTTATACTGTTATACATGTGTCATAAGAGCATAGCTTACCCTCACTTTTTGAGGTATGTTTATTTGATACATGTAGTTTATTTTGGGACAAACTATGTTTATGGTCTATCAGAGAAACTTTAATCATAATATGAGTGCACACTCATATGATACTTGTCTTTAATTGGCATTTAGGTAGTCCTTGAAAAGAATAAAGTTCGACCCACAAGGGTGTAAAATGGACTTTTCTTCTCAGTTGTTTGACGTGATTTGTTTGAATTGTGAATCCTTTTTATGCTATCGATGAACTGTTTAGTTGTTTGACTTTAATCCCTCTTTATGCTGTCAAACATATATTCAAAGGAATTGGGCAATGAATTGTTTGAGTAAATAAATTCGTCAAAATATTGTTTTAGGGAATCCTTTTCGAAGTCGATCTTGATTAGGTTGCATTCCTAGTCAGTATTAGTTTATTGCTTGTTCTTATGTGTGCCTTCAAATTTGCAACTTGCAAATACCATGAATTCACCTTAACAAATTTTCATTTCTTTGAACATATTTTTATTTTTGTTTTCGGATGCAATTTAACATTCGAAATTCTCAGACTGCAGTTCGTGAACTGAGATTGCAGCTTAAGCCACCATCAATGCAGGTATGAGCTTAAAATGTCTTTATTTTAGAACACATGGCAAATTTTCTGATGAATCACTCTTTGTTAGCTAATGCAGCAATATATTTCTGTTGCATGGTTTAATGCACCATGATTTCATCATTTGGTACAAGTGGAACACTAGTTACCCTCATTTTATTGGCTCAGCATAGATGATGCATTTGTGAATGTTTTCATTATATGAATAATTTTTGAAGATTGTCCTTGCATTGAAGTTTTTTTCACACAATGGGGAATTGGAAATCATGACGTCTAATTCACGAATGTGTCATACTTGTGAATTTAGTTGATAAGTCTTGATCTTGATTTTTCTATTGATCATCAATGCAGTTATTTTCCAAAATATCAGCTTTGAAGTCAACTCTGTCTTGAGTGTTATAGTTATCCTGGTAATTGAAGTTTCTCTGCGGGTTCTTTACAGGCAAGGAAGCTACTACTAGATCCAGCTATACATGAAGAATTTACACGGTTAAAGGTTAATCATTGCAACCTTTATTTCAACAGTTTCACTGGGTTATCACAAGCATATTTTATAGCTGCTACTCCAAAGCATTAGGGTGTATTAGTTTTTGGCGGTGTGGGATGTGTTCATCTGCATACCATTTTTATCTGTTCTGTTGATACTTATTTTTAATGATCTAATTTCACTGGGTTATCACAAGCATATTTTATAGCTGCTAGTCCAAAGCATTAGGCCATTAGGGTGTATTAGTTTTTGGGGGTGTGGGATGTGTTCATCTGCATACCATTTTTATCTGTTCTGTTGATACTTATTTTTAATGATCTAATTTTAGTGATCCTGAATTTCATATATATAATGCTACTAAATGCGAGTGGCAGCTAAAAAAATTCAGCTTTTGAATATCCATTATCATACGACAGTACACATGGATGGTTCTACAATTTATGCATAACTGTTGTTTGTTTGGTATCTGAATACAATATTCACTTCTGTTTAATGGCAGAACCTCATCGAAGAGAAGGATAAAAAGGTGAAAGAATTGCAGGATAATGTTGCTGCTCTAAGTTATTCTACACATAGCAAGATGGGGAGAATGCTTATGGCAAAATGTAAAACCTTGCAAGAGGAAAACGAGGAAATTGGACACCAGGCTTCTGAAGGAAAGGTACTTCTGTTTCTTGTTTCTTTGAAAGAAAGTGCAAGTCACACATAGGTTGATTCCCAGTTTGTTTTTCAAGGAAAGGAACTTTTGAAAAGTTCATATTTTGCAGTCTGTGGATGTTTTCATCTCCTGCCCCTACATTTGCATTCATTTTAAAATAAATTAATCAATTGCAGCTAACAAGACCTGTGCCTGAATCTGGAACTTTAGATCTACTGAATATTTCATTATCACTATATTTAATTATCTCTACCTATGTTTTTGTTTTTGGCTACAGATTCATGAATTGGGGATCAAACTTGTGTTACAGAAAACCCAGAATACAGAACTCAGGACCCAGTTTGAAGGTTTGTTTTGTGCCTAACTGTATAGAGACTGTTAAATAAACCTTTCAAACTCCTCCGTCCCCACTATGGATATGTAAAATTAAAATCCCTTAGTTTTTTCCCCGTGGACATATCACATATGTGATGATGCATGATTTTCTTGAAGTTTAGATCAGCTTAATTCTATATGAAGTTGTTTTATTTCTCACCAAACATAGATATAATGTTTAGTTTATTGAGAGAAGCTTTTCCCTTCCAACTTTTACTCCTATTGATTCCAAGAGTGCTCCAGGCAGAAATGAGAAATTTTGCTTCATGTGTATATTTAAGCTCTGAAATCTTACAATGTTGATTGAGTGTGTCATTATTGGGAAATGATCGAGAATCACTTTAACGAAACTTAGTAGTCCTAGCACTTGCCACATTTTGTTGTTGCTTTAGGTGCTCTATGGTATCACCTTCATTAGGGTCTTTGCGGATCAAACAACTTCATTAGGGTCTTTAGTTCCGGTTTATTCATATATGACATCAAGTCCTGATTGCTTTTTAATGTTTGCAGGATTGTGTAAGTATGTAGATGGGATTGCAAACGACCTAGAGAAATCAAACGAGATGGTATCCTCTTTTTCTATAGAGTAATTTTTTACTACCTTATTATGCTTATGATCAGTTTCTGCTATTAGATATACCCTCTCTATTCTTCCACATAATAAATGATGATTGTGTTGCTCGTATCCAAAGGCGATATAATCACCAACCCCTTGCTCCTGTCACATTGAAATTGCTCTACAAGATCATTGACACTCCTTAGGCCGTGCCAAAATGCGAACACATTTCTTCACCTTAAAACAGTAGGGGCAAATTACGTACCCCTAGTATCAATCCCTTTCTTACTCGTTCAAAGCTGATTCTGCAGTAAATGGATATGTTTGAACCACCCTATCCCCTACTCTCCACCTCTAATAGACAGTTGATAATGATTTATTTGTGTTAAATATAGCTTAATAAGGTAATATGGTGTTTGGGAAACCTGGCTTTTAGGGTAGCGGTTAGTAGCGGTTGAAAAGCTATGATTCCAAAAGCTTATTAAACTAAAATCTTATATTTATTTCATTTAAAGCTATATAATATCAAAACTAAAAGTTGGGTGTTGGGAGTGTGGGACAGCATTTGTCATGGTTTGCGTTCCGTGGGCTGATATATACTACGTCCATAATATGTACATGCCCTCTTATGCTTGAGATCACCTAGTCCACACCCTATGGTCCATAATATAGTCCGTATTGCTTGATTGGATGTGTCGAATTATTTAATTATTTTTCTTAATAAATGTGGTAGTTTTATAATTGCGTTTCAACCAATAAATAAAGACGGACTATAGAATGGACTATAAAAGCGGACTAGAGGATCCTCGGCTGTCTTAGCACCAGAACTCCTGGGTGCAAGGGCCCTTAAGGCCTATTTCATCCCATTATCTTATTGTAGAGAAGTGCAGATCTTCAAGGCTGGCTCATGTGCAGGTACTTGTAATGCAAGAGAAACTCGAAGAAAGAGATTCTGAGATCAAAAGGCTGAAACTTGAGCTGCAACAAGATTGTTCTGTGGAGGAGGAAGACAAAGCCGAGCCAGATTCATCCAAAGAACTTGAAAAGGAGACTCAACCAGCTGAAGTAGTAGCTGAAGAACAAGCTTCTTAAGGGATCATTTACCCCTTCTGTGGCTGGAAAACCCCCCATCGTTGCATTAATTCTGTAGTTACAACTCCAGTTTCTGTACATTATTAAACCATCAATTTTGTAAACGCGTCATTGAGTCTTAATGTTTACTTCTCGATTTATGATCTTGTTCAGTTTTCAATTACAAATCCCCCCTTTGCACAAGCACAACGAACAATACTGTAATTTTAGCAAAATTCAAGCAAAATTATCAAATGGGCTGATCTACAGTACCCCGCCGTTGGCCCACTTGTGATCATTGCACAAGCTGGTCCAACTCCAAGATCAATTTTTTACTCAAAGTTTGGTGATTTGTTGTCTGGAAATTTCTGTAAAACGTCAGCAATTTCGCGGGGAGGACTGGAAGGTGAGTGATTTTCAAGGAACCAGTATCACCTAATCTGGAGGAGATTCCAATTTCCATGGTCGATGATTCATCCCATCGGGGGTTTAGCCGGTGATGGATTTCTCAAAATCCCATTCAACAACCTCAACTAGCTTCTTCGACAGTGATAGCGACGACGATGATTTCCTCCGTGTCGGCAGAGGGAGAATTTCATCCGGGTCCCGGATCCGACCCGGTCGCTCAGCCGGGTCTTCACTTTCACCCTCCTCCGCTACCTTGGTAAGCCCCCTCTCCATCTCCAAAACCCCAATTTGAGGGATTTTTTTGCTTACTTTTGTGTCATGCTGGCATAATTAATGTCTAATTAGAGTGTTTGGTTGCATTTTGGAATCAATTGAACGTGATGCTTGGGGGTTACTGGAATCATGTTTAATTAGGGATTTGGATTTTGCTGTGCTTCATCTTGAAGCCTCAATTGATTTCTTATGGTGGTTAGAGTGAACTACTGGGAATTGTTTTTGCACTTCAAGGTTCAATTTTGAATTTTCTGCTCCCTTTGCTCATATTTGTTCAGAATTCGAGCTTCAATGATCATCCAGAGGTCTGCAATCATAGAAATAGTGGGTATGATCGAACATCATTGATACTGAAGATAAATCAAATCATAGAGGAAAATGCGAAAAGTGTTGTACATGCTGTGGAAGTTGCAAGTGCAAGAGTAACACAGCTAGATAGCAGGACTCACCGACTTGAAAATTCCATGGATGATTTGAAGGTGTGTGTTGAACACAATCATGGCAGGACTGGTGCAAAGCTAAGGCAGCTGGAGAGTATTCTGAAAGAGGTGAGACTTCCCTTAGTCGAAGATCTTGGATATTGTCCTCGGCCTTTGAGGTCGTATTAGGCGAATGGGTCTGTGTTTTGACTCATTGAGATTTTAGTTCAGTAACATTTACTTATGATCATACACATTTGCTCTTGTTGTTCAGATTCTGTCTCTTATAGTGCAGGTTCATATGGATGCGAAGGCTTTGTTAGATAAGCAAGAAATTGCAGAAACTGAGCTGCGGCTTTTGAAGGGTCGCCGTTACAGGGCTGAATTACCAGAACCGAATACCCAAAACCTTGGTGTTCAAACTGCTTTGTCCCAGCAAAAACCGTGTATTTCATCTGGTGAATCTTACCAACCAGTCCCGGATTATTGTACTTCTGCCCAACCCGTTTCTGCCTTGTTTAGTGCATACGCAAACTTGCCTCATTTGAACCATCCACCGCCACAGCCACTACTGGAACATGTCTCTCCATCGCCACATGGGTCTTACCACTCCACCTTAGTTCATCATCAGCAGGCATTGTCAGCATCCGAAGTGTTGAACACAAATCTACCTCCATCTCAGTATACGCCTATCCGTCAACATTTGGAACCCTATGCGAATTCTCTTAGCCACTTTCAACAATCTCTCCAACCAGCTGAACCCGGGATGGAACAAGAACAACCAACCCTGCATTCTTTCAGGGTGACTGATCTACCTCAGAATTCCTCATTTTCCGGGTTTCCTGATCCTTCTTGTCAGAAACCTTATGATGAATTTGCTTTCCACCCGAAAGGCTCACCGATAAAGTCCTCAAAATATTCGCCACAAGTTCTTCCAAACGCATTACCAAAAGCCTCGTTTTTGGAGACACAGTCTGAATCCAGTGGAAAAGCGAACAAGGCACCAAACGAAGACGTTGTTGAAGAGGTCACAGGAATGGGATTCAGGAGGGATATGGTCATAGCAGCAGTAAGGAAGTTGACACAAAATCAAGAGCCGGTGGACTTGAATACTTTGCTGGATAAACTCATGAACTAACAGAAAAACCCGAAATCTAAGCTATTTCGCTGCAGGTATGGTCTGCTTTACATAGTTTGGATTAGTGACTGCACAGTTTCTCCTCAGCTGTAAACTCCCAGGGTTTGAGGTCAGTGTTCTTCCTTTCTGACAGATCTCCGGAAACTGTTAAACGAGCTCGGAATTCCGCAAGAGTAGCTTCTGAACACACAAGAAGCTCACCATACAACAAGGAAATGTGATTGCAGATTGATAAGAGTTGAGCAGTCAGTACAAATTTCATGTATCTGTGAGCAAATTGACAATGTTTTGATACAACACAGATGCAATGAAGACCTTGCCTTTGCCAATTGCCATAGCCACGTGGCAAATACCCACAGCCACAACCACAAGTGGGGTCCTATGAGGGTGACCTGTATCTAATTCCTGTGAAGACCTCATGATTAGGAGGAGGAGGTGGGGCCCAATGGGCCTTAATTGCAATCTTGATTTGTTTGTTTTCAATAACAAGAACCAGGGAGTCAGAAAAATAGGCAATCAGAATTAAGGACCACCAATTAGGCCATTACTGAACTACACTTTCTCCTCCATAAATGCATTTCAATGTGACCCATTACCTTAGGGGTATCTACCCTATTGTTTAGACCTCTTGAATCCAAGTTACTTTGATTACATGGGGACCTAAACATTTACCAAATTTGTATTATATTGGAGTATCATCATCTTGTGTCTCATTCCGTTGTTTTTTTGGCAAATTGTTTCACGAATTTAATATATAATTATATCTATAGCTAAAATAATGTCAGATTTTATTGAACCAATCACAACAATAGGATTTCTTAAAATATTTTACATTTGTCTTATCTACCTAGCACGAATACAGGATACTAACACAGTATGATATCAAAACATGATATTTTTTAAAAAAAAAACATGGGATACAAATAAGGGTCTAAATATCACTTATCGAGGTGGTATTGGTTAAGAGAGAATGGTATATTGGGGATATATCAGATTTATCGAATCAGTTAATTTTAATCAAAATTATTATATCTATGCACTTATACAATAAATTGCTCAAGTACGTAGTGAAAATTTAAACTTCAAAATTTTCAAATAACCTTGAGAAAATAAATTTACATTGCAAAATGTACTAAATATCATTAATATATCGCAAAACTATCGATGATATATCTCTAAATATAATCGTTGACCATTTTTTTATGCATTGATTGATAAGTTTTAACCGATATGATTTTATCGTATTAGATTCCAAATACTATCATTACTACTTTGAGTGAAACTATTGTCAAGATAATTAAATGATTATTGATAAGATGATTTTCGCTAAATTGCACAACAAGTCCTCCTTTCTACATCCACTGTTCTAACTCTAATCTCCCACTCTTTGTCCTCCTTTGCCTCCGCAGAGGTCGCCCCGACATCGGGGCTCGCTGACAAGATTGTTGACGGAAGTGCCACGCTAGCGGAGGAAGGCCGGAAAGAGAGATGCAGGCATCCTCGTCATATTGGTCATTATGAGACTCAATTTGTGATTCGATTAGTTAAATCATTTCACAATTACAAATTCATTAATACCTAGACAAAACAAAATAAATTAATTAGTGTTTCCTTAATCCTAAATAAGATCCTAATTAGCAATAAGCTTGGCAACGAAATTGGGAGCCCCTCGACCTTGTGTTTGGCGGCATCAAAACTGGGTGATTCGAGGGACTTGTTATGCAATTAAGTGAAATTCAGTTTGTCAAGAGTCGTTTTACCATCTTGCCAATAACCCTTATGTACTACTTTAATAAGTCTAGCTATGACGAAATTTTACATCTAATATATCAATTAAATCAATATTTGAATAAAACTAATCATAAACTTGAAAGCGAATTCGAATAATGCCCACTAGCTAGATAGTCTAGATAGAGACAAATTAAAAAGTCTAAAGAAAGAGGATTATAAGATAAGAGGCTGCCATGGAGTATCATATCGTACAAATGTTGTGCAGTGTCCAAGTATATCGGATACAAAGATGTTATCGGAAGTGTAATGAATTGCTAGCCAAGTGTAGCTAACTACAAGAGCCTAACAATTGCAGTATGGATCTAGTGAGAATCCGTTGGGAAAAAGAAAGGTACCCGCCAAAATTAACTGCAGTTGAAATGGTGATGATTTGTGGACCCAAATCAATAAGTGATGATGAAGATTTGGAGGCCCCAATCTTATAAATCTAGGGTTTGTGTGTTGATGGGGGTGATTTTAGGGGAGGGACCGATAGCTTGCTACTTGGTAGAGGTGTGATTTCCGTTGGAATTAATAGAGAAATGCCTAGAAGAATAATGGAATGTGTGTTTGTGTTGTACCAATCACCTTCTTCGTTTGTCCCTTTCGTCTTAACTCTTAAGGGGACATTATTACAAAATTTAAGTGGTTTCAATTTACAATTTAATTAATCTTCTCAACATACATATGAAAATGTTGGGACACTTTTGAATCCCATATCGGGAGTGGCGGGAGTGGGGTGATTCTGAACCCAACATATAAGTGGATGGGCTACTCCACCTAATGCCAATTGGTTTTGGGATGGTGCCCCAGTCCGCCTTATATGTTGGGCTTTCTGGTCGGGCCCAACAAAACTTCCCCCAACAAACTCTTGCAGGAGATCTGATGTTAGCTCTTCTTGGCCGATCTAGAGCAATACTGCGATGTGTCGCTCCATCTGCTCCTGTGTCTAGTGGTATAGCCTCTGTCTCAGCAGTGTCTGACTCAATAGTACTTGATTGGTTGGTGACCAAATCATGTACCTGACTCTCAGATGGAGTGAAGTCCGATGTGGGATTCACAAGTGTCCCAACAGAAAATATACATTATTACGGGGTTAATTGATATTAGAGATGATAACGAGATGGGTTAGCGAAAGATGCGAAATGGTACATCCTACATTGATAATATATAAGGAATCAAAGTCTTACATATAAGTTGGTAAAGTTTACAAGTTGATTCTCCAGGAGGAGGAGCAACGAGATCTCGGCAATTCATCCTCTTCTCCTTTCGATGCTTCTTCTGCTCTCACTTCTCAAAAACCATCCGATACTAAATCCTCTCAAGGATCTATCTCTCTTTTTGATGGTCGTGGATCTTCCTCCAAACCTTCCCAAGGTAGTGGTCGTGGCACTTTATTCTATGATCACTGCAAGATTGGAGGTCATGTCATGGACACCTGTTGGAAGATTCATTGACACACTCTCTTTTGTGATTTTTGTAAACTTGGTGGTCATCTGGTTGATAAATGCTGGAAGAAACATGGTTATCCCCCGAGGAAAGGTCTTCTGGTGGCACTGCAGCTGCAACTACTTCTCCTCGATCATGCTGCCACATCCACATCTGGATTGACTCAAGATCAGTATAGTCAACTAATTGCTTTGCTCAATAAATCCAATGTTTCTCCTGCTGATTCGGCTGCGTTTATAGCAGGTCCTAATTTCTGCTTTCTTTATTCTGTTGACAATCCAGTTTGGATTATTGATAGTGGTGCAACCGATCACTTAACTCCTCACAAACACTTTTCCACTTCTCTTACTGCTTTTCTTTATGTGCTTGATTTTTGTTTTAATCTTTTATTAGTCAAGAAGATCATCACATATACACGTCTTGATGTCCTGTTTACTCCCAATTTTTGTTTTCTTTAGGGCCATTTGATGAAGAAGCCTCTTGTGCTTGGTAGAGCGGTTAAGGAACTTTATGGTGCAAATATGATTTCTCCTTGTAAGCCAAACAATGATGTGTTTTCTGTTGAGAATATTGCATTGAATAAACCTTTTGCTTGTGCATCTTCTAATGCTTTGACTAGTAATTTGTTAGAGCAATTGCACTGTCGTCTTGGACATGTTCCATTCTCACAATTGAAAACACCTCAGTTTCATTGATAATATTGATTCTTCAGTAAAACCTACTTTCGGTGGTAAATCCAACCTACTTTATCACAACATAGCTTCTTGATTTAGATTTTTTTTTTCCTGACGAGGAGCCAACTTTCATTGGTAGCCCAGAACACATGACCCAATCACAGCAAGAACCATGTACCAGATAAATCGTCTTGCGCCGTCCGGCTCGACACAATATTAAGGGAGTAAGGTAAACTTTGGATGAGACGGAGGTAGGAATCGAACCCGAAACCTCTATACAATCCCTTGCTCCACACCACTAGTCCACCTTGACCAGGGCTCTTGATTTACATTTTGTTTTCATATATTTTCACAACGCAAGTGGTTTCAATTTAGTAGAAATAAAGTATTAATAGCAGTAAAATATTGAATTTAATGGTGGAGATGTAGACCATTGCATTGGTGAGAGTAAATACTTTCAGATACACCCTCCTTAGTCCCTTTCTTAGTTGAAAGAGAAGAAAACATGGAAGCTTAGAGAAACCATATAAAGTATAAGCACAAGTGTGCAACTAATTCATTAACACCTACGATCGATCGATATGGGGATGACCGGGCTGATGGTGAGGCATTTGCTGGTTCTGTCGCTGGCTCTTAACGTCGGTCTCCTCCTCCGACTGTTTTATAGCGACAGAGATGGCCTTTGGAGGGCGCCGGAGCACGGCGACGACGGCATCGCATGCGCCGCGTCGACGTCGTCGGGTGGAGGAGAGGTGGCATCTTCATATTCACTGGAGTCGTCGTCGGAGAAGGCGCATGTTACCAGAGATGCGGCGGCGGCGGCACCATCATTTGCTGCCTCGGCCGCAGCTCATCGGAGTGGTGGTGACGGCGACGAGGGCAGGATCGTCAATCTAGATCAGTGAGTCCTCTTCCTCTCAAAATACGACATCTCTTGTTTGACCGAAATGCCCCCGTTGTTTCTTCAAAATATCGTAAAGGGTAAGTTTCATCACTTTCATTTTTTTTTAAATTTTCAAAAGAATATTTTATTTGGGTAAATGGGTTTTCAAGAATTAGATTTTTTTTAATAGGCAAACATGGGGAGCCGTTTCTAATAAAACAACTTAATTTTCGAATCATCCTGAATGATGATTTTACAGAGATCCATATGGTAGGGAATAGAGGATAAGTTACAAATTACACCTGATTAAGCTATATAGTCCGCAGTATGGTTTGCTTCTCTAAATATATGCCGGATCTCCACTGATAAGAATTCAGCTGTAAGCTTTGGATTTCTTCAATTTGATGTAGAACTTTCCATCTGGGCCACTGTTCTCTGTTGGATGCTTTTACCAGAATCTGATTGCCACTTTCCAGAATAATTTTCCTTAGACCATGTGCAACTATGGGTTTTACTTTCCTTATAGGTCTTAAAAGGTAAACCCATGGTTGCAACCTAAACCTTAAGGGAAGAGGTTGGAAGAAGTTACCTCTTTCTACTAAGGTAACCTCTTCCCTTTTATTTTTACTTTCTCTTTATTTTTTTTAAACACACAAGTGAGCCACTACTTGTTATTTATATATTTTTAAACACACAAGTGGGGAACAAGATAACCTCATGGTTGCAAGGGTAACCTCTAAAAAAGAGGTAGAAAAAGTAGAAAATAATTTAAAGAAAAAAATATATGAGGTGACAAATTATAATAGGAGGATAAAAATTGAAAAGGGAAAGAGGTAAACCCATGGTTGCACATTATGTCTTGCTCTTAGAAGATCTTAGATTCCAGAATAATTTTCCTTAGTCTCCCAGTCTGGCTTTTGCCAGACTGGGGGAATCATTCGTCTGTCTTCTTATCAAGCATTTTCTAGCTTAAACGGACGTCCTTGAAGCCGTCGGATAAGTGTAACACATCTCAAATTCTTGTTCCTTTCATAAAAGAAAATAGATATATTCCCGCTAAAAAGAACCAATTTCATGAATTTTTTTCAAAATATTCACAAAAAATAAATAAATATTTAACAAAATATTCGGGATAATTTTAAAATTACCATAGAGACGCGGTCTCCGCGTCTCTCGTTCCTCCCCCCCCCCCCCCCAAGTTAATGGGGAACGGGGGAGGCCACCGGAGGAGGAAGAAGGAGAGAGAAGGAGGTCACCGGAGCCCAGAGGAAGGAGGAGAAAGGAGGCCGGAGGAACAACGACGGGGTAGTGGACTTAGGTCAGAAATCGAGACCGAGAGGATGCAATTGACAGGCCAAGAGAGAGAAACGTAGTTAAGAGGGGATGGGGCGAGAGAGACGATGGTGGTAGGGAGGAGATGGGATTTGCAATTGAAAGGAGAGGGGCGGGATTCGGTGAGAACGAGGGTCGGATGGCGGCAGGCACGATGGCGAGAACGAGGGAAGATGGTTGCAGGGACGACGACCTCCTTTCTCCTCCTTCCTCCGGGCTCCGGTGACCTCCTTCTCTCTCCTCCTTCCTCCTCCGGTGGCCGCCTCACTCCTCCTTCCTACTTCGACCTCTTCGATGGCCTCTTGCTTCCTCTCCTCCGGTGGCCTTCCCCCGTTCCCAATAATCTTAAAAAAAATAGAGACGCGATAAGATCACGTCTATATGGTAATTATTTTTAACAATTACCAAAATTATCCCAAAATAAAAATTAACAAAAGAAACGCGGTTTTCTTTTGTTAAATTTTTATCACTTTTTTCTTTGATTTCAAAATTTTTACCTTAAGAATAAAACGCGGTCTGAGACCGCGTTTTTCTATCAGATCTGCAAAAAATAAATATTTTTGTAAATACTTTAAAAGTCTGAATATTTTGTTAAATATTTATTTTTTTTGTGAATATTTAGAAAAAAATTCCAATTTCATAGCATTTTTATAATGTTAGAACTATTCAAGTTGGTTCAGATTTATGAAAGAAGACTGATATTGTGGTATGTGCGAATTCCTTGTTTTTTACTTCACCCCATATGTTTTTTTCCCCTCGTCTAACTTTGAATAAAAATAATTTTTGTGTTTAACTAACAAATTAATCTTAGTCATGAGGATGACGGAAGTTTGTGTTAGAAACTTAGAGTATCTCTAATAAGTAATAACTTCCTTATTTTAGGAAATTTTAGATTTATAAAAATTTTTGAGTTTTTTTAGATTCTTCATTTTATTCTAAATAAACATATATATATATATATATATATATATATATATATATATATATATATACATTTCCAAATATATAGTTTAGAGATAATTTTCTATTTATTAATGTTTATCCAACATTTTGAAATAGAAAAATGGTTAGTGGTGAATAAAAATAATTTGAATAGTATCACTTTTATTTATTTAATCTAGATGGTTTTACTTGGTTCTCCTTAATTATTTGTTGTTTTTTTAGCATAACTAGCATTTTTTTAACGGAGACAAATCTCCTGTCCTTAACCTTGTCTCCCCTCCTATCCCCCAACCCCCTCCTCCTCATAAGTCATAACCCCCAATTTAAAAGAAAAACAAAAAAAAATTAAATTCATAAAAGAATTAAAAATAAAAGGATTTATATGAGAGGGGACAGGAGAGAGGGACGGGATCCGAGACAAAGGATTCACACCCTTTTTTAACCTCTCCATAGAATCATTTTTTTTTAAAAATACTAATAAGTACTGTATGAGGCAAAGACCAAAACACTTTGAACAAATGAGTTTGAATTACATTTTCAAGATAATTAAGTTGGAAGCACAAGTTTAATTAATTCAGTTTCCCAACAGTGCATCGGTATGGGGTATTTTTGAAGTACTACATAATCTACATGCAATATAAGAATAACCACTTTTTAACACCGATATATATAAATATAGGGTTTGTCTATTGCGTGTCCAATGTCATAGGATAAGAATAATTTATTGAAAAGGAAAACTCTAAAAGAAAATGATTGAACATATAATCTAATTTAAAAATGTCTTATTTAGATGTATATACGGGAAATGTTTCTTAGGGTTCCTGACTTCCCGTGCATAGAATAGAAAATTCTATAAATATATTTATATATATGTGGATCGGAGGTGCATATGAATTCAGACTGGTTGTTGATTGGACCCTTCATCTAGCCTCACTCACTGCCTCCGCCATTAATCTGATCATAACCAATTAGCCATTGTCAATGTATAGCGGTGATCCGACAATGTACGAGAAGTACTGGCAGCAGGCCGGAGACAAGTCCTCGGTATCCATCTCCGGCTGGCAATCCGTCAGCTATTTTTCGGACCCCACTAACCTCTGCTGGTTCCTGGTGCCCGAGCTGGCCACCGAGATCGTTAGCTTGCATCGCCTCGTCGCGAATGCAGTAACCGATGACCGACACATTGTCGTCGGAACTGGCTCCACTCAGCTGTTCCAGGCTGCCCTCTATGCACTCTCCTCGCCCCAATCAACACACCCAGTAAGTGTGGTATCCGCCACTCCTTACTACTCGGTAAGTCTCACTTATATGGTCAGAATCCACCTTCTATAACCTAAAACCAGAATCAGATAAAGGCTCCCTTTGTAGTTTTTCAGAGCTTTTAAAATTAACTTTTAAAATTGAATTTTCGATTAACGGCTCCCTTAAAGTGTGGTATACGCCACTCCTTATTACGGAGTACTCAGTAAGTCACTTATAATGTCAAAATCTAGCTTCTAACCTAAAAATAGAATCAGATAAAGGCCCTGTTTGATAATGCAGGTAGCTTTTCAGAGCTTTTGAATTTTATATTATATAGTTTTAAATAAGTTAAATATAAGATTTTAGTTTAATTGAGTTTTGAAATTGGATTTTTAATGGTTACTCACCCAACATTTTCACAAGTTTATTCATTTTTTTCCTATCCCATCATCTAGTTTATATCAACTACCTTAATTACTACCTAGATTACCAAATACCCTTCTAGCTTATAGATTCTCTAATTTAACACAGTCGATATATCAGTTTCAGTTATCCTATCAGCTTCAGCTATAAACTAACTATGTTACCAAACAGAACCAAAGTTTAACTTTCGTGATAGGATCAGATAACTTAATGGATTAATTTTTCAATTGGGAATATGTGTACTTACAGTTCTACAAGCAAGTGATTGAGTACCTGAAATCAGGACTCTACAAATGGGCGGGCGATGTGTCGAACATCGTCGACGGAGACGAACCCTACATTGAGCTGGTCACTGCACCCAACAACCCAGATGGATTCATGAGGAGGCCTGTGCTGAACCGCTCCGGTGGCTTGCTAGTTCATGACTTTGCGTATTACTGGCCGCAGTACACTCCGATCACTGCCCCGGCAGACCATGAAATCATGCTCTTCACCGTCTCCAAATGCACTGGCCATGCCGGAATGCGTATTGGGTAACAATTCAATTGTAAAGATATGATGCCTTATATGATTGGGGATTCAAATTCAATTGCTAAAGCTGCTTTGCTTATCCGTGTGTCGTAGCTGGGCGCTCGTCAAGGACGAACAAGTCGCGAAGCGAATGATAAAGTTCATCGAGCTAAGCAGCATTGGCGTCTCCAAGGACTCGCAGCTCCGAGCTGCGAAGATTCTACGAGTTGTCTCGGAAGGTAGCGACTTCTTTGAGCTCAGCTACCATCAGATGGCCGAGAGATGGAGACGGCTGAGGGAGGCGGTGAAGCTTAGTGAAAGACTTTTTAGCTTGCAGGAGTTCCCATCTGCCTCCTGCAAGTATTCCAACAGGAGCTTCAAGACGCAACCAGGTGAGACGTACTTGGAGCTTGAAAAGGAAGAACTCTTGTTGATATAATGCACCTTTTTAACTCTTGACAATGCAGCTTTCGCGTGGCTGAAATGCGAGGGAGAAGTGGAGGACTGCGAAGGCTTCCTTCGAGGACACAAGTTGTTGACTAGAAGTGGGAGGCATTTCGGGGTCAGCCCTATGTTTGTGAGGATTAGCATGCTAGATCGCGACGCAAACTTCAACCTTTTCCTGAAGCGACTATCTGCAATGCGCCGATGAATCATATAGATAAAGGAGTCGATACCATCGATAGCGCGGTTTCTATGTAAGCAAGTGATATATTGTGCATATCTAGGGAGAGACCTTTGATGTTTGGTAGTGTTTTATGTGTGTGGTAATGTATGGGTTGTGTGCATTTGAAAGCATCAAAGGAGACGGGAGAGTGATTTGTTTCCAAGTCTCTCTTGGAAATGCATGATATATATATATATAATATAAATATGCCCTTTATGGGCTGTAAATTATGGGCTTTATTTCCTCTGGTTGAACTCGTCGGCCCATAATGGCCCATTTAGTATTTGATGATTTTTGTCTGTACAGCCTCTTAGAAGAGTTTTTTTTAAGGTCAAATGGCAAGAAAATACCTTTTAAATGTATCTATTTGTTATAAACCCTCCTTAAATTGATATTTCTAAAAAAAATATCATTTAAATAACTTTTGTCACTAATCAACCACCCTTGAAATTATTTTGTCCAAATCTTTGTTAAACTTATTAAATTACAATTTTACCCCTCTTTTATATTATTATTATTATATTCTAATAGAAGTTGACACAATTTTATCGATTATTTGAAAAGATAAAATAGTGTCAATGGTTTCCTCACAATTTCATACTTATATTTTTTTTTTAATTGCTAAAATTATATTAGAATATACTAATATAAAAGGAGGGGTGAAATTATAATTGATCAACTTTAACCTAGATTTGAACGGAATAATTTTGAGAGTGGTTGATTGGTGATGAAAATTATTTAAAGGATGGTTTTATGAAAATGTTAATTTAATAGTTGGTTTATAGCAAATGGGTGTATTTAAATAGTGTGAATCCTCTGCTCCAATTCCCCGCCTCACAACCTCGTCCCATATAATTATTTTGTCATTAAATTAAAATTAAAATTTTTTTTGAAAATATATTTAGCTTGTACATGCTCATTATAACATATTGGAAAAAAAATCTTAAAAAACCAACTTACAAAAATTATAATAATTCAGAAGAGATAGAAAGATTTTTTAAAGTTTTAAAAAGATGTTGTTTTACTATATATATTTTTTTAAAAAAATTATAATTCGTTTTAATTTTTTTTTCAAATATGTTATACTAAGTATGTAGAAGCTAAATATATATTTTTTAATTTTTTTAATATTAATTTAATGACAAAATAATTATGTGGGGCGGGGAATTAGGACAGAGGATTCACACCGGTATTTAAAGGGTGACTTTCTACACTTTGACCAATAATCATTTTTAACCGTCTTTTTAGCATATGTCTATAAGAGCTCTTAGAGCATCCACAACCAAGGGTTTTCACTACCTTAAGGTAATTAAAAGGTAACCTTATGGTTGTAGACAAAACCTTAGACCATCCGCAACCATGGGGAAACCTCTTTCCCTTTTTATTCCCCATCTTCCTATCACAATTTTACAACTCATTTATTTTTTTGTTTAAAATAATTTTCACTTTTTCTACCTCTTTCTAAAAGTTTTCCTCTACAACAATGAGAAACCTCTTTTACCTCTTTTCAAATTTATTTTCACTTTTTATTTTCCTTTATATCTTTCCCTTTATTATATGTGTATCATCATATATTATTGTGAATTATTTTTATTTATAATGTTATAAATAAATAAAAATAGCAAGTAGTTAATATAAATATATTTTACTACATCTAGATTAAAATATAAAAAAAAGTTAAAACATATTTTATTGTGAACAACAACTTCTTCGTTCTCTTGTACTTGATGGACTTGCCTTGCATCTTCGGTTGGACTTCGAGTGGCACTCCCTTGAACACCCGGAGAATGCTCAAAATGTTGTTGGTTTGGAAAAAAAAAAAGATTGTACACATTGGTAGGATTATGTGGGGTATAATTTGGATATTCGGGTGTTGAAGAATTGTTAAACATTTGCAACATCACTTGAAATTGAGGATTTTTTTAGAAGATTTGGATCAAAAGACATATTTGGAATGAGTGGAGTATTTGGATTATTGTGATCCATGGTTAAGACAATAGATCAAGATGGGGTTATATATAAGATAAAATTGGGCTCAAATTATAGAAAAAAATAAAATTAAACCAATGAGATATTTTATTTTAAAAAATAATGAAATATAAATATATTTTTATTTCATTTTAAATCCTATTATAACTAATAAATCTAAATGTAAAATATATCAACCTACTTTATCATAAAAAAAAAAGAAAAAGAAAATTAGAAAAGGGAAGAGGTTACCTCTCTCTACCAAGGTAACCCCTTCCCACCTCTTACCTTAAGGTAAAGGCTACAACCATGGGCTTACCTTTTAGCAACCTTAAGGTTGCTAAAACCCATGGTTGCTCATGCTCTTAAGGTGAAGGAAGGGAAGGGGTTACCTTGGTGTGGAGAGGTAGAGTGTGCTTTGGACCATGTGCAAAAGTTGATGCTTTATTTATTTATTATGTTTTTCTATTTAACTAATAATATTATGATTGGTGGAAACAATATGATGAATATAGATATATGAGAAAAAGGAAAGGATGAGGTAAACTCATGGTTGTGAAGTAAAAATATAAAAACCTTAAAGAAAGAGGTAGATAAAGTGAAAAAAATTTTAAAAGAAAAAATAAATGAGGTGTCAAAATATTATGAAGAGAGATAAGAAAAAATAGAGAAGAGATAACCTTATGGTTGCGGATGGTCTTAGAATGTGAGTTAAAACACGTATCTTGTTTTAGCGACTATTAACGGATTTAAAATAGTTTTTATCTAATAAAAAAATGGGCCGACTAATCATTTCTCGAAGTATATGTATATCACTTAGAAACGATTTGATTTACTGCCAATAATGGATGGTTAATTCATATATGTTTTTAAGGTATAGCTTAGAAAATTTGATTTATTGCTAATATTGGGAAATAGCTTGAACTAGATTAGTTTTGATTATTATTTATTTTTTGAGTTAAGATATGTAAATGAGCTAAATCAGATCAGCTGGAGATTGCAAATTGATCTGCAGCTCATGTCGCCATGTATGGAAGAGAGGGCATTGTGTGGAATTTTCTGTATTAATTCTGTAAATCTAAACTGACAATAACAAGAGGTATTTATAGGCGTACTGACCGGCTTACTCTAGCTATTCTAACTAACACCAAGCTAACAAGCACCACTATCAGCTAATCTACAAAAACTAGCTATGCTATACACAACACTCTCTACATTCCCCCCTCAAGGTGGACTTGGAGAATCAATGACAAGTCCAAGCTTGAATGACAGAAATCGATGTTGCTGAGAGCCAAGGGGTTTAGTAAATAAGTCAGCAAGTTGGAGGGATGAGGGGACATGAATGGTGTATAAGAACCCATTTTGCACCATGTCCCGAACAAAATGACAATCCACTCGTAAGTGTTTCGTGCGTTCTTGGAAGACTGGGTTCGCAGCGAGATGTTGGGCCGACTTGTTGTCACAACAGAGAGGAATTGGGATCGGCACATGGACTCCCAGATCACGCAATAAACCTTCAAGCCAAACCAATTCGCTAGCGGTTGTAGACATGCTGCGATACTCGCTCTCGGTTGAGGATTTGGACACGGTTTTCTGCTTTTTTGTCTTCCACGAAATCAGGGATCCACCTAGAAACACGCAGTAGCTAGTAACCGAACGACAAGAGAAGGAACAACTTCCCTAGTCAGCATCAGAAAAGCCCTTCAGAGTAAGGTCGGAAGCACGGGGATAGAATAAGCACCAGTTGACAGAGCCTTTCAAATATCGGAGGAGATAGAGGGCTGCCTGCCAGTGAGGTTGCCGAGGGGATGACAGGAACTAACTGAGATGCTGTACGCTATAAGAAATATCCGGCCTAGACACAGTGATGTACAAAAGTTTCCCAATCAATCGTCGATACATCTCAGGCTCAGGCAAAGGATCCCCTTGATCAATACTCAAATGCAATCCCTTCTGCATAGGAAAATCAGTGGCCTTGCAGTCAAGTAAACCGGCTTCAGTGAGTAAATCTATGACATACTTGCGTTGATTCAATCGAATGCCATCAGGAGATCGTGAAATCTCCATCCCAAGGAAGTAACGAGCAAGTCCCAAATCCTTGATGGTGAATTTACTGTCAAGAGCAGATTTCAAATGCCGGATTTCGGATAAATCGTCACCAGTTACAAGCATATCATCGACGTAGACAAGTGCAATAGCAATTAGATCACCATTTCGTTTAACAAACAACGAGTAATCTTGCTTCGATTGAACAAAGCCCAAACTGACCAGAAATTTCGTAAGCTCAATGTTCCATTGTCGGCTGGCCTGTTTGAGACCATAAAGAGAACGTTTCAACAAACAAACCTGATCGGGTAGAGCCTTAGAATAGCCCTGGGGAGGAAGCATATATACTTCTTCATCCAAAAATCCATGGAGAAAGGCGTTGTTAACGTCTAATTGATGCAAACCCCAAGCCTTTGCAGCAGCCAGAGCCAACAAAGTTCGGACAGTAGCAAATTTCGCCACCGGAGAAAACGTATGTTTATAATCCTTTTCTTTCTCCTGATTATAACCTTTTGCCACCAAACGAGCCTTATACCTTTCAACCTCACCATTAGGCCTAAACTTGACCTTGTAAACCCACTTACACCCAATCGCCTTCTTACCACTAGGCAATGTCGTAAGAATCCAGGTGGAGTTTTTGTCAAGAGCTTCCAGTTCAGAAGCCATAGCTTGTTGCCAAACCATATGCTTACAAGCTTGGTTGTAAGTCGAAGGCTCATAAGTGGAGAGAACTTGGAAAAGAGAAGCAACATAATCAGACGAATGCATACCCAAATCATGTGAAGAAATCACATGGAAAGCACTGGAGAAAGAGTCACTGGCATGCCGGTTTGGTAAGTGACCACATACAAAATCCTGCAAGTGAGCAGGGCGTCGAATTGCTCTTAGCTCACGAGGAGGAGAGTGGAGAGCAACATCAGAATTGCTACCAACACCATTACCTGATGAAGGCAGACTGTCCGCCACCTGATCATGAGCCAACTCCCAAGATTGAGGAGACGGTGGACTGGTACCCGGACTACCAACATGATCAGAAACTGGCATAGCAGCTGTGACATTCCGAGGAGACCCAACAGAAGATTGGATAGCACCATCAGTCCCTATTGAGACCCAAGGAAGAGTCAAAGAAGCAGGTGGGGAAAGGGCAGCAGGGGTGTCAGATTTGAAAGGAAAGACATGTTCTTGGAAGGAGACATGTCGTGCTACAAACAATCGTTTGGTTGCAATTTCAAGCACCTTAAATCCTTTCTGATTGGGAGGATACCCAATGAATATACAACGAACCCCTTTCGCATCAAATTTCCGACGCTGGGATGAAGGGAGCAGAGCATAGCACTGACAGCCCATGACCTTCAAATCTGTGTATGAAGGTTGTTTGTTGAACAAAACTTCATAAGGGGTACGCCATCCCAACACAGAAGAGGGTAGAAGGTTAATCAAATATGTAGCCGTCAATATGCATTCCCCCCATAGCCAAATAGGAAGATTAGGATACAATCGAATAGCCCGAGCCATCTCCACCAAATGGCGATGCTTGCGCTCAACCCTACCGTTCTGCTGAGGTACATTGGCCACAAATCGATGATGTAGGATGCCTTTACTGTGCAACAACTGCTGCAACTGGCGATTGACGAACTCAGTTCCATTGTCGGTGCGTAGCACCTTGACCTTGGTACCAAACTGAGTTTCGACAAAGGCAAAAAATCCAGAAATGATTTGAAAAACCTGATCTTTCTGTCGGAGTAAGTAAGTCCATGCAGCGCGACTATGATCATCGACTACTGTGAGGAAATACTTAGCTCCACATAGCGAATGGGTCCGGTAAGGCCCCCACAAATCCATGTGAACCATTTCAAAAACTGCTGAAGCATAAGACGAGCTGACAGAAAACGGAAGTTTATGCAACTTAGAAAGTTGGCAAGTATCACAAACAAAGTCACTGGTATCCCCCAGTTTACAGACATTCAAATGATGAAGTTTGGAAATGGAAATATGTCCAAGACGAGCATGGATTAGAGACAGATCTTTAGCCATCTGTTCTTTATTCGAAATGAAGGAGACTACTCCCACTGGTAATCGAATGGGGGACTTGTAACCAGGCACCTCGTTGTCGACTAAGCACTTGAATCCTTCAAACTTGTACAAGCCACCAACTCGACCTCCAGACAGCAGCACTTGCTTAGTTAAAATGTCCTGGAGCACACAATGTTTGGAGAAGAAGGCAAACATCAAGGAGTCAGTATCCAAGAGCTTAGAGACTGACATCAGATTGTGGGTGAATGAAGGTAGATACAACACATCATGAAGCTTCAACTCCTTACTGAGAACAACAGTCCCAGCATGAGTGACTGCTTGTGTGTATCCATCAGGCATTCCAATGATAATCGGTTTACTGAGCTTTCGTAGATCCACAAAAAACTCCTCTCGAATGCAATGTGGTCCGTTGCTCCCGTATCGATTATCCAGACATGAGTATTCACAGAAGAAGAGGAGGAAATAATACCTGCAAAGTTGGCAAAATTCATGGAATTCTGCCCAGTTCCTGAAGAAGATGAAGGCTCTTCCGCTTTCATCTTTCCTTTCATCATACGAATGACTTCCTTGAAGACAGCATTAACTAAGACCGAATCAGGCTTGACATCTCCCTTGTCTTGAGCCTTAGTGCTGGTAATCATCTCAAACTCAAAGGGAGAATCAAAAGCCCCAATGTCCTGAGCAGTGCCAGCAAATTTGCTCCCATCAGTCTTGTACTCTTGTTCCTTGGTCCCTTGAACCAGTCCGGATAACCTATCAATTTAAAACAAGTATCCTTCACATGGCCTTTCTCATGACAGGAATCACACACCCTGACAGTTTTGGCTTTCTTAGAATCTCTCTTGAAGTCTCCATTAGATCTGTTCTGAGATCCACTTCCATTAGAGCTACTAGCCCCATTAGAAAACTTCCCAGCAGCTGCTAAAGCCTCATGAGACATGGAGCTGCTACCACCAGTGATTTCCTTTTGCCTCTCAATCTGCATTACCATATGGTATGCTTTGTTGACCGAAGGTAATGGATCCATAGAGAGGATGTGGCTCCTCACAGTATCATAACCATCAATAAGCCCCATAAGGAACTGCATCAGATGTGCGATGGACTCCCTCTCAAGCATCTGTTTGAGAATAGCACAGCTGCATCTAGACATAACACCACATCGGCAAATAGGATGTCCTTCGAGAGCCTGTAACTCATCCCACACCTTCTTCAGCTTGCTTTAATAGACACCAACGGAGAGATTCTCCTACCTGATCGTGCTCAATTCCCTGTGAAACTGGTAGATTAAGGGAACATTGGATTCGGCAAAACGCTCCCTGATTTCTACCCAAAGCTCTTGTGCAGATAGCACGTGCATAAAATTCTTAGCTATATCACTCTTCATGGAGTTTAAGATCCAGCTCATCACCATAAAATCACAACGAATCCATCGTTGGAAATCATCAGATTCTTCATCCTCAGGTTTCTTACATCCTCCATTTATAAATCCTAATTTCATTTTCGCTCCTAATGCCATACGTACACTACGGCTCTAGCTTAAGAAATTGTAACCAGTGAAAGGATTTGCAACGAGGATCATCCCAGGATGATCAGAGTTAGCAAGGAACAACGGATCAAAGTTATTCGCTCGCAACTCTCGGTCACCAGAACTTTCTCTCCTAACCTCAGTACGAACATCAGAACTCTCAATATCATCCATGATTGATGAATTCAGTCAGATCAAAGCACGAAAACAGCAATCGCTAGCAAGTAATACTAAGACAACAGCAGATCTAGGAGAAACAGATTGCAAAAACACCAGATCGGCCTAAAAAACGCAGATATGAAGCAGCGGAGAAAAACGCAAGCAAGAACACCAAATCAGAACTGAAAAACAATCAGAAACGAGAAATTTGATGTAGATCAGTATCTTGTAGCTCTGATACCATGTAAATGAGCTAAATCAGATCACAATCCAGCTATGGAGATTGCAAATTGATCTGCAGCTCATGTCGCCATGTATGGAAGAGAGAGCATTGTGTGAAATTTTCTGTATTAATTCTGTAAATCTAAACTGACAATAACAAGAGGTATTTATAGGCGTACTGACCGGCTTACTCTAGCTATTCTAACTAACACCAAGCTAACAAGCACCACTATCAGCTAATCTACACAAACTAGCTATGCTATACACAACACTCTCTACAAGATATAATTTAGGTGGTGCCAACTTTGGCTGTACCACCACTCAAACTAGATTAATTTTAATAAAAATATTTTACCACACACTCATCGAGATTCGAGAGGGTAATTTTACAAGTCACTCTCTTGTAAGCTCATCTTTATTTTTATGTTTACACTCTTTACCTCCAAACCTTTATATCATTATATTAAGGAAAAATGATAAACAATAATACGAACTTTAAAAATCACCAATTTGTATACAAGCTATTCTATAATAAACCAATTTTGATATGGTAAACATTTCTGGAAAAAAATAAATCCGGTTAGAAGGTTATTGGGTAACTTAAAAAAAAGTTTTGGGGTTAAATATGAAAATATAAACAAATTAATGTAAAAAAATGAAAAGAAAAAAGCACTCAAGTCATCTCCTCATCGTTGCAAGTTGCAACTCTAACCCTCCTTCCTCCATCTCTCTGCAACACAATCTCTGTCCATTTGTACAATTTCAAAAAAACAAAAACATTGATTAAATGTTCAATTACCAGTAAATTTATGTATTTGGAATTTAGGGGTTGAACATAATGGAGAACCCCAAATCCCCAAATCGCAAATCGGCTGGAGAGGGAGAGGACTAGGTTTAGATGGTTGTCAAGGGATAAACACTTTCTTAACCAAGATTCCTTCATTAACGTAGATATGATAGTCCGATAGTCACAGGGGGGAGGTGACTACCTAGTTTGAAATGAAAATCACTCGGCTACTGCAATAAATCAAGATGTTCTAATTTCTCACATAGTCTAAGGCTAAAAATGGTTGATCATATAGGATGATGGTACGGTACACAAATGAGAGGTAGTTCTCATTATGGGTTCTGTGATTAGTGATTTAGGTGTTTTTAGGGGTTGATTTTTTAAGGGTGTTGATTGTTGATTGTGTACTTCACCGTTATTAAGGACCCGTAAAATGGGAGCTGTTGGATAATAAGTTTGAACAAGGGTGAATCGAATGAAGAAAATAATGAAATCATAGAAGGAAGCAAGTAAACTGCATTGAAGGATCAAAGAAAACCAGATCTGTGTTCAAACACATAGTTTGTTACATCAGAGGGAAATGGCGCCAAACAGATTTATAAGCTGAAGACCACGGTTGAGCCTAACAACCTTTGTCAAAATTACTAAAATACCCTCTTAACTAACACACACATAAACCCATAGGCCCCCCTCTAGCTGGACTTGCCATAGGAAAAACAAGACCAAGCTTGGCTCGGAGAAATGTGTGTTGGTGAGCTCCCAGAGCCTTGGTGAGTATGTCAGCTAACTGGAGTGAGGATAGAACATGTTTAGTGCAGATGAAGCCTTGATGCACCATTTCTCAAATGAAATGAGAGTCAATCCGCACGTGCTTTGTGCGTTCATGAAACACAGGGTTGATGGCAAGTTGTTGAGCTGACTTGTTATCACAAAATAAGGTAATGGGAAGAGTAATAGAAATGCCTAAATCAGATAACAACCCTTACACCCAAACCAACTCGCTGGCAGCTGTGGACATTGCTCTGTACTCCTTTTCAGTAGAAGATTTGGAAACAACCTTTTGTTTCTTAGCTTTCCATGACACCAGTGAAGACCCCATGAATACACAATAGCCAGACAGAAACCTTCCTGTATCTACACAGTTTTCCCAATCTGCATCAGTATAGGCTTGA
The DNA here is from genome assembly GCA_963922045.1 of Persicaria maculosa. Taxonomy (NCBI): domain Eukaryota; kingdom Viridiplantae; phylum Streptophyta; class Magnoliopsida; order Caryophyllales; family Polygonaceae; genus Persicaria; species Persicaria maculosa. Next base: position 68,062,161 of record OY998259.1, on the reverse strand, counting down.
ACATCTAGAGAGGATGAAGCTGGATATGACAATGCTAAGTTGAATGTCCCCTTAAGATACCTCAATAGATACACAACATGCCAATGGTGTTTAAGAGGATTGATCGAGGAGAAACTGACTTAATTGTTGGACTGCATATGTAATGTCTGGGTGAGTGAGTGCAAGATAAAGAAGTCTCCCTACCAATCTTCTATAATCTTCAAGATTAAAGATAGGATCTCCATCATGTAGAGAGAGTTTAAGCCCATGCTGCATAGGGAATTATGTAGGTTTGCAATTCTCCATGTTAGCATCCCTGAGAATGTCAAGTATATACTTTCTATGATTCATCAAAATACCATCTGAAGATCGTGAGATCTCCATTCCCAAGAAGTATCTTGCAATGCCTAGATCTTTAATAGTGAATTCCTTGTGCAAAGCTGCCTTAGTAAGTGCAATTTTAGAACTTGAATTACCCATCAGTAGCATGTCATCCACATACACTAGAGCAACAGTCATGGATGATCCTACTGATTTAATGAACAAGGAGTAATCATAAGTAGATTGGATGAACCCTAGTTGAATCATGAACTTGGTGAGTTCATAATTCCACTGCCTGCTTGCTTGCTTCAAGCCATACCGTGATCTAGATGCCCTCTGGATGGAAGATTTTTGCAAATGAAGTCTTGAAGTCTAGTAGGTCTATGTGTCTGGCTTCTAAGACCATGAGAATGAGAATCTTGAATAACAGGGAGATGTGCGTCATTGACAGAAGAGGATAAATCCTCTACTGTGTAATCCTCTACTGTGTGATGAGAGTCAAGTGAATCAGAGACATGATTATTTGAGATAGGGGGAGATAAAATAGGTGAATGAGAGGAGGGTGATGAAGCATTAGGTGTGAGAGGAAGAGGTGAGACAGAATTGTATTGATTTGGTGACTCTGGTGAAGTGAAGAAATTATCATAAGGGTCCTCACCAAAAGATCCAAACCAAGATCTCTTGGAAGGTGAGGTAGCAGAAGAAGGATTTTTGAAAGGAAAATTTTTTTTCTCAAATTTGACATGCCTACTAATGATCATAGTGCGCCTTTCAAGATCGTATAGCTTGAAAGCCTCCTGTGCAACAGGATAGCCAAGAAATATGCATTTCCTAGCCACAAGACCTAATTTTTGTCTATGATCATTAGGTTGCACAACATAACACAAGCATCCAACAACCCTGAGCTGATCATATCTGGGTGGAACTCTATACAGCACCTCAAAAGGCGACTTCCAATCCAATATAGAAGAAGGCATTTTGTTGATGATGTGTGTAGCACTTAAGACACATTCACCCCACAATTTGATAGGCAATCCTGCATGAACTCTAATTGCCCTGGCAATTTCTATCAACTGCCTATGTTTCCTCTCAACACGCGCATTCTGTTCATGAACACCAGGAGCAGATTTTTGATGAATAATGCCTCTAGAACTAAACAATTCTACACACCCTCTCTAAGTAAACTCAGTGCCATTATCAGTCATACCAAACTGAACTGAAGTCTGAAAATGAGTGTCTATCATATTGAGAAAACCAGTAACAATCCTTAACATCTGCAGTTTGTCTTGCATATCAGATAAACCCCAGTGGATCTAGTATCATCATCAATAATTGTGAGAAAATATCTAGCTCCACACAAAACAGGAGTCCTGTAAGGGCCCCAAACATCCATATGCAACAATTGAAAAGGAAATGCAGCAAGAGACTCATTGCTGTCAAATTTTAGTTTGTGAGCCTTAGTCAAAGAACAAGTATCACATGAAATATCCTTAACACCACCAAACTGACCATCTGGTTAGTGATGTAGGTTAGCAAATGACATATGCCCAAGTCTAGCATGAATCAAAAGTGCTTTATCAGGCTTATTACAACCAGAAACCACATGATTGGATGAACTATAGAACTTCTTACAGATATCCTGATAACCTGCAAACTTCAAGATGTATAAGCCTTTCTTCTCAAGCTCTCTAGCCACAACATTCTTAGTTATAGGGTCTTGTAACCAACACGACACATCATCAAAGGTAACCCTCAGCTTCTGATCATGAGCAATCTTTTACACAGAAAATAAATTATGCCTAAATTGAGGCACCAACAAAACATTATTCAAAACAAGACTATCACTCAAACATACAATACCACTTTGTTTGACAACAATACAACTCCCATGAGGCAGACTAAGATTAATAACTGTATGCAAATCATAAATCTCAACAAAAATATTGTTGTCAAATGCAATATGGTATGTGGCACCAGAGTCCACAATCCATACATCACTCTCAGCTTTGTTAACACCAATAAGAAAGGAAACACTTTATGTACCTGCAAAATGTGTCATGGCTTGATTGGCCGAACTATCCACAGCCTCCAATAGAGCCTTGACTTTCATCATCTTCAAGATTTCATGAAAAGTTGCATTGACCATTGCCCGATTTGGTTTACAAGCATTCCGATTATGATTAAAGGAATGATCAAAAGGACTCTCTTGATGATTGCTCTCAAATTGAGCAGCAAATCTGCCATTATGTTTAGGCTTGTCCTCCTCCTTAGAACCCCTAAGCCATTCTGGATAACCAATCAATTTAATACAGTAATCCTTAGTATGGCCATGTTCACCATAGTGGTCACTTTTTCTATCAAGCTTAGCTCTTTTGCAATCTTTCATTCCCTGATTGCTTTCCCTGATCACTAAATCGGTACTTAGACAAAGCATTAGCCTCACTCCCAGTCTGCTCATCTGTACTCATCATGAGAACACTACTTTCTTCTTGAACAACATAAATCACTCCCTTAGATCTCTTAATTTGCACAGCCATCTGATATACTTTGTGAAGACCTGGAGTAGGATCTTTGGACAAAACATTGCCACGTAAGTGCTCAAATACATCATTCAAACCTAACACAAACTGCATTATCTTGGACTTCTCATCTCTATCAACAATTCTTTTCAAAAGACTGCAAGAACATTGATTAAGACCCCCACAACTGCAAGATGGAACCGTATCTAGCATCTGGAGTTCATCCCAAATCTTTTTCAGTTTCATGTAGTAAGCCCCAACAGACATATTATCTGTTTCAAATTGCTCAAATCTCTACGCAATTGAAATACTAAAGGATCATTAGACTCATAGTATCTATCCTTGATCTCATCCCAAAACTCCTTCGAGGACTGAACATACATGAGACTCTCACCAATTTTGCTATTCATAGAATTGACTAGCCAGCACATTACCATGTAATATGCCCTTAGCCACTTCTCATAATCCTCACTATCCTCATGCACTAGGACGAACACAACTTCTAGTTATAAATCCTAGCTTAGCTTTGACACCCAAAGCCATTCAAACACTTCTACTCCAACTTGTAAAATTCGCACCATTGAAAAGAGTAGAAACAAGATTCATCCCTGGATGATCTGAATTAGACAGAAAATAGGGGTTTATGTGCACCTTATTCGTACCTTGTGCAAGATCTCCAAATTGCAGCCCCTGATTTCCAATATTCCATCCACGGTCGGTAACATTTGGATTTCCAGTAGCAGGAGGCGTGACAGAGATGAACGTACACCTGTTAGCTCATGTGGCATCATCAGATCTTTTTTCTTGTTGAAACGTCGATCCTCATCCCACCACCACAGACAGAAAAATGAACTATCACCGAAAGAGCACCTCAGAGATCACTACGAAGCAACAAAACGACAACATAGATTACAGAAGAAGCATTTGAGGGAAATGGCGCCAAGAGCACCTCAGAGTCGCTCTGATACCATTTGAACAAGAGTGAATCGAATGAAGAAAACAATGAAATCATAGAAAGAAGCAAGTAAACTCCATTGAAGGATCAAAGAAAACCAGATCTGTGTTCACACACACGGTTTGTTACATTAGAGGGAAATGGCGCCAAACAGCTTTATAAGCTGAAGACCACGGTTGAGCCTAAGAACCTCTATCAAAATTACTAAAATACCCTCCTAACTAACACACACATAAACCCATAACAAGAGATTAAGAGTTTTTATGTAACAATTTTGTTTGAAATTGTAAAAAGGAGGTGGTTGAGTTGCGGAGAGAGAGAGAGAGAGAGAGAGAGAGGAGATCCTGGATTGGAGTGGCAACAATGGAGAAAAATGGAAATGGATTGTTCTTTTTTTTTACCTTAATTTGTTTATACTTTCACATTTGAGTTAAATTTTTTTTTTCCCAGTTATAATAACCATTTAGCTGGATTTTTTTTTTTGTTGAAAGTGTTGACCATATCAAATTGGTTTATTAGATCGTTTGTATATGAATAGGTGATTTTTAAAGTTCGTACTATTTTTGGTTCATGGATGATAGTTCGTATTATTTTTGATCATTTTTCCTTATATTAAAGATTAATGAATAAAGTTTTGATGGCTGTTTCTTAGTAGCTAGAAAAATATAATACTCCATTCGTTTGTCAATACATGTCCTTTTAACTCATGTAATTTTGTCAAAAATACATGTCTATTTAGATTTTAATCATTACACCTAACCTACTTTTTACATATAATCATTACTGTAATTTTTACGTTACCCCTACTCTCCTCCTTACAAATTGAAAAAAAACTTTTAAAATTTTAATTTATTACCACTGTATTCCACTAGTACTTACTATAAGATTTCTTAATTTCCGTACATAGGCCTAAAAGGACACGTATTTACGGATGGAGGGAGTATATAATACTCTATCCATTAATTAAAACTTGTTATTTTAGGGCTTTGCACACTTTTTAAGAAAAAAATAAAAATACACTTATACCCCTAACAATCACTCTACTTTTTTTTTTGATGACGAGGAACCCACATTCGGTGGCAAACCCGACTTGCCCCGACCGGCTTGACTGAGTGGCAGGGAGCAGGGCAAACTTTGGTAGGGTAAACTTTTTATAGTGACTGGCCCCACCGCTTCGCGGCCCCATACCCCAGAAACACCTTGTAGGATTTTTTTGAGGAGGCTCAGTACCACTTACGCAAAGTGCGATCAGCGGTCGTAACCTCACCTACCTGCACATAGACCACTTCACCACTTCGGCTTGGCCCTACGGATTAGTATACACCGCTTGACCGTACGCGTTTGTGGGAATTAATATGGCTTAAATGTACCAAGTGAGATTCGAACCCGAGACCTCTTTTTTGGGATACCTCACCCTTACCACTAGAGCAAGAGGTCATCGGTTTACTTTTTTAGTTTCTCAAAAACTACAATCAACATCTATCTCATCATTATAAGAGCAATTTTGTAAAGTGGGTGACAAAAAAATATAAAATGACATATTTTTCTTAACAAGATTTACTTTATAAAACGACATATTTGAATTAACGGAGGGAGTATAAAGGTTGGGAGGGAGTAGTACTAATCGGGATGTGAAGTTGTCATAATAACAAAAATAGAAAGTTGAATTGGGCATCTTTGAAAACTCGTTCGAACAAATAATTAAAACCTTTGATAATGATACGATTATTGTCGTCAAAGATTAATCAACTGTCAGTTCATAACCTAAGGCCAAGGGGGTCTGCATTTAGGCCTTTATCCATCGCTCTATTTTTACCTATATATTATATATTTTTTTGAATAAGAACCTATATATTATAATTATATATTATACAGATAATCACATATGGAATTTAATTTACCGACAGAAACCAAATTAAATTGAGTTATCCCAAGTCTGAATAAATAAATAAATTGAATACATTATACTATAAGACTTATTCTTCCAATCGTCAATTTAATTTGGAACCTATTCAAAACTCATTTTTACATTTTTAATTAATTTGAATTTAATCTTTAAAATATGCTCATATTTAACTCGTTTACTAAACAATTAACGATATAAGCAGCTTTTTACAGGCTATAAAATCATGACAAATACGATAAATATATAAGTTTTTTTTAAAAAAAAAATATAAATTCTACAACAATTGAACCCAAAAATATTAATTTAAAAACGAGTTTCAAAATATGCTTTTACTTGACTCGTTAATAACGAAACAACTCAAACTTACCAAGCTCTAGCTAGTTGTAACTAGCTCGTCTCATAACAATCCTACATTATCCTTATATTGAATGTACTACATGTGTATACACAAACACATTATCTACTTATTTATCCATCATATATAGATACTTTAAATATATGAATTGATCGAAACTTGACTTATATGAATTATTATTATTATTTTTTACTATGATCGGAAAATAAAAGTGATTGGATGGCAAAGTGGTATTACTCCAAAGAGGGAAAAATAGAAGAAAAAAAAATGATTAAGACAAGTTGGGAATTGAAGGCCGAAGGGTAATCATAGAAATCATAATTGAGAGTAGTTAAAAGATCGAATCCACCGCCCAACGGTCTCCTTCTCAAATTCACTAATTAGCATCTAATCAAAGGAAGGTTGATTGATAATCGCACATCGCACACAAACAAATCTATAAGCCTAGCTATATAAATATATATATGTACTATGTAGAGTCACGCCCAACCTCATTTGATTAGATTCCCATTTCATATCGATCTTTCTTTCTCTCATCTATTTTCTGTGTTTTTTTTTTTTTTTTTGAAGCAATATAAGAATTCAGTTCTCTAGACAAGCTTAGAGAAACCGAGAGACCGGACAAGCCATCAGATGGACTAACCATCATGTACAACCGAAACAAAAGACAGAAAAGAAATAACATGAAGAAAAAAGAAATGAAAATACGAAAATAAAATAAATGTGCTAGCTATTCTACACCGCAAAACAAAACCAACAAGACAAACGAATTAATCGGCCAACGGAGGACGCACACAGAGAGCTCTGGGGATACTAGCGGACATTTCAGATTATGGACTCAAGAGAGCCATCAGATATCGATCGCAAATCCACGACGTCTTCGGATACAGTAAATCAACCACCGTTCAAATGAGGTCTGCATCACAACAAGAATAGCACAACACACCAGACTGCAAAACCAACTCCAAGCCAAACCATTTCCCAATAAAACCCCCGTCCCGTCTCAATCCCTCAAGGATGATAACAAGATCGTGAGAGACTACTAAGTAGCCAAAGAAGAGGCGACTAAGACGGGACAACGGAGAAATTGAAAAAACGATACAAAAGGACAGAGACAGAAGAACAGAATGGAGAAAGTCCCTAAAACAAACTGCGGGTGGGTGCACCAAACAAACCAGTCGGTTTTGTAAATAAGGTTAGCGTTCAAACAACGCTAACAGCGAGATCGAGGGACGACGGAGGCGCTCGGAGGGCAGCAAGCACGGAGAGAACACCGATGGACGGAGGGTGGCCCACGGAGACAAACGACGGCGAAACAACCTGGTGGTAGGATCCATGGAGACAGCGGTGTCCACGGGATAGTGGTTAAGGAGGGGTGAATGGATGGTGGAGGGCCAAGCGACACCAGAGATGGGCAGAGCCAAGTGTAGAGGAGAGCCCAAGCGGAGGTCAGCCTCGACCGTAGCAACCGGAAGATTGCAACGGCTGAGGGTAAAGGCGGCAGTGGCTGGACGGAGGACGAGACACGACCAACCCAAAAACGCCGTTGGAGAAACAACACGAGGAGGTGAGTGGCCAAGGAAGCAGTGCAACAGTGAAGGCTGAGGAAGGAGTCGGAACTCCGGTGAGCCTGGCGGAGGCAAAGGAGGGGTGGCGGCGGGGTGAGGCTAGGTCACAGCTTATCTTCATATTCTTCGTCTTTTTTATCCTTTTTTTGTTGGGGCGTTTACCATATAAATTATAAGTCATTTTTTTTGTCTATATTAGAGAGTTGTCCCCCACCCTGTCCATATTAGCAATTTGTCCACCATCAATTTTTTTTGCTGAAACCAAAAACCTTGGCAACCAAGATTCCTCCACTCCCTCCAACCTGTTGTAATCGATCGTTTTTCTCTGTAATCAATCTACCTGTTATAATCGATCAATCTGCTGTTGAATCGTTCAACTACGCATATCAATAATTCAAGTACACATATCGATCGTTTTTGCTGTAATTTTGGACAATTCTTCAGCAACGTTCTTCAAAATTATGATTTTGATGCTGATTAACTATAGATCTGTTATAATTGTTAATTCAACATTCATCAAAATTTTTGATTTTGAACTACAGATCTGCTAAAAACAGTTTTTTGATTCAACACCAATTTGGTCGTATAAAAGAAGAATGCCCAAGACTTGCAACCTATTTAATATCTGCAAAGCTAGAGAGGTGGGCAAGAGCACATGCAAAGGGTGATCGGTATAACATGATGACATCAAACAACGCTGAAAGCTTAAACTCTATTTTGAGTGGTAAAAAAAATATCTCCATTGTTACACTGTTAGAATTTATTAGAGATAAGTTGACAGAGTGGTCTCAAGAGAGAAGGCAGAGCTCAGCACTGAATACATAGAGTGTCACCCCTGCAATAATGAAAGTAATTTAACAATTGCAAAAGGATGTTGGTGCATATATACACTGTAAAGCACTTGAATGAGTTTGTCTTTGAAGTTATTGGAGAAGGTACACGGACTGTTGTTGATCTTTCAGCAAAGAAATGCCCTTGTAGGGTGTTCGACATTCAAAAAATTTCATGCATACATGCTCTGTCAACAATAGTTCATAAAAAGCTTGATGTGTCACATTTTGTTGCAAGTTTCTATATAAGTGAAGCTTGGAATTTGGCACATGCTGAAACGATATATCCCGTCCTTCCTGATGATGAAATAAACCTTCCTGAATATATTAAACAGATAAAATGTTACCCACTTTTAAGGAAAAGATGTGGTCGACCTCCTTGGAAAAGGAAAATCGGCAAAGCAGAGTTTGTGAGAAGGTCAAAACACAGTAAGGAATGGCTTCAAAGGGAGCATGGGAAGAATGCACAAGCTCAACACCAGCTAGCTACAGACAAATAAGGCTGATTTTGATTTTTAGTTCAATTATCAACTGTTTCAGCAATCAATTATGATTTTATTGTCATGCTTTGTATTTTTTTTGTTATCAGTTGTATTTTGTGTCATTGCTATACTATATCATATTATTTTTTAGTTTTTATGGTTACCAGTTATCCTTTCTTTTTATTGCTATTCGCAAACTTTATTTAAGTAAACCCTCTCTTTTTCAGCATGAAATTTTTGCTGAAAATAACTTGCTGAACGCAAATGCTAATTTAACTTGCTTGGAAACGCAATATGTCCCCTCAGTTAGAGCTTATCTTTCTTTTTTTTTTCTAAAATATGGCACCTTAACATTGTATATTGTTGTCATCTTGAAAAAAATACTGAAAACATAACTTGCTGAAACAAAAACGCTTATAAATGACTTGCATTAAAACAGGAATACTGAAAAATTTGCATTAAAACATTAACTAAATGTCAATTTAAATGGCTTGAAAAATGCCATTGAAATGCATAGAATATGCATACCATACACGCATATACAAAAAAGATCTGTTGTCCATAATATTTGCTGAAAATACAGAAATACATCCCAAAAAAAGGGGCCAAATTGTCTATTGTTAACTGAATGTCTTGAAATTCTTAAATCTGAAAGATGCTATTTTCTAGAATTTAAAGCTCCATCTCTCTTGCATCAAGTCTGAGACCATAAGTTCTCGGTAGCAAAAGATTCTTTCATTGGTAAACTTCTTCACATCTCCCCCAAACACCAGAGCTTCAATTGCTTTGAGTACAAAGACCTCACAAGACCCACTATGAAAAATGAAACAAAACATAGTTATATCAAGCACAATCGCCAAATGCTTATAAATGACTTTCAAAACATTATAAAGTAGAATTCCATACCCAGTTGTATCATGCACTAGATCAGGCACCTTGTTAATGTGGAATGTAGAGGGTTTAAAGTTTAGTATCACCCCAACCTTATCCAAATGTATTGGCAACCATTCAGACAATGGGCGCAGATATTCAAAAAGGTTTTCAGTAGACACAATATAATGATTGAAATCATAGATATTTATAACCATTTCAGCAAAAACTATCTCCACGACAACCCAATGCTCGTTGGTTATGTTAAATGGAGTGTAAACCTTTTTTTGCAGACTCCCAACTCTTTAGATAATCACTAGGATATAAGCCTAGGAAATAGCTAGCATTGAATTGGTCAACATGGCTTGAGTCTTCATATGATGACGAACATTCTGGGAGATACTTTTGATGAAAAATATGATCCATCACAATAATGCCTTCAAAGCTGCCAGGATCCTCACTGATTCTCTTCCTCATGTGAACCAATCCTGTTTCAAGGTGCCGAAACAGTAAAGAGTGTAAGGTATTTTTTTAAAGCAGGTCATAATAACAAAAAACATACATAGTTACATTACTCCAAAGGTGCTGAAAAAGTAAATAGTTTCAGCATACTTACATCGATATCAAGCCATCCATCCTTCCTAGCAATGTTTCTGAAAAATGACCTCTCTTTTCTAACTCCCATCAAAAGTACTGAAAAATCCCTACAAAAATTATTACAAGAATAAAAATTCGGGTCAGCAAAATACATATTACTAAAGCACTCGAAAAACACATGACAATTAAGATGGATATACCTTGAGTCTTTAATACAACCATACATGAAGTCATGATCCTCCTTACTGAGCAATCATTTTTTTATTCAACATGCTTCCGGATCCTTATCTTCTCAGCAACATATGGGCTCAGAAGAAAACTACTTGCTTTTGGAAGACGCTTTGAACGCTTGAAATCTTCAATTTCTTCTATGCATGTAGGAACTTTAGCAATTGTATCTCGCTCAATATGTGCTTCCTTCGGCACGTTGTCATCATCCCCTTCACTATAACTGACATCTATTGTTTTTTCAAGAGGTAGGGTCATTAAAACACCATTATCATCTTTTCTTCCAGCATCTTTTGTTTCAAAATCACCATTACCTTCTTTCTTTCCCAGAGATCCAGGTTCATCACCATCGTTGACTACTTGAGAATGAGTTGATGCGGCTTCAGCATCTTTCATTTCAGCATCTTCTGTTTTAGCATCTTTTGTTTCAACGCCTTCCAAATCACCAACTTTTGTTTCAGTAACTTTGAGTCCAGCAACATCAACCCCGCAAAACTTTGGCTTAATACCTTTAAGCCCCACCCCATAAATGTCATCTTCTAAACACTGCTCCCCACCCTTCAAATCCACATCAAAGTCACGCTTAAGTCAACAGAAAATAGTTTCCCTGAACATGAATCCAATGACCTCTGCCCTTCAACTAATGTAATAGGTATAACCTCATTTGCAGATGCTGAAACACTTGTACCAATTGGTTGACCTAACTTTTCAGTAGGTACCTCTTCTTGAACATCCAACATGCCCCCAACTGGTATCTCCTTCTCAATATCAACCAACACATCATTCACAACATTTGTAAACACTAGGTCACTTGGTAAAACATTGGATGACTGAGTTCTAGCATGCATTGACTCGTGTATAGTAAACCTATTTTCTAATGATTGTATCTTCTGGACAAGATCATTAACAACATCCACCAAATTTAGACATGATGACATGCGTTCCTTAAGCATGTCAAACATCCAATCCAAATCTGTAACTCTTTGAGGCAACTCTTCAAGCTTATCTAACCTCTTCTGTATTTCCTTCACCCAGTTAGGAGGTTCCACTTGTTTTCTGAAATCATCAGTCTCAGCCCCCAACACGTCATTTCACACTCCTTTGCTATGATCATTTTTGACAGATCCCATCACAACTTTCTCAGTGTCTTCCATGTTTAAGTGCTCATCAGTTTCAGCATTCATCACATCCTCCTTGGTTCCTACATCCTCACCTCCTTAAGCCACCCCCCCCCCCCAAAAAAAATCCTCGGCTACTCTATCATTAGCATCATCATTCCCATCATTAACCAACCCAGAATCCTTTGCAAGTACAACTTCAATGGACGACCTCACCCTCGTTTCAGCAACTCCATGAAAAAATGGGCGTGCAACTTCAATTGGCATAAACAAATCACTAGAATATTCAGAAACTGACTTACCTCTCTTGCGAAAAACAAATCTAGGTTTCGCAATTGCATCCTTAGTTGACAAAGCCGGTGCTTTCCTTACACCTAAAATTTTCTTACCCCTCGTCTTTTTTTTAGTAGAAGCAATTTCCTAGGATGGTAATTGAACCTCATACCATATGCTTTTTTCCTCATTATCCGACAATCATACAGGGTATCACTCTCAAGTTGTGAAAATACAAGTTCAGCTATATGATCAAGAATGGGGTGAGCAACTTTATCTTTAAACACCATTCTTGGGGCCCTTGTAAACTCCCAAAAACATGGGAACATGGGCGCCTAACCACAAAAAAAATACCATAAAATAGCTGAAATTATAAAAATGAACCTAATAAAAAAAGGAGATTGAAGTAAGATAGATTTAACACAAAAATAATATCAGGTCAGCATCAAAAAGCTCTTGTGCTTCAAGATAAGTATGTCGTATCGGACACTCCCATCGAAGAGAATAGGGATCATTCACACGCATCTTGAAATTGCAATTAAACTTATCAGAAAGCACAGGGAAAGCTTCCAATATCCAAGCTTATAAATATAACCAAACAACGATTTATATCATACCAAAAAAACACATTGCTGACACAAACATGCTGAAACAAAGGTGCTGAAATAAATTGCATGAAATTGATTACCTGAAAAGCATAAATATATCCAAACAATTCATATGATGGTCTCAGATATGTTCGATCACAAAGAAAAACCTTCTTTAAAGACTTCACCACCAAAGAATAGGACTCTCTCCCCCATGGATACAGTTCACATTTTGCCGAATTGCATACAAGACCAGCATGATTTATGTTCACACTTTTTGAATGCCTGAACAATAACATGTTCTCGATAATCAACAACTTTGCCATATGCAACTTCTTTGAAGATGATTTTCTACAAGTTTTAAATGCCTGCAACAACTCATTGTACGTACACTTTGACTATTTGGTCCCAAGAAAGTAAGACCAAGAGAATTTCCCAGATGATATCACTAAAGTCTCTATAACAGGAAGCCCTGTAATTGCATGAAACTCAACCAAAGAGAGTCGAGCAACAAGACCATCAACCTTAAACCAAAATTCATGACGCTTATCAGTTTTAATCATACGAAGCATCATTTGATGGATCAGCTGAAAATAAAGTTTCATCTTATTCCTTTGAACAAAAACCCATCCAAGACAACTTCTCCTCAGGGCCTCAAGATCAGTTTCAGACAGATGTTTCTCAATAACATCACATACGTCTGTAAAACACTAAACATTGGATTTTGCATAAAATCTAGCCTTTACAGGAATGCAGTACTTCAGTCTCTGTTACCAAAACACATTCATAAGCATGCGTAAACCTAAACACAACATACAACAATAAAGTATAAAAAAACATATACTCACATCAAATTGACATTTATATTCTTGAAGATCGCTTCCAGAAGCAATATCATCTAAAAAAAACACAAAATATACACAAACACATTGTGAGCATGAATGAAAAGAAAAATGCTGAAATATGAATTTTAAAGATTATGCTGAAATAGGTATTATTGATACAAAAAAAAGAAACATTACCGGATGCATGCTTAGATTTGAGAGAAAAAAAACAAGAAAAAAATGGAAAAACATGAAACACAAACCCTAGAACAAAAACCACACACCTCTGCTTGAAGAACCGGTTGAACTGCTTCCTTCAACGAAAGGAATCTCCAGTTTCTCATTCTCCGAAGAAGCTTTGTTCACTACAAATCATGCACATTCAGTGTCAAACACAAGAATAAGGAGAAAAAACAAAAAACAGGGATAACAATATAAACACACAAAACAAACCCTCATTTGAAGGATCGCTTGCAGTTTTACTGTCCATTGCAGCAACATCACCTGCGTCGATCTCGTCAGATGCTTTGTTCTCTTCCATTAAAAAAAATTGAAGAGAAATTTCGGATAAAACTTTAAAAACGGTATAACACTAAAAATACACCCCCATTTGAAGGATCGCTTGCAGCAACATCCACTGCCTCGATCTCGTCGGAGGCTTTGTTCTCTGTCATTCAACAAAAATCGAAGAGAAATTTTGGATACAACTTCAAAACCACCTGAAGGATGGAGAGAGAGAGAGAGAGAGAGAGAGAGAGAGAGAGAGAATCGTATTGAAGAAGTCATAAGGTTGAAAAAGTGAGGGAGAGAAAGGACCGTACAACCGCATGTATGTATATATAAGGGCAATTTTGTCCATAAAATTTTATGCGGACAAAACCCCAATTTACCATACTTGGTGGACACTCCGTTAATTTGGCAAAAATTTTGCGCCTTTAACACAAATTTTCTGTTTTTTTTCCTCCTTTGTTTGGTGTTATATTATACTCCATCCGTTAAAAACATGTCGTTTTATGAGTAAAATCTTGTTAAGAAAAACATGTCGTTTTAGGTATTTTGGTGTTCACTTTCCAAAATTACCCTTGTAATGATTAGGGGTTTGTTAGTTGTAGTTTTCAATGAGTAGAGGTATAAGTGTATTTTTTTTTGCTTTTATTTGCTTTCTTAAAAAATGTGCAAATGTCTAAAACGACATGTTTTAATTAATGGAGAGAGTATATCCTAAGTTTGAAGGTCAACATAATTAGGAAATGAGAAAATTTGGACAAGCTATATCCATACTTTTGAATTAATTGGTAATCTATCAATCTTATTTTTTCAAGAAGAAATTGGGACGGGAGACCCAATTTCCTCCCTCAATTGAGTATAAGGCCATCGGGCAAGCTAAATTAAGTTTTTGTGTCCACCCGAGCTGTTATTTTGTATTGTACAATTCGTCTTCTCCTATTTCCCTCTCTCTGTGCGCCCAACGTCTTTGTTTCTTTCTTGTATTTCGTCTTCACTTCAGTGATCACTGTCTTTGTGTTTGCTCTTGATCATTTTCTTCGTTTGCAAACTAATAATGGGTGAATCAAGTACATGACGCGAAGGTTAGTGTACTTTCAAGGGAATTCCTAGCTAGCTTTTCGATTTCTTCTTCTCTTTCTTAGGGTTTGTCCGTTCAGTAACGTGTGATGTTTGTACTGTTGAATTCGATTTTAATGTAATTTTTATGCTTTAGTCTGATATATGTAGTTGGCATTGTTTTGGACTTGGAATCTTATAAATCTCGGTTTCATGTGAGTTTTTGCGTCTTCTGTTTGTCCGCTCTTTTTAGTTTTAGTGGTTTTATTTTGTGTTTTATGTAGGGCATGTCTCTATTTTGTAGAATGTAGAGTATTGGATACCTTTGGAGGAAAGATTTAATGCTTGAGCTAATATCTATTTCCAACCCGAAGTTTGTGATGTTATTAAGCGGGGGTTGTCAGCATCTCATTTTCAGCAACTGAAGAATAGCTGTTTAGGCTTGGTTTTTATACAGGGGACAAAGATACATTTCAGTTTTTAGTTAATTCATCAGATGGTTATGCATGAGGTGAAAACAAAAAAGCATAATGAAATATGGTTCAAATTAAGTTGATGAGTTTATTGCTCGATTTTCTTTGTTGGAATTCCATGTCATAACCGGTCTTTCCATTATTGAAGTTGATCCTGCACCTTTGGAAGCTGTTACATATAAGGTTTTTTTGGGAGGAATAAGGTCTATTATGGTGATATATTGAAGATATTCAAATCTGAGCCTAAGAACTCCCGTTGGAAGTTAATCATGGCAATGCTTCTTATAATCGGGAAGGTTTTGTTATATAAAGGTCTGAAGTTATTAACTTGACGCATTTGGCTCTTGTGTACATGTGATCTAGAGAATTTTGAAAGATATCATTGGGGAGAGAATGTTATCGTCGGTTGTTAAAAGGGTTGAGGAGGGTGTCTTCTATTAATCCTGGATGTAATACTATGGGAGTACATGAGTTGTTTGGATATCCTCTAGCATTCCAGGTGATATTTTTATTTCATTTTGTCCATCCCTTATTATTTTTAAATGTCAACACTTATTAAAAATCAGCATGTTTTTGTGTATTTTACATATTTGGATATTGGAAGCATTCCCTTCTATGAGGTTTGGTAGTGATGAGGCTTTGATTTGTACACTTCCTTCTCCTTCTTCTGTTCCTACAAATACTTCTCTTGTAGCTGATGATGACGACTTAAAAATCCCATTGGCAAGGTTGAAGCGAAAAACTATTGTTTCTAATGCTGGCAGTAAAGGCCATAAGAAGCAAAAGAAAAGGGGAAGCTACCAATATGTCTTGCGGAGGAGGGGGAAAGTCTAGAAAGGTGAAGAGAAGATCTGGATTTGTTGTTGTTAAAGAAAGTCAAGCAGAAGAGGGTTCGGATTTGAAATTTAAGATTCAAAAGACTAAAAAGTCTGTTGAAGTTGAAGGGGATGAAGTGTTGAGTATTGAAGGGGATAGTGTTCTCAATAATCATGAGAAAATGGTAGTTGATAAAATTGTAGCTGACAATCAGCTCGATGAAGCTACCAACGAGTTAGAGAGTCAATTGAAGGATACAAACATCAAGATTGATTCAACTGATAAAAAAAAAAGTGAATGAATCTGGCGAAATGGGGGGGGGGGGGGGGATGCTAAAATAGGTTAATATAATAGGGATGTGCAAAATGATAGTGATAATGTTGGTTGCAGTGATACCAGTCATGGGGTATTTTTTGCTGATATTGAAGGTAATGACAATCGTCGCCCTAAATGAGAGATGCCCAAATGGGCAGAAGAGTTGTCAGGCAATCTTAATATTTTAGGGGCTACTCCTGGCTGGGCACTTGAGCTAACTAGCAGGATTTTGATGATTGAGAAATATATTGTTGATCTTCAGAAAGAAGTTAGGGGAATCACCCATATTGGTGGTAGGGTACGTTACTAGTATTGAAAACAAGTTAAATCTTTTGGAGTCTATACGCCCAAAATGCTTTGATTTTCCTTCTGTTGTTTTTCCTAGTAAGGTTGTTGCTGATGTATTCTGTGGGGTGAAAGTTAATGCCAAGATTTTATGAAACTAAAGATAAAAATGTTGAGGGGAAAGAAGCATTCCAACTTCATTGAAAGTTGAAGGGGGAGGAACCTTAGTTGAAGGTGAAATTAAAGCCAATGGTTAATTGGAACCTACTGTTAAGAGTGTTGGGGGGAGGGGGGGGGGGGGGAATGTTGATGGGTTGATGGTTAGTGGTGTATTAGATGATTTTGAACTGAATACTCCTCTCGTAGTTAAGCCTTCTCTAAGCCATGAGACTATCACCTCCAATGCTTAAAATGAAGAAGCATTTGACATTCAACAAAAAGAGGCTGATATTGCACCAAGTGTCGCTGGCATTCTTATTCAATCAGCATACATTCAACAAAAAGAGGTTGCCATTATTATTGATGCAATTGACCTTCCGGATCCCAATGCTGACATTTTGCCAAATAAAGCAGCTGAGATTCAATCAACAAAGGCTGACTTGGTTCAAGCGATGTTGACATTTATACTAACGTAGCTTATAGTGTTCCAATTGATGCTGATGTTCATATTAGAGCTACTGATAATGTTTTAAGGCATAATGAGGGGGATGCACCTGTGATTGTGCTCATCGAGGATGAATATGATGTTACTGTTAAACGGTTTGATCTTTTAATGTTTGGAAAGAAGAACATCCTAAAGTTCATCAAGAAATTTATGCTTCAAAGTCTTTATTATCTGAAGATAAACATATTTTTTTTTGTACTCGTACATAAAGGGAACATGTGGTTATTTTCGATTATGTAGTTTTGTTTAGTCATATTAATATTTATGATATGTTGACATTTTTTTTGAGTATGTCACAGAGATTTTGCTATGAAGGACCATCATTTCCCTTTTGGACAAAGAATTTTTTAATGTTGTCCGTGGATGAATCTATATACATATACTAAAACCGATGCATTGATGCCTACGTGGCAGCGCATGAGTGCATCTCGCAAAGCTTTCTCTCGTCAAAAACTAAATCTAATAAAAATAATTTTTTTATTTTACCATTAACACATATAATTGGATAGATGAAATATCTTATAAAAGAGTAAATATTATATAAGGAAAAAGCTATATCAATATAATTAAACGTAGTAGTAGTAATAATAAAACTAATTTTCATAGTCATACTTACCAAAAGTATTAATAGATAAATATGTAATATTTGATAGGTGCTATTTTATTTATATTTAGATTATTTTTTGATGAAAAAAATTATTTATATCAAAATCAATCATTTAATAATTTTTATTTTATATCTATCTATATTATTTTTTGAGGCCAAAATAAATCATTAAAATATTATATATTCATTTATGTAGTCACAATCCATCCGTACATAGATATTTTAGTAAACAAATGTAATAAATATATACTACATATTTAATAAAGAAGAATATTAAAATATTTTTAAAAATCAATTATGTAATTAAATTACATGAGATTTAATTAACCATAGATTAGGAAAAAAAAACTTTTACGTAGTACCTTATAAATGTGAATTTTTTTATTTTTTTTATTTTTTATTTTTATTTTTTTTTATGACGAGGAGCCCACCTTTGACAGCAAACCCCGGACATGTGACCTAGCCGACAAGAGCCACGCACCAGATAAACACATTCTCCGTCTTCCGTACACAAGACGGGATTTACACTAGTTTTAAATATATATGTTCCTTCGCCTTTAAATGATTGGTTGTACCTATTTTCTTTTTATAGCAATATCTTAGCCCGGCCACTAATATACAATCTAATTAGCATACCCATATTGATTAATCATTGCTCGTCATTACCTACTTATAACGTACGTACATATATACTTTCATTTCTAGATGTCCTAATTGACTACTCCGTATATTTTAATAGATGTGCGCATTTTTTACATTAATATAAAATTAATTACTAGGGACAATATAATAAGAAAAGTTATTAATTATTTCAAGAATATGATTTTTTTATAAAAAAAATCAATTCTTAAAGGAATAACGATTATAAGATGAGATGTAATGATTAGTGTCCTGATAATCATGTCATAGCTAGGAGTTTAAAATTTACTCCAAATGAAAGTCGTTTGGACGTACTTTAGTCACGTTTTTTAAGGAGGTAAAAATTTTATAAAATATTTCTTTTAATTAATTTTTTCTATAATTTGATACTTGATAGTAACAAGTATGAAATTATTAAAAAAATTGATTAAAAAATAATATTTTACCTCTTCAAAATACGTGTTGAATAGTAAAGTGATATTTATTTTGAAACAGTTGGGAAGTTCAACTTGAAACCAAAAGTCATCAAAATATATGTAAAATATATTGTTATTCCGTATAACTTATAGTGATTAGTCAAGTAATTACCATATATTTGGTTTTAGTTTAATTTTTCTTTAAATTTTCAATTTGAGGAGAAACACTACAAAATATAAGGTCAAGTAGAAGCTTTGTACAATAGGTTAAACTGCATTATATTAGAACATATATCGATCCGATATTATAATTTATTTTTTTTATAAAAAAAAACATAATACTCATGTTTTATAATAATGTTAACAAATCTCATCAACTCAAGATGAGGTTTGCAATCCACGAAGAACAAGCTCATATCTAAGAGATCAAGCTTGAGCTCTCATTCTAGATCATTCGGAGGAATTTTGGAATTTTGTTATATTGATCAACTAACTGACTCAGAAACAAACTACATATCACTCCTATTTATATACAACAAGGCAAACCCTCCTACAAGCTAACTAAAGCTAATCACCCTTTAACCAGGGTTTTAACAACCTCAAGAAACCTATTAATACACCTTGTATCGCCTAACATCCTCCATATCCCCCCTCAAGGTGGGCGCGTATGATGAAATACAAGACCCAGCTTGCGAGATAACACCATATGCTGTTGCCAACTAAGTGGTTTGGTGAAGATATCTGCAATTTGAAGGTGAGTGGGAACGAACACAGTGGAAATAAGACCTTCATCAACCAAGTCCCGAATGTAATGACAATCAATCCTGAGATGCTTCGTGCGTTCATGTCTTCATGATACACTGGATTGACTGCTAATTGATGAGCTGATTTGTTATCGCAAGACAATGGAATAGGAAGAGAGGATGGTACACACAAAACCTTCAACACACCAGCAATCCAAACGATCTCACCCCCTGTTGTAGACATGTTGCGATATTCACTTTCGGTTGAGGACTTAGAAACCGTTTTCTGCTTCTTAGTCTTCCAAGAGACTAAGCAATCGCCCAAAAATATGCAATAGCCTGTCAAGGACCGACTAGTATCCCTACAGGTGCCCCAGCCAGCGTCGGAATAAGCTCGCATAGTCAGCTTGCTTGTACTGGGATAAAACAAAGAGCAATGCACAGTTCCTTTTAGGTAGCGAAGCAAGAAGAGAGCAGAACTTAGATGAGAAGCACGAGGCGTAGCCATGAATTGCGTGAGCTGCTAAATTGTGTATGCGATATCGGGCCTATTCAATGTAAGGTAAAGTAACCTGCCCACCAACCTCCTATAAGATTCAGGGTCCTCCAACTCCTCTCCATCATGAATACTGAGAGGTAAATTTCGTTGCATAGGAAATTTGGCCGTTTTGCAATTCATCATAGCCGCATTGGAGAGCAAATCCATCACATATTTTTGTTGATTCAACATAATACCATCAACAGATCTTGATATTTCCATCCCAAGAAAATATCGAGCATATCCTAAATCCTTGATTGTGAATGTCTTGTCCAATGACCTTTTATCCTCAGCAATGGAAGCCTTATCATTGCCTGTAAGGAGCATATCATCGAAGTATACAAGGGCCACAGTAATCTGAACACCCTTAACCTTAACAAACAAAGAATAATCAAGTCGAGACTAATTAAAGCCCACACTTGTCAAATGTTTTTTTAACTCGAAGTTCCACTATCGACTGGCCTACTTAAGTCCGTAAATTGATCTATTCAGCTTGCACACTTGGCCTTGCGATGCTTTGTCATACCCAGGAGGAGGTTTCATGTACACAATCTTATCAAGAAAGCCGTGTAGGAAGGCATTGTTTACATCCAACTGATGTAAATGCCATTTTCGAATAGATGTCAAAGCCAATAAGATCCTTATCGTAGCAAATTTAGCTACAGGAGAAAATGTCTCCTTGTAATCACGGTCTTTCACCTGATTATACCCCTTAGTAACTAACCTAGCCTTGTACCTTTCCACACTTCCATCTGCTAGAAATTTAATCTTATATATCCATTTGCACCCAATAGCTTGATGGCCTGGAGGAAGTGTTGTAATTGTCCATGTGTGGTTAACCTCAAGAGCATGAAGCTCTTTGACCATAGCATCCCTCCACTCCTGCACCTTGTGTGCTTGGCAAATTGAAGCTGGCTCAACCACAGACAATACATTGAACAATGAATGGACATAATTCTCATAGTAACCCAACAAATCCTGTGGGTTGACTACAGAGAAAACAGAAGATCGACAAGGATGTATCAACCCCTAGATCATTCCTTCTTGTGGGAAGTTGTTGACACACAAAGTCCTGCAACTTTGATGGACGAACTATCCTCATTGGAAGCCTATCAACTGGTCTGTCAACTGGCACATGCACCACATGCTCACTAATACTAGGAGCTGTAATAGAAGTAGCTGATTCCACAGATTCCAAAGAATCATTAACCACCTGATTTTCAAAACCCTCACTTGTACTCAGTTGAGGAGAAGATACACCAATCTTGGGTCTAGGATAGTTATCCTCTTCTCCAAACAACACTCTAGGCAAGGAAGCAAATTCAACATCATGAGAGTCATTACCAACATGACCCTTGAATGGAAAAACACACTCACGAACTACCACATCTCTACTCACACTCACTTTGTGAGTTTCCATATCATAAACTTTGTACCCCTTCTACCTCGGAGGATATCCTAAGAAAATACATTACCTACCTGACGCTTCCATCTTATTTCTGAAAGCTTTAGGTACATGTGCAAAGCAAAAGCACCCAATCACCCTTAGGTGATCATATATGAGAGGCCTTTTGAACAAAACTTCATAAGGAGTTTGCCAATTCAGAACTGGGGAAGGAAGTAGATTGATGAGATAAGTAGCCCTAATAATACACTCCCTCTAGAATTTCAAGGGCAAGCTTGCATAAAGCCTAATGGCTTGAGCCATCTCAATGAGATGTCTATGCTTTCTCTCAACACGAGCGTTCTGTTCATGAACATAAGGCACTGAACGCTGGTGCACAATGCCTTTGGCGGTAAGAACACTACTCAAGTGATTATTAACAAATTCAGACCCATTGTATATTCGGATAATCTTGGCTCTGGTTGCAAACTGATTTTCAACATGAACCCAAGAACCCAGTAATCAATCCCCTTACATGACCTTTGTCTCTCATCAAAAAGGTCCAAGTTGATCGAGAGTGATCATCCACAATTGTGAGGAAGTACTTGGCTCCACACAAATTGTGAACACCAAAGGGTCCCCAAACATCCATATGAAACAACTCAAAAACATTCAAAGCCCTAGAATTGCTCTTGACAAACGACAATTGGTGAAGTTTAGCTAAGTGACACACATCACAAATAAAAGTCTTCATACAAGACCCCTTGGCCCAATAAAAAAAACTTCATTTTAGACATAGAAACATGTCCAAGTTTGGGATGATTCAAACTTATTTGAGTGTCAGCAACAGAAGCAATAACTCCACTTACCTCTGTGCTATGCTTGGATGAAACCAATCGTCGAGCCCCACAAGATTGTCCTGACAAGCAGCTAAACCCAGAGAATCGATAAATGCCTCCATCTCTATTACCATTAGTTACGATGGCATTAGTCGAAATGTCCCGAAGCCAACATTTGTGCTCAGAAAAAACGAACAAACATTTATCATCATCAAGCATCTTGCTAACCAACATCAAATTGTACTTAAAAGTGGGCATGAACAACATTTCATTTAGCAAAATATTCGGGCTCAATCTGATACTACTAGAATATTTCACTGTTTGAGTGATGCCATCAGAGAATTCAATCACTATAGGCTTTGCAAGACGATTCAACTCATGAAACAAAACCGTATTGCAATCTATGTGATCATAGGCTCCTGAATCCACAATCCAATTCATGGATAACCTGTAATCAACAAAGGAATGTTAAACCATACCTGCAAAGTTCATGAACGAATCTTTCTCTATAGGAGCCTTCCCTTTCATATCTCTCAGGACCTCAGCAACCACAACATTCACCAGAGTCTCATCATAATGATCAACCTCTGCACTTGGACCACCTGCACTCAAACCAGAACTAGTACATGCAGTGTCTCTGTACGTAAGAGGAGTCTTAGCCTGCACCACATCCTGAACATTAGCCACCATCTTGTCACCTTGAGGACGCTTAGGCCCTGTGTACCAGTCCGGAAATCCGACCAGCTTGAAACATGTGTCCTTCACATGACCCCTTTTCTTTCAATAGTTGCAAAACAACTCCATCTTAGCTTTCTTGTAGTTCTTTTTCTGCTCAGATCCCCTTCATTGACCTGAGGTAGAACCCCTTGTGTTGTTGCCAAATGCGACAATTCCGAAACTGGTGCTCGGAGGAGCAGATCTAGAAAAACTTGCACCTGCACTGCCAAACGATTTAGTAGCCAAGATCTCATGACTCTGAGGCACTCCTCCGGTGATCCCTTTTTGTCTCTCTATCTGCATTCCCATGTGGAAAGCCCTATTCATGGACGACAATGGATCCATAGCTAATATACTTATGCGAATTCCTTCATATGTATCTGAGAGCCCCATCAAAAACTGCATAAGTTTCGTTGTGGCTTCTCGTTCCAGTAACTTCTTCAGAATCGCACATGAGCGCATCTTCAATCCTCTGCATATGCAGACCGGGAATGACTCAATTTCTTGAAGTTCATCCCAGGCTTTCTTCCTTCTTCCATAATATGCAGCTACACTAGTATTCTACTATTTGATTTCACTTATCTCCTTTTTAATTTGATAAATTAGTGGAGCATTTGATTCTGCGAATCGTTCCTGGATTTCTTCCCATAGTTCTTTTGCAGAATTCACATAGATGAAGTTCTCGACTAACTCAGGCATCATTGAATTAATAATCGAACTAGTAACCATAAAATTGCACATGAGCCAACGATCGTAGTCTTCATCTACCTCTGACGGTTGCTCGAACTTGTCGTTGATGAATCCAAGTTTCACCTTCGCGCCGAGCGTCATTCGCACTGCACGACTCCAGCTATGGAAGTTCAGTCCATTGAAGGGAGTTGAGACCAACACCAACCCATGATGGTCGGAATTTGAGAGGAACAGAGGATCCGATTGGTTCACTCTGAAATTCCGACTCCCCTGCCTCGACGTGGAACCTCCCTGAGCATCGCTAGCATCACCATCAGTGTTCTCCATCGAACCAAAATGAAACTCAAATCTCTAGAGTTGTTATGGCTCTGATACCATAACAAATCTCAGCAACTCAAGCTGAGGTTTTCAATCCACGTAGAACAAGCTCAGATTTGAGAGATCAAGCTTGAGCTCTCATTCTAGAACACTCGGAGGAATTTGGGAATTTAGTGATATTGATCAACTAACTCACTCAGAAACAAACTACAAATTACTCCTATTTATATACAACAAGACTAACCCTCCTACAAGCTAACTAACGCCAACCACCTTTTAACCAGGGTTCTAACAACCTCAAGAAACATATTAATACACACTATATCGCCTAACATCCTCCATAAATGTTTGACCGGAATTTCCGAATCTAACTTCTTATGACATATGCTACATTGACTAACAATGTTTGGAAAATTAGTGTTGAGAGAACGGTGAATGTGAAGAGACCAAAAGAATTCCACATTGATAATATGAACAAAGAAATCTTATTATATAAGCTAGTAGGTTACTCCTCCCATTATCAATTGGTTTTATGATTGAACCCCACTCAGCTTATATGCTAAACTATTAGCGCATGGGCGCACGTGTGCACACAACCCCCGATCCCGAGTTCAAACAGACTTCAGTAATTAGTAATTGATAGAAAGATAAATAAGAGAAAAAAAAATGAAAAATGATGGAAATGGTGAGAAGGAGATCGAGAAGCATAATGAGAATTTAAAGAAAGTAAAATTTTTGATTCTAGTTTTCTTCCCTTTCTCACCAAACAGTCTGTTTAAAGAAAGTAAGATACTCCCTCCGTATCGCAAAACTTGTAGTTTTAGCTTTATGCACACTTATTAATAATACCTATATTTTCTTTACTTTTATAGGATAAAGTACCTAAAAGCACTAATTATTACCTATAAAAAGAGCAATTATTACCTATAAAGATAATAACTATAGCTAAAACGACAAGTTTTTTGATACAAGTTTATTACTCTAAAACTACAAGTTTTGCGATACAGAGGGAGTACCTAATTAAGCTTGTATGTATATATATTTTTTTTATTAAGAATTTGAGAGGCCGATGAATCAGTAAATGAAAATCGCCTTAGCTTATAATAAGAATAGAAAACGGCACTATGAAACAAGTAGAAATAACTAAGCTTGTAAGTGTATGATCCAATCATTGGTGCACCGGACGAACTTTAATAATAATAATAATAATAATAATAATAATAAATGTGACCAGAATATTATAAATATTTCATTTAGAGGGGTTGATGAAAATTATTGCCTATAGATATAAGATGAATGTAATAATATAGATATAGAGTTCCAAGTGGGAGACCGAACCTGAATAGAAGAGTTGATCTTTCACATTCGAAAGCAATATCAAGTCATTTCATTTTGCTGTTTGGTAGGCCCTTTAATTTCATATAGACCTCCCCACCCTAACCATATATATGGTCATGAACCCACATATATAGTACTCTTTTTCTTTAATTTGGAAATCCTTTTTCAACAAAACTATTTAATAAACCATACTTAATGTTTAGAAAAGTATCGATTGATAGACTAAATGACTAATCATCATATATTATATATAAAAATCAATAACAAACAATCAAGCAATATTAATAGAAAAATATTTGCTTAATTAGTATTCTTCTTCAGTTACAATTAAATTCGTCTCAAAATATATGTCATTCAACTTTTGACATATTATTTAAAGAGAAAATTAATTAAAATACTCGCACATTTATGGGTATGATAAAAATATATCATCACCCTTTTAAATGTAATAAAAATATCTTAACCTGTAAGGGTAGTGGTAACATATTGCCACTTGTTTTTCATGAGCCGAAAAATGCTGACAATTTTATAAAACATAAGATATCATACTATCCTATTTATTAGTTTCCTTAAAAAGAAAATGAAGAGTTAGACCGGATAAATAAAACAAAATTTTAGTTTCATTAAGCCCAATCGGTTATTTTCACATATAGTGTGCAAAACTTGAACTCTAGTGATGCACTTGCTCTCTTTTTCCCTTGAAACTCACCATCATCATCACCACATAGAGGAAAGTGGTGCTTGTTCAACCTAGCAAATTTTTTATTTAATAAACCCAAATTTTTATTTTCTTTGACTAGTCTAACCTTAACCCCTCATTTCGATCTTCTTCTTCTTCTTTTCTCATGAAACTAGAAATTATACCGGACTTTATTACTGATTTGTAAAAAGGCTGAATTTTTTAAAAACTTTTTTTCCACGTTGTCAACATTTTTTGCCCGCGAAAAAACCAATGGCAATATGTTATCACTACCTTCAAAGGTTGATATATTTTTATTACATTTGAAGATGATGACATACTTTTACCATACTCCCAAAGATGAGAGTATATTAATTAGTTTTCTTTTTTTTTAAAAACATAAATAATTTCATACTAATTATTAATAATTATGAATTTATTAAAAAAAATAAAAAAAATTAATATCTTATACTAAAGTTTTAGCCTTTTAAAAAGCAATTTTAAAAAATCAAATAAGATGATGGGATTATGTTCCAAGTAATTAAATGCACATTTATGAAAGAGAGGAGGGATTTTATTTACCATACATACATGTGTGTACTTTGATTTCGTTTGTCTATTCAACATGCATGTTTGATTGATAAGCAGTTTTTCCTGCGTTTCGATCATTTAATATTGATATCATTATTGTACATTTCCCGGTTGTAGCTATAGTTTTCCCCTTGAGAAATGATCAACGGTAAAAGAATAGGCGATTGAAGTGACAATGGTGAATTTTTGTTATTAAGTGGTTATTTATGGCTCCGATCATTGATGCTATTATTGTATATATAATATACTCTATTCGTTCGTCAAAACATGTCATTTTAGCTTCTTTTACAAAATTTAATGAAATCAGCAAATATATTATTATACCCTCATTTATTGCATTTTTTTTGTAAATTAGAGACCAAAATACTTAATTACAATGACATGTTTTCTTGAACAAAATTAACACTTTAAAATGATATATTTTGCCGAACGGATGAGAATATGATAGAATGATGCATGTACATTGCTTGCTTATCTATGGCTCTTGGTTTGGGCTATGGGCCTGTGGCGGTGCCTCTCAGGCTACTTGTAACAAAGCATTGTTTGTTGATGAAGACTCCACCTTGATTGTAAGATCTTGAGAACTAACGTACAGGTGATCTAAAGGATGATGAAAGACAAAAGGCTGGGTTTCAAGATCTTGAAACCCAGACTAAAATGTTTGATCACTTATGCATTTCTCTATTCTGACTTGTTCTCTTACAGGAAAGAATTTGAGGCCAACCTTTTTGGGCCTAAATTATAATGGGCTTTATATTGGGCTGTGAGATATGATTTGGGCTTTATCGATTTATATATGAGTCTCTCATCTAACCCATTTTATGTACTAGATACATTATGCATATTCTTTCATGATTTCACTTTTCATACAAGGAAAGAATCGATCCATAGTTGATCATACTTGATCATGAAGAAAGTCGAAGGAACATCTTGGAAGGCACACAAAGGATCTGTTTTGGAAGGAATTCAAATGTCTTGGAAAGAATTTGAAATTCAAACGGTTCTCCCTCCAAGAAACTCTACAAGTGTTCCTACTATAAAAAGACGAAGGCTAAGAAGGATGGAAACTAATCAAGCAACCAAGCAAGCACTCAAGCAATCATAGCATCCTAAAGCATTCGTCAAGTTTCTCTTACATTCTCCTAAATCCTAGTTGGTGATCATTGTTTAAGAGTTAAGAGAAACACTAGCACTTATTGTACAAGTCATTCATTTTACACTTAGAGTTTTCATACTCAAAGCACACTTGGTGTGTGGTGTGAGCTTTTATTTCACTTGTAAGGTTGAGAGCTAGAATTGAAGCGGTGAGGCTTTGTATAGAGAATGGGAAGTTTCTCTAGGAAGTTCTAGGCTCAAAAGAAGTGAAATAAGAAGTGTTTGAATCCTACGGATTGGATAATCCTAGGCAGGGACGTAGGCAAGTTGGTGCCGAACCTCTTTAACAATTCGTGTGTTCATCTTTTATATTCCGCATTTACATTGTCATATTCGATTTTACTTTGTCAAGTTCTGATAGCCTATATCAAGGTCTTGACAAGTTGCAGTAAATTTCTATTGTTGCGAAAATCGTCCATACTCTATTCATCCCCCCCCCCCCTTCTAGAGTATTATTCATCGCCTTATAGACTCTTTAATTGGTATCAGAGCTTGGCTCACTGTTTTGATTTAACAATCTTGTGAGTTTTTAGCATGTCTACCATAGGCGATGGAGGTTTTGCTCAAGGAAGGTCAACCAATAGACCTCCACTTTTCTGTGGCAATAACTTTGTCCACTGGAAATCACTGATGCAAATGTTCATCATTGATCAAGACCTTGAGCTATGGGGCCTGGTCAAGAATGGACCACACGTTCCTAAAAAGACTGTCGATGGAAAGCAAGTTGATAAAACTGAGTCTGATTACGATCAGACTGATCTTGAGAACATTGCTAAGAACTACAAAGCTATGAATCTACTATATTGCGCTCTCGATGCTAATGAGTTTAATCGTGTCTCGGCTTGCAAAAGTGCCAAGGAAATTTGGGACAAGCTTATAGTCACTTATGAGGACACAAGTCAAGTCAAAGAGAGTAAGATTAACATCTTCCTCAGGCAATACGAACTTTTCAAAATGAATCCTGATGAGACAGTAAAGGAGATGTTTACGAGATTCACTCAAATTGTAAACAACCTCGACTCACTTGGAAAAACCTTCTCCAACCCAGAAAAGGTTCGAAAGGTTCTAAGGAGCCTTCCAAAAACCAAGTGGGGTCCCAAGGTTACTGCAATTGAGGAAGCTCAAGATCTCTCTACACTACCATTAGATGATCTTCTCGGAAAACTTATTACTCATGAGATGATATTAAACGAGGAAGACGGAGAAGTACCCTCAACAGCAAAGAACCTTGCTCTCAAAGCTAAGAAAGATCACTCACAATCTGAGAGTGATGAATCAGACGACGAAGATGATCCCTTTGCTCTCATCACACGGGGATTAGCTCGAATTCTGAAGATGAAAAAACAATTTTCCAACCGTGAAAATACTGATTCATTCAGGTTCAAAAGTAAGTCTCCCAACATGTCAAAGAAGCCAAAAGTGCTAACATGTTTTGAGTGTGGCGAGACAGACCATCTCGTGAAGGAGTGCCCTATGAAGAAGAGAAATAAGTTCAAGAAATATGAACAAAAGAAAAAGGCTATGCTTGCAACCTGGAGTGACTCAGATTCATCATGTGACTCAGACACCGAAAAAGAACAGGCTAATCTCTGTCTTATGGCTGAACACGAAGGATCACAGACTCAAGACCTTGAACAAGTGGTAAGAAATCTAATGTCTAGTCCTCCCGATGTTCTTTATGAAGTCCTAAGAAATATGATTTCTAATGAAGATGCTTACAACAGTGAAATCAACACCTTGAAAGAAAAGCTGATAGATCAACGGAAATGTATTAGTGATATGTCGCTGGAAATGAAAAATATTGAAACATCTCGGACGGCCCTTGACATTAAAGTCAAGACCTTGAGCTCAGAAAATTCTGATCTCAGGCAAAGCCTCTCCTCTCTAAAGAATCGTAATGAGGATTTAGAGAAAGAGAAGGCAAAGCTAACCGATAAGTGTCAAGACCAGCAGACTTCACTCATACAATTCACCAGATCTAAAGCTAATCTTGATAAGATGTTGGGTGAACAACAACTCTCTATTAATAGAAGTGGTATTGGATACAACAATAATTTTCCAAAGAAACCTAGTACCACTTTTGTTAAAGCTAAAGGCTATTGGCGTTCACCTACTTGTTTCCATTGTTGTAAGAAAGGGCATGTTAGAGAAACTTGTCCATATAGGAGAAAAGATCCCTACATCATTAGAAATACATTTCCAGTTCGACTTAATGAACAGATAAAACAAGTTTGGGTTCTTAAAGGGACAAAACTACCCAACATGGTCTATCCTCATTATGAATCTAAAACTATGTATTGGTCTAGCTGGAAAGGTTGATGTTGGTATTGCAGGATATCATCAAGAGCAAAGAGCCAAAATGGATAATGGACACTGGATGCTCACGACACATGAGTGGAAAGAAATCTCTATTTCAAGATCTTAAGAAACAAACCACTGGAACAATTACTCTTGGTGATAAAGGGAAGTGCAACATTATTGGTATTGGTAATATTGGTAATTCAGAAAGTTGCATTAAGGATGTTTATCTTGTTGATGGATTAAAGTATAACCTCTTAAGTGTCTCTCAGTTGTGTGACAAAGGAAACAAAGTTGGCTTTGACAGACACAAGTGTGAAGTCAGGAATGAAGAGACTGATGATCTAATCCTCACTGCTCACAGGCACAACAACACTTATGCTGTAAATGCTAATCATATTACAGGTACAAAACTCAAGTGTCTCAAGGTCTTGACAGAAGACCCCAGCCTATGGCATAGAAGACTAGGTCATTTAAGCATGCACACCCTCAATAAGCTCAAAACAAGAGATCTTGTGAGAGGATTGCCTGATCTAAACTTCATGAAAGAAGATCTATGCAATGCATGCACAAGAGGCAAACAGACACGCAGTTCCTTCAAACCTAAAAAGGTTGTAAGTTCCTCTCGCCCTCTGGAGTTGTTACATATGGACTTGTGTGGACCTATGCGTGTCAAATCTCCAAAGGGTAAACAATACATCTTGGTTATTATTGATGATTTCTCTCGTTTTACATGGATCTCCTTTTTAAGAGAAAAATCAGAGGCTTTGCTCGAGTTTTCTAAACTTTGCAAAGAGTTGCAGACCTTGAAAAACATACCTATTGTCTCCATTAGGAGTGATCATGGTAGAGAATTTGATCAACTTAAATTTGATTTGTTCTGTGCTAAATATGGAATTTCACACAACTTTTCAGCACCTAGAACTTCTCAACAAAACGGAGTTGTGGAACGAAAGAACCGCACTTTGGAGGACATGTCTAGGACAATGCTTTTGGAAAATGGTTTGCCAAAAATCTACTGGGCTGAGGCTGTTAATACATCCAACTACATTTTGAATCGATGCTTAATTCGTCCCATTTTGAAAAAGACTCCTTATGAACTTTTCAAAGGAAGAAAGCGTAGCATTTCCTACTTCAAACCCTTTGGATGCACTTGCTTTGTTCATCACAATGGCAAAGATAATCTTGGGAAATTTGACGCACGTAGTGATGAAGGTATCTTCCTTGGTTATTCTACTATTAGCAAAGCTTATAGAGTTTATAACAAGCGCACCAAAATTATTGAGGAGAGTATCCATGTGGTATTCGACGAAAGCAACAATGGTGTGTTGAGTGAAGGTTTTGCAGATCTCAATCTAAATCATCATGATTCGGATGGAGAAGAAGAGGACAAGGCTGAAAATAAGAAGGACCAAGAAAGAAACATGCAAGAACAAATCCTAGATACCAACGAGCTATCTCAAGACCTTGAGAAGGGACTACAGAATCAGGATTCAGTCATTGAAGAATCCAACACTCAAATTATCTCTCAAGACCTTGAAGAGAGACCTGCTACTATCTCAAACAATCAGGGTCCAAAGCTACGAAAATTCAAACATGCCTCTTCACACTCAGCTCAAGATATCATATCAGATCCATCATCTGGGGTACAAACTCGATCTAGATTAAAGAATCTTTGTGCTTGCTTTTGTCTCTCTTGTAGAACCAAAAACCCCAGCTGAAGCACTCAAGGACTCGGACTGGATCACTGCCATGCAAAATGAGCTAAATGAGTTTGAAAGAAACAAGGTATGGACTCTTCAACCCAGGCCACAACACCAATCAGTCATAGGAACTAGATGGGTGTTTCGGAATAAACTGGATGAAGCAGGCAAGATCATTCGAAACAAAGCAAGACTTGTTGCTCAAGGATACAATCAAGAAGAAGGTATAGACTATGAGGAGACATTTGCTCCCGTAGCAAGGTAAGAAGCTATACGAATATTACTTGCTTTTGCATCTTTCATGGGCATCAAGCTATTTCAAATGGATGTCAAATGTGCATTCCTAAATGGGTTCTTAGAAGAAGAGGTTTATGTTGCACAACCACCAGGTTTTGAAAGTGAAGAATTTCCTAATCATGTGTATAAATTGGACAAAGCTCTCTATGGTCTCAAACAAGCCCCAAGAGCTTGGTATGAAAGATTGTCCAAATACCTTCTTGAAAATGGTTTTCAAAGAGGATTGATTGATAAAACTCTCTTCATCAAAACTCGTGGAAATGATCTTTTGATTGTTCAAATATATGTAGACGATATATTATTTGGTGCTACTAACAATTCCCTTTGCAAGGAGTTTTCTGATATTATGTGCAGGGAATTCGAAATGAGTCTCATGGGAGAATTAAACTTCTTCCTTGGTTTACAAGTTCTTCAAACAAGTAAGGGTATCTTTTTTAATCAAGGGAAATATACCAGGGATCTACTAAAGAAATACAAAATGGAACAATCAAAGGAAGCAAAGACCCCTATGAGCTCCACTCTCTCCCTTGATCAAGATAAGAATGGTAAGAATGTAAACCAAAAAGAGTACAGAGGTATGATTGGTTCTCTCCTCTACCTTACTGCTAGTAGACCTGATATAATGTTCAGTGTCTGTATGTGTGCTCGATTCCAAAGTGACCCTAAAGAGTCTCACCTTATTGCTGTAAAAAGAATCTTCAGATATCTAAATGGATCTCAAGACCTTGGGCTATGGTATCCCAAACAGAGTAACTTTCATTTAAAAGGCTACTCAGATGCAGATTTTGCAGGATACAAAGTTGATAGAAAAAGCACTTCTGGCTGTTGCCAACTTCTAGGATCCTCCTTGATAAGTTGGCACTCTAAGAAATAAAATTCAGTAGCCTTATCAACTGCAGAAGCCGAGTACATTGCTGCTGGTGCATGTTGCTCTCAGATTCTTTGGATAGCACAACAACTCAGAGACCTTGGAATTGATCTTAAAGGTATTCCTATTTTGTGTGATAATACTAGTGCTATTTCAATCACTAAAAATCCAGTGCAGCACTCGAGAACCAAGCACATTGATGTGAGACATCATTTTATAAGAGATCATGTGGAGAAAGGTGATGTATCAATATCCTTCATATCCACTAATTGGTTTTGCTCTAAAGAGGTTGAGGAGTCCTGGAAACAGGACTTTTGCAACCGACGTTTATGCTTCTGTGATGCTGTCGATTTCAACCTCCTCCAAACCATGCCCTTGCCATGCATTTCCCTCCTCAAGTCCACCTGTTTCTGGACCTTGCTCAACCCTGGCAATTTCGCCTATCCCCAACTCACCCGACTCTTTTATGCCAACCTTACTGTTCATCGGGTGAATGGAACCCTAACCCTAGTATCCAAGGTTAAGAACACCCGAATCCGCCTCTCTCCTGAAAGCCTTGCCCTCATCCTTGATCTTCCAACTGAGATCCCCACAAAAGAATTCCCAAGCCGATTTGAGTGTCTCTCACGAGCACGAGATGAATTCTTCCTAAAATCTCAAGGCCCTGGATCTTCATCCACCCTCAAACCCACTCACACTCCCCTAAACCTTCAAGCCAAGCTAATCTTCACCATTCTGGCTCGCTGTATCTTCCCACGCATCCATTCCAGGGAATTGGTGACCGAGATCCTTTTCCTAATCATGAACGGATACAAGCCTGATTTGCCCAAACTCATTCTCGACTACATGACCCATGTCTCTACCTCCTCTCGGCCTATGCCTTTACCCTATGCAAACCTCTTGCCTAAAATCTTTGAAGCCTTTGACATCGACACATCAGGAGAAGAAAAGCAAACCTATAGTGGGATTGTTGATGAAGGTTGTCTAGAGAGATTGGGTATTGTCAAGAACCTGAGGGGGCAATGGTTTCTGAAGAAAGACTCGAAGGGAAAACAGGTTGCTGAACCTAATACGAGTGAGGATAGATTGGCTGCTGTGGAGACTGAAATTCAAGACCTTAGGTTTGATCTGAGCAGGATGTGGTGATTCGCCAGGACCAGACTCATGAGCTACTCTCTATAGTCAACTGCAAGCTTGATCAGATGATGCTTCTCAATGCTCTCACTTACACTGCTACAGGCTCTATCATGCCAATGGAGCAAGAAACTTTCGATCATGTGCGTGAGAAGACTGGGAATGTCATCCTCAACTGTGAAAATCAAGTGAAGAAACGTCCTATCCTGCGCCCCACTCATCATGAACCCAACATTCTCACAGTCGAGCAATATGGTGTGGTCAAGAAATACAGGGATGTGGAGCGTCAGAGACAGCTTGCGGAGATGGAACGAGACAAGGTCACCAGAGACGCCCTTGCAAGGTGGAGGAAGAGGTGCAGAGATGAGGTCAGAAGGAAGTACCTTCCACCCAACAAGCAGTACCCCACCTTTGGCGAATGGGTTGAGGAAGGCGCTGACATTGCCCCTCTCGAAGATCCTAATGCTCCTGGCGCCCCTGGCACATCCTCTGCTGCTGAGCCATCCTCTGCTAAGAAAGGCAAGAAGGCTCTAAGGAGCAAGAAGAAGAAGGTTGCAGATGGGGATTCTGACTCAAGGCCTTGATCTCCCACTCTCTTTTCTCTACTCTCTAAAAACTCGTCTTTTGCTGCTCGTTTTTTAAAAAACTTCTGGTCCTTTGGTTGTTTTTTGGTTGGTGTTTTCAGACATTTTCACCTCTCTACCCTTTTGTTGGAAGACAAAAAGGGGGAGAATGTTTTGGTTGGGTTGCCCTGCGTTTTGGCACTAGTTGGTTAAGTGCTTAATGTTTTTAAAACTTATATGATCCAAACATTTTCTGCTCATATTATATAATATGCTTATTTCCTTATAATGATTGCTGGAAATATGTTATGAATATTGAAACAGGTTTTGTCTTCCATCAAGGGGGAGATTGAAGACTCCACCTTGATTGTAAGATCTTGAGAACTAACGTACAGGTGATCTAAAGGATGATGAAAGACAAAAGGCTGGGTTTCAAGGTCTTGAAACCCAGACTAAAATGTTTGATCACTTATGCATTTCTCTATTCTGACTTGTTCTCTTACAGGAAAGAATTTGAGGCCAACCTTTTTGGGCCTAAATTATAATGGGCTTTATATTGGGCTGTGAGATGTGATTTGGGCTTTATCGATTTATATATGAGTCTCTCATCTAACCCATTTTATGTACTAGATACATTATGCATATTCTTTCATGATTTCACTTTTCATACAAGGAAAGAATCGATCCATAGTTGATCATACTTGATCATGAAGAAAGTCGAAGGAACATCTTGGAAGGCACACAAAGGATCTGTTTTGGAAGGAATTCAAATGTCTTGGAAAGAATTTGAAATTCAAACGGTTCTCCCTCCAAGAAACTCTACAAGTGTTCCTACTATAAAAAGACGAAGGCTAAGAAGGATGGAAACTAATCAAGCAACCAAGCAAGCACTCAAGCAATCATAGCATCCTAAAGCATTCGTCAAGTTTCTCTTACATTCTCCTAAATCCTAGTTGGTGATCATTGTTTAAGAGTTAAGAGAAACACTAGCACTTATTGTACAAGTCATTCATTTTACACTTAGAGTTTTCATACTCAAAGCACACTTGGTGTGTGGTGTGAGCTTTTATTTCACTTGTAAGGTTGAGAGCTAGAATAGAAGCGGTGAGGCTTTGTATAGAGAATGGGAAGTTTCTCTAGGAAGTTCTAGGCTCAAAAGAAGTGAAATAAGAAGTGTTTGAATCCTACGGATTGGATAATCCTAGGCGGGGACGTAGGCAAGTTGGTGCCGAACCTCGTTAACAATTCGTGTGTTCATCATTTATATTCCGCATTTACATTGTCATATTCGATTTTACTTTGTCAAGTTCTGATAGCCTATATCAAGGTCTTGACAAGTTGCAGTAAATTTCTATTGTTGCGAAAATCGTCCATACTCTATTCATCCCCCCCCCCCCCCTTCTAGAGTATTATTCATCGCCTTATAGACTCTTCAGTTGAGATAATAGAATATCAAACTAGATTATATATCCTCATAGATGATTGTAGAAAATTTCATGTATATATAAGAAATTAAGGTGATATATATATATATATATATATATATATATATATAGAGTTCAGATTATAATCATTTCTAGCAATATAATCTCTTGTTAGATTTGCTTCCTTGAAACAATGTTAGATCTCAATTATAAATTTCTCAAATTGTGCCCAATTGAGATCGATCTTGTTATGACCTAATGGCCGGTGAGGGTGAATTGAGCGAGAGGAGGGCTCGGGAGAGAGAGGAATAGAGTTCAGAGAAGGTGAAGGGGAAGAAGAAGATAGTCTGAAGGGGAGAGAACGAGAGAGAGATATATATAAGTTGTAGAAGGAAGAGTTTCTATTATTTGTTGGATGCCCTACAATTACAATTCATAGGGTATTTACCTTAATTCCTAATTCCTAAGGACATTACAAATCTCCTCTCTATATATAGAGTATTCAATTTTGTATTGATAATTAACTCCAAGATTATCTTTTCAAATAATCAACTTTGTGATTCCAAGATGAGTTGCCTAGCTTCTTGTAATGCTAATGAAAACTTCAACTTTGCATGTCAGTCATTATAAAAGTTAAAATGCTTTCTCAAAAAATATATTTTATTTCTAAGATTCAAATTAACTTAAATATCTGATTAATTAAGAGTGGTTTAGCCAGTGGCGGAGCTGGGGGTGCTCGGGCACCCCCTGGCTTGGAAAAAAAAATAATTTTTTGCATATATTTAGTATTTTTAAGGTAATATAATACCTTTAAATGATATTTGAAAGAAAAGTGCTATTTAACTCAAGTGGTAAGGGAAGGAAGGGAGAAAGCAAGGAAGAATCAAAAGGTGTTGGGTTCAAATCCCAGTTCCTTAACTTTTTATTTATTTTACTCTATTATTAATTATTCTTAATTTCTCTTTATATTTTTTTTTGTTTCTATCAATCATTTCATTAAAAAATGTCATATTTATGTTTAAATTACATATTAAACCCTTTCTTTCAATATTGGATTAAAAATAATTCTTCATCATATTTATCTGTATTTTTTGTTTCTCTTCTATTTTTTTGGTTACTCTCAACTATTTAAATACAAAAAAATCATTACAAATAAAAATTTCAGTATTTTTTCAATATTTTTTTTACAAAAATCTTCTTATCAAGTATACATATCAAAAAAAATATTTCACGATTTTTTTTAGCACCCCCGTACCCAAAATCATGGTCCGCCACTGGGTTTAGCCCAAATGATTTATAAGATGAAACTTTTTAATTAGTCAATAAAACTTAAAATTATTAACTTCTGAAGCCGTGAACGTATAACTTATACTGTATATTACAATGTCCATTTTATTGGGAAAAAAATCTATATATATAATCTTAAAAATGATTAATTCTTAATTTATAGAAGTGAATTTAAAAAAAAAATCATATTCAATGAATTGGAGTGATAAACCATTTTTTAAAAAGAAATATATAATTAAATAATACAATTGGGTTATGTTACTAGTTAAAGATTTCATATTTATATGAAAATAAATGTCATATCAAAAGGTAATGGGGGCACGCGCAATAATCAATTGCAAATTAGGCTAATATCATATTCATTGGATTGGACATGGTACAGTAATTGGGCCTTTGATATAATATTAAACTTTAAAAGGCCTTAACTTAAAAGAAACAAATTAAGAATATATGGTTCATTTTGTTTAGTTTATACCCAACAGTTTGGTGTTCTTATTCTTGATGTCATTACATTTGGCATATATCTTGCAAGAAATTCCCAATTTTTTTTAATGAGCTATTAGCCTAGCTATGAGTAACATATTATTGTTCTTAATCATTAATTAGTACTCGTATTACATTTCTGAGAATTTGCTGTAAATTTCTGAGTGTTTCTTTCGCTCACATCTTTCGCGAAGAGAAACGGGTTGCAGACATATTGACGCATCTCGGTCTCTCTACGACTATGATTTAGGACTGCCCGTCATATGAGATATATCGAAGACTTTGTCCGTCAGGACGTTATTGAACGGTGGATCAACTGCGGTTGATCAACCCCAAATTCTCACCTTGTACTAAAAAAAAATAGAATTACCTTTTTTTACAGCAAGTTAAAACATTCATTCTTCAAGTTCACCAATTCAAATAATATAAGCTAGCTAGTATGTCAACCCTATACTATCTGACTATAATCTAGTGCTAGATAGTCATGTTCATGAATAATTAAGGTACATATTCTAAAAATGAAAGTAAAATACTTACTTACATATTTTAACTGGGCAACATTTACAAGGTTCAAACTTGAGTTTCTTTAGTTAAAGTAGAAGAGTTTCTTGCTAAGGCTCCATTTAACAAAATAAAAACTCATCAGCTAGATTAGTAATGAACCTTTTGATTTTGATATTATATAGTTGTTAATGAAATAAATATAAGATTTTAGTTTAATTAGGTTTGGAAATGAGAGTAATTTAATAGCTACTCACCGGAGCTTTTCGGAGCTTATGATTTTCTATTCACAAGTTTTTATCAGCTACTCCAGCGCGCCGCTAGGTTTACTAAACATCATATATACTAGCTTGTTAACGTAAATTTAACACAAATAATCCATCAGATTCAGCTACCCATCAACTTCAACTACTCCATCAGATAGTATATATTTTGCCAAACGGAGCCTAATGCAATTTTTTATTATTATTATTGAGTAATAATTCGAGTTCAGACAGACCTGAAACTCGAGAGGCCGACAAGTCGGCCTAATGCATATATGATATATATATCATGATCCCAACGTAAAAAACAACAAATTGGGTTAATTTTAACAAAAAAAAAACTTGCATAGAAAATGTGGTTTAATTTATCTAATATATGCAATTTGACATTTTTCTTTTTCTCCAATCTCTCCACTCCATTTTGAGAAGGGCTAGCTAAAGATGAGAGGTTTCATAAAATCAGGCTCTATATACAAATCTATGCTTTTACCCTTTTACATGATTCTTTTTGCTAAGCATATTTAGTAGCTCAATCATGTGTGTATATATATTATATCTTTTACATGATAAAAAAGAACATAAAGAAATGAGAAAATGAATTAAAAAAAAAACACATACTTATGAGAATTAACTAAATTAATTGATCTTACATTAATCATTATGATAAATATATACATATAAGATTAGATTTGGATGCATGGAGGGCCATAGCCATCACTCTCTCTCTCCTTTTATCTGCCCCATTTCAATGGGCCCTTTTGTCCTTTTTGCTCTTCTCCCCCTTCCTTCACATTCTCCCATCCCCTCTTTGCTTTCTCTTCCATTCATTTTTCTCTACAGAAATTCTATCCCTCTCTCTCTCTCTCTCTCTCTCTCTCTCTCTCTCTCTCTCTCTCTCTCTCTCTCTCTCTCTCTCTCTCTCTCTCTCTCTCTCTCTCTCTCTCTCTCTCTTCAATTAGGGTTTTAGATCAGTTGTCTTCCTCCTTGAGGAATATTGTACACTGTGCACTCCCTGTGAAGCTGCACATTGCCATGTTACTCCTCTAAGCTTTCAGATTACAGTATCTCCATATTCAAAGTGAAGGAGAAATTAATATATAAGAAAAGGGAAACTACTGCAGGTAGCTAGCGCGCTGCTGCAGCTGGATTAGCTTGATTGGGAGTTGGGATTCACTCATACAGCTTTCATCAGAAAACCCTAGATCAACAAACAGGTAAAACTGTAAAAAGGTTGGATTTGATCTTCATTCTCTCTATTAATTTGTTTTAGTTTTGCTTCTTAGGTTTTATGAAAAAGGCAAACCCTTTGATTTAAGTTCTAAATTGAGGAGAAACCCTTAATTGCCCTATCTTTTGAAAATGCAAAATTTCATATACAACATGATTTAATTTTTAGGGTTTTATTTTTTTTTTTCTGTGATTTTTTAGAGCTTCAATGATATAAAAGGCTTCATGGTTGTGCTAAACAGAAATACAGTATATATATGGAAGCTAGAAAATGAAAGGGGTATTAAATTATTATTATTACTACTGCCAACTCTATGACTTGTACAAATCAACATCAGATCCTTTAATTCAGTGAAACATTCAGGAAAAATATTGTCTGATACATTTGTTCTTTGCAGTTTTACTTGTTGCAGCTGCAAACAGCTTCTTGTTTTCTTTTTGTTTCTCCTGCAGACACAGAGGACGATGTGCAGTGAGAAGAAAAAAAAAAGTTTCTTTTTTAATATGGTTAAAAAAATCCAATTTGGAAAATATTTTTTCAAGATTGAGTAATTTAGTCTTTTTTAAAAAAAAAATTAATGGTGTTAAATCCAATATATATATGAAATCATTTTTAAATACAACTTCTTAATTTATATTCCCTCCTTTGGTAAAACATGTCATTTAGAATGTTAATTTTGTTTAAAAAAACCTGTGATTTTAAGTATTTTTGACATTACTTTACGAAAATTCTCTTATAATGATTAGTGCTTAAGTTGTTGGTTATAGTTTTCAATAAAATAAAAAAAATTAGTATAATAAATAAGAGTAAAATACTATATTTTTTTATTTTCTTAAACATTGATTTATGAAAAATCTTTATTTTGATCGAGTTCAACAGATCGATCGATCTTAACCGTCCAAAAAATATTTAATGGTCCATGTTTGAAATCTTGTTTTCTGAATTCATCTTTTTTAGGGTTTTTCCCCTTTTATAGTGAGGTTAACTCTACTTGAGTAACTCCATCTTATCAACAACATTTTTTTTTTCCTCAACCACCTTAATAAAACTTAATTAGTATTCAATTTTTTTTACCTAGAGCATCTTTAAAAAAAATTCCAAAATAAGAAAATAAAGAGTTATATTTTTAAAATTATTTCTTCTCTAGATCTTCAACGTACTATTTCTCCATTTTGAAGAATTCGAATTCAAAAACGCCCGATCTCCAAAATTTTACAAAATGATGCAGATCTATTTGAAAAAACATGTTTTTCCCCTTTGTTTCCTATCCTGAAGAAAGGGCTAAGCAACCCCAACAGATTCTTCATATTCAGTTTTTTTAGAATATTAAGATTGTACGTTTTTTGTCCAGCAGTTTTTCTATTATATTCTCCAAAATAGAGAACAAGGAGAAAAAATGAAGACCATTTTCTAAATTTAAAGAAAACTCTAGCTATATATTTTGGTGAAAACGTTATAATGGAGAAACTATAGGAGTTTAGCTCAAAAAATTCAAAATATATGATTCATAATTCTCTATTTTGAAGAATTTTTTAAGAAAGCGGTTGGATATACTCTTAAACTGAAAAATGGGCCAAAATTCTGTAAAAAATCAAATAACCTAAAAAGGGGAAAAAGGCTAATTCAAGATGTTCTTGTGACATTGATCATCAGCACACTTGAACCAGATCCAGATGGCATCATCGTCGAGCGCCACGTCATCATACAACACGCCGTGCGCGGCGTGCAAGTTCCTGCGGCGGAAGTGCATGCCGGGGTGCATCTTCGCGCCCTACTTCCCGCCGGAGGAGCCGCAGAAGTTCGCCAACGTCCACAAGATCTTCGGCGCCAGCAACGTGACCAAGCTGCTGAACGAACTCCCCCCGCACCAGCGCGAGGACGCCGTCAACTCGCTCGCCTACGAGGCGGAGGCGCGCGTCCGGGACCCCGTCTACGGCTGCGTCGGCGTCATCTCCTACCTCCAGAGGCAGGTCCACCGCCTCCAGAAGGAGCTCGACGCCGCCAACACCGACCTCCTCCACTTGGCCTGCAATGAGCTGCAAGCTGGCCACCCCCACGGCCCCTTCCTCGGGGCCGCTGGTGGCTTTTATGACCAATTGCCTAATGTTAGCCATGGTGGTGGTGCTGGCGGCGGCGGCGGATTCGGCGCTTCGAGTTATCCGAGCCTTCAATGGGGAGAGGGTTTGCCTGATCATGATGATCAGAATGTGAATGCAAGGAGAGGAGGAAGTGTTTGATCCATTAATCCAGCCTTAATTAAATTAATTAGGGCTATGTTCTTTGTGTTAATTCCTTAATTGGCTTATTATTAATTATCATAAAGCCAAGCTGCATTTTCATGCGTTTAATTAATTAAAAATGATCATATATTAATATATACATTGTTGTGTATAAATTAAAATGGACATGTAAATTGTAATATTGAACGGTTGTGTTCATTCAATTCGATGTACGTGGTGTATCATTCTTATTAGTTAAGTTAATAAGAAGAATTAAATAGTGAGTGTTCTATTTATATATATATATTTGATTTTCTAGAAATATATAATAGTTAGAAAAAGTAGGGATATTCAGGCTAAATTACAGGAGTCAAGACTCTGATAGTATGACCATGTGCAAAGGAGAGATCCAAGTGCGTCTGTGCGTAGATGCGACAAGCTGACTATCGAAAATTGTCGTCGGGGCAGAGGTCGCAAGAGAAGAGATGGGAAGAGGTTGTTAAACAACATCTTGATATTTTTGGAGTCACTGAGGAGATGAAATGTGATATAGAACGCAATGGAGGAGTGTTATCTGAGTAGACTAGGGGTAATCGTGTGGGAAGAGGTTATTTTTATCTATTGATCTTTATTATTTTGTTACTATTGATATTTTCTTAGGCCACTCGGAAACATTCTCTCAACTTAGTCGGATGCTTGGAGCTGGATATCCGAATATATAATTAAAGTAGATTTTGATAGGTGAGAATTTGTGCTCGGACTAATGATGGAATATTTGACTTAATTATATATTCTTAAGAACAAAGCCAAATTAAGGACCGTTCTTACTTGATTAAAGTAGATTCTTAAGAGAAGTCTACGGTCTTAAAAATGAATTTCTTCCTTAAAACAAATAATCTGAGTTTACTTTATGAGCGTGTGTGCAAACTCTACCTCTGATATTCAAGGACCACAATTTGTGATCTGCCCTCAAGATTTAGTATATGTGCATTCACAATAGATGCATCTCTAATTGAATATTGTAACATATACAATCAAAGATGTAATTATCAAAAGAACCCTAGAGTGATCAATCAATAGGTTAAGAATTTGATCCCTTATTGTAATGTGTCTGAATATTTTCCTATAAAGGAAAAAACATTTGAATTATGAGAAAGAGTGAGTATAAAAATATATATACACACATGATGAAGAAGGTAATTAAACAAATTGATCCAACAATTTTTTTTTAATATATAAGGTAAGAGTTTGGGTGGTGGAAAACTACCCGAAAGCATCATTACAGATGAGATTCTGAATACCTGAATTGTTGTAGATGTTGAGCCCTGATTGAGTGGCAAATGTGTGTAACCTTATCTGTCACTCTGTTGGTTACTGGGTATATGAGAGAAAGACACATCTCTTATTCTCGATAGTAAGGTTTTAACATTAGATATACTTTTTTTTATACAGGCAATATTTGGGTGAGGTCAGGTCTTGCTGGACAGCCACCCAATAAGCGTCATTTTGGACGAGAATACGAAGTTCTGGATGAGACATTATTCTAGCCGTGTCCAATGAATGCTGAAGATGAACCACCTTATCAGCAGCCAGGTTGACTTCACTGAAGATGTGCTCACATGAGGTTGAAGCAAAATTTCGAAGCAATGGAAGAATGTCCGAAATGACAATCTCCACTTCCCAGGGACACTTCCACGCTCCTCTAGCTGATAAAATTGATAATGACAAGACTATCCCCTTCAATTTTTATGTGATACATGCAAAGGGATTTAGCGGCCAAGAGGCCATCACGAAGGCCGAGAGCTTCAGCGCGCCATGAGCGGAGAGACAAACCCATAAAGCATCGCATCGCAATCCACCACCTCCCCACCCTGATCTCGGAGGACAAAACCAGGTGAAGCTACACCATAAGGGAGTCTGCAGCCATCAAAGTTGATTTTAAAGCTTCCACATCGAGGTGGTTTCCATCTTAAAAATTTTCGTTTTCTCTAGTTTTGGGGTTTAATAGGTTCTTTTTGTTCCCAGACGTCTGGGTAGATATAATGTTTTAGTGATCTCCCAATTTTTTAGTTGGTTTCTAACAAACCCTTCCCAACTCTGAATTTCCAATGTTCCGGGTTGTCGAAAACGAGTTTGTTTCTTATTATCCATACGCTCCACCATAAATATATAATAGCCAATCTAGATTTTTGCTCTTTGTTAAGTTTGAAAATATTTCTGATATTACTTGTTTCATA
The DNA here is from genome assembly GCA_963922045.1 of Persicaria maculosa. Classification (NCBI taxonomy): domain Eukaryota; kingdom Viridiplantae; phylum Streptophyta; class Magnoliopsida; order Caryophyllales; family Polygonaceae; genus Persicaria; species Persicaria maculosa. The sequence continues at coordinate 68,017,474 of OY998259.1, read as the reverse complement.
CTCTTATTGTTTGTGTCTATTCTCCCTATTTCTTGCCCAATCTTCCCATTAATCTTCATAATTAGTCTTAATGTGGTATTGCTTGATGAGTAAATGTATCGAATCTTCATCCATTCGGTTGCACATGGAACATGTCAAAGGTACATCGACACCTTTCTGCAAGAGTCTAGTTTTTGTCGGCAGTCCATTCATTGCAGTTTTTCAAATGAATTTTTTTAACTTTTGGGTTACAATAATTGATTTTTCAAACCCATACTAAGTCGTTCTGTTGTGGTGCGTTTCGGTTGGTAATCAAATCAAGCTCACTTGATGTCGAGAACCAACCATCTTTGCTATTTTTCCAATACAGTCTGTCTTCAATATTGTTAGTTGGAATGTACACATTTGATATTTTTCTCACAATACTCTTGAGAATAACTTCCCATAAATTTTCTAAATTCTAGTTTCTCTCCATACCACAACAATGGTATTTTTAGATTTTTTCATATTTTAAGTAAATCATAAAATATATCAATATAATTTTAATTATTATTATTTTTATTAAAAAAAAAAACCACTTGTAACATTCCTTTCTTTACCTTATTGTTAGGACTTTACCAAATAGTTGCCACTATTACTACATGAATGAATGATCGAATTGAGACTGTTTGTCTCTCTATGAGCTATCTGCAAAGCTTATACAAAAGCTTCTTTACAGGAATGTCATTTCCATCCATTTCCTCCCTTTCCTTCTCGAGATTGCCATTTTCGATCTTTTTCTATACATACATACATACCTATAGTCTAAGAATGGACCTGTTATGTGTACGGTGAATTTATCATCATCCACGCGGTTAAAACCACTGTCACCGTTTTCCAAGTCAGCCCCCTAAACTCCCGCCAAGCGGCCAGCAGCACACAAGCATCCCTTGTTGAGTCCGAGCCATGAGCCACTAGCCACCGACACCAACTCCCGAAGTCGCCACTCCCCATCGTATGTTTGGCGAGATTTGACCGTGTGAATAGCAAACCCGCTAAGGAACTATGTATAAATTTTGTACTCGTAAAAAAAATATTATCTATACGACAGGGTTATTAAAATCCAAATTTAGAATTTGAAGTCGGAAGACCTAACGATCCGATAATAAGTTATGATCTAGATCTTTTATTAAAATCTTAATCTTATTAATTAGGATCTTATATGATCGAGTTATGTATAGTCTTAGACTTTTCAATTTTCATATAGTGCAAATGACTTTGTTTTGAAATTCGTTTTTAAAAAAATTAAATCATTTGTTTTTTTTTACAGTAGGCAAACATTAGTAGGCAAACATTAGAAGGGAGTTACAAAAATAGTAAACCACCCTCATGATCATCCTGAAGGATGATGGTACAAAGATCCTTATTATAAGAGAGAGTAGATCTATTACAAATAATTTCATGCCTAACTATGTAGTCAGCTACCTTAGTAGCTTCTCTAAAACAATGTTTGAATTCCACCTGGTCGAAGCTATTCTTCAAGAGATTGATCCTTTCTACATGGCGCAAGATTTCCCAGTTGGTCTAGCTTGTCTTTACCATTGATTAATTGCTTTTATCAGCTCTTCATTATCGCTTTCAATGATGATCTTCCTACAAGGTTATACTTATAACTTATATCCCTACAAGGTTCTAAATTTACTAACCGTCCACATAATCTCCATGATCTGATTCTAAAATATGGATATCATAATAAGAGCTTGTTTGAACATAAAAAGTATAATTTTCGAAAAGTTACTTCTCTCAGGAATTTACTTTATGAAAATTTAAAAAAATGTTTGGATGAATTTATATTTTTTTAAATAGAAATAAGAGAATAAAAAATATAAATGTAGAAGTAAAACTAACCTAATTCCCCAAAATTTAAATTTCTCAATTTTTCTACAATAAAAATCTCAATCAAACACATTTATTAATCTTACTTCTTTTTAAAATTCATAGGTTTTTCACTAGGTAACACTGCAAGTCTACGATTGATCCTTTATTTTAGGAAGGAAAAAAATTGGAAGGTGTACGTCAGGCACTGCTACCCACCATCCAATAGTGTCCTTACAAATGAGAGCAGTTAGCTCTAGGTGAGCGACGAGGGAAGCACCGTCCATCGAAAATCGAAGGTGCGCCACTTAATTTGTCCGCCACCTAGTTGACCTAAGGAAAGACATGGTTGCACAAAACGTTAAGAAATCCTTGGATCAAGATGAGAACGTATGCAGTCACCCTCTCGATCTCCCGAGGGCATTCTCAATCCGCAATATCAACCCCAACTCTTTCGCATCAACCAAACCCAACCGAAGAGTTAGCCAACACTTCCGCCATCAAACTGAAACAGGACCACACAACAAGGCATTACATGCCCGAATATTTCCAATGTGGTCCCGAATAACGAAGTCTGCCGCAGCTCCACCTGAAGGTTGCATGTCTTGGTACAGACTTTTTTTTTGAAACGGAAAAAATTCGACGCACCAGATAAGTCTGATGGATCGAGAGGCCGAAAACGGCGGACAATCGAACTGTAATGATACAATAAGTGAACCAAAAAGTAAACGGATTGTTTGTAAAAGCCCACTATATAGTACTTCCTCCTCCTGAAATCTTTTTACTTTTTACCATAATTTTTTTAGAGATAAAAACTATATAAAATATTTAATTTTTTTTAATAATGACAAACTTATTAATAATAAATTTATAATTATTAAAAAAAAAATAAAAAATTTATATTTTATATAGTTTTTAATTCATAAAAAATATGTTAAAAATTAAAAAAACATATGTTTTCGGATGGAACTTAGAAGTAGTATATACAACGGTAATAATTTTAAAAAAAAAAACTGTAATAACAAAAATACTACTCCGTATGAAGGTTAAATCGACGAGAGTGGTAAAATGGGAGGTGGTACACGGCGGGGATGAAACGGGCAGGGACCGGGCCCGGCGGAATCGACCCAAAGCAAAGAGGAGGGGGATGAACAGTAACAAAAATTCAGAATCCGTCAAATCCAACTCTGCCTGTCTCTGCAAGCGTGATCAACAAGCAATACTCCCATTAGCAGCAACATTATTTTCGAAAAGGTTATATGTACCCAGTACAAGTATACACTTCATGTGAATGGATCTAGAATTCGTTTTACTCTTACCTTGATATGTGATCAACATTAAGCATTTTTTTGGGGAAGATAGGCGTAGAAGGGCTTGCAATTCTCTATTTGTAAGAAGGTCCAATTCGTGAGCACATGTGCCATGAAGCAAGTCTAAGGCACTTACGTAAATCTGAACAAGACTATCTGCCTTGTCATCCTTCCTCAACAATCAAAGAAGCATTTTCACTGTAGCGGTACGCTCCCGAAAGGCCTTTAACACGGCCTGGCTTGGGCAATACCACTACGTAGGTACCTGTGCAGGTAAGGCGTCGATCGGTCCTAGAAACGGCGGCAGCGACCATTCTCAAGAACCAAAAAGGCTGAGCTGAGGGAAGCCCTATAAGTCACTGAAACGACAGCTGTTCGCTAAAAACAGTCTAAAGGTGGAATGAAGCGCTAGCTAGTTACCCGCATAGTTCACAACTTTTCTTCTTTTATGTTATTTCATATTTTTTTGTACCGTAATTATTATCTATTTTTTTTCATTTCTTTCTTTATTTTCGTTGAAGTGTAGTACTACTATCTGAGGTTTTTCTCTTCCGAGGACTCCAATTGAAGATCGAAACTCGCAATATAGGACATTTATCTGGAAAGAAGTAAGGTGGAACCTCGTCGTTTCGGCTATATACACCGCAAATCCCCACGTCCTTGAAGACGTGCATGCATGTCCTTGAAGACGTGCAAAGGGGTTTACAGCCACCCGAGCCCGGACGTGCAAGCTCGTCCCCTAAAATCGAAGTCGACGTGCTTCGTCGTTCCCAATTCCATCCAAATCCAGAAGAGAGAAAGAGAGAGCGGCCGAGAGAGCGATTGCCGGAGAGAGAGAGGTTGCCGGAGAGAGAGAAAGAGAAAGAGATCGAGACAGAGAGAGAGAAACACAGAGAGATGGAGCCAGAGAGAGAGGTGGTGGTGGAGCTGGCGGTGTTGATGGATCAGGAGACGGCGGAGGTGGTGGAGCCGGTGGCTGAGGAGAGTGGTGGTGGGGGTGGAGCATATTGGGGGAGGCAGTGGCGGTGGAGCCGGTGGCCGGGGGTGGTGGTGGGGCGGCGCCCATGGAGGTTGAGGAGGGTGTTGGTGGTGACGGTGGTGGTGGTGGAGCAGCAGAGGCGGCAGTGTCCGGTGGTGGTGGTGGTGATGGCGGCGGAGTGGCGGAGGCGGACCTATTACCGTCGCGGAAGCGGCGGACTATGGAGGTTTCGCCGGTCCCGACCCCACCGGTATGTTCTTTGATTTATTTATTTTGTTTGATTTATTTTTATAGTTTTATAATATAGTTTAGATTTTAATATAGTATTATAATATAATTTGATAGATTATAATTAGTTTTAGTATATAGTTTGATAGATACTATATAATTTGATAGATTATATAGTTTTAGTATATAGTTTGATAGATACTATATAGTTTGTATATTTTGATAGTTTTCATGGAAAAACAATAAAAAAGATTAATATATATTACAAGATATTAAAACATATTAAAATACATTAAAATAAATTAAAATGAAAACATTAAAATATATTAAACTACATAGAAATAAATTCTAATTGAAAGACAATAAAACATTAAAATATAATAAAATACATAGAAATAAATTTAAATTGAAAGAAAATAAAAATATTAAAATATATGAAAAGACATTAACAGATATTAAAATACATTAAAAGATATTAAAATATATTAAAAAACATTATAACATATTAAAATACATAAAAATAGTTAACTGGATAAAATAAAAAACCTTAAAAGTAACAGGTTCTCAACATTTCATAATAACAGGCAGGGAGGCTCATGAGGGGGGATGGTACCCTCCGGCCTGTTACGTTTGCCGACCGGGCAGCGGTCAGCCAGATACCAGAGGAGACGGTACCCGACATTCCGACAGCCACAGTCGATGATCTTCTTGCGTCTATAGAGGGCTACCAGCAGTCGATGGGGACCCCCGTCCGATGAGCACGACAGCTTCTGGAAGGGTCTGCCAGCTTGGGATCCTTCTGGCGATGCGATGATGGGGTTGCAGCCTTCTTTAGAGACCGCTGATGTTTTGAGCAGCTGCATTATTGATGTAGTCGTTGGGCGACGGGCCGACATGGGTAGACCGCCTACTCATGTACCACCCACCATCCCAGAGGCATCTACTTCAGCCGTTCCGGAGACTTCTACTTCAGCTGTGTCGGAGGCTTCTACTTCAGCCGTTCCAGAGGCATCTACTTCAGCCGTTCCAGAGGCTTCTACGCCCGACACCCACGACGCCGAACCTTCGACCTCCTCCACACCAGCGGCGATCTCCTTGGCATCTGTGGATGACGTCATCCCTGACGTCGTTGAGGAGGCTCACGACGAGCAGGAGGGGCAGGCTGAGGGCCAGGGGGCCCACAGGTGGAGCCCGAGCCCATCCCTGCGCAGGCTGCCGCACCGGCTGTGCAGGTCAACCCTTTCTTGTCGCTGGGAGAGCTGCTTGTGTCTTACAGGCATCACCACGCGTATCAGGTGTGGAGGGATCCTACTGTGGAGCTGCCGCTGCTGAAGTTCCACCACCGGGCGACTCACCTGCAGACTTTCGACCGCTACATATTTTAGGGCCCGGGGACCTGGGTGCAAGATCTGACCCCATCGGGCATCCCGCAGCTGAGGTCCCTCCACTGGGAGTGTGTCGACGAGTTTACCTGCACAGCCTTCCTGGAGCATTGGCACCCAGAGACCAGCTCCTTCCACTTTCCATGGGGCGAGATGACCATCACGCTGCACGATGTTGCCTGCCTCATGGGACTTCCGATGGATGGCCTGCCTTGTACGTCACATCTGCCCGCGGGCGCGTTGATCCCCACCATCGCGGAGTACTACCAGCTCACCCAGCAGGCCATGAAGGCATACAGACACGCTGGCGGCCCTCCAGTGACTTGGTTGACTGGCCTGTGGCAGCAGAGACATGACCCGCTCGTCGACCCTGCCCCCGCTGATGACCCAGAGGCCGCGGCTAATCCTGAGCAGATTAGGCTGCGCATGCATGTGGGAGGGGGGCAGCCCCAAGATGACCCTGCACAGCGTCGGTTTCTCCACATAGGGTACATGGCCATCGCTCTCGCCGCAACTCTGTTTGTGGACAAGTCGCAGAGCCGGATCCCATGGAGGATATTCGGCCTTATTTGGGACATCCCGCGTACGACCACCCTTGCATGGGCAGCAGGTGCCCTCGCATGTCTGTACAGGGGTCTAGGCGAGGCTACCCGCACAGGTGCGAAGGGTATAGATAGCTGCACGCCGATCCTACAGGTACGAGACCGTTGAATTAGAGTTTTAGTTTACAAATATTTATATTATATGCTAACGACATTCTTTTTTGTGTCAAGGCTTGGATATGGGCGTACTTCCCTCCTTCCGAGGTGATCTCTCCAGCGATCCGGCTAGGAAGGATGACCCTCGCTTCTACGCGAAGTTCATCGGTCCGAAGGCGCCACAGCGCATGAAGGACGACGCGAAGCTGAAGAAGGTGCGGCAGCTGCGGGACGAGGTGGACCGTCTTACCATCGCCGATGTATGTATTCGAGACTCTATCTATATGACTTATATTTCTTAACCGTGAATTACGCCTGATTTTTTTAATTATAGGTCGAGTGGATGCCCTTTGGGCGTGATCTGGACTTCGACGGCTAGTATCGTCAGTCCACCTATCGGGGCACCATCACCTTCTGCGGGGAGGAGGAGCCGTATATGTCCGAGAGGTGCCTCCGGCAGTTCGGACGGGTCCAGGGGATCCCGCAAGACATCATCGCGCCGGATCAGGTCTCTCGCGACACCACCTTGAAGAACACGAGGTACATCGTCGTGTTTGCCCACAGCCACAACAAGTGGCGGGACCTGCAGGACAAGGGTCGCTTCTACAGGCTGGCCGAGCACAGACGCACCAGCGAGGATTGCCAGGCCGGTGTCACTGCAGATTACCTGGCTTGGTACGCGTCGCAGAGCCGGTCGTACGTGCTGCCGACTACGCCACCCCATCCGGACCCGCCGGCGCCCGTCCACCCGATCGGCTTAGATCCATGGGTGGACCTCCCTCACTCTCCAGTCATCCCTCCGGCGGTAGCGGCTCGCTTGCATGAGATAGAGGGCTATTGGAGGGCCCTGGCTACCGACCCTCGCATTGATCAGCTATTAGACGAGGTGACTGAGATTTTGGATCAGGCTGTACGCCATCCACCTGGACAGTGATTGATGTACATTTATACTTTTGCAGTATCTATCTCTATATTATACTTTTATATTACGGATTTTGTATCTATCTCTATATTTCTATCTCGAGTAGACTCCTCTCATTTCTTCCGAGTCATATTAAACGTAAACATCAAGAACGAAAACGAAAACGTTAATATGATAAGGTTGCCCGATAACGAAAACGTGAAGAACAGATGAACATAAAGAACGAAAATGAACGTTAAGGACGAGTTAGGTTAGTTAGGGTTTAGGGTTTGGCTAGGGTTGTTAGGGTTTAGGGTTAGGGGAGGTCTAGGGTTAGGGAAAATGCACGTGGTCAAGAACGTGCTTGCACGTCGTTGACCACGTGCTGCACGTCGTTGACGACGTGCAAGCACGTTCTTGACCACGTGCATTTTCCCTAACCCTAGACCTAACCTGGTCAAACCCTAAAACCCTAGCCAAACCCTAAACCCTAGCACGTCCTTAAGGACGTGCACTTCTGCTTACCATTAACGTAACAGTGCCTATTTGAAGCGAAGGGGGACAGCTTGATTCCGCACTCCAAAACAAAGTCCAACTTATTTCGATATATTCATTCACCGTTAGAATCGTTATGGCCGAGCCGCAAAGCAATCCTCGTCTCCAAGTTTGCCAGGTACGGATACGTTTCATATAGTGAATATATTTCGTATTCCTTCCATTTTGTTCATATTTCCACTAATGTTAATACAGTTTCGAGACTTTACGTCTAAGTTCTCGGACCCAAGGGTTTGGAATAACCGTGAAGAAATGGTTACGCAGTTCAAGGACTTGGGTCGGAGACACTGCATGATTTTAGTAATCAAGCGGTCTTGGACGGGGGTGTCGAATCGTCCAGCCGGGGTTCTCCTTGCTTGCGATCAGTATGGGGAGTACCGACCACGCGGGAGGAAGCTCCGAAGCACGTAGTCGAAGATAAACGGTTGTCCAATCTCTCTACACGGACACGAAGCTCCGCCGGGTCACTGGGTTATGATGGTAACCCACGGTGCTCATAACCACGGGCTTTCCACGAGCTTGAAGGGTCACGCTATCGCCGGACAGATGACAGAGGGGGAAAAGAAGATGGCCAGGTGGATGAAGGAAATTGGCACTCCTCCAAAATCCATTGGGTACGGATTGAGGCAGTTCGATGAGACCAGCTTCACGTCAAGGAAGAGCCTTACCAACACGCTCAACATGATGGTCGTCGAAGAAAGAGGTAGTCGGACGATGACCCAGGATACCTTGCACCATCTGCGGGAAAGAGGGTACTACTACTGCGGGAAAGCCGTATCCCCACGGGATACGGCTTCTCCGAAGGTTCCATTACATCATCGTAATGGACAGCACGTACAAAACAAATGCGTAAGTTACTTAATTACGATTACATTATTGCACATATAGCCAATTATAAAGTATTTTACATGTAACATATTTACACTTGCAAATATGGGATTCCATTGTGCGAGGTGGTCGGGTTCACACCCTCAGGCAATACTTACTGCATCGCCTATGCCTTCATGTCGAAAGAGAACGAAGACACATACGTCTGGGTGTTGCGTCAGCTTCAGATCTTGCTTGGGACGGTTCAGCCTCAAGCTATCATGACTGATCGGGAGCTAGGTCTCTTGGCGGCGCTAAATGTTGTCTTCCACGACGTCCAGCATCTCCTTTGCTGGTTACACGTGATGAGAAGATGCGAGGAAGCTGCTCTGAAGATCACGAAGAATTTAAACCACGCTGGCATCTTTAAGGGCAACTGTTGGGGGTTGTTCGAATCGAGGTCGGAGGAATCATTCAACCGACACAGCAGGAGCATCGTACGATGCATGGCACCCATTCCCAGGTGTGGTGGCGTATTTAGAGGCGGTGTGGCTTCCACACAGCAGGAGCATCGTACGATGCTACGTAGATAATGTCTTCCATCTTGGCACCCGTACGACAAACAGGTACAACCTTACTTCATATCTCCCATTACAATATGATATAACATCGAATATTTAGTGGTATGCACTTCAATGTGTACAGAGTTGAGGGTCAACACAAGGTTCTGAAGGAGGCACTTCACTCATCGACTGGTGACTTTTGCATCGTGATCGATGCAATCCATAGAGTCAACGATTGTCAACTGCATGAGCTGCAAACTGCTTTGGAGATCGACCGCTTCAAATGGCCAACAGCGGCGTATAAAGTCAACCTTTTCGATGAGGTAAAGACTTTAATCTCCAAAAAGTGCTTCGATTATCTGTACAAATGTGGCGGGACGTCGTGAACCAAAAGGTTCCTCCGGTATTCATGGACCGACATTGGAGGGTTTGTTACGGGATCCCTTGTGTTCATGAGATTCAGGCATACGTCAACTCCGGTACTCCGATACCCGCCGAGGACATCCACCCGTTCTGGATGGATTTGTCATGGACTGACATCGACGACACCCCACTGCCGTATGAGCTGTCATCTTCATACACGGCTTCCAACGATGTATGCGAGGATGAGCTGCACCCACCCTCATCAGCAAGCGTACGAAGGAAGGGGAGGCCTCGGGGGTCGAGGAATGCCTGCAGAACCAACCCCTTGCCATACGAGGAGGTAAGGGAAAGGTTTGAGAGAGAAGAAGCGCGTGCTGCTCGAAATGCTGCTCGGCATCGTCCACAAGCGACCTCAGCTCGACGTGGACGTGATGATGTGTTCGGAGGGTTCAACTGGGGTTGAAACAACGTTGATCCCTTCTTGCTCGGGCATATTGAGGGTGTGAGGGACACTGTTGGAGATGGTCATTGTGGCTACCGTGCTTTGGCGGCTTTGACATCACCGATCGGCGAGACTGCTTTCCCGGAACTGAAAGCGTTACTATGCAATCACTTGGAGGATCACGCCGATCTGTACGCCGGTTGTTATACGGGAGAGTACCCATTCCAGCAGTTCATCGACTACGAGAGATGGGCGGGAGTTGTGCATGGTGATAGGAGACGGTGGATAGAGCTACCCATTATGGGTTTAGTATTTGCGACGGTATATCAGATTCCTCTCGTCATCCTAGCTTGGCATCATCCGTTCACATGTCTCCCCATGACATCACCGACACCTGCTAACAACCCCCCAATCAGCAACCCTTGGTGTAGCCTGCATCGGAAACCAAGACCATTTTGCCGCGGTACGACTTCAAACGTCTTTTTTTATTACCTATTCTTGCTTTTCATATATATATGTCAATACTCTAACTCTAATTTTTCGTTCTAATAGATCTGGTTGCGTCCTAACGCTCCTATTCCGCCGCCTCCGCCAGAATGGGTCGCACATCATCATCCGAGCGTCGAAGGATGGGATGCTCCGTTTCAAGCTCAGATTGAGAGATTTCGAGCCTTGCGTGTCGAGTCCGGCCGCCCTTTACTATTTTCCTAGATTTTATTCCACCAGTTTATTAAAATTATGAATGTAAACCTTTTTTTCTGTTCCTTGTAACGTTATTCGCATATTATCCGAATGAAAACCTTAACTATTATTGTTTTCTATTTAATTTGAACCTAAATCCTTCAACTCCACTAGCTAAACACTTCAATTTTTTCAATTAACATTACAAAACCCTCGGAAAACCTAAACCCTATACCCTAAACCCTAAACCCTAAACGCAAAACCCTAACTAGGATTTGCACGTCCTTAAGGACGTGCAAGAACGTTGTTAAGGAAGTGCAAGTGTTTACTAGTGTTTGCTAGTGGACGTGCAAATCCTTAATCCGAATTTACGGTGTATATATCAACACCCTAAAAAAATAGCGAACACATCAAAAAATCGCTCAAAAAAGCTAAGGGTCAAAAGATGTTTCGAGTGCATTTAAGTATTTAACAACTAACCATCCTTATTTTCCCACGACCATTTACATTCATTTCGATATGATCAATTTTGTTGCTATGTTTTTGTTAAAGTTAAACTAATTCAAATAATACAAACTTTAGCGGGGTGTGCAGGTAGCACCATGAACTTTATAAAATGACAAAAAATAATCCTAACTTTTACTACCCGTCAATGTCTTTTTTAAAGTAAAAAATAACACCTAACTTTTATATAGTTTTGAAATAAACCCTAAAACAATATTAAACTAGGTTTTTTCTTAATCAAAATTACACAAGGTATATTTTTTAAATTAAAAAATAAATTTTTTTACTTAAGATAATTGAAAAAATATCGGTAAAATTTTTCACCAATTATTTTAAAATTTTCAACACAAAACACTCAAAATTTTTAAAACCATATAACATATCAATTACTTGAAAAAATGTGTACATAACCATCCATTTTTTGTGAATAAAATGGTCAAATAGATATTTAATTATGGATTTGTGTATGAAAAAGTGGAAACATTAATTTACCTTGAATTATTTAACTTAGTCATAAATATTTTAGTATTAAATAGATATTTAATTATGGATTTTGGATAGAATATTCTAATTCCTATATATTAAAATTATTTTTTTATCCACATGAGCTTTAATTATTTAATTCAAATGACTACAATAAAGTTTTTAATTTATGAGGATATTGCAGTTGGGTTTGAAATTTATTTGATCGAATAAATAAGAACATTATGTGAACTTGCATGCTTGAAAGTGTTTAAATGAATTAATAACCATACGTACAATTGGTCGAAATAAAATGAATTAATTAAAATAATTTTTTAGGAGGATTTCTCACATAATTGAGCGGACATTTATTTATTTATGATTTTTTTAATTAAGTCACTCTCATATACATTCGTTATAAAACATACAAAGGATGATTTTGTAACAAGTATTATTTTAATATATATTTTTTTAGCATTTTATAGCTTAACCATTTTGTTCACAAAAAATGGCTGGTTATGTATGTGCAAATTTTGTTAAGTCATTGATTTGCTATGCAATTTTAAAAATATTGGGTGTTTTGTGTTAAAAATTTTAAAGTAATTGGTGATTTTGTTTAATTTTAAAAATGAGTATGCTTTTGGGTTGCATTTTTGGCAAAAAAATATAGATATTTATGTGCAATTTAAAAGTGAAGGGTTATTTTGTGCAATATTGAAAAAATAAAGGTTCATTTTTGTTTATAAAAAAGTTAAAACATTGATTTTAGGCATCAAATGAACTTTTGCAAAACCTTAGGGGCACTATCCGGAAAAACCAAAACCGTGGGGCACCATCCGAAATAGCAAAAACCTCATAGGCACCAACCAAAATTTCCCTATTTTTATTATCATTACGATTTTTCTATCATATGCCCTTGATGCATAGGATAATAACACTAATTTGGAAATGTTTTTTAAAATTTAATTAGTTTATCTTTTTTTTAAAATTAGATTTCTAGGGTCGCTTACTTTTTTGGTAGGGAATCTTTCTCAATTTAGAGTGTTATAAGGGCATAGAATAGATAAACCGTTATTGTTATTATTATCTAAAGACACAAAATATATGTATTATGGGTGCTCTTAACAATTAATAACGAGTGGTTGAGCCTTGAATTGGGCTATTTAGATGGCTAAATTGCATAGATATACGAACAAAAAATTGAACTTTGCAAAAATGACCATGACATTGATAAATTGCAAGCAGTGAACCCAACATTAGTTTTGCAAAAAAAAAATGACCACTTACTCAGCTGGTTGCAGGTCGGATAGGAGGAGGAAGGGTCGAACAAGAGAGAGATCAGAGAGAGAGAGAGAGAGAGCTGGGAAGGAAGAGGCTATTGACGGGGGAGAAGGCGGAAGACGGAGGCGAATCATTTCGGCGGGAGGAAGCTGTAATCGGCGTCTGACAGAGGTTGGAGGAGGAATCCGACGCGGAGAAACCGAATCCGGTGAAACAAATTCGAAAACAAGTAAACAAATTCATTCTTGAATCTGTGAAACCCTAACTAAATCCAAACAAATTGTTCTGCAATGTGTGGTTTTTGAATGGGGATTTCGATTTGAAACCCTAACACATTGAGAAATTTGGGTCGGAATTTCAGTGTCAAACCGTAACTCCTTTGAAGAGAGGGGCGACTGATGCTGGGACCCAAACCACCATTGAAGAGAGGTTAGCTTCCATTCTCTATCTCTATTCTAACTCCTTTTATGGCATTTTGGGGTTTTCAATTTATGGAATGTCGAATTGGGGTCCTTGGGGAGAATGGGGTGAATGGTTTGAAATTGTTTAAATGTACAAACCCTAACCTTATGGGCGGTGGACGGTTTGGGGATAGGGGCGGGGAATCGCCATTGATGCTTAGTAGAAAAGAATTTGTCTAGTTGTGTCATAAGTTTAATGTTATATGTAGTGACAGACAAATTATTTTGACTGGCAAGAAATATGAATATACTGCCAAAGATTATTGCTAAAATGGGTATTATGTGAACACTTATATGACAGATTAAGGGCCTTATGCAAAAAATAAAAGGAAATAATGTCGCGGCACCGTCAAGCCAAAAGGTATTATGTGAACACTTCTCTAACATATTAAGGCTCTTATTTTTTTTTGTTGGTGATGTTAATCGAGTCATGTGGTATTTGTGCAGCTGACACTAGCACTCCCACTGAAAAAGTATTTCCGAGGGAGGTCGAACTACTTCTCGAAGATGGTCTTGCTGAAAAGAATGGACTAGGCCCTGTCTGCGGCTTACTGAAAATTGTTGAAGGACAGCAGATTATGGGGCATTGCAATATTGATCGGAACCAATGTGTCGTTGCCCCATTAATTCCTCCTCCCAACCCAACCCCTAACCCCCCACCCGATGCGTCCTGATTGTAATGGACAGTTTGTGGATGTTGTTATGGACTGTATTTGTTAAGAACTTTAGTACTTAGTAGTGTTTGGTTTAGCTCTTAAACGTTTAAACGTTTCCACCTTTTGGATGACTCATGTTTGATGACTAGTGTTTAAACGTTTCCACCTTTTGGGCTTAAGTTGTTATGGACTCATTTCGTTTGGGTTTAATGTTCAATTTCCTTCTGTTGGGAAGTTTCTGAGATAGATAAGATCGTTTTATTGGCAAAGAAAAATCATTTACTGGCTAGTAGGTAAAAATCACAAACATTCGTCTTTTGCATCGTCGGTAAACTATTCCGATTTTGTGCTTTGTATTACGTAATATTGTGCTTTGGACATTAATGTAATTTTGTGGTTTGTATTTCATAATGTTGTGAATGAAACTGCAAAAGTAGTCCAACACAAACAAAAAATATAACCAATTGCACCGTTTGTTGTGAATGAAGCTGTTAGTTATGTCATCGTTACATAACCCTAAAGTATTAAGAAAATGTGTAACCAATTTGACGAGTACTCTAACTTCAAAATAGAAGATATAAGTCCAACACAAACAACAATAATAAAGTACCAGACCAGGTAAATGAATATCGCTACGTCTTCAATGAGGCGCACGACCCATCCTTTGACATATATTCTTGTTGATATCCCCTGGCAGGAGGATTCCCTCTATGATGAGGAGGATAACAAGCTTCGGTAGGGGATGTTATTACCGATCATCACAATGCCTCCAAGCTTTCTTTCCTTCAACATCTTCCAGTCTACGACAGAGAGGCCTTCGTCCATGCGATCCAGGAGGGCCATCTTGGAGAAGTGATTGGACCTCCGTCTGAAGTACTTCTCTGGTGGGATAATTAATGTCAGCTGCATATATATCACACAAAACGATTAACATCACAAACACAAATAAAGGAAATTATTCGACGTGCCAATATACAAGTATTTACCTTTTTGCTTGACGACTGAACAACGTTTTTCCTTTTACAGTACGCATCGCTACAAGGGGGTTTAATCTGTGATCCAAGTGTACAAGTTAGTGCTAGTATAGCCATAATTCTAGCCAGTGAAAACAATATGTCTACCACTACAGAAAACATTAAACAGATAAAAAAAAACTACAAAAATGACATAACTACACATGCTTTTATGCTCAACTAAAACAGATCCTATTCAGACAGATGCTCATATGGTCAAATGCTCAACTGAAACGAATCAAGAGTGCAACAAATGACACAACTACATAATAGTTTCAACTCTCCCAAACTTATATATGCAATACACATATCACAAACTTATGCATGAGATACATTCGAATCCTTAAAATTCCTTCACCCCTTATTAAAAAAAAGGTTCTAGATAGGGTGTGACACAAATTTTCTGCACGTCAGATTTGTGATTGAATCCAACACTAAAAGATGACGGTTTACTAACTTGGTTTCACAACAATTTTCTCACCATCGAACTCCCTTCGTCTCCGCTTATCTCTCTTTCTCCGGATTCCTCCTCTCTCGATGCCTCTTCTTTCTTCCTTCATCCCTAATTTCCAAACTCGTATGCACCCATTTCGTATACCATTCACCTTCCCCTTTATCACATCCAACATCATTCGAAACCCATCTCTCCCATACTTTCTTAATTCGAAGCCAAAACATAAATTACTAAACCTAGCCAATCAACCGTTTTCCCAATCCAGACGAACGACTCCGCTCGCCCTTGACAGGCTAGTTTTCAAAATCCAATTTTTATTCTTTCATGGGGTTTTCATTTCGTTTGTACCCTATTTGGACCTTCAATTTCATCATCAACTAAGTATCAATGGCGAATCCCCACCCTATCCTCAAACCGTCTACCATCATAAGGTTAGGGTTTCTACATTTAAATATTTTGAACCCCATTCTCCCCAACTCGAAATTCCATAAATTGAAACCCTAAAATACCATAAAAGGAGGTAGAATAGAGATAGAGATTGAGAGCTATCCTCTCTTCAATGGCGGTTCGTCCCTGAGGGTTTCTCTCCTCTCTCTCTCAATTCCGACTTCCCTTGTCGCAACCGATTGCTTCTTCAGTGACACTCTTTCTCCTCCCTTGAAGCTATATAAATGGTGGTCGGGTTCTCCCTCTCTGACAAACATGTGCCTTTTGAAGTTCTTGTTAACCCGCAATGAAAAGTGAAACTAACCGATTAGTTTTGCAAAAAATTAAGCCTTTTTATCATTTTTACAATTTAGGCTAGGGGTCTATTTTTGCAAGCAATTCCAAAAGTTGGTATATTGGCTGCCATATCCTGTATTTAGAATGAAGCAAAAAAAAAAAAAAAAAAAAAAAAAAAAGTTTTGGTTGCCGTTGATAATACTTTTTTATGGTAAAAGTGCCGTTGATAATACTTGGTATATAGTGTGATTGCACCTACAAAGAGTGTAATAGTGTAATGATGGCTCCTAAAGCTCAACAACGGCCGTACGTATAATTAAAGTTAGATATAGTGATATAACCTTTTGAGTTGAATAATATGTCAATTATAAGATCGATCATTAATTGGAATCTAAACCATATATAGGCTTTTGAAGCTTGCACTCTTTTCATATAGTTGATTTTTAGGTACGGTTTATAACGTGTCTTACCCTCCTACAAGAACCTTCCTATATATATGGGGTAAAATCCACCTACGGTCCCTAAACTTTGACCAAATATTCAAACGGGTCTCTGAACTTTATTTTTGTTCATTAAAATCCCTGAACTTTGAGATTTTGTACACATTTGGTCATTCCTTTAATAAAGTTGTCAAATATGTGTTAAGTAATGATATGGAATCAATGTATTTTTGTATTAATTACATGAGTTAGGTTATACAATTGTAATTGCCCGGTATTTGTTTTACTAAAGTAAAAAATTAAGCTTTTTTCTTCTCAAAAGTCATCGTATATAATAGAGTTTTCTTAAAACAAAGTATATTTTAAAATATTTTTTTATCAAAACACTTTCTATTTTTTTTTACCAAATGTTATTATTTTTCAATAATATTTTATTTTAAAGTATTTTAATGAAAGAAATTTCCTTATTTAATTAAAAATATAGTTTATATTGGTAACACAAATAGTGTTTATTTTTATAGCAAAAGTGGAGTTTATTTTTTAACAAAACACATTTTAATTTTTTTAATTAAATAAGAAATTTTCGGTCATTAAAATACTTTAAAATAAAATATCATCGGAAAATTATACCATTTAGTTGGAAAATAGAAAGTTTTTTTTTATTATAAAAAATATTTTAAAAAACATATATTTTTAATATAATATAAATTTTTTACTTTAGTAAAACAAATACCATGCAATTACATGTGTATAACCTAACTTATGCCATTAATATACCAAAATACATTGATTCCATATCATTATTTAACACATATTTAACAAATGGGAAATTCCGTCTGGTACCCCTGTGTTTTGTGCAATTCCGGATGGTGTCTCAAAGGTTTTTTTTTTCCGTTTGGTACCCTTGAGCTTTTGTAAAATTCCGGCCCGTGACCAAAGTTGAATGTAAAATGTTTAGAACCTTCAACTTGCCGTTAAGTGTGTTGATTTTTAACCAAATTAATCCATTAACCTCTTTTAAATCTAATTCAACCCAATTTAACCCAATATAATATTTTACAAGTGGATTCAACCCAATATAATATTCAACCCAATTTTTTTTCCTCAACAAAAAAAATCAACCCAATTTAACCTATTATTCAAATTGAAATATTTATTTAAACAATAGGTTAAATTGGGAATAAGACATTTTTTTTTCCTCAAAAAAAAAATTCAACCCAATTTAACCTATTATTCCCAAAAAAAATTCAATTGAAATATTTATTCAAGTCATTACATCGGCTTCGATAATATGTTAAATTGGGAATAAGACATTTTTTTTCCTCAAAAAAAAAAAATTCAACCCAATTTAACCTATTATTCCAATTGAAATATTTATTTAAACAATATAATACTAACCCACTTGTTAAATATTGTATTTTTTAAATAAATATTTCAATTGGAATAATAAATATTATATTGTTTAAATAAATATTTAAATTGAAATATTTATTTAAACAATATAATATTTAACAAGTGGATTAAATATTATATTGTTTAAATAAATATTTCAATTGGAATAATAGGTTAAACTGGGTTGAATTTTTTTTTTTTGAGGAAAAAAAAAATCGGGTTGAATATTATATTGGGTTGAATCCACATGTAAAATATTATATTGGGTTAAATTGGGTTGAATTAGATTTAAAAGAGGTTAATGGATTAATTTGGTTTAAAATCAACACACTTAACGGCAAGTTGAAGGTTCTAAACTTTTACATTCAACTTTGGTCACGGGCCAGAAATTTACAAAAGCTCGGGGGTACCAAACGGAAAAAAAAACCTTTGGGACACCATCCGGAATTGCACAAAACACAGGGGTACCAGACGGAATTTCCCTTAACAAATTTACTAACAGAAGGACCAAATGTGTACAAAATATCAAAGTTCAGGGACTTCAATGAACAAAAATAAAGTTTAAGGATCCGCTTGAACATTTGGTCAAAGTTCAGGGACTATAGGTGGATTTTACCCTATATATATGTCAAACCATCAAGGTGGGTTCGTTGGTAATGACTTCCGATACAAATTCCCTTAATATGTTGGAGATTTTTTTGGCTTAATTTACGACATAGTCCATTTTGTATCGGATGGGTTTAATAAGAGATAAAATGTTTTCTTACATATTTAAAAGTTGTTTAGTTTATCTATATGGTTGGAGTTATCTTTTTTTTTTTTTTAATGAATGAAGTGGCTTCTAAATTTTGGGGGTTTTTTGGATCAAAATGTAGCATTTGGTTATCATTTTTTACAATGTCTAAAATAACCTAAATTTTTAATAAAAATATCTTATAAATGTGTCAATCAAGTGTTCATGTGTTATAATCACACTTTTATAATTTATTTATGATTTATGTTATTTTAAAAAAGTTGAAAAATGCATTAAACATACACTATTTAGGTGTTTATGTGTTTATGTATAATCAATTTTTTTTAATGCTACTTATGGAATTAAAAAAAAAAAAGCATTACAGCTGGCAGCTGGTGCTGTAGGCCCAACATCTGGCCCACCAACCGTGTCAACAAGAAAAGCCCATAAGCCCAATAAAACCCCACCTTCTCCCATTGGGCCGATGTTTTGTATACTACCAGCCCAATATCTAGCCACCAACTTTGTCTGAAAAAGCATAACTTGGGCGTTTTATTTTGCCAAGGTGATAATTACGCCCAGATAGAAATTTTTTTTTTCGGATTTTTCGTCTGGTGACCTGAGGTTTTGCATGTTTCGCGTGGTATTTAAATTTTTTTACGTATTTCGCCAAATAACCCTGAGGTTTTATTTTTTTCGCCAAATAACCCCGAGGTTTTATCTTTTTCGCCAAATAACCCTGTATCTCAAATTCACGTTTTGTTTTGTTTTTTTAATAATTACTTTGTTAAATAACATTTAAAAAAGAAAGAAAATAAAACTACCTAGTTGGTGATTTTGGGAGATTGACCATGGCAAAGAACGAGTACAAATCGGAAAAAAAAAAATCTGGATTTGTACTGTATTTTTGGGTGGTGGTGTTTGTTTTAGTTGTAGTTCTTGTTACACGACTTAGTTGATGATTTTCTTGTTACACGACTTAGTTGATGATTTTAGCTTATGTATTGGTTGTATCAAACGCGTCCACTTTGCAAAAATAGGAATCTTACATCCATCAAACTTCAAAACCTACCATTTGTATGTGTTGTCATTCTAGCAAGCAATAAGAAAACTTGCATCATTAGAAGTAAACAGAAGCAATGGTTTCTCAACATCTAAAAGCAATAAGAAATCAACCATCCGCTGCAAAATGGGATAATGTCGGACAATATTTAGTAGGAAATCCACACAACCAAGTCAAAAGAAGGCAATCCAAATCAGCCTTAACATAAGAAAAACACAACCAAGTCAAAAGAAAACAATCCAAATCTCAGCCTTAACATAAGAAAGGCACCCATGATATGAACCACTATTAACTTCCAGGATTCCATGGAGTTGAGCACATCACATCTTGGAGTAGTTCTTTATTGTTTGTTTTCTTCTTCTCTTTCTTCCTTTGCCGGACAATATTTATTTTCTTTTTTTTAAATAGTATTTAACAAAGGAATTATTAAAAAAAACAAAAAAAAAAGTTAATTTGGGAGACAGGGTTATTTGGCGAAAAAAATAAAAACCTCAGGGTTTTTTTTATTAGGTAATGATTCGGTTGCCCACAAACAAGTGGGCTTAACCGAAAGCATCCTTTCGGATGAGATCCATAAGACCGGGTTCAGTTATACAGGCTCCCATACTAGTGTGGGAGTGGCTAAGGTGTGCGACCTTATCAGCCACTCTATTACCACTACGGTAAATATGAGAAAAGGAGACAGACTTAAAGTGTCTAAGAAGGCATTTCACGTCTGAAAGCAGAAGTTCAATTTCCCACGGACATGCAACACTTTTTCTAAAATAGTTAATTATTATAAGGGAATCTCCTTCGATAATAAGATTCTCTATACTAAGATCAATTGCTTTGAGGATGCCTTCTCCAAGGGCCAATCCTTCGGCCATAATTGGGGTTTGTATGCCAATTTGTTTCCCTCTTATCTCTACAGGATTTCCTTTAGAGTCACGGATAATGAAACCTATGGATGATTCTCTCTTGGGCCTAGCAGCCCCATCAAAATTTAGTTTATAATATCTATTTGGCTGTTTTCTCCATTTGGCTTCTCTTTTCACTAGTTTTTCCCGCAGAGTTTCCTGATTGATTGGGTTAAAAACCTTCCTTCCATTGAGATCTTTATGCTCTTGATTGGCTGATTCCCAATTGGATTTGTGCGTATAGACTTGCATGTTAAAACCATCCATAGATGACAATCTCTCATTTTTGAAAATAAATCTATTGCGTGTATTCCACACCGTCCACCAACTGAATGCTAGCTCAGTCTTTTCCTTACCAGAAAGTGCTTGTCCAAGATAAATCATCACTTGTATAAGGTTTCTGGTTGTGGATATAATTCTGTTTATATGAGCCATGTGTCGTGGATGTAAGTTATGGGCAAACTGACAGAATCTGCACTAAAAAAATAGGTGAATTACATCTTCATTATGGTGATTGCATATTGAACAATATAGGGGAACCGCTACTCCTTTAGCAGCAAGCCTTTCGGCGGTTGGAAGCGCATTATGGCCGAGTTTCCATAAAAAATTCTTTATTTTTGGAGGGGCGTTAACCCTCCATACCCAAGCACAGCCGTCTTTATCGTCATTAGAGGATTGCGTACAAAGGTTGTACGCACTAGATGTGGTGAACCATCCCTTTTTCGCTGGCCCCCAATATAGTCGGTCCTCAATCGGGTAAATTGGAAGGGGAATTGCTATAATCTGCTCGGTAGTGTGTTGGTCCAAGACTGATCGCAACTTGTTATAATCCCACTTGTTATTGGTGATGTAATCACTGACTTTCTCATTAATGTCAATTCTATCCCGGCAAGTGCAGTTATGCATTAGCTTAGTGTCCTTTACCCAGTTGTCCTTCCAGAAACAAATCGTTCTTCCATTGCCCATTACCCATACCAGCCCCAACTTAAATTCTGGAATAAGGGAACTCAATTTGGCCCATTGCCAGGACGAGTTACCTAATTTTTACTAGTTTAGAAGATTTTCAGTTTTGAGATACTTGTAGTGAATAATTTTTACCCATGTATTATTTGGTTCTGCCAATACTTTCCAAAAGAGCTTTAATTAAAGTGCGTCATTCATGTGTTTTGACTTTCGAAGGCCCATTCTACCCTGGTGTTTTTGTTTACAAATCTTGTCCCAGCTAATAAGCGGTTTGTAGCTTAAATCCTTATCCCAAAAGAATGACCTATTGATTTGATCTAATTTGTTATGTATATGAGATGGTAGCATGAAGTTTTGCATAGTATAAAGGGGTTTTGATGACAGGTTAGATGCAATAAGCGTTGCTCGTCCTTGTTGTGATAGAGAATCTGCCCTCCATTTTGTTAATTGGTTTGCGGATTTGATGACTATTTCTTCAAACGTAGACTTATTCACTCGACCGTTTATGATGGGACACCCCAGATAATTGTCCAGATTTATGTCTTTAGAAATATTCAAGCATCCTTCTATTAGCGGGATTCTGGTTCTGGGTACCCCCGAGGTGACTTGGAAAGCCGACTTGTGATATTTAACTTTTTGTCCTGACATTGCACCATATATGTCGATAGTGTCTTTAACCTTTTGGCAAGCAGTCAAGTTACCTTTGGAGAAGACAATGATGTCATCCGCAAAGGCGAGGAATGGAATACGGGGGATTTGTTGTCCAAAGGGAAAACCAATCAACTTCTCTAATGAATTCGCTTCCATTTGAAGTTTTCTTGCTAAGACTTCTGCTCCGAGGATAAACAAAAAAGGAGAAAGTAGGTCGCCCTGACGAATACCTCTGGATGCCTTGAAGATTGATGTTGGTTCGTTGTTGACCGGAACAGAGAAAGATACAGTAGTTACACACTCCATAATAAGGTCCACGAATTTCTGAT
The DNA here is from genome assembly GCA_963922045.1 of Persicaria maculosa. Classification (NCBI taxonomy): domain Eukaryota; kingdom Viridiplantae; phylum Streptophyta; class Magnoliopsida; order Caryophyllales; family Polygonaceae; genus Persicaria; species Persicaria maculosa. The sequence continues at coordinate 67,994,711 of OY998259.1, read as the reverse complement.
GGAATCCAAACTTCAACAGAACTAATCGAGTGAAGTTCCAATCTACGCTGTCATAGGCTTTTTCCATGTCTAGTTTAATTGCTAACCATCCATCTTTTCCTTTTCTATTCCTAAAAGAGTGGAATATTTCATGCGCTATGAACACATTATCTTGAATTGATCTATCAGCTACAAATGCACCTTGGAGCGGATGAATGAGTTTACCCATAACTAGTTTTAGTCTTTCCGTTAAAATCTTTGAGATAATTTTATATAACGTAGACCATAAGCTAATGGGTCTATAGTCCGTACTTTTACAGGGATTTTCACATTTCGGCAGAAGGGTGATAAAAGTGTGGTTTATTTGTCGTAGTAGTTTTCCAGAGTGGAAAAAATCTTTTACAGCACAGATTATGTTGTTGCCAACTATTTCCCAGTAATTTTTATAAAATTCTGCTGTCATGCCATCCGGTCCCGGAGACTTATTTGATCCTAGATTGAATACAACCCTCATAATTTCGTTGTTGGACGGTGGCGCAACAAGGGACTCATTTTATTCATAAGTGATTTTACTACTAATGACATCAAGGTATGGTATTAGGCTAGTAGTGTTGGCCATATTACCTGTAAATCGTTGTTCAAAATCTTTTTGAAGTTCCACCCTAATATTAGTACTGCCAGTAATGTGTGTCCCATCTGCCGATGAAAGGCTTTTGATTATTTTTCTATTTCTTCTCCCCGTTGCCACCCGGTGATAATACGCAGTATTAGAATTAGCAAGCACGAGGTGCTTTGCCTTGGCTGGTTGGCTCTAGAAGACTTTTTGATATTGCAGTAAACTCTCCTTCTTTTTAATGAGCAATTTTTCTTTTTGAGTTGCGTTCCTCGTTTGGGATGCATTGTTCGTACTTTGAATTTCAATAAGATCTTTTTCCACTTCTGCTAATTGGCGGAATATATTCCCAAATGTGATTTTATTCCAATCTTTTGCCTTCTTTTTTAGAATCTTAGTTTTATATATTACCTTAAACATTACTGACCCCTGACACGAGGCTCGCCAAGATTGTTTTACAATGTTTCGAATTTCTTTCCTCTGCATCCAAACGTTCTCAAATTTGAAAGGTGATGGTTTAAACTCGTTAGCCGTTGGTATTTCAATATATATAGGGCAGTGGTCAGACAGGGAAAAAGCATCGTTAACTGTTCGTAGTTCTAGAAAGGCTTCTAGTAGTTGGTGATGGACCAAGACTCTATCAAGCTTCTCCAAGATATTGTCCTCACCATCTAATTTCTTTCGCCATGTGAATAAATTTCCAGTCGTGGGGAGGTCAATAAGAGAGCATGTATTTTTAAAATTTATAAGACGTTGAAATCGACGTCCATTATTCTCTGCACCACTAGATTTCTCTAGATCCTAGCTCATTTAAATCCCCAATAATCATACATGGTCGTGTTTGGTTAATTATTATATTTGTTAGAGTAGCCCAGAAGGTGTCTTTATCGTTTTCTTGTGGAGGCCCATATACTATCAAAATAGCACAACTGAAGTTCTTATCAGAATTTTCGTAATTGAGACCGATGATACGAGGCAGATGGATGTTTACTGATATCTGCTCATTTTAGAGATTATTCTCATTCCATACAACACTGAGGCCACCGGCCCGACCGCTTGCTGGAGACCAGACAACATTAGTGAACCCAATATCTCTCCATGTTTTCTCATCCGGGATTTTTTCGGTTTTAGTTTCTGCCAGGGCGATTAATTGTATGTGATCATTGATCCGCATGGCTTTGAGTTCCGTCCATAGGTTCTTATTACCGATACCTCTAGCATTCCAAAAACAGATTTTCATGATAAACTACTCATATGCCCATGCCTACCCAGATTTGTAGGATCATGGACCAACATCATTTTTCTCAATAAGATTCCTGAATTTTGTGACTTTATGAAATTTAATTTTATCTCAGTACTAATAATTTTAGTCGTAGGGATTTTGCTACTAATTATGATTAGCATTTTGCACTCCTTTTGACTTGAGGTAGGAGTGTGTTTTGTTTCCAGAAAATCCATTTTTGCCTTTAAACTTTCAATTGGGAGATAATAGGTCTTAAATGTATACAACCTTTAACACAGCTAGTAGTCCATTCTTACAAGGCTTTGCAATTCTCTTAAATTTAACATTATTCTTAGACTTAATACCCCAATCACAGTGAAGGGCATCAGCATAGGATAACTGCTTAGAAAAACATTCATCCCTAAACCAACATACCAAATCCCAATCAGTGTTAGACAGTTCAATGACATGAGATAACCCATGTTCTCTAAGATAGCCTGTTGCCATAAAACCTTCAAACAGAAAAGATTTTCTAGACAAGAAATTTATGACCTCATATTTTACTTTGTGGTCATGAAGTATATCCACATATTCATGGTAACATAGGCCTTTAATTTCCATTGCAACAGATGAAGAACCGAAGCAAAACAAGCAATGATTCCCAACAAAGTCCACCAGATACAGGCTATTAATGATTTACACAAGTAATTCCAATGCAATTGATGAGGATCCGAAGCAATACACACATACCTGATTCGTTTTCGATATCTACCTTGATGTACTAACAGCTTTCCCCTATTGATTGTGCACCTTCTGAACTCCTTCTCCTTATTAGTTTTCGGCTTAGAGACTCGTTTCTCCTTGATGCAAGGCTGCTCCTTAATGAGTTTAGTGCCCTCCGGCAGTTTAGAACCCTTTCGGGGGTAGACTTTTGAGAAGCAGGATAATCTGCTCCCAAAGGTGTTTTTCCTTCATCAACTCCATGAGGAGTCATGAGATTGCACAAACAAGATACATCATATAATTCATACATTAGATCTATTGTGAATTGTTCATAAGAAATACCACTACAATGGTTGGACAACAATTTCTCAAGGTGTTTCCCCGATTTCAATATCAGAGTTTTAACCTGATCATCATGCGAGACAAGCGTCTCCTCAGAGAGTTTAGAGCCCTTCGGCTTGGGTTTTGACATTTGAGGAGCAGGATCATCTGCTACCCTGTGTTTTTTCCCTTCAACAACTCCATAAGGAGCCATGAGATTCACCAAAATATGATGTAATTTAGTCAAACAAATATTATTCAGAAAGCTGTGTAAAACGAAAGAAAGAAGGAAGAAGTGATGAGGCCACCACTCCACCGAACCCCTTACAAATACAGAAGCGAAGCGGAGGAAAGAGAGACGAACCCAGCAGATGAACCACCGACACCACCCTCCCAACAACCTTCTGCCAAGAGGAATCCTGGCCACTTAAACATGACAGAGAAAGGATCCGAGCGGAATCCACCAGTAAACCTTCAAAAAAAAAACCTCAGGGTTATTTGGCGAAATATGTAAAAAAGTTGGGTAGCACGCGAAATATGCAAGACCTCAGGGTTACCAGGCAAAAAATCCATTTTTTTTATTAGGTAAAAATTCGAAGGTCAGACAGGTCTGACTAATCGAGAAGCCGACAAAGTCGGCAGACGGCGAACCGTCAAATGTACAATCTAAAAATACAGAAATAAATATAACAAGCAAAATGAAACAAGCAGAAAAAAACTCTACTACAAGACGACCCAAGAAGACCAACTCCCAAAAAGATGAGGAAGTCGCTGAAGAGCGAAGTCAAGCACCACCGAACAGTAGCACCGCAGGCCAGCGGTACAGCAGTACTCTATCTCTTGTGGGTAGTGTAGACGAACTCCAAGGAGACTCAATCCCGGATACGGAGTCGCCTTGAGCGCACCACCTCGACCCTAGTCAGACCCGACTCCAAAGTCCACGCCCCCAACCAAGTAGAAGATCTTCTAGAAACATCAGAAGGTGAGCCGCAAGCTGCTCGAACAAAACACCCATAAGATTTCACCTACAAGAAAATCATCAAGCCCTTGCAGGATTTAGTCAAACCCTTTCAGGTGGGTTTACTCAAATAGGCTCTTTTGGGTCAACAATAACAGATCGGATCCGGAATTTCCTTCTATTCTTTTCATATACTCCGTATATTGTTTTTTTAGACAAAACTTGGCGTGAAAGGATCAACCGAATCCTTGCACGCCAAGAATCTAACGCAAACAGTGAAGCAAGTACAGGCCGGGGAGAAAGCTGAGCGTGCACGCCAGGCAAAGCAACCCGATAACACACCCCGGAGATTGGCCGACCAACATGCGGCAAGATGGGCGCCGGAACCGACACCTAGCACAATCGGCGACGACAAGCACCATCGAAGGATCACAAAGACACCGGTAAAAGGGCCTGACCGAAGAGGGGCTCAAAGGAATCTCCGAGGAAAGGCTGAAGGCCCAGGAGAGCTGATTAGCAAATAGAGGACATGAGGAAAGGCCGAATTGAAAACACAACTCACGGCAGCCTCCATGGCAGATGGACCTGGGAGGAAGACGAAGAGAGGAAAGGCTGAAAGGATGAGGCAAAGAGGAGATGATTGGAGGCGATGAGAGATACAAGGAGGCGATTGGAGACGGTGAGACAAATTCAGGATACACAAATTGAGATTCAAGAAGGGAGCCAGTCCAAGAGAGACCAAGACAAACCCCAAATCACCCAAGGAAGTTGAATAAGAGGAAACCTTCCACAAATTTGCAGATGTCACCAAAGGATATGATTAGGAGGGGAGAAATCCCCTGAGATTCTCAATGAAGATTTGGGGATCCTCCCTCTAGAATTTTTTTGGCACGTTACGCTCACATAGACATATATCTGTTGAGATCTGATTTAGATAAATTTTGCATTATTTGATAAATTTGCACCCAAAATTCTTTTTGGGCCCTAACAAATTGGGCCAGACTAATATAATTTGAATTCGTTACAGCAAGATATTGTAAATGCTACTCCCTCCGTTGCAAAAAATATATAAGGCCTTTTACTATTTGGCACGCTTATTTCTTTCACATATAAGGGAGTCTTAACTTTGGTTAAGTCAAAGTTCCCTCCTAAGGGCATATGAGAGGGTTTAGCAGATGAAGCATGAAATCTGTCAAGTATTTTGAGCAAATAATCTTTTTGGGACAACCAAATCAGATTTTTAGACCTATCCCTCTCAATCTGTATTCCCAAAATTCTTTTAGTAGCACCCACGACTTTCATGTCAATGTTTTATAGAGATCCCTTCTTTTCCCAAAATTCCTCCTGAGCTATGGGTGAGGGTGTTTACGATCCGCGTCTTACAAGGGTACAATTTCTTCCTCCTCATCTTCTTCTTCCTCTTCTTCTACTACTATTGCTGCTTCTTCTAAGTTGAGTGCTTCTTCTTTTGAATCTGTATATTCCTCTGTGCCTATATCTGATTCTGATGTTCAATTATCTGCTTCTGATGCTCATAATCTGCACACTAGGCATAACTTATTTGACTATCAGTTAACTAGGGAAAGAGAACCTAGGACTAAGATTCCCAGTAAGAAGTTTGCTAATTATATTGCTGAGTTTGCTCTTATTGTGTCTGATGTGATTAAGCATTATACTCTTGAGACCTTTGAACAAGCTTTAAAATGTGCTAATCATATGAAATGGATGGCTGCAATGAAAGAAGAAATAGGCTCTATGAAGCTAAATAATACTCGGAAAGTGGTTGAGAAACCTAAAACTGCTAGGATTATTGGCAGCAAGTGGATTTATAAACTGAAAGAGAGTGTGAACCCTAAAGAATTACCCAGATTTAAAGCTAAGTTAGTTGCTAAGGGATTCACTCAAAGAGAAGGGGAAGATTACACTGAAAGAGAGTGTGAACATCAGAATCAGATATAGGCATAGAGGAAGGCACAAATTCAGAAGAAGAAGCACTCAACTCAGAAGAAGCAACATTAGTAGAAGAAGAAGAGATGGGAGAAGAAGAAGAAGATGATGATGATGAAGATGAGGAGGAGGAAGTTGTACCCTTACCCACTTGATGGGTTTGCTCATTATCCACAATTGGATCCCTGTTCTCATCAGCTTCATCCTCGGAATATCCTTGTGTATGCTGAGAGCTGTCAGGGGCAGGAGGATCATAGAAATGAGGAGTCACATTACCTGCACCTTTGTCAATACTATCATCCTTGGATGTAGTGTGGGTAAGAACAGATTTAAAGTGAAACTAAATTTCCTTAAACACCACATCTCTACTAACAAAGACTTTATAACCACCAGGTTGTATAGCAAGCAACTTATAATCTTTCACACCATCATGATGTCCAAGGAAAGCACACTTAACAGATCCGGGGTTCAATTTTCCAGTATTTTGATGAGCATAAGCAGTGCAACCAAATGTCTTAAGATGGCTAAGATCAGGTTTTTTCTTGTGCCACAACTCATTAGGTGTTTTAAAGTTAACAACAGAGCAAGGTGATATATGTATGAGATAAGCAGCAGTAACTAATGCTTCACCCCACAATGAGTGTTTCAATCTAGAAGAAATAAGCATGCATCTGGTTTTATCAAGCAAAGTCCTATTCATTCTCATAGAAACACCATTTTCCTGGTGTACTAGGGACAGTTAAATGCCTTTTAATACCATGTTCTAAGCAATAGTTTTCAAACTCAGAGTTGCAGAATTCAAGCCCATTGTCAGTTTTTAGACACTTTACTATACATGCAGACTCATTTTCAGCTCTAGCTCTCCACAATTTAAAAGCATCACTCTTATGTTTAAGGAGATAAACCCAGACTTTTCTACTGTATGAAGACTCTTTAAAACATTGCCTAGTTTGTTTACCAAGCAAACAATTGTCACACATATCAAGAGCAACAAATTGACAACTAAGAATACCAGATTTATGCAAATGATGCAAACCGGTATTGCCAATACGACCTAACCTATTATGCCAGGTAGTGGTTAACTCTGAAGACACAGGTTTATCACACACAGCAAGCACATAAGGTCCAACAAAATTGCACTCAGTCTAACAAGTAACATAATACAAGCCATTTCTTTTAACACTTTTCAATAAGACTACCATTTTTCCTAACATGCCTCGTGCCATAAAAAACATCAATGTGACAACCCAGATCATCAAACACATTCTCAGATAATAGATTTCTCTTAAGATTAGGAACCCACCTAACATTTTGCAAGACTCTAATTTTTCCATCAAACATCTTAAGAGCAATTGACCCTATCCCTTTATAGAAACTGCAGAATGATCACCCAGAAGCACATCACCCTCTTTTATCAATTTAAGATCACAAAACCAAATTTTATGAGGAGTAGAATGCATGGTGCAGCCAGAATCCAATATCCAAGCAGTGTCAGAATCAAAACTAGCAGAAACAACAAGCAATTGAAGTACTGATTGGACTCAAGCACATAAAAGACAGGGTGGTGTGTTTTAGATGCATCATTTTTAGCCTTTTTTAGCCTAATCTCTTTTCTTTTTATAGCAGTCTTTCTCATAATGACTAGTATTAGAGCAATAATGGCATATAGCATTTTTCTTATTAGAATTTGACTTATCACCAGCAGAAGTAGCAACATCTTTCTACTCAGATTTCTTAGAGAAGTTCTTATTTTGTTGCTGGTTTTTAAACCTAGCTTTTGCCATAAGAGCTTCATTTTTAGCCTCCTGTTTAGTCTTAAATTCCTTCAAAACATCATTTTTTTAGCAATAGACTCTAGAATCTTAACTTTACTCAAGCTCTCATGACTGAACTGAATAACATCCTTAAATGTGTCAAATTGAGCAGGTAAAGCATTCAATAACAAAACACATTGATGGGTTTCATCTATGTTATCACCACATCTAGCAAGGCCTTGAGTCATAGCTAAGAAACGATCCAGACTATGAGGTAAAGACGTAGGGACATCCATTTTGTAGTTAAACAACCTACAAAGTAAATTTATTCTACTAGGGAGAGATTTCACCAATGAGAGCTTATTAAGAGCCTGTCATATGTCTTGAGAAGTCTTCTCAGTCATTACCTGCCTTACCACTGCATCTGTGAGTCGGATGAGTATCTCACTATGGGCAACTTGATCCATCTCAACCTTCTCTTCATTCGTCATCTTCTCCAGGTATCTTCCAATCACCGCATGCCAATATTTTTCTTTAATTAGCACTGCTTTCATCTTCAGCTACCACATAGCAAAGTGAGAGTTACAATCATATGGTTTTATACGAATTGAAGATTCAGACATGGTTCAAGTAAAGCTAAAAGCAGAAAACTGAAAAGAAAAATAAATCTAAAGTGGATCTAGAATATGCAGTCCTAAGATCGTAAACAATATTGTCCCAAATTGGGTTTTGAAAACAAAGGAGATATCAAAAATATCAATTTCTAGGTTTTCATCCCATTTTCCAACTAAAAGATAGTCAGACACGGATCGTAAACACCCTACCCCATAGCTTAGGAGGAACCTGGCTCTGCTACCAATTTGAAATCGTTTCTTCGAGTTTGAGTAACAAATACGAACGATTGAACACAACAGAAGCAAACTAAAATCAAAACCAAAAAGGAAACGAAAGGGGACACATGAGATTGTTTACGCGGTTCGGGTATTGCACCTACATCTACGGGGCCTCATGAGTCGAGACCCTAAATCCACTATGTAAGATCAATTAAAAAAGGGTACAAGAAGGGAAATCGATGACAAAGTCCTAAGGAGTACAATATATAAGGCAATAAACGACGATGACTATAGGAAATAAGGAAACTCCCTTCTAGTCGCCATGGCCATCGCTCATCTGATCCTTGAAGGGTTTCAATCGAAACAACGTCTTCAACACCAGTAGTGGAGCTCCTCAGAAGACTCTTGAGTAGCAAGAGATCTTCAAACCACCACAGGATTCACCAACCTCAGTCACCAGAAAGATGAAGCTTTATGTAGAGGGCCGTTAGGGTTTGGAACTTACCCGAGAGAGAGAGAGAGAGAGAGAGAGAGAGAGAGAGAGAGAGAGAGAGCACTGAGCATTGTAGCATCTTCGGGCTTATAAAGAGCTGGAGAGGAGCGTCTCACCCAACCCTAGCAACAGAGAGACGTTAGGAGCATATGTGTTTTGGGCCGACTACAACAAGCTCGGATCCCTGGCCCAATATGTAGGTTTGGATCATCAACCCAAAGCATTTAATTTCGAGCTAGAGGATCCGAGTTTAAGCCAAGGCCCAAACACTTAGCCCATAGTCTCCAACGAGATCAGATGCCACCTTACAGTATACATATACATCACTTAGGGGAATGCTTTATCTAACAATTTGCTTTTTTGTCATTTCTCTTTTATCCACATCATTTTAATATTTGGTACTCCACAATCAGGGTACTTAGCATGAGTATCTTATATTACTTTTTCCATCAAAATTGTTTTTTTGTAATTTGTCTTGTAAGTAAAAAATCAAATAGAACCCACTATTAACATTTGATTGGCTAATATTCTATGATATTGTGTCATATTGAGTATCATATGAATGATACTTGAGCTCATTTTTTTCGAGTTCTATAAAAAAACCTGATTTTTTCTTACTTTATTTTTAATTGTTATGGTATTTGGATTATCATCTGACATCCTATATGAATGAATAGATAAATAGATGTGGACAAAACAAGTGGAGATTAAATAGACCGAATTGGCATGAAATGCATGATCGATGCACTCTTTACATTTTTTTAGGGTTTGATCGATTTGCCTTTTCCATAAAAATTTGAAAGAAATAATCAACCTAATCCCACTACCCTGTCTGTGTTTCCGATTAATTAACGTCTCCGTATAATTATAAACTAGTTAAGTAACTGCATTTTTTACGGGGTTTTTGTAATATTAATTCATGTTAAAAAATATATAAAATAATTTATAATTAAATATTAACTCTAACTATCAATATAATATATATAGTAATACAATATTATTTTATTTTTTAACAATTTAAATAAATTTATTTTAACACCCGTCTAACTAATTAATTTCTACCAATATTTTTAATTAACTGTCAAGAAAAGAGAAATATTATAATATATTCATATTTTATATCCAACTATCAACACTACTATTGACATTACAAGAATTTAATAACTATGAACACCTTAAGATGAATTATTTGCCATCAACTTCAATATGAATTACTTATAAGCAACTTCACTATAAATTAAAATGTCAGCAATAATGGTGTAATCTAATGTTATTGACATTAAAATATCAACAATAATGGAAGTGTCAAAATATTTAAAGTATCAGGAAGTGTTGTTTGACGGGTGAGTAACGCATAAGAACCTGCCATCGGGAGGGGAGCAACAGTTGAAAACAACTACTAATACCTCGTAGGTTGAGGACCAAAAGGAGGAATTTGTCAGAGGAAAGGCTAGTCAGCGCCTAATTAGCTAGTTGGAGGGGCAATGGCTTAACATGACGATGATCAGTAGCTGGTCTGAGAGGATAGATGATTAGCCACACTGGGTTTGAGACACAGCCCAGACTCCTACAGGAGGCAACAATGGGGAATTTTCCACAATGGGCGAAATCTTGACAGAGCAATGTTGCGTAGAGGTAGAAGGCCCACGGGCCGTGAACTTCTTTTCCCGGAGAAGAAGCAATGACGATATCTGGGGAATAAGCATCGGCTAAATCTGTACCAGCAGCTGCGGTAAGACAGAGGATGCAAGTGTTATCCGGAATGACTAAGAGTAGCATCTGTAGGTGGCTTTTTAAGTCCGCCGCCAAATCTCATGGAGTACTATTGACATTAAAAATATATAATGAAAGTATCAACAATATTGAAGAGATTAAAAATATCAGCAGTCAAATTGTTAATAGACAATTGTCAGCAATCGAATGCGAGTAGTTAAAGTGTGAGCAACCAAAACTATTAGCAATTATTATTAGGAAAAGAAAGAAAGGAAAAAAAAGAAAAAAAAGAAACGAAAAGAATGGAAAAAAGAAGAAAAAGAAAGAAAGAAAATTAAAAAATAGAAGAAAAAAGAGGGTGCAACTTGAATAAACCCTAAGATGAACGCGCCTCCACGCGCCTTATCCTTCTCCTCCTTGGCCGATTCGCCGCCCCAACAAAACCTTAGAGTCGTCCGACCCGCTCACTTGCGACAGCGCACAGCTACTCCCTCTGCAACCCCCCTTTGTCGAGCCCTGATCATTGCCCCGCTTGCAATTACCGATCGAATCTGTCCCACTTGGCCTCTTCCTGTTCATGACGGGTTTTCCCTTTACAAGGACTTTAGAGTGGAAGTGGTTTCCTCTAATTCGCTATCGATTCGGTTGGTTTCGCTTACCCGGTGGCTCGATAGGGCTTCTTTTCGAGCATTTTTGTGGGATGGGACAAGTTGGTGGTGGCCGGGCGGGGTTCGTTGCTTCTGCCGGTTGTGTGGGTGGCTCGTTGGCCCATTTTCTGTTTATCTATTACGGTCCTCTGCGATTCTGTCGTTTAAACTCTCTGTAAGTACTCTTCTCTTGCTTCTTTTTATTCACTCAAGTACTACTCTTGCCTACAAGCAGTTTGCCCTTTTAATCGATCCCACCGGATCAATTTGGGGAAACAACCCCGCTCTCACAGCAACCTCTTTCTGCTACCTTACTTTGCTCTTTATCTCCGGCGTAGGTGCGTGCGGTTTTGCTGTTACTAGCTCCTCACTGTCCTTTAAGATTGTTGTCAAAGAATGGCCTTCAATTACTAACTCTACTGACCCCATTAAAAACAATTTAATTTTGATATATATTATGTGTGTTGGCCTGCCCCTTAAACGGAATTATGTGCGTTCTATCAGCCTTGCTCTGTATGGTTTGCTATCTGCCTATTTATGTTGCTTTCTAGCCTACTTGCTTTTTTTGGTTCCCTCTCCGGACTGTTGTGGTTTGTTTCTCTTTTTCCTCGGTTTGCCCCTTTCTTCTGGCTGCTGTGTTTTATTTTGTTGCTCACAGGTTGATGCACTTGAATTTGTCGCTTCTTTCCGGTTCGTGACTCGCTCCTCGTTCCTCTTGGCGATGTGCTGTTTCTCATTGCTGGTAAGTCTTTCTAGCCCTAATCAAAACCACCCGGTTGCCTCCGTTGCTTCCTAGCAATATACCATAAATACTCCCAACACAATGGGCCACGGGGATTACAATTCCCATTTTATCTCACTGGATTCTTTTTCCATCTCACATCTTCTTCTTTTAAAGTCGATTACGGTAATTCGTTTGTGTACTTTAAAGCTTGTGAATGTTGTTATTGATGCTTACACAATTCTTATCAAGTGCTCCTTGAAGTTTTATCCGACATTGCCCGTTGATGTTTTGACTGCATCCGCTGTAGTGCAGCTACTTGCTCCTGTCTTCTTCTCGCCTGCCTTGGGCTATAGTAGACTGGTATTGTGGATGACACCTACGTTTCCTCCTCTTATATTGGCACTTGTGTGCTCTTTCCTTGGAATGAATTGTAGAATAATTGTAATCAGTTGTTTACTCTTTATGGCCTTTAAGCCTTGTAATATTCCCATTTTTCGTTTGTTTATTCCATCACTTCATGGCCTGTATTACCTCCTTTGCCCTTTTATGTGTATTAAGCCTACTTTGGTCACACGTATGTCTTGGTATACAGACAATTTGATCTCATTTGTTTTTGTATGGAACTATGATATCCATATATAGAGATTTCACCATCGTTCTAACTACTTACTCATGATTTCCATCGACAGCTTCCTCCTCCATTAAAGGACTGATAAACAACGGTTGATGCAACAACACACTAAAGTTCATAGACATTTGGATCATTCGATTCCCGGATCGATCCCCTACAAAGGGTTACACTACCGCAATAGTTTTTTATGAATATATGTACATGGAATTCATGTGGTATCCGGAGTCGTAATTTCTGGACAAATATTGATATGTTCTATAAAAACAATTCTATAAATGTTATCGCTTTACTTGAAACCAAAACTAATAAAATTCCGGCTTACATTGCTTGGAAAAAGTGTGGCTTCTCTGGCATTTCTTTTGATCCAGCTATCGGTTTCGCCTGAGGAATCTGCTTACTTTGGAAAGACCTTCCGGTTTCTCAAGGCTCTATAGAACTTGTTTCCACTAACCACCGATTTATCCATTTCAACTTTACGGATCACATCTGTGGGTCTACAATTGCTTTCATTATTGTGTATGCTCCCCCTGACAACAAACTGAAGCAAGTTTTCTGGGACTCTGTTACCAATTACATCGAGCAACTGTCTTTGCCCTTTTGTATAATGAGAGATTTCAATGACATTGGTTGCCCGACGGATAAAGTTGGTGGTGCTTCGATGATGCCTTCGAGGTTTACTAGACTAAATCATCTTAAGAATCATTTGGATCTTAAGGATGTCCCTTCCTTTGGTGGGGAGTTTACTTGGCAAAGGAAGAAAGGTGGCCCTAACAACTTCCTTGAAAGACTGAACCGTCTTCTAATCCTAACGGACCTCTTAACTACTTATGATTACGTTCGCCTACAAGTGCACCCGTTTACCAGATCAGATCATGCTCCCATTTCGGCGGATTTTTGTCATGATGTCCGGCGTAGCAACCGGCCCTTTCGGTTTGAGCTTGCCTGGACCAAAAGGGCGGATTACAATAATATTGTCGTTCAGGCTTGGCGTTTGAACCGTCCAGGGTCCCTTATGTTCAAACTCACTCAAAAAATCACCCAGTTAAAAGCGCTTTCCAAAACATGGCACAAGAAATCGTTTGGTAATATCAGTAGCCAAATCGTCGCTACTGATGCGACCCTATTAGATTTACAATCTAAGCTGGTGTCTAATTTCGTTCCCAACGACCTTATTACAATGAGGCGACTACTCAATAAGCGGGAAAGACTTCTGGACTTTCATCGGCGTTACTAGTCCCAACGAGCAAAGATCAAGCATGTCAAACTTATTGATTCCAACACTGGGTATTTCCACAGAGTAGCGACCATTAAGAGGGGGAAAAAGTTCATAAGGAATATTACTCTCGAAAATGGTATTCATTCGTCTGACCCGGACTTTATTCAACAACAGTTTCTTCAACAATTTACTTTCAGATTCCGCTCTTCGATTGATCCTTCACAGAGGGCTGATGATTTGCTTCATGTAATCTCCCAAGACGTGACTCCCAACGATAATGTCCTACTTACTAGGTCAGTTTCGAATCTAGAAATTAAGAATGCCCTTTTTACTATGAAAGCAGATAAGACTCCAGGACCGGACGGGACGCCTGCAGGTTTCTTCCAATTGTACTGGAAGATTGTGGGTCCATCGGTTATTAAGGCCGTCAAAGCATTCTTTACCTCCGGCGAGCTTATAAGGCAAATTAATCACACTTTTATCACTCTTCTGCCCAAGAAAGATAATCCTTCAATGATTAATCATTACAGACCTATTAGTTTATGCTCGACTATCTATAAGATAATTGCAAAAGTCTTGACAGCTAGACTTGGTACGATTTTTGACAAATTAATACACCCTTTGCAAGGTGCTTTTATAAAAGGGCGATCAATCCATGATAACATCCTGATAGCTCACGAAATTTTCCATACCTATAGATCAAAGAAGGGAAAGCAAGGGCTGGTCGCCTTAAAGCTTGATATGGAAAAGGCTTACGACAGAATTGAGTGGCCTTTTCTATTTGAAGTTATGTCCAGATTTGGTTTCGACCATAAGTTCATCTCCTGGATCAGGGAATGTGTCTCTACTGTGTCTTACTCTCTTTTGGTTAATGACGAACCATTATCGATTTTCCTCCCTACTAGAGGCTTGAGGCAGAGCGATCCACTGACCCCTTTTCTGTTAACAAGGACGTGGGCATCTCCTTTGGTCACTCCCTTAAGATTCCTTTTCTGGCCTTCGCTGATGACATTATGGTTTTCACCAAAGCATCTCCATCTGCATGCACTTCTGTCACCACAATCTTGGACAAATTTTGTATGGCTTCTGGTCAAAAGATCAATTTACACAAGTCAAGTTTTCAAGTATCCACTAATACGAGTTCTGCTTCCATACACTCCATTACCACTACTATGGGTATTCCGCAAGCAAATAATTTTGAAAAATACTTGGGCTGTCCGATCATTAATGGTCGTGTCAACAGAGACACATTTGCAGAGGTTGTACTCAAATCAAAAAATCAACTGACTAAGTGGAAAGCCAGCTGTCTTTCTACAGAAGGTCGAAAGATACTAATTCAGTCAAATCTTAGTGCTCCGCCATTATTCCTGATGCAGGCTTTCCTACTCCCATCTAATATCCTTCATGAATTGGATAAGGTTTACAGATCGTTTTTTTGGAACAAAGACTCCGGTTCTCCGCCGCTCATCAGTTGGGATAAGATTTGCTCTGACAGCCTTAAAGGCGGTCTGGGCCTGCAAAAAGCTGAGACCATGAATATTGCTCTTCAAATGAAATTGCTTTGGAAGATTATTGCGGAACCAAATAATATTTTGGTTCACGTCATCTCTAAAAAATACTTGAAAGGTTCGCCACTTCTCAGTTATGTTAAAAAACAGAACACCTCCTAGCAGTGGGGTCGCCTTATGTCTATCCGACATCTCTTCCAGCAAGGGCTTCGTTGGAGCATCGGTGATGGTTGTTCAGTCAATTTCTGGACTGATTGTTGGGCTCTTGACTCCCCGCTCATTGATAGAGTGGTTGTTTCGCTCCCCGTGGAAATCTCTGCGCTTACAGTCAATCACTTTATCGATCAGTTTAATAACTGGGATATATATAAATTACGTATCACTCTACAACAGTATTTATCAACTACTGATATTGATCATATTGCTCAAATTCCACTTCCGACAAATGCTCTGGCTGGCCGGTTAAATTGGGGTCATAGCAAAGATGGCTGGTATTCAACCAACTCGGCAACTAAGTTGCTCACTAAGAACCATGGGTGCGCATCCTTCAACTCGGGATGGATTTGGAAGTTGGATGTGCCAAATAAAGTAAAACATTTTCTGTGGAAAATAACCAGAGATGGTCTTCCGACTAAAGCTCGCCTTTCGAAATCTCATATTTCGGTCCCTCAAGGCTGTGTTTTTTATGACAACGCAAATGAGTCGCAACTTCATTTGTTCATTACTTGTCCGTATGCGCAACACCTTAGGCGGAAGTTGGGATCGCCAATGCCGAATTGCATTACGGCCATGCCTATGAATGATAACCCGATCCCTATGACGACTATCCTTAATATTATTGGTTCTAAGAATATGGTTAAACTGGCAATTTGTTGGTGGACGCTTTGGTTCTTTAGGAACCAAATCTCTTTTGATCACACTACCTCTGTCACCATTCAGCAAATGGAGATTTTTTTAAACTACTGTGTTCCAAACATGGAAGGAAACTAAGTCTCTCGATGATTCTGGTGCTCTTAGAGGATCTCCTACGAGGGTGTCCAGGGCTCGTCCGTGTAGGGTGGCTTCATCTCCTTCCCTTCCCACGGTACCTGCTCCTTCGACTTCCTCTCATCTTCGTAATGGGGTTTGGGATAAGCCTCCGCCTAATATGTTTAAGTTAAACTTTGATGGTTCATTGCGCCAAGATGGTTCTGCTTCCTATGGTTTTGTTATTAGGGACTCCCTGGGTACTGTAGTTGCTACTGGTCCTGGTTTGTGTAACGGTACCTCGGTTTTGTTTGCTGAAACACTAGGTCTCAAGAAGGGGATTCTTAATGCTAAGCAACGATGTATTACGAATTAACTTATAGAGGGAGATAACCTCATGGTTGTTAGAGCTCTACTAGGGGACTAGAAGTGCCCCTAGAACATTGAGCTCCTGCAATATGACATTCTTATTGATCTTTCGTCGTTTTCTAATGTTGCAATTCGTCATATTTTCAGGGAATCTAACGCTGTTGCAGATCGACTCGCTCATCTGGCTTACAGTCTCCCTGCCGACGCTTGCCTTCAAGATGATCCAGAACTTCAGGTTCCCATTCGGAAGGATGCGCTAGGAAGAACGGTCTTGCAGGATCGTCCGGCCTAATCTTTATCTGCTTCAAAAAAAAGGAAAGAGTGAGAGGAAATGAGACCAATGTTATAACAATCGCACATAGGCACTAGGGGAGGATATCTAAGAGTTTTAAAGCCTAGACGGGTTTCTAGGTGAAAATCCTCCTAGGCGAGGATTATTTAGTTTTAGCGTCTATATTCTAGAAAGGTGATTAGTTGACATAGGTTTTTTATCCCTTTAGTTGGGATCTATTTTCTTTTGAATCGAGCCTATGGTTTTGGATTTTAGGAGGTTTAGAGTCGCTAGTCGAACGCGTACTTTAACGTTGTTTACTTTAGTGTTAATTAAGCACCGCAAATTTGAGTTTATTAGTGATATTACAGATTATTATTACATTTTATGAATTATTGTTATGTGTTATACGTTATAATATAAGAAAATAGTCACATTTGTTCTATGTTTTCCTAGACGCTGCCTAGACACCCGCCTAAGCGCTAGGCAGCCCAATCGTCGCCAAATGTCTTTTAGAATAGTGAGTGTGGGATAGGCGGGGAGGGAATTGTATGATTATATTGGTATTTAAATAAATTGAAGGGATTTAAGTTAATTAATTTTTTTTGGTAAACATTTAATTTATTAGGTTATATGATCTAATTACCCTGTAAATCAGCGTGCCACTTTTTTTAAAATGGAAAGAATTCGGCGCATGAGACAAACTTGGTGGGTCGAGAGGCTGAGAGACAGATGGTTGAGATAATTTTTTGCAAGTTCGTCAACTTTTTTAGATTCTGTCAGCTGAGAATAAATGTCAACAAACTGTTAGGATCCTAGTGTTACCATCGAGATTGATTGGAAGAGAAAGAGATGAGAGAGAGATTAGAAAGAGAGAGCGAGAGATGAAGAAGATAGAACGTATTTATGGAATTCATTGATAATCTGTACAAGACCTCTTTTGGGTATTTATAACCCATTCTCTAATTTCTTAGCAATTACACATATTACCCCTTATTATTCTAATCCTAACAATACTGCCCTCCTTGAGAAAGCTTGTCCTCAAGCTTTAGAATTGGGTTCCTGCAGCACTTTTAAATTGCTTGTGAGCTGCACTTGGAGCCATTATTTGGACAATTATGGGTGCAAAATTATGTGAGCAGCCATGGACTTCTTGTGTGACCACACAAGAGTCATCACCCATTTGTTTCCAATAAAAAAAAAATGGAAGACAGCAGCTCCATGACCATGCCAAAAATCAAGCCCTCTGCACTTCTACACTATAGTAGCTCGCAATGCCCCACTTCTATTGGAATTCAGCGTTGCCCACAAGAGCAAAATACCATTGCCTACAAGTGCACAACCCATTGTCCTAAAGTGTCTCACCAACAAGCTTATGTGGTGCTGAGAGCAACTATAGCAAAGCCACCTCCCATCACAGTTACAGGAAGCACGTATAGCTGTGAAAATCAGCCCATGGCAGCTAGTTTTCTTACTCTATCCACCAAGATCATCTCGCCACACTCAACTTGAGTAGATGCACTTTAACCACCCGGATCAAAAATCAAAATACAATCGATGAGCCATTATGCCTTCACTAATTCAGCAGTAACTCCCGCTATATCAGAAAACCGTGATTCCTCAAGGAAGATATCACTCCCGATTGATCCCAAGTGACACATTCCTCCTGGATCGAAAACTAGACATGTCTTGTCTACTGTTTGACCCGGATCGACGATCAAACTGCAACCTCCTTCAATGAGAACATCTAGCTCGATACTGACTTTGCCTCTATCGAAACGCCATGTGATCAGCTTGTGACAATTAGAAGCTCTCAACGCAAGTCTATGATGATATGAGCAACAATCCTCAACGATTTCTCTTGTCACTAACCCGAATTCTCTTTTGGGAATTTTCACAAACACCTTGAGTGCGCTAATGTTTCCCCATCATTCAACTGAATTCATTCTAATTTTTTCCATCCTAATTTCCAACAGTTCAATCAACAATTTCACCAACTTAGACAACTCTTGGTTTGCACTGCTAGAGATGATAAATTCAGAAGGCCCGGAATTTAACTAGGAGCGATTCTGTTGGGTATGAGGTCCTTCAATGGACATCTTGATCTCTAGGTTTGAGAGCTCAAATTTCTTTGTCGGATTTGGGCCTTCAAGGTAATTGCCCGGAACAGCTCCAAGGACAACCCCTGCCCACGGCAACAACCAGGGCGATGTCTCAGGCGAATTCAGCGAAGACTTGCTTTCTTGTTGCCCATTTGCAATCAGTTCTTCAATTTGCAATTCTTCCGTCATCGGGGCTTCGATTTCTTCGATTTCTGGTGGACTTGGTTCATCGTCGTCCTCCCTTGGAGTGTCCAACATTGACGGATTGAAGGAGATTTCTAGCCTCACATCTGTGATCGAGTTTGCGATTTCTTTCGTCCCTGCTATGTCTACCACCTTCTCGCCACCGGCATCAACACTGAATTTCTGGATCTTGCTCAATTATAATTTCGAATCTCCAAGAACAATCTCTGAAAACTCCTCGAACTCCTGATCAAAACTTCTTGGTGAATCCTGAGTGATTTGAATGTCATCGCCCTTAATTGGGATTTCTTCCATTCTGCTTTGTCTCTCACCGATTTTTGGCATTGCTAGAATCTCTAAGACATCTTCAACTTCTTCGGTCGGAACTTTGATTTGGCTCGATCGATCGATGAATTGTGATCGATGCTTGAAATAACTCCAATTGGAAACAACTACTATAAATGCACCAGCCATTATACCAATCGAGAGCTCTAATGGTCGAGTCTTGGTCTTCAAAGCAAATCTTTGAATGAAATTCCTCTCCAGATCTGAAATTTTCCACCGTTTCTATATTACTACAGGTGAAGAACACCTCCAGCAACACTTCTGTCGGAATTTCATAGAGCTTAAACCTGATCTTGATGAGGATTGAGCGTTCTTCCCGCTCCCTGAAAAGCAGAAAATTTCGCTGACTGGAGGTAGCCGTTTCCCAACAAATCCGTTTGTGCGTCTCTAGTCGAAGAACCGAAAGGCTCTGATACCAATTTGTTATGATCCTAGTGTTACCATGGAGATTGATTGGAAGAGAAAGAGATTAGAAAGAGAGAGCGAGAGATGAAGAAGATAGAACGTATTGTTGTGAGCATAATTCGCTATGTTTTAAACTTACTTTTATGTCGATTTATTCTTGCATTTCATACATTTGGGTTAGAATAGTACAGAATCTATGTAGTTTATGCTTATTTGCCAAATTATGGAGTCTACACTAATTTCTATTTAATTTCGCAGAAATCGAGGCAATTGATAGCAATTCGGAGAAAGGAGGGAAAGCTCAAAGTCAACTACAGAAAGTCCAAGGCCAAGGAGCAGCGGAACCAGGACAAATCAAGCAAAGATCAAGCAAAGAAGCACTCGAGCACTCTAGTCGATATCGAGTAATTCAAGTCGAAATCCAGAAGCCAAGCAAAAGTCACTCGAGGAGCCCGGTTCTACTCGATGTCGAGTAGACTTACTCGATGTCGAGCACATGTCGACGAGTCCAGAACCTGCTCGAGCTCGAGTGAAATCCAAGGAGAAAAGACCCTACTCGATGTTGAGTAACTTGGTCGACATTGTGTAGCCATGTCGAGCAGCCCGAGTCCGAGATCGAGTGGAATCAGAGCATGAGGAGTTACTTGCAAGCCAAGGCACGATAAATCTATCAACATGGAGTCAAGATCTATCAAGATGGAAGGAATCTATCCACATTAGCTTTATTTCCTTTTAGATTTAATTATTTTATTTCCAAGTTTATCTTAATGTTTTAGATAGAAAGTTTAGATATAGATAGATTATTCTTTCCTAGATTAGCTAGGGAATTAACACTATAAATAAAGCCTTAGGGGCTGTTTTCTAGGCATTCCAATTTAGATCCAATTCAAGTTATAGCGAGTAGAGAGAGAGAAAGTGTGGCCGAAAGAGGTTGGAGAAAGTGAGAGCGGGATTTGGCTTCGATCGGTTGTAAGCTTTCTTTGAGTTTATTTAATGCAATTTAGTTCCTTTTTGTTATTGATGTGTTTCTTGATGATGAAGAGTGAGTAGTCACACAACTTCTAGGATCGGGGTGAGCCCGACGGTAGCCATGTAAAGTAATGCGCTAAAGGTACAATCTTTTTATGCGATTTCGTCTTCTATCCCTATAATCATAATTCTTTTGCAAAAGTTGAAGGTGGTCCTTGTTTGTGTTATTTAAGCGAAAGTGACCTTAATACAACTTGGATTAATTATGTGAAAAGGGTTAGTAACAATTAGGGTTTATACGAAAGCCTTTATATTCATATTTGTTAATAACGACAGTTATTTGATGAAAAGGCATGATCTTTTATACCTTATGCATTATTTTATATGGTTATCGTTGTGGTGTTGATGCCCTGATTCTGGAAGTCTTTAGTTTATTGAGTTAATTTCGTGTTTACATTCGTTTCCGTTCGAAAAGTTACGATTTTGGTTTCTGCGCTACTCGAGATCGACAACCCTTGGTCGACGTCGAGGACTGTTGGTCGACGTCGAGGAGATTTAGTCGAGATCGACCAGTTTTTGCTTTCGTTTTGGTTTTCTGTTATTTCTGGTTTCTGTTTTAGTCGAGAGTGTGGTCGAGGTCGAGTACTTTACTCGAAGTCGAGGACACTTCTGGTCGAATTCGCATTGTTTCTGGAACTGAAAAGGCGGACGCTGACACGCTTCCTCGTGGATCGATCATGACTGCCTTCTACTACAACAGGAGGAAGTCTTGTATTTATTTGCTGAGACAGGGAGTCAGTTTGCTTTATATTTTATTTATATTTCATACTTGACAATCGTCCTGTAACAACACGTATTTCTGGAATTCATTGATAATCTGTATAAGACCTCTTTTGGGTATTTATAACCCATTCTCTAATTTCTTAGTAATTACACATATTACCTCTTATTATTCTAATCCTAACAATTCATTATAAATATGATATTTTGTCATAATTTTTTAAAATCATGAAAAAACGTCGTACCTAAAATTAAATCTAACAATTTAGGGTAGTTGGCACCTTTTATGGAATCGGTGAGATCCATAGTAGAGAGTGATGATGACATTCATATGTGCATCAATGTCATTTTTGTTCAACAAATTAAAATAGGTATCGAGAAACAATATATCATAAAAGTTGTCTCCACCCAAATCATCTCACATTTTCGTTTATGAGTACTTACGTATGAGGTGAAGTAGAAAAAGTGACTAAAATTATAAATAAGTTAAAATTGAAAAACTGTGTAAAATAAAGAAAGATTATAAAATAATATAAACTCTGTATGAATCGTAAAAGAGTTTATTTGAAAAAAAATGGTATTTATTTCGTTTTTATTATATGTATTATGATAATTTCAAATCAAATAAACTAAGAACACAAAAAAAAAACTATCACAATTAGCTTTTTTTATATATAAAAAACACAAATTTTTATAAAAAAAACTCTATTAACCAAGCCCCATACACATTAATATTTTAACCCCTTTATTTTAGTAGTTTAAAAACACCTAAAACTACCCCAAACACACCCTATATCGGTCCTGTCGTGTTGAATGTATATATCATATATTGTTACAAATGTGACACAGCTTGCTATACATATAATGTTTAAGTGTGTCATCCCACATATGTTAACACCAAATGTGGATAAAAGTTGTTCATCCACAATTTGTATTTAAAAAGCTCAACCTATGGTTGTTTGAATTTGGTTATCCCACATCGATCAATATTGAAATTGTTTGAACAATATATAAGGTTAGTGAACTACTACTCTCATTATCAATTAATTTTGAGATGGAACCATCATTGAGTTTATGTTGTTCATGTCTCCATACTTGTACGTTTGGTTCAAGATCTGCCTCCAAACCTTTTCTTTATAATAAAAAAATGAAAACAAGAAAAAAAAGAAGAGAAAATTAGGCCAACAGGACAGTTTTTGGGCTCAAATTTAACAAATGATCATGGACCTCTACATATTGAGTTAATTAAAGGCCACTTCTTTTTTCTATGCCCCCTCCATCAAAGACGAAGAGATCCGGAACGATTCTCGTGCTCTCTGGTCGCCGGAACAAGGCAACCCTGCAAATCTGCCATCGTCTCCGGCTTTGAGATTCCGGCCTCGTTTCCGATCTCGATCTCGATCCCTGGATCCACTAGCGGCGGTGGAGAGGTGTCTCTCGATTCGACCGGATCTGCTGCTGAGCCTCCTCCTCCTCCTCCGATTCGCCTCCGTTCTCGCTCCTCCCTGTTTTCCTCCGCTTCTATTTTGTACAGCGGCGAGATCCAACGACGATGATGACGACAATCAATATGCTCCTTCCTCCTTCCTTTTCTCCAACGACGACGATGACGGCAAGCGCCTCCTCCTCCACTCCTCCCTCTCTGACTCCTCCATCTCCCACCTCAAGAACGAGGCTATCGCCATCGACGGCGTCCGCAAACTGCCTCCGTAAATCGCCAAGGAGCTAGAAGTTCTTACCAAGAAGCTAGATCGCCAGATCCCCGCCACCTCCTTGCTCTATCGCGAGATGGAGGCGCTGACAGCTCTCGAAAACTGCCTCCGTAAATCGCAACAAAGCTCCAGCAGCCATAGCAGCGCGGATCTGATCCATGGAATCGGATCTGATCCCGCGCCACAGATCCATGGACAAAATTGGGGTTTCAGCAAGTTTCCATGGAATCGGATCTGATCCTATTGGAATCGGATCCGATTTGGTCATCAGATCTCAAATCGCTACTGTACATTGCTGAAACCTATGGTTTCTGCGTCGATCTATTGCCGTTGGTCATCAGATCTGTTGCTGAAATTGGGGCGAATGCTAGGACTTTGATGATGGAGGAGATATATGTGGTTCTGGTATGTGCTTATGTTCGTTAATCTGCTTCGAAATTAATTTCCAGTTGGTTCATCTAGATTTGTTCATCCTTGCAGGTGAAGTTGAAGTAGTTGAGGTCTTGAACCATGGACAGCGCTGAGCATGGTATTGTGTTGGCGTGCGTGATTTGCGCCACTCTTTTCGCCGTTCTTGAATCTCCGTCTTTCTTCATCCTCTGGGCTGTCAACTGGCGTCCATGGCGTCTTTACAGGTACCTATCTCTCTAATTCTAACTTGATTTTGCTATCATAATCATCATTGACATCTTTGCTTTTCATTTTGCAACGCACAAGGTAATTTCTCCTACTTATACCTATTTTAAAATGCTCTAACATAAACATGTTGTAGGTTTCTCTTTAATTATTTCTTATTTTGCTTATTTCATCAGTTTGAAAACAGTGGAAACTTATGGGATCTCCATCAGACTCCATGTTGATTCCTTTTATCTTGAATGACAACAATCTTTCAAGTGGGTTGAGCCGGTCGGTGCAAGCCGGTTTACCTGGTGCATGGCTATTGCCGGCTGGATCACGTGCCCGGGGTTTGCCACCAAAGGTGGGTTCCTCGTCATAAAAAAAAATGACAACAATCTTAATGGGCTCAATGAAAAATGCTGAAATGTGTGTATGTACGCAAAAAGGTCATTTTACATTTCAATTTCTTGTTTAATTTTGTTTGGATTGATTTACATCGTTTGGTTGATTGGAATGAAAAAAATGGATGCAAGTTTATTTTTTTTGTCTTGCTGAAACTTTTGGAGAGCTTATTAGCTTTTTGATTTTTTTTTTTTGTGATCTGAAATGCTGAAATTAATTCTTATTGGCAAAATTCGTATGCTGAAATGCTAAAATTAATTCTTATAAAATTGTATGAGCTACTATTTCAGTATTTCATTATTTCAACATCTCATTATTTGAGCATTTTTTGAAAAAAAAAACTCCGGTTTCAGCAACTCCAGTGTCGAAGTGGTGACGCGAAAAGAATAAAACAACTCTAGTTTCAGCAACTTTGGTTTCAGTAACACGGTTTCAGCAGCCCTAGTGTCGAAGTGGTAACACGGGGAAAAAAAAGAAAAAGAAAAAAACAACTCTGATTTTAGCAACACGGTTTCAGCAATACGGTTTCAGCAATTCCGGTGTCGAAGTTGATGAAACCGGGGTTTTAACATCAACACCCCACATCAATATCCAAGCGTTGACGGGAAAAAAAACTAATGAAACAGGGGTTTCAGCACATTCCGTTTCAGCAACGCGAAAAAAAAAAGAAAAAAAAAAGAAAATCGCTGAAACAGGGTTTGCTGAAACCGAATGTGCTAAAACAGGGGTCGAAGTGGTGACGCGATAGAAAAAAAAAAACAACTCCGGTTTCAACAACAATTTCAACATCAACAAAGTTGATGAAACCGAGGTTTCAGCATCAACATTCCACATCAATATCCAAGCGCTAACGGAAAAAAAAATACTAAAACAGGGGTTTCAGCACATTCCGTTTCAGCAACGCGAAAAAAAAAAAAGTAAAAACAAGGATTGCTGAAACCGAATGTGTTGAAACCCCTGTTTCAGCAACGCGGTAAAAAAACAGTGAAATAGGGGTTGCTGAAACCGAATGTGCTGAAACAGGAGTTTCAACAACTCCGTTTCAGCAACACAAAAAAAAACAAAAAAAAAACAAAAAAAAAACCTGATGAAACCGGAGGGGGCACAGGGGGCGGTGGACATTTTGCTAATTTGGAAGACATTTTCCTAATAAAGCCAAAAAATTTGAATATCTTAGTAATCACCCCCAAAAAAAATCCATTTTCAGAGATTCCCCAATGGCCGATAATATTATATAATTGGTTTTTCTATCCTATGTAAGACCCAAATAATCTAATTAAAAAAAACTAAACTAATTGAAATTTTTTTAAAAAAATCCAAATTTAGTGTCTTATCCTAGAAAAATCGTTATACGACATACAATTAAAACGTTTTCAGGGAATAGGAAATGAGTCTAAATTGCGAGATATTTCCTACCAAAAAAAATAACCGACCTTAAGAATCTAACTAAAAAAAACTAAACTAATTAAAATTTTAAAAACATTTCCAACTAATTACTAATTAAAATTTTAAAAACATTTCCAAATTAGAGCTATTATCCATATAAAAATCGTTAAAATAAAACAAATGCATCAATCCATGCCACCTTATTGATCATAACATTTAATTTATTTGGTTACAAAAGGTAAAATCATTGAACAAACATATCAAGGATAAACCTCAATAACAGATCTAAGACCCAGAAAAGGAAATATGTTGAAGCCTCCCATGAAGCCTGCCTCTAGGAAGAGCTTCTCCCACTCTCTCTTGGTTCTCTCCTTACCGCCTACGATAGCCATCATCTCCATGTCGTAGAACAGTTGCGTCTCTCTCGTCTTGTAATCCACCTCCTTCTCGGACTCATCCATTACGACATCTACGATTATCACCTTTCGGTTCCCTTCATCATACCCGTTGCTTGTGATAGCCTTTTGGCATTGCTTTAGTATCTTCACCGAGTATTCATCGCTCCAGTCATGTATTATCCACTAAAAGTAATTTATCCACCAACTTAACTAAGGTCAAAATTAATTATATATATAGACAATAGATCATATGTACATAATAAATCATGTACCTTGAGTAACACTGCATTTGTCGGAGGGATCGCCTCAAACATATCTCCGGCTAAAAAGGACAAGTTATCGGCCCCTTGTAAGCCCTTAACCACATGAGGCAAGTCTAGAACCACACACTTGATGTGTGGGAAGGCATTAGCAATGGCCCTTGCCATTTCCCCGAGGCCACCACCAACATCGACAAGCGAGTTTACCCCTTCAAAGATCTTATGATCATGGTGGTTTGACATCAAGACACTAGCCACCATCTTAGAGTCAGCAGCCATTGTATGGTTGGTGATTTTGTTGATCTCCGGATGGGAGCCTGTGCACTCCCAAAGAGGCATCCCATTGGCAGATTCGAAAGGCGTAACATCATCTTCGCTCTGGAACCACTCACTCAGCTCCATCCAAGGGCTCACAAGGAGTGGGTTTAGTACGAGGAGAAGGTAGGGCTTCACACTGCAAGGGTGGTCCTTCAAGAGAAGTTGGGAAGCTGTTGTGAGAGCGTATCCATCGACATCTCCGGTGCTATCAAGGGAGAAGTAGCCTAGATGAACAAGAAGTTGCATCAGTTGAGTAAGAAACTTGGCTTTATGAGGGCTGATGGGAAGGCCAGCCGCCAAATCGGAGAGGCTCATGGGCTTGCCATGGCTATGGATAGCGTCGGCTATACCGAGTTGAACAGCACACTTGAGGGACATGGAAGCTATGAAGCTGTAGAGGTGGTTTGCGAAATGAGCATTTGCCTTGACCACCTCATTTGCTACGTCTTTGGTCATTGATGTTGGATTCATATTTTGTTTGTAGATTGTGAATATGATTCACATAGCAGATTATAGCTTGTCTATTTAAATGCAAGTGATATACTGGAGGAAGGTGGGGATGACGTCAAGTCCGCATGGCCCTTATGGGTTGGGCCACACACGTGCTACAATGGCAATTACAATGGGAAGCAAGGCTGTAAGGCGGAGCGAATCCGGAAAGATTGCCTCAGTTCGGATTGTTCTCTGCAACTCGAGAACATGAAGTTGGAATCGCTAGTAATCACGGATCAGCATGCCGCGGTGAACATATTGTTCATTTTGCGGAGCCTGGAAGGGAGTGGTTGGGAATTAATTTATTTTAGCAGTGGTGGGTCAAGAATTTGTTTTAGCGAAGGGTTAAAATTTTAAATTTTAAGATTTTTTTTTACTAGGTAAAATTCGGGTAGCTAGATAGATCCTACTCGATAGTATCATTTCAAATGAGGTCTTGAAGACCTGAATCAGTATAAACGTCGATGCGCGCTCCGGACAGAGCGAGGCGACTCCCAACGGTGGCGGCGCCCATATCTCGTCGCCTGTCAGTATGCATCAAGTAGCGCCGAGCTGCACCGCCAAACGGAGCTGCTGGCTTCATCAGTAGCTTTCTCGACCCGGCCACAGGAAGCCACCACCGGGTTGTTATATCATTCTTGTCATCTTCATCTTCTACATCAAGCCCGCTATGGGAATTAATATTTTATATAATTTTTTTTTTTATCATTTTAAGAAAACGAGAGTAATTAAATTGATAGATACCATGATGACTGATGAGGGCGAAGAGCGTCTCCAGCAAGGCAAAATGCGAGTAGCAACACTGCTCCGAGTATAAGCTTGTGAGATGCAGCCATGTTCTGAGTTTATATAAGCCCAGGTCTTGTTAAAATCTTGTATTATCCTGATAGGTATGATTCATCTAGGGGTGTTATGTGAACACGAGTAGTTCGAATTCGACTCGTACTCGTTCGATAAAAACTCGACTCGAGCTCGTTCATTTTCTAAACAAGCCGAGTATGAGCACATTTTTAAGCTCGGTCCAAAGCTCGGCTCGTTCGAATTAAACTCGAATAGCCCGAATTTTATGGAATTTCTAAAATTTTCTTTAAGTTACTATATAATTAGCAGATAAAATTGTCTAAAGCTCGAAAAAAGCTCATTTTCTAAATGAGCCGAATATGAGCACATTTTTAAGCTCGAGACAAAATTTAGGCTTGGCTCGAGCTCGTTCATTATCTAAATGAACTGAATATAAACAAGCAATACTCGGCTCGTTCGATTCGAATAACAACCCTAAATTCATCCACGGTAAATGTGTTAATCGTAAAAATAAATGTGATTTGAAGGCTTGTGTTGAAATTTCTATGCTCAATAATACATTGACAACAATGTCAAGTAAGGGTTTGTAATGAGACACTCAATTATTGATAAGGCTACTATTTCGGATAGATATATTTTGGGGTAGAATTTTCATACCCGCCCATCGTTTTTGGAATAAAAAGCACATCCCACAAAGCATGTGCAATAATATTATGACCTACACTGCTACACATGATACGTACTAATACTATTCATATGTTAAAAGGTAACAATTCGAGAACCAGATAAACCTTGCTTCTCGAAAGGCCGACAAAGTCGGCAGACGACGAACCGTCAAAAATACAACGTAAAATATAAAAGGTGCAATACAAAAAGCAACAACCAAACTACCCAATCGAAACAAACGATCCTAACCCAAAACAGCAGGGGACAATGTAGACTAAACCCGAAGCCAAGCGCCACCAAACGATGACACCGCTGGCCAGCGGTACATTAGGAGTCCTTGTGGGCGATGAAGACGAACCTCCAAGGAAATTCCGAATCACGGAGTCGCCTCGATGCACACTGCTACGACCCCAGCCAGACCCGACAACAGATGTCAAAGCCCCAACTCAGACTAAGACCGCCAAGAAACAACTGAAAACGCATTCGATAACCACCTTTTTACAAACGCACCAGAAAGCCCTTTCGAGATTTTAACAAGAACCTAACGGGATTTTTATCGAACCTTTTCGAAATTTTTGTCAGACCCTTTCGGATGGATTTAATATATATATATATATATATATATATATATATATATATATATATATATATATATATATATATATTGTTGTAATATTTTATTATGTGGTGAATATTTCACCTTATGGTAAAATATCCCCCAAAATCAGGGATATTTTTGTGATTATGGGGTTGGACCTCCACTATAAAAGGAGGATCCGGATGGTTGTAAATTAAGCAAGAAATCAGATAAACTAAGTACGATTACAAGTACAAACCATCTGGTTCTCTTGTTTACCACTAAGATTACAACACGTTATCAGCACGAGATCTAAAAACCAACTGAGTTTTTCAGATCTGAAGGTAAAACCCTCCTATCTAAACTCTTTAATTATGAAAAATGTTTTACCAAAATCGGTTTTTAGAGGAGTATGCTCTGTAGTTGCCCAAATTGGGATCTTCTACACCAGAAACTCATACAAACTCTCAGATCTTCCCGTTTTACATCATTTTTGTTCAGATCCGTTTTCAAAACTCATAAAACATGGAACACATAAAAGGCTCAACACAGTTTCATGAGTTTTTATACAAAACCGAAGATTTTCGGAAACAAAATATGGGAAGTTTCATCATCGAGTTTTAAAACCCTTCACTTAAAAACAAAATTAGTAGATCTAAACTTATTACAAGAGATTTGCTAAGAAATTACATAATACAATACCGTTTTGAACTCCGTCTTCAAACCTCGCATCACCGGAACCTTCGTCGGAGCTCTTAGGGGCACCGGCAGTTTTTAACCACCCACACAACGAAGGAAACCACCAAAATCGCTATCGCCATCCCACTTGCCAAGATCTTTAGTAAAACCCGGTCGGTATCGGTCATTTTTTCGGATCGGAAAATGGGAACGGTGCCGGAAAACTGGGGAGATCGACGAGAGGGAGACGAGGAGGATGAATGTGAGTGGTGGTGGATGAAAGTGGACGGATAAGGGAGTATATAAAGGGAAAAAGTGAAAGAGGTAGAAAGAAATTATACCGATAATTAGAGGATAGGGCAGACAAATGAGGATGATATAAAATTTGGAAGATAATCTCTCACTGATAATTACCTCTTAAGAAATGATCATCGAATGCTTTTGTTCTTCCTTTGATGATTGGAAAAGAAGAAAAGTTTTTCATGTGTTTTTGAAATTGTTTTGCAAAAGAGAGTTTTTTCATTCAAAAGGTGAAACACCTCATATGCAAATGGTTGAGTATCCGTTTGAAGCAATAATGTAGATGTAATTCTATACATTTCAAAGTTGTGTGATTTGACAATTCGATGTGTTGTGTGCATACATATATACATAGTTTCACACTATATGCATACATATACACGTAATCTATGCAAATTAACTCCATGTGTATAATCATTCACCCTTTTTCAAATTATTCAAATGCTACGGATGTATATATACTATTACTACATGTATGTTACTATTGCATGTAATTATTACTTCACATTTTCTTTCAAATGCTACGGATGCATACATATATCACTATTTGATGAAATGGATATTTATGGCAATCACTATGCTATGCTACTTCACTTTGACTTATGATATGATACCTATATCCTTTTTGAATATATTCTATACGTATATGATTCATTTGACATTTAATTAAATTTAACTTATGCACTAATTAATTTTTAATCAATATGATTTTATGTGTAGTGCTATTATGGCAAACATCACAAAAAGGGAATTCGATACTCTGGACCTGTCAGGAGACAAGTACCTCGAATTGAAGGTGGATGCCTTAACACATTTGAAGGCTAATGGTCTGGAAGAGACCGTCAAAGAAAATAACACCACCACTCCACAAGAAAAGGCCAAGGCCATTGTCTTCCTTCGCCACCATATACATGAAAGCTTAAAGTCTGAGTATTTATTGGTGGAAGATCCGAAGGAATTATGGGAGAATTTAGCCGAACGGTACGGCAATCAAGTGAATATATTACTCCCAATGGCCATATATGAATGGAACTCTTTACGAGTTCAAGATTTCAAAAATATCAGGGAGTATAACTCCGCTGTGTTTCGAATCACATCGAAACTGAAATTATGTGGCCATGAAATTACCGAGGAGCAAATGATGGAGAAGACATTTTCAACAATGCATGCATCTAATGTGCTGTTACAGCAGCAATACAGGCAGTGTGGCTATAAAAAGTACTCTGACCTGATTAATGTGATGCTTGTGGCAGAAAAAAAATAATGAACTCCTGATGAGGAACCACAACATGAGGCCTCCAGGCGCGGCACCATACCCTGAAGCGAATGCTGTGAATGCTATGAATGCCAACACAAAGAGAGGTGATGGCCGTAAAAATTCGCGGGGTTACAAGAAATGGAAAGGCCGTGGCAATGACCGCAAACAAGGCTATGGGAAAGGTAACTTCTCCCAAAAACATGGCCATCCTGGAGAATCTTTCTCCAAGGGGATGAAGCAAAAGGTCCAGAGGGGTCCAACAGGAACCCCAACCAAACCCAAGTCTCAATGTTATCGATGTGGGATGACTGGCCATTGGGCCAGAGTATGCCATACAGCCAAGCACTTGTGTGAGCTGTACCAAGCTTCCTAGAAAGAAAAGGGAAAGGATGTGTAAGCAAACTTTGCCACTAACAATGCTCCACAAATTCCCACTCTTGATCTCGAAGACATGTTTGCAAACGATGTCGAGACTGGTGATGGATTTCCCTATGATGAAGGCACTAATTTCTAAATTTATATGTCTCGAATTAGTTGAATGTCTATTTGTCTAAGCCTTATGAAGTGTCCTTATATAATATCAGTGTAATTTCAATTTCCTTGTCTGAGTCCTATGAAGTGTCCTTGTGTGATATTAGTGTAACTTAATTTTCAATCGACAATGTAATATAATGCTTGTATTAACTCTGTGTTTTCTTAATTTCTGAAGTTATGAATCCATCTGGAGTTAATCATGATCATAAAGAGCAATGTCTAGTGGACAGTGCCACAACCCACACCATCCTGAAAAACAAAGAGTACTTCACTCAGTTGACAGTCTATGAAGGAAATGTCAACACAATATCAGGTGTGGCAAAGTTGATCGAAGGATCGGGAAAGGCTTGCCTCTTGCTTCCAAGAGGGACAAAGCTGATAATAAAGGATGCACTATACTCAAGGAAGTCACAGAGAAATCTGTTAAGCTTCAAAGATGTGCGTCAAAATGGGTTTCATATTGAAACCATGAATGAAAATGGAAATGAGTACTTGTGCTTGACTGCACATGTATCTGGAAAGAGGGAAGTGGTAGAGAAGCTACCAGCTTATTCTTCTGGACTATATTTTACTCATATAAGTCCATTTGAGATCAATATGGTGTCTAGGAAAAGTCCAGACAACCATAAAGTGTTTAACCTGTGGCATGACCGATTGGGTCATCCAGGTACAACAATGATGCACAGAATTATTGAGAATTCACTTGGTCATGCATTAAAGGACAAGAGGAGCCTACAGACAAGTGATCTCAATTGTACTGCTTGTTCGTTGGGCAAATTGATCATTAGGCCCTCGAAAAATAAAATAGCAGTCGAAGCTCCTGCATTTTTAGAAAGAATTCAAGGAGATATATGTGGGCCAATTGCACCACCATGTGGACCGTTTCGCTACTTTATGGTGCTAATAGATGCATCAACACGCTGGTCACATGTAAGCTTATTGTCGACAAGAAATGTCGCATTTGCTAAGCTCCTTGCTCAAATCATACGATTAAGAGCACAATTTCCGGATTATGCAATAAAGAAAATCCGACTAGATAATGCAGGAGAATTCACATCCCAAGCATTTAATGACTATTGTATGTCAATTGGGATTACAGTGGAGCACCCAGTAGCACATGTACATACACAAAATGGTCTTGCAAAATCGTTAATCAAACGATTACAATTAATTGCCAGACCATTGTTGATGAAATCTAAGTTACCATCATCAGCTTGGGGACATGCTGTATTACATGTTGCAGCATTGATTCGGTTGAGACCAACTGCATACCATAAATACTCCCCAATGCAACTTGTGTCCGGTAAGGAACCAAATATATCACATCTGAAGGTTTTTGGATGTGCAGTGTATGTTCCAATTGCTCCACCACAACGAACAAAGATGGGTCCTCAAAGAAGATTGGGAATATATGTTGGCTTTGAATCCCCCTTGATTATTAAATATCTTGAGCCAACAACAGGTGACTTATTTACAGCAAGGTTTGCTGATTGTCACTTTGATGAAAATACATTCCCAACTCTAGGGGGAGAAAAGAATAAAATGGACCCTAATAAAGGTGAGATCACATGGGATGCCATGTCTTTATCATACCTTGATCCTCGAACGAAAATATGTGAACAAGAGGTACAAAAGATAATTCATTTACAAGGCATAGCTAATCAGTTGCCTGATGCATTTACTGATATAGCAAAAGTGACGAAGTCACATATACCTGCTGTAAATGCCCCTGCAAGAACTGAAGTACCTATGGATCTACCTAATAAATCCATTGCTAATGAATCTACTATACGTAGAAAGCGAGGTAGACCACTTGGTTCCAAAGATCTGAAACCAAGACAAACGAGGAGACAAAAGGGTAATATTGATGATCTCACAACAGTTCAGCCATCTGAAGATAATAATAAAGGCAAAGAAATTCATAATGAGGATAGCCTGAAAGGCGAAGGAAACTCCTCAGAAGAGGAGAATCTTGTTGAAGAAGATGAAAAGGAGAGTCTTCTTGAAGAAGATAGAAAAATCGACAATTATGAGATTTCCATAAACTATGTGTCCACTGGGATGCAATGGAACAGAAAAGATGTCATTGTCGATGAAATATTTGCCTTTTCAGTAGCAGCTGAAATGATGGTTGAAGATGACGATATTGAACCTAAAACGGTTAAAGAGTGTTGTCATAGAAAAGATTGGCCTAAATGGCGAGATGCAATTCAAGCAGAATTAAAATCGCTTGAAAAGCGTGAAGTTTTCAGTCCTGTGACCGAGACCCCAAAAGGTGTTAGGCCAGTTGGCTACAAATGGGTCTTTGTGAGAAAACGAAATGAGAAAAATGAGGTAGCAAGATATAAGGCAAGGCTTGTAGCACAAGGTTTTTCACAAATGCCAGGAATTGATTATGAAGATACATATTCACCGGTAGTTGATGCAACTACCTTGAGATTTTTAATTAGCCTGGCAGTGGCTGAAAAGCTACAAATGCGCTTAATGGATGTCGTGACTGCATATCTGTATGGGTCACTTGACACCGATATATACATGAAGGTCCCTGAAGGACTAAAGATGCCTGAATCTTGCAAATCAAAGCCTCGAGAAATGTTCTCCATAAAGTTAAGGAGATCTTTATATGGACTGAAACAATCTGGGCGAATGTGGTACAATCGTCTTAGTGAATACCTTCAAAAGGAAGGATATAGGAACGACTCAAGGTATCCATGTATCTTTATCAAAAGATATGAATCAGGGTTTGCCATCATTGCAGTATATGTTGATGATTTAAACATTGTTGGAACCCTGAATGAGATTGCAAGTACAGCTAGGTACTTGATGAAAGAATTTGAGATGAAAGATCTTGGGAAAACCAAGTTCTGTCTCGGTTTACAAATTGAGCATGTACGAGATGGAATTTTTGTCCATCAATCTAATTATACCGAGAAAATTCTGAAGAGATTCAACATGGATAAAGCTCATCCATTGAACTCACCCATGGTCGTTCGCTCTCTAAATATACACGATGACCCATTCCGTCCTCGAGAAGATGATGAGGAAATACTTGGCCCAGAAACACCATACTTAAGTGCTATTGGTGCCTTGATGTACCTAGCCAACAATACAAGGCATGATATTGCCTTCGCTGTAAACTTGTTGTCAAGATACAGCTCAGCTCCGACAAGGAGACATTGGAACGGAATTAAACATTTGTTCCGTTACCTTAGAGGTACACATGATCTGGGTTTATTTTATAAAAAATGTCCAAATGCCACTCTTGTTGGTTATGCAGATGCAGGATACCTATCGGACCCACACAAGGCTAAGTCTCAAAATGGATATGTCTTCACTTATGGAGATACAGCCATATCATGGAAATCAACAAAGCAAACTCTGACTGCTACATCGTTAAACCATGCCGAATTGATAGCATTGTACGAAGCGGGAAGAGAATGCGTGTGGTTAAGATCGGTGATAAAATATATACAGAAGGAATCTGGAATCAAGTCCATCAAAGGCAGCCCAACCGTGATATACGAAGACAACTCTGCATGTGTCACTCAAGTGAAGGAAGGCTACATCAAAGGAGATCGGACTAAGCACATATCACCAAAATTCTTCTCTACTCATGAACTTGAGAAGAAAGGGAAAATTGAAGTCCAACAAATCCGATCAGATGAGAACCTCGCCGACTTGTTCACCAAGTCATTACCTCCCAAGAAGTTTGAGCAACTTGTGCGCAAGATCGGAATGTGTCGGCTTCGAGAAGCTCATTAAGCATGTCAAAATCAAGGGGAAAATTATACGCGCTGCACTCTTTTTTCCTTCGATCAGGTTTTTATCCCACTGGATTTTTCCTGACAAGGTTTTTAATGAGGCAGCACCATCAATGCGTATAATAAGATTAAACTTGTGTAAATCCCTAGATTCATGATATAAGGTGAATATTCAAGGGGGAGTGTTGTAATATTTTATTATGTGGTGAATATTTCACCTTATGGTAAAATATCCCCCAAAATCAGGGATATTTTTGTGGTTATGGGGTTGGACCTCCACTATAAAAGGAGGATCCGGATGGTTGTAAATTAAGCAAGAAATCAGATAAACTAAGTACGATTACAAGTACAAACCATCTGGTTATCTTGTTTACCACTAAGATTACAACATATATATATATATATATATATATATATATATATATTATGCCAATAATATATATACACACACTTTTTAATTGTTATCGGCCACTTGGGTCCGAAGAAAATGGCAAGGGCCCCAAAGAGGACAAGCTTGGGCTCCAAGGAAAACCAGCCATTTCCTTTTTTTTTTTAATCCTTTCTTCACCAAACGTGGTCAGAAACAGGCAGACAACGATGACCAACACCGAACGACTGCCGGCAAGGGAGGACAGGAGGCGGCGAGGGAGGGTCCGAGCCGGCGGCGAGCAAGCCCGAATACGCCACACAAAGGGTTTAGAAGAGTCTGAGGGAAAAGGGGAGGAAAGGAAGGTGAAGACAAATCACACCAACCGAAACCAAACCCCACCCAGGCCGAATAGAGGGAGGGATGTGAGAGGAGGGAGACACAATCACCGACGCCAACACCAGTTCAGGAGGAGGTAGGTGACGGTGGTTGTCAGCGAAGGAGCGCAGGGGAAGACATAGCGGCTAACCCAAACGAACCTAGATCCGAGATTCGACAGCAACGCCGAGCGAATTGGTTGAAATGGACAAAAGATTTGGGATCCTTGCATGGATCAGCAAAAGCCCCAAAAAATTAGAGCGGATTGAAGATGAATTAGAGATTTGTGAGAGAGAGCTTTCTATCTCCTAGTCGGAGGA
The DNA here is from genome assembly GCA_963922045.1 of Persicaria maculosa. Taxonomy (NCBI): domain Eukaryota; kingdom Viridiplantae; phylum Streptophyta; class Magnoliopsida; order Caryophyllales; family Polygonaceae; genus Persicaria; species Persicaria maculosa. The sequence continues at coordinate 67,957,813 of OY998259.1, read as the reverse complement.
ATAAACGCCAGCATAGGGGGTTATTGGCCTCCGAAGAGGGGTTATTGGCATCCGTAGAGGTGATCGGAGGAGGTGTTTTCCAGTCCAATGAAATTGGGTTTTCCGGTAAGGGAGAAAAGAGTGCGCTTAGCGTTATATTTCAAAAGGTAAAATTGTCTAAAGCTCTAATGATAATATTCGAAATGCATAATTAAACAATTATACTTTTCATAAAATCGCATGCAAGATAGGTATACTACCCAAGGAGATTGTAAAGGATGTGGATGCGATGCTTGTTGAGCATGAGTTATATCTAGACGTGGTAGGCCGTCCGGGAGTGGCTTAGTAGCAAGTAGGAGGGGAAAACAGTTGGAAGAAACCTTCGGAACACACTCGAAAGCTCAACTATGATGTTGCGATCTTAACCACTGGGCAAACTGCAATCGGTGTGGTGTGCAGGTACCGTTCTGGAGAGCTGATTTTTGCCGGTCGGAGTGAGATTCAACCCACGAGCTGTGTAGTAATGGCGGAGGTGGAAAGTGTGAGATGGGCTATGCAATTGGCAAAGGCGTTGGGAATGCAACGCTTGCAGGTGGAATCCGATAACCTAGCGCTCATTAGCAAGCTACAACGAGGGTGTTGTGGTCTAGGTGCCCTTTACAACCTCATATCAGCCATTAAGACCTTGGCAGAATCCCTCGAATCAGTGCATTGGTCTCATGTAAGGCGAGATGGAAACGTGATGGCTCATGGATTGACATCTTTGAGGTCTAATTGGCATTCATTGTTTTTCTCTTTTTATGATCTTTCAACTGACATTGTTTCGATTTTATTGAATGAAATGGAATTAGGCGTTGGCTTTTGCTCAAAAAAAAAATCAAATCAAATACCAACCTATAAGACCAACTCTAACAACTTTTCTAAAATTTCTTCAAAATAGGAAAATAAAATACATATTCTTCAAATTTATGTTTGTTTCAACTTCAATAGCTTCCCATTTTTAAGTTTGGAGAATGATTTACATACTTTTGAAGAATGCTGCAGATTTAAAGAAGTTTCTCTATTTTTATTTTTTGATTTTTCCATTTTGGAGAATGAGATTAATAATATGTTGGATCATAAAATAAATTTTCTAACAACTCCAAAATCCTCAAAATAGAGTAATAGGTGGGATATGCTCTCCAAGAGATGGTAAGCTACTCTACAAGTCTACAATAGCTTAATTTTATGAATATTGAGGGAAATAGTCAAGTGGCGAACTACAGATTCCAAAATCATATGCACAGGGTAGGCCCAGCTAGGTGGCCATCGGGCCTAAAAATGGGTCATTCTAGTTCAAACAATCGGCCCAGTTACCTCCACCCTCTGCCGCTATTGGGCCTCTGAGATGCCGGGTCTCTTTAGTCTTTAAAGTCAAATGTAAGTGTACAACGCCTCGTTTATGTGATTTGATTTTTTAAACACTATTTTATGATTAATATTTTAATATAATTTTAATTATTAGTACTAAGTGTGAAATTATAGAAAAAAATTAATATTTTATATAGTTTTTAATTTTTAAAATCGGATTAAATTAATTTATGGATTTAATTGAATTTAATCTATTGATATTTTATTCGAGTCTAAAAGGTCACACGAGTATTAGGAATTGGATAATTGATTAATGATAATAATAAGTTATTATTGTTGATATAGTATCTTTATGAAAAGATATTGTGGGTAGAACATAAAAGATAAAAAGTAACTAATAAATATATATAATACATACTTTGTACACTATATAATACTCCCTCCGTTAAGAAAAACATGTCGCTTTATGAGTAAAATCTTATTAAGAAAAAAAACATATTATTTTGGGTATTTTAGTGTTCACTTTCCAAAATTACCCATGATTAGGAATTTGTTAGTTGTAGTTTTCAATAAAGTGAAAAAATAAAGTAATAATTAGGGGTATAGGTGTATTTTTGTTTGCTTTTATTTATTTTCTTAACAAATGTGTAAAGGTCTAAAACGACATGTTTTAATTAATGAATGAAGCATAAAAAGACTTGTTTGGAATAAGTATTATCCTTTGATGTTAATGTTTGAGGCTTTCTTCTGGAAAGTGATTTTGAATCGGGTGATGCAGTACAACTTTTCTCGATTCATGACTTATGAGATATCGAATTAGATGTTATAATAGGTTTCTACCTTTTTTCTGTGCAATTTTAGGATGTGTTTTCCATGGAGATGGGAAAAGGAGGTGGAGGTAGGACAAATTTTCCTACCTTAGGCCGTGTTTGGCAGGGGATGCGAGGGGGTGCCGGGGATGGGGGTGGATTTTCGGGAAGCATGCCTGCGTGTTTTGCAGGGGATGCGAGGGGGTGGAGGGGGATGCGAAACAGGGGATGCGGGCGGGGGTTGAGACGGGGTGAGACACCCACCTGATTTAAGGGGGATGGACAGGATAGGATGGGAAGGGGATGGGTTCCAGTTTTGCCCCCTTCACTGGTTTCTACCGATACCATCTTCAGCTACTACTGCTCTAAAAGTTTCAACTTTGAATCCGAGCAGCTGGGAGCGTCGGCCGCCGCTTCGAGCCACCCTCTCCACCACGGTGTTGCTGCTGGAGGCTCTTCCGGCGCCGTCCCCTCCTTTGCTGCGATGACGACTGCCCGCTGCATGAGCCCTATCGTTCACAGTCAAACTCCTCGAAGCCACCATTGTTGCCCCTCAAAGGCTAAAAAACTACTCCTCACTTAGATTGATTCAGCTGCTGAATAACTCAAAATTTCGATCATCCCACGTGATCAATTCCCCTCAATTGACTGGATCCGAAAAGAGAATGCGAAATCAGAAGTTGATCAGGCCTTAATCTTTAAAGAAAGCTAAATTCCGTGAAAGAGCTAAAATACGAATACGAATCAGAATATTTCTTCTTCAGCGGGACGATCAAAACGACTTGATATGTTTATAGTAGTCGCAATTTGGTAACAGGAGATGCCTTTCAAATCTGGGTTTTTGCAATTAGGGAGAAATTCAAAACAAGAGATTTGACAATAAATTGGGTTCCAATGGGTTTTTTTTTTTTTTATATAAAAGAAGACAATTTGGAGAACAGAGGGAGATGGTGAGGGAGAGAGGGAGCTGCGAGTGCGAGCCAACCAAAGATCGGGCGGCGGAGAGTGAGAGATCGGGAGGAGGTCGACAGCAACAGTCGTTGCCAAAGGGGGAGTCTAGGGTATTTGAGAGGGGTATTTTCGTCATCTTAGGTGGGTTAGTGGGGGTAAATTGGACTTTTTTCGTTTCTTCATCCTCCAAACTATCAAAATACAACCAAACACGAACGAGATTAAACTGACTTCAAATCTTCACCCCGTCTCCCCCGAAATTCCATCCCCATCCCTTCCACCCCAAAAATCCATCCACATCCACCTACCCCACCCCTTTGCCAAACACACCCTTGGTGAGAGGGGGTGGAAGAGGTGGGGTGGAATTTCACCCCCTCCACCTCTTAAACGAACACCCCGTCTCCCTCGAAATTCCATCCCCATCCCTTCCACCCAAAAAATCCATCCACATCCACCTACCCCACCCCGTTGCCAAACACACCCTTGGTGAGAGGGGGTGGAAGAGGTGGGGTGGAATTTCACCCCCTCCACCTCTTAAACGAAGGTGGGGAGGTAAATGAGGAAAAGAGCGGTGCAAATCCTACACCCCAAAACCTCGCCCCACAAAATTATTTTACATCGAAATTATTATTAAAAAAATATATTTAGCTTCTACATACTCATTATAACATATTTGGAAAAAAAAATCTTAAAAAATCAACTTACAAAAATTATAATAATTCATAAGAGATAGAAAAATTTTTTTAAGTTTTAAAAAGATGTGAGTTTACTATATATTTTTTTAAAAAAATATAATTTAATTTTTTAAGATTTTTTTTTCAAATATGTTATCATGTAGAATTTAATATTAATTTAGATGTAAAATAATTATGTGGGGCAGATTTTGGGGAGACTATTTGCACCCGGAAAACAGGGCCTTGATTTTAGTACCTGAACAACTTGCCGCGTCGTTCATCTGCTTCTTTCTGAAGTCTCTGAAATCAACGCCATTGACAACCCAAATTTCAAGCTCTCTTGATTCATGCCTTCATCTTACCTCCCTCTTTCTCTCCGTCCATCCCCTACTTTTTTTTTTCCCTATTGTTTAGTTATTGTAGATTTCACCTTTCGGCACCAAACTTCATCAGCCTACGCACAGATGTAGCCATATATCTAGGCGGTTGTAGACTCGTTAATTTGCTTCAATTTAGGTGCTAGTCAATCCATCAAATTCGCAAACCCTAATCTACTATTCCGAAAACTTAGCAAGTGCAAATCAACGAGACATTGAGCCAAGATCGTGAAGAAAAAGCGATGATCTCAATTGCACAGGTTAAAGACTGAAGCTTTTCCTCCTGTTGTTTTCTTTAGAAAGCGATGCTTTCTAAAGAAAACGCCATTTGATTGTTGCGTTTACCGGTGGAGACCTTCGTGGTGTGGGTTTTTCTCGGTTTGTTGGTGCCTGATTAACCAATTCGTTGAACAAAAATGTCATTAGAATTTGAATATTAATTAAATTTTTATATATATAAAAAAAATAGTCTGAAATATTTTCGAATTAATATGTGGGAAGCTCCGAGGAAGTTTCCTCCAATGGTTCTGCCTTATCTTTCTCTCTCCCCTCCACCCCTTTACTTATCCCGCCTCTCCGATTTGCAATCAATCAATTGATAGTTTTTGTTTCTTTTAATTGACTTTTACTATTCCCCGAATCCGTTTGAACTTTGAACTATTCGGGGATTTTTGTTGGATTCTATAAAGATCGTTAATTTGTTTGTCAAATTTCCTTATCTGGAGTTAATGTGCTTGATTTCCCGGTCCCTCTCTTCGGCCATCTAGGGTTTTATTATTTTTGGTAAGATTTATCTAATCTAGCTTTAATATTTTCTGATTGCTGGATTGATGTTAGGTTGGGTAAATTATTTGCTCTGAATCCGATTCTTCATAGATACTATCGGTTCCTATAATTAGGGTTTGCATAGATTGCAATTCATAGATATTCCAAATCTGAATCATTCCTTTTGTTGCGCTGTTGACTGAATATCCTCTGAATAGATTCCTACTTTGTTGTAGGATAGTCAATTGTTGATCAAACAGTTACGCTAATCATGCAACTAGATCAAGATGAACACATCAGTTCTGGAGATTCAGAGGTAATGGACAAGGAAGAATTTCCAGATACTAGTATGATCAGGCACAAGCATTTCTTCAAGAGTCGATTTCCGGGTGCTGTCAAGCAAAAGGCTTATATATTCGACGGAGATGGGAACTATTTCGACAAGGTTTGGGATCTTGCAGAGGGTAGTGGTAGGGAATTCTGCTGGTACCATGTTGAGCTTCCCAAGGAGAATCACAAGCTACCGCAATATGCGCAGTATCTTATCGATTCTCTTTGTCCGCCATTGAAGCTGCAAGATATTCTTTCCTTGGTTAGCAATGGACCCTTCTGTGGGCATGTTGATGGCTCTCTTGTTTTCAGGGTTAATTCAATGGGTCCAGCCTCTAGCCCTTTCACTTTTAGACTGGCTGCTAGAGTTACTGAAAACTCGGTGATTACTGTTTCATTGGGCCGTGTTCCTAGACTTGGGTTTTCTCCCACAGGTCAGTCATTGTTGTCCGAGATTCCCAGTGTGGAGACTCCGAGTTACTCCAATGGTGAGAGGAAGGAAGGGGATGGGATTGTCATCAAGGAGCATGTTCTTGAGTTTCTGTTGATGATGAACCACTCGGAGGAGGCTGATAACCCTGTGCCAAGATCTGTATCGGATCTGGTCATTCACATTATTGATACATTCGTGGATCATTTACAGGATACGGTGACCAAACTTGAGCTTGAACTGGATACCGTGGAGTTGGAAATGGATAGAGGTTAGTTTCTTACTGGAATTTACGTGCATTCTCTTTTCTATTTTCCCTATTTTTCGAGCTTGAAGTGTTTTTCAAATGCACAATAAGAGTCATGAGTATTTAGTTGCTAGGTGGTATAAGGTGACACAAGTCATGAGTATTTAGTTTGGACTAGAAAAGCTGTGTTTTTCATTAATATCATGCAGAGTGCATTGTGATACTGATGGTGAGATTGCGGAAAGAGATCTTCCGTTGCTGAAAGGAAGCATATTTTATCACAAAGTAGCTCTATTTTATAGGATCCTAGCTGTAATCTTTTCATGTGTTAGGAAGGATTAGTTAGTTGGTGGTGGTAGATGAGACTTGAAATTTTCTATATTATTAGCTCCCACTCAGCACTCAATTTTGGTAGTGAATGCAATCATTGGATAATATAAGAGTGATACCATGCTGTATTAAATTCTTTTTGTCAAAAAATTTTTGAACTTCTACCAGGACTTGGAGTTAATAGCTCATGTTGCGATTTTACATTATCTCTTGTTCAATGGTTTCAGGTGGTTTTGCCTTGAAAAAGGAGATGCTAGACAATAGAAGGTTTCCCAAAATGCATCTTAATTTGCAAAGGCTCCTACAGGTACTACTTCAAGCTAGTCCATGTTGCTGACAATAAAACAATTTCTGAATTTTTTTTTTCAGTATCAATATCGTTCTTCATTGTGTTTCTAGAAAATTCATTGTTCATAGAGGACAAAAAGAAGCTGGTAAATAACCGAGTAAGACTGATATTTTGTGTGAAATATTGATTTTAATCTAGCTTCAAGGAAAATCTGTGAAAACCCTGGTTTTGAGTATTGTGTTTCAATGCAATTTCTGATCACCCGTAAACAAAAGCTTTTTCAATAAAAAAAAGTAAACAAAAAAAATTCTATTGTCTATCAAGAAAAAAGATGATTGGCAGCACTATTAGTAATAGAAGAACGATCTTACCTGCCCAAAGAGAACAATTTGTTTTTTGACTGACTGTTTTTTTTTCTCTATAAAAGGAATACCATGTCGTTAAATCCGAAGCACATAATATTAATCTTGACGTTTCATGTTATTCAATAGGTGATTGCACATGGGGAACAGGTGTTCCCACGCGTTAAAGAAAAATGCTCTTCAAAGCATTGGTTTGGAAGCCAAGAACTGAACTCTCTTGAGGAGTTGATTGGGAGATTGCGAAGGCTTAAAGAGAATGTTGGGTTTATCGCTAATCGTGTCACAGCTGTCCAGGCTAGCCTTGATACCTGGCAATCTGAGCAGATAAACCGGAAGCTATACTACCTATCCTTCCTCTCTGTCATATTCCTTCCACTATCTGTCATTACAGGAGGTAAGTACTTTGTAAATATGAAACAGCAATCCATTTGCCATGTCCATAAATCCAGGAGCATCTAATTGCCATCTTGGTTTTATTTCGGCAGTGTTTGGAATGAACGTGGGCGGAGTTCCATGGACAAATCAGAAAGAGCCTGCGCTAAAAGATGGCTTCCGAAATGTGATGTTCCTTTGTTTGTTTATGCTCTTGATGGTGCTTCTTTGCTTCGCTTTCCCTGCACTCTATTCACGTATTGATGCATGGAGGAAACGGAGAGTTTTGAGGAGAAGCTGGTCTCTGAACAGAAAATCGTTCCTCAAGAGATCCTCGGGAGGTGGACAACAAGACAAAGGAGGCTACCTTCGGATTTGATCTGAAATATCGGGTTGCTAGCTACCTCTTTTCATATTCCGCCCATCAACCAAGAGATTCGTTGATTTTTTTAATGCGAGCTTTTGCACCAGTTACGCTTAACGCGCCTATATGGCATGAAATGGATATGGATGGTACTTCAGAAGTTTGCAAGAGAGTTCAACACAAGTGTTTATCACCTCCAATTAGTAGATGAATGATCAAAATATTGAATTGATATTGCTTCATTTTTTTTTGTACATATTGGAGTTCTTTTGCTTATACAGTAACAGCTAACAAATGTCTTCTATTACTTGTTTTGATGTATGTTATAGAATACTTGTATTTGCTCTCATGTTAGGTGGATAACATGACATTGATCCTTACAGGTTTAAGTTTAACATTTGAAGGCTATGCTCATTTTTCCAACTTACTGTAAATGAGACTGTTGACATATATGCTGCAACATTGCTTAAAAGCCTTGAAGGGTGAAGACAAAGATCAACAACAACAACAGATTACAGTAATAAACTCACTGAAAACATAGCAGAAATTACATCAACAAGTAATGACAGCAACAATAGCAGAAATTACATCAACAAGTAATGACAGCAACACTAATACATCAACAGATAGATCATAAACCAGGTGGTGGGAGCTGATGAACAGGGCGGTTGCTTGTAGGTGGAGGCAACCATGGAACTTCGACCCGGTGAGGCTTTAAGGGCTCTTCCTTTCCTGCAGTTTCTGTGTTCGAGCTGAGAAGCTTGCGCCCCTTCGCATCATGAGATTGCTCTTCGTGTTTCGGCATTAATTAAAGACAACAAAAAAATCACAAAGAAGAAAACTTGTGAATTCATAGCAGACTGCATGAAATAAATGAAGTGAAGATATAAGTGTGGATTGGATGAAACCATATAGATGGACAGCGGATGATGATCCGATCGCGTCAATGAAGAGCAACATAAGCAGCAACAAGGCAAACCCCTTCATATTCACGGCTGGAACGGTGCAAATGAGTTGTGTGCAATGTTCAAGGCGTTGAATTGAACCTATAGTTGTATAAATATAGTTGGGAATTGAAAGAACTGACATTGTATATTTTTAATGGAGTGATGTTGAGGTTTAGCAGGAAATTTTCAACCCCAAAATAAACTAAATATGAGAGTTTGAATTCAAAATACCTCAAAATAAAAAAATTACAAAATTTTATATAACTATTAAAACTCCTTTGACCATTAACCAAATCCATGTTAACAATTTTAAGATTTGGGTTGGAGACATGACTAATTAAATATTAACTCTGTTCTATAAAAACATACTCCCTCCGTCCAAAAATACATGGGCTTTTATTATTCATGTACGCTTTTTTATGAGCTAAAAACTATATAAAAATTTTATTTTTTTATTTTTTTTATAATTATAAACTTATTATCAATAAGTTTGTAATTATTAAAAAAATTAATAAAAAGTTAATATTTTATATAGTTTTTACCTTCTTAACAAAGCGTGTGTGAATAGTAAAGTCCATGTTGACTAAACCAATATTGGAAACATCTGTTAGGATATAAAAATAAAGTAAAGAGCGCCAACCAATTGACAAAAAACAAACAAGAAAATCATATTATCATCATCCGCGGACAAAGGTCCAAAAAACTCACTCAAATACGGTCATCCGCGGATGAAAAAGAGCAGACACGTGGCAACCATGCCCACACCCCACGAGTATAACACGTGTTGAATGTTGAAAACCACGTGGCACAACACACAAGGCTGTCCAGGATCTATAAATAGGAGAAACCTCATAAGAGCAGGAGGACTTTTTGGGAAAAGAGGGAGAGAAGAGGGCGGATATCGGAACGGTGAACTCAGAGGAAGAAAGAACTAGAAGTGATCATACGCGTGGAAAAAGAACCTGTTGAATAGAAAAATATGTACTGTTCACTGCGCCGAACTCCGCGGACGAAAACCGTGTTCGTCTTTAGTGTAAATTTCTATTAAGGAAAAGACTATCGTTAATAGATTTCAAGACATTCAAGAACGACAGGTAAACGAACCAAGTTTCCAAATTGTCCAGAAAAAACTCGATAAGGGAACAGTCCTTCATGCTTAGCTTAGGTTGATTTTCCGCGGCACAGGTTGGGCCGCGTCGATTCTTTCGTCGCGGGTCAGGTAAGTCCGTTGGGAAGTTTAGTCATTTCGCCAGGACGGTTCCCGGGCCCCACTAAAAATGGTGGCCTCCTTAGATCGTGGCTTTTTCACTGGCGCCGTCTGTGGGAACCCCCTCACACTAAGGGGTTTCCTTTTTAAGAATGAACAAAAATCCTCAAACCTTTGAAAAAGTTGAGGTCCACGTCTAAAGTTATAAATACAAGTTTTTAGATATCTAACATCGAACTTTCTTAAAACGTCAGATTCACGACAGCAGGAAGATGAGTGATAGCCAGAACAATCCAACTCAGGACATGAGTCAAGGGGTTCACCAAGATCAAGAGGCCTCTAGCATGTATATCCCGCTGACACCGCCAACTATTCCTGATGGTGAGATGGGAGAACAGAACCTCGGAACTCCTCCTCATTATTACGGCAATCAGTATGGACTGGACGAAGGATTCATCCCGCAGAACTTCTGGTATTATGAAGCGCGACACGAACAGCCAAACCCTTTTCAGCAGGAGCAGTCTCAGTACTTTTATTATGATCAGTGGGGGCAGAATCCGCGTCAACAAGGGAATTATCGACCAGAAGAGCAGTATGGAAATTTTGATAGACGTAACACTGCATATGATAATCCCAGCAACTGGAACTACGGCTTTCAGAATCAGGAAATACCGCACCAGACATGGCAGAATGATCACTGGCACCGAGAGAACAAACATCGACGCGGGGACAAATCAACAGACGTTTCCACCTCTACAAAATCTGACTCTGTAGAAAAAAGAAACGAAAATGCACCAGCGGGTTTCCCATCAGTATTTACTCAAGAGATTTGCTCCGCGGCAGTACCAAAGCGGTGGAGAGATGTGAACCTCATGAAATACGATGGAACAACTGATCCTGAAGACCATCTTTGTCATTTTGCTACTGCAATGGGGATAAACGAGTATAATGATGCCATGTTGTGCAGAACATTCCCTTCAACCTTAACAAAGATTGCGCTAACTTGGTTCACAAATCTTCCAAAGGGGTCCGTGACCAATTTTGCCCAGATGTCCCACATCTTCACGTCCCACTTTGGGAGTGCGCGATCAAGAAAGAAGACTATGCTCGACCTAAATTCCATCAGACAAGGAGCTGGGGAATCCTTGGGGCACTTTTTCACTCGATTTACCAGCATGGTAGTTCAAATCCCCAACTTCAATCATGAATCGGCTATCATCATACTTATGGGCAATTTAGCTGAGAGAGATTTCAAGACATACTTGTTTCGAAAGAAGCCAACTAGTTACGATGACTTAAGAGAGCGGGTTTCAAGACAGATTGAGGCAGAAGAAGCAGCCGCGTCTAGCTCCAAAGCAAATACTGGGAATTCAGGTCTTTTTGGGAAAATGGCTGGAAAATTCAGAAAAGAAAAAGCCAAGCCTCCTAGACATCATTCAGAAGCAATGGGTTTCCCTCCCTGCCACGATGAAGTGCATATGAACTTGGAGAGAGGACAAGGATCCCGCCGCAGGGAAGATCATCCGCGTTCCCATCATCCAAGAGAAAATCGACACGGAAACCGCGATATGAGATCTCCACCAAGAAGGGAGAATCGGCCCGATCACAGACCGCGATGGGAGGACCGGAATCCTAGGTTTGATGAATCTCATAATCTACAGGAACGGTTTGACAGGCAACAAGATCAGCGAAGAGATCTCCCTTTCCACAACCGGGGAAGAGGGAGAGGAAGAAGAGGACGCGGAGGAAGGTACAATTATACGCCCGCGGTCCAGAGATCTGTCAACCAAAGAGAAGCTCAAAGGACAGAAGCAGGCCGAATACCAGAACCAGAAGGCTTCATTAACACCCTCGCAGGAGGCTTGTCTATGGCCGGGTCCAGTAGGCAGGAAAAAAGAAATTATGAAAGAGAAGGAAAACAGCCACCATCCGCGTCAAGTAGAAGAATTTCTCTCACGCAGCATGAGAATATTTCCTTTACTCCAAAGGACGCCGAGGAAGTAAGGATGCCACATTCCGACCCGTTGGTCATTCACGCACAGATAGCCGCCAAGACAGTAAAGAGAGTATTTATCGATACTGGATCATCTGTTGACATCCTGTCATGGGAGGCATTTTCTCAAATGGGAATTTCTGCAGCGACCCTAAAACCATATTCAGGAACGCTGATCACATTTTCGGGAGGAGAAGTGCAAGTGGCAGGCACAATCGAGCTTGCGGTTGTTTTGGGGACGTCCCCAAACAGACGTATGGAAAATATTGTGTTTACAGTGGTAAAAATTCCCACTGTATATAATGCTTTATTGGGCCGCGTCTCGCTCTATAAATTCCAAATGGTAGTCTCAATCTACCACTTTTTAGGAAAATTCCCTTTGCCTGGAGGAGGAATTGGTGAGGTTCGCGGACAACAACCAGAAAGTAGAAGCTGTTATTTAACCTCCATCAAGAAGAATAAAGAAGTGATGTGTATAAGTGAGAATTGTGAATCCGTGGTCGGAGACAATGACTCAGCCGAACTTTCAGAAGCTGAACTAGAGGTTAGGCCGACAGAAGTAAAGGTACCTACCGCGGACGAAAGAATTGCGTTTACGCCCTTCCCAAACCCAGAGGAGAAAATCTATTTGGGACCAGCACTTGAGACAGTAGAAAGAGTTAGAATCTTAGAAATCATAGCAAAGTCGAGAGACATTTTTGCATGGAGTCCACGAGATCTACTAGGTGTCCCATCTGCGATAGCTTTACATACCTTGAGGATTCGTCCAGGAACGAAACCCATAGTACAGAAGAGGAGAAAAATGGCTCCGGAAAAAGCTGCCGCGGCAAAAGAGGAAACTGATAAGCTTTTAGAAGCAGGCTTCATAGAGGAAGTGGAAGACTCTGAATGGCTCTCGAACGTAGTTCTGGTGAAGAAATCTAATGGGAAGTGGAGAATGTGCATTGATTTTTCTGATCTTAACAAATCTTGCCCGAAAGACAGTTATCCACTACCATCCATAGATGAACTCGTCGATGGAACCACGGGAAACAAAGTCCTTAGTTTTTTGGATGCTTACTCAGGATATAATCAGATAAACCTGAACCCTTCAGACAAGAAAGCTACAACTTTCATCACCAATCAGGGGATTTTTTGTTACCGCGTCATGCCTTTCGGACTCAGGAATGCTGGAGCGACATTTCAGAGAACAGTTGACCGGATCTTTCGTAATCAAATTGGCAGGAATGTATCGATTTATGTTGACGATATCGTAGTCAAAAGTGAAAGAGCGGAAGATCACGCAGCGGATCTACAGGAGACTTTTGATTCTCTTCGAAAAGGAGGTTTGAATTTGAACGCGGAAAAGTGTGTCTTCGGGGTTGATTCTGGGAAATTCCTCGGATTTATGGTTAGCCATAGAGGAATTGATGTAAATCCTGAAAAAGTCACAGCAATTCAGAATCTTCAACCGCCGAGAACGATTAAAGAGTTACAATCTTTAAATGGAGCAGTAAACTATTTGAGCCGTTTTTGCTCCTGCTTGGCGGATAAGTCATTACCTTTCTTTGCTCTGCTCAAGAAAAAGGGGCCGATACGGTGGACTCCCGAATTACAGGAAGCTTTTGGAAACTTGAAACTTTTTCTGTCATCGCTTCCTACCCTTCATCAACCTGAGAGGCAAGAGGTCCTCCATCTGTATTTATCAGTGAAAAGTGTCACCATCAGTGCAGTCTTGACGCGAGAAGAAAAATTCCCGGTCTACTACATCAGTCGTGTTCTGCAGGACGCTGAGACAAGATATGAACCAGTAGAGAAAATGATTATGTGCTTAATATTCGCGGCAAGAAGGTTGAGGCCTTATTTCCAAGACCATCCTATCCGAGTTATGACGGATTTGCCGATGCGACAAATCCTCCACTCACCATGTTTGTCAGGAAGAATGATGAAGTGGGCAGTCAAACTCACAGAATTTGAAATAGAATATACCCCGCGGAAAGCAACCCTCGCTCAAGCTCTAGCTGATTTCATCAGTGAAACAAGTTTCGAATTGAGTACTCAAACAGAAAGAAGTGAGTGGACACTCAGAGTAGATGGTGCAACTAATAAGGATGGGTGCGGAGCAGGGGTTACATTAATAGCACCTGATGAACGGCAGTACAATTACGCTTATAAATTGGACTTCCAGGCTACAAATAATGAAGCCGAATACGAAGCCCTGCTAGCTGGACTAGAGATAGCTTTGATTAAAGGTGCCAGGCAAGTATCAGTTTACACTGATTCAGAAGTAGAAACGCGGCAAATAACAGAGGAATATGAAGCAAGAACTGGATTAATGCCTGATTATCAGAGAAAGGCACGGGCACTATCCAAGGCTTTCTTAAGTTTTTGTTTAACGGCTGTTCCCAGAGATGATAACCAGCAGGCAGACGCGTTAGCACGGTTGGGAGCCGTAATGCCTGAGGAAGTAGGAAGAGAAGTGGTTCTTGAAAGGATGAGCAACCAAAGACTTATTCAAGAAGTCTATCAGGTACAAGAAATTGAGATGGAAGACTGGAGAGCATCGATCGCGGACTATTTGGGCAAGGGTATTCTACCTGAAGAAAGAACCGCCGCTAAAAAGATACTTGTTAAATCCTCTCGATTCACCATCAGGGAAGGAAAGCTGTACAAAAGGGGGTATTGCCTGCCAGACTTATTGTGCATATCATCAAAGGAAGGAAGTCTTGTAGTAGAAGAATTGCATGATGGAGTTTGCTCACATCACCAAGGGTGGAGGGCTGTCGTGGCCAAAGCAACCAGGCTAGGATATTATTGGCCAACCATGAAGCATGACGTTCAAAGTTATATCCAGAAATGTGATGCGTGTCAAAGGTTTGGAAACTTGAATCACCGCCCTTCTGAGACAATGAAGAGTATAACCGGAGCTTGCCCATTTTCCGTCTAGGGAATGGACATTCTAGGTCCATTTCCCACTGCTCCTGGTCAGTTAAAATATGTTTTGGTCTTGGTGGATTATTTCACGAAATGGGTGGAGGCCGAAGCGATGGGATTGATTACCGCGGAGAAGGTGAGGAAATTCCTATGGAAGAATATTGTTTGCCGCTTTGGAGTACCTGACTCAATAATTACAGATCATGGACCACAATTTGATTGTGAAACAATCAGAGATTTCTGCGTTGGTCTTGGTATCAATCTTAAAATCTCATCTGTGGCTCATCCGTAGACAAACGGACAGGCAGAAACGATCAATCGACAACTGTTGTATGGAATACAGAAAAAACTTGGAAACACAGCGAAAGGAAGGTGGGCGGAACTTTTACCTCTGGTACTTTGGTCCTACCGCACGTCAGCAAAGACTCCGACTGGGGAAACCCCGTTTTCTTTAGTCTTTGGTGTGGACGCGGTTATTCCAATTGAGAGATTGATTCCTTCGGCTCGAATAATGGCATACGATCAAGACACCAATGACGAAGCATTGGAGTTCGAGCTTCATCTCATTGAAGAGCGCAGAATGACGGCAGCTTTAAAAGAGCAAGAATACAAGAGGAGACTCTCCAAGTATCGAGATAGACGAGTCTTTCCGCGGCATCTCAAGGAGGGGGATTTGGTGCTACGCCAAGCTACTTCTGGAGGAAAACTAGACCCTAACTGGGAAGGGCCTTATGTGATCATTAAAGAAGTTCAAGAAGGCGCATACAAACTCAGCACCCCTGAAGGTATCATTCTAAATAAGACCTGGAACGCGGACAATCTAAAAAAGTACTTTGTGTAATCACCAAGTAGCTACATGAATATAAAATTTAGTCGCCCCAGCAAAAGTGAAATAAAGCGGTTAGAGGGCGCTTTTTTAATCGCGACTTGTATCTAAGTAATTTTATAATAAGTCCTAAGACGCTGGAGCTTGGCTCCGCGTCAGGCCTCTGATTGAATCCGCATTCTCAGAGATGGTATTTCGTATAAAGACCTAAGACGCTGGAGCTTGGCTCCGCGTCAGGCCTCTGATTGAATCTGCATTCTCAGAGATAATACTTCGTAGAAAAACCTAAGACGCTGGAGCTTGGCTCCGCGTCAGGCCTCTGATCGAATCCGCATTCTCAGAGATGATACTTTGTATATTAAGTCCTAAAACGCTGGAGCTTGGCTCCGCGTCAGGCCTCTGGTTGAATCTGCATTCTCAGAGATGATATTTCATTATAAAACTCGGAACACTAGAGCTTGTCACCGCGCCAGCTCACAAAACATAGCTAAACATTCCGAGATCCAAACTCCACGATGGATCACTATTAAAAGCATTACAAAAAATTTTTTTTTAGGACTCCCGAAAGTTTCATAATTTTCGAAGGAAATCATAGCGATTGATCCATAATAAAAGCAAAAAGCAATCAAGGATAAAACATGACACCATGATTAAAGGGGTTGGCGATGCCATATAAAGAAAAAACAAGCATCCATTAACTTATATCCGCAGAGCACGAGCAGGGATAATACGAGTTCTGCCCTGACTTAAGCGAAATCCATTTAAACGAGGACCTTCTGACTCCGAGAGGGCCCACTCCGCGTCCACCTCATCCCCTACAGCGTCTAAGATCTGGACGTCAAAGCGATTTCCTCCTTTATGAATAAAGGTTAAAGAAGAACCAATATGGACGCTGTGAGTCTCGGCAAAGTCATTCCAGCCGCCCCTAAAAAATGGAACCCTATAATCTCCGCGCATAACCTCCACTGGGAAATCACGAAGAATCCTGGTTGACAAGAGTACGCTCCTAGGAAGATCTGGCTCAAGTCTATCCTCAAAACATAGAGGCAAAGACTAACAAAATTTTTAAAAGGTGTTAATAGATAAACTAACTCAATAAAAAGAAAAATCAGCAATATAAAAAAAAAAAAAGCTAACCAGACGGAGAAGTTGCTCAGGAAAGCTAATCCTCTCAAAAAAGGACCAAGGTGAACCAGCGGAAGAAGGCATCATAAAAGCACACAACGAGTCTAGTGGTTTTTTCCTCATACTCTTTTTATATAGCACGAAAAACAAATCTGGACATGTGTCAAAGAACAGAAATATGGAGCAAATAAATTTGAAAGGTCAAATCATGGAGACAAAAACCACAGGCACCATGCATGAGGTAAACAGTAAACACTGTTACTGGATTTCTCAGAAATCCCGTGAGGAGAACATCATGACAAATCGACCTCGAAAGACTAAAAATCAACATACATAACAGGGAGATCCCCAGAAACAGTTGTCAAGGGCTGGATAAACAACGGCATTACAACTAAAACAAATGGAGAGATCTAAAACCTTATTCCACTAAGACAAGGACATCTTAAAAACCATTCGAAATTGTTTCATGAGGAGCAAGATCATCATTATTTCCCCCACGCGGATCCACCACCTGAACTTCGAAATGAGCCTCACCCATATGAGTGAAAATCATAGAGGCCCCCTGCTCAAAGCCGTGAGAATCTACAAAGTCTTTCCATCCGCGGCCAAGGTAGAGAAGACCACCGTTACGCCGCTCTATGCAAACAAGGAAGTTGCGCAGTAGATGAGAAGAAAGTAAAACCTGACCAGGAATAGCGTCCGCATACTCCTCCTCAAACCGAAGTGGAAGTAACTAAAAAATAAAGAAGTGTTAGTTAAAAGTAAGTTCTCTAAAGATTTTCAATATAGTTAGCTCACCAATTGCAAGAACTGTTCTGGATAATCGATTGCTTGAAAGAAAGCCCATCGGGTTTCTGGCCCGACAACCCCGTCTGCCCTAAATGACAGGGGAGGAACTATAATAGATCCCCGCATCTCGATGAGATTAGAGAAAAAACAGTAAAAATCCTCTTACTTATCAGTCACAAGAGAACAGTCAAACAAGAAAAAAGAGGAGCACATGCATGACATGCAATGGGTGACACGACCACCAAGGGCACGCGTCCCTCTTTTTCCGAGAAAAAGTTAACCAGATGTTGAACCTTTTCCCAAGATCAGTAAAAGTAAATTACAATAAGGGAAATTGAAATTACTTGTTGGTAAAAAGCGACGAAACCAAGGACAGGAAAACCTCATAAGGCGAGTATAAAACATGCTCAAAGTATCCATGAGTAATGAGCAATCCTAAAAACAAGATGGATCCAAATCCACGGCCTAGGGCTTTTTACAGAGTCATTATGAGGGAGGAACAACTTCAAACCCTTAGCCTCCCCCTCATGTATGTTCTAATCGACGAAGACACTCATACTCAGGCCAGGCTCTGGTCCCGTTCCAACCAGGAACACGAAGTGAAGGTAGACAAAGATGAAGATGGCCTTTTCTGGTTAACCCAAGGGTGGCACGACTTCACACAAGCAAATCGAGTCAATGTCGGGTCCGCGTTGATTTTCACCTACATGGGTGATTCTATCTTTGAAGTCGACGTCGTCAGCCCGGACAGCGAAGAAAATGGAGAGATAGGCCATCCTTGATCTCCCAATAAATTCTCCGCGTCAACAATGTAACAAGCTTAGAGGGATCCAACCCCTGTGAAAGGTTTCTGTACGCAGTTTCTATTATTAATAATAAAGGATCCCTCCCTTTATTTCAGTTCTAGAAAACACATGAGAATAATAAGGAAATCATGAATCCCCTTTTTTCTTTATTTTATTCCACGAAAAAGCTTATATCAAGAGACAAGCTTGAAAACTCCAAAAGTATAACGCGGAAATAACTCAATTAGAACTGCACGATGAAGAAATTGAGTCCGAAGTAGCCTTGTGTTCATCCTCGACTTCACGACGCGGACAAACTTGAAAGGAAACGTTGCCCTTATGAAAAAACATCATGGCACTTCCTATTCCCAGGTGATGAAGCATAAGGAATTCATCCCAACCATTGTCAATTTGGAAAAGACCGTTCTCACTCCAAGATACAGCCACTGGAAAGTCGCGGACGAGATACGACGAAAGAAAAGCCCACCGAGGCGGAAGAGGTCCATACTCAGCCTCAAACTGGGGAGGCATGACCTACATGTTAACCAAATCAAGGCCTAAGTTTAGGAAGCTCAAACTTCGATTGAAACAAAATTAAAAGAAACTCACTAGTCGGGAAAGTTGTTCCGCATTCTCAATCTTTTGGAAAAAAGCCCAAGGATTAAAGTTTCCTGGAGACATGATACTTGCAATAGCACGACCGATTAACGCAACACAGGAGACAGCAAAAAAGATGGAGATTAGGGCCTTAAGAAGAAAAATTCATCCTAAAGAATAAAGACAAGTGGTGAGGAATTTCGAACACCAGGACTAACCCATTCAACACTTGGAGAATTTGGAATATAAATATATAAATATTTACTACAGATTAAACATGCAAGTAATACCAATGTTTTGACCAGAGAGATCTTCAGCCCATTTTCAAAACAAAAGAAGTATCTCAATGATATACCAAAAATCAGGAAACCATATACAGGTTCCCAATATCCTTAAAAAAGTTTCATCCCCCACAAAAAAACAAAAATCAAAGTCTTTTAAGGAGTGGCTGTCTTCTCAACTTCTTCCTCCGCGTTCTCATCATCGTCATCTTCGGAATAAGAATCTTCCGCGTCCATCTCCTCCTTTGAAAGCCCCCAGTCAGCACTCTCCAAGCTAGGCTCAAATTTTTCCAGAGGAACACTGGGTTGTTTGATGAACGCGTAACACTCTGGTTGATCCCTGCAACCATTCCGAGGATAGATAGTTCAAACCTTCAGGACTCTGAAGCACTTGTCTTTCAGAATACTAGAACCTTTTGAAGTCTGGAGACAAGCTTTCGCCACAGAGGACAGGAAGGAGAGATCAACCTCGGTTTTGATCCACTCAGAGGATAGATAGTTCAAACCTTCAGGACTCTGAAGCCATTGGAGGGCCACATCTTGATCTGAGCGCGCCTTAACGATGTCAAGCTCATGTTTAGTGATGGACAGCTCTTCGCGAAGGATGGAGAAGTCCTCTTCCATTTTATCAATGGTAGCCTGTTTAGTTTGGAGGAGCTTCCGCGAAGCCCCATCAGAAGCCTCTAGCTCTTTGACGCAGGAAACAGCAGAATGTGAAGAAATTTTTAAATCATCATATTTTTTCTGTAAAGCAGCCATAGCCTCTTTCTGAGTTTGCACCTCCTCGTGAAGGTCAACCGACCTTTTCTTAAACTTTTCCACTGAGGCTGGATCCCCCACTGTATTCCCTAATATTCGAAGCTGATGGTTCAGTTTTTTTATTTCTTCATCCTTCTTCTTAAGATCTTCCTCTCCGCATACCATACGTCTCTCAACATCCGGTTGAATTACCCTCAACTATAAAAATCAGGGTAAGAGTAAGAAAATTTGAAGATTGAACGCGTCAAGAAAGACAAAGAAAAACGAGAAAAGGATTTTAACTTACCCACTGAATAATACGATCGAAGTTAGTTGAAAGGGTGACGGGGTCCAAGCGTCTAACATATCCTTGCTCTGGGAGACAACGCTTCTTGGCTGGAAAAGCAAGGCCTTGTAGGTCAACCGGATCAAAGCCTGGGATAGGAAAGTCACGAAGGGTTGCCACACCCTCCAAAAAGAGCCCCTTTTTATCTGAAACTGATGGCCCAACAGCGATGGCAATCTTCCTCTTTTTAGATTTCGAAGTCTCGGGCGCGGACGGACAAGTGCGTTTCTCTCGAGATACAGGAACCAATGATGAAGATTCAACTAAAGCTCCAGTCTCGTCCGCGACACTTACATCAACATTTGATGTCACTTCTAAGGCCTGAGGAGGAATAAGAGGATCATTGGCTACCGAACTAGATTTCTTCTTCTTCCCAGATTTGGCTTTATGCCGCTTCAAAAGTGCATCCAAATCCATTTTGTCTAAACACAAAATACATTTCCTAATAAGTTATCCATTTAAGAAAGATAAAACATAAAAACGCAAATTAATAAACAAAGAAGCCACCTAGTCGCGGATGAGGCATGCTCAAGCCAGCCATCTCAAGAGGAAACGCGGATAACATTTTATCCCACGGAAATCTAGGAATATGAGAAAATGATAGCTTGAACTGAGAAAGATTGGAAATTTTCGGTTTCAACACAGAGCAAAAAGGCCCTGGAACCGTTCGACAGTTAAAGCCTTGCCCAGATCTGTCGCGGACCAAAAACCACTTGTATTTCCAATTCGGCTTACTAGACAACCTCTCCATGTACCTACAACTTGAGTTGCATTGGTAAAATCTTGAATCTTGAGTCCCCTTTTTTAAGGAAAAAACACTGAACATCAACTTCAAAGAGGGAACAACACCGATCTCCTTGCATCTCATAATAAAACTGGTAAAAAACATCCAACCATTAGGAACGATCTGAGCAGGGCTCAAGTTATATTCCTCCAAAAACTTCGAGAAAAAAGGATGTAGAGGAAGTTGGAAGCCCTGAGATAAGCTAGCTGCATATACGACTAAACAATCTTCATAAGCGTCCAAACAACCACCCCCTTCCTCGGGAAGACAGAATTCAACACCCGCTGGCCATGGGAAGACTTGCGAGAGAGCGTCAAGATCTTCAAAGTTCAAAAGAGTAGTACAACCCCTCAATTTACTCACAGGGGACCTCCACGAATGAACCCTTTCAGGCACAACTGGTGGACGACTGGTTGGAGGTGGAAGAAGTTTGAAATCTCCCAGGAAAAGACAAGTATCTAGATCCCCTAAGTCATATACTGGGGTGTCCAGGTCACTCAAGTTCTCCTTAGAACGGATTACCTTTGGGCTTTCTGCTAAAACAATTGGAGGAAGCTCATAAGGAATCCAAACCTCCTCCGACCCTTGATCCGCCGACTGAGATACAGACGAAGTCCCCGCGTCCACAGAAGAACTAGCACCTGAATCATCCACAGCCTTTGGATTTTCATCTTCCGCGCATTCCTTCGAAGAAGAAGAAACTGAGTAAGGTGAAGAATAGTAATCAGGGTCAGAACGCTTCCGGCGCCTTGTCACCTTAATAGGACTACCAGTAGGACCAACTCGATCCGGGATAGACGCGGATGTGGAAGAAGATGACTCCGACAAGGAATCATCAGAGTTGGAAGAGGAACTCCCAGAAGAGGAAGAAAGTGTCTCTGGGGACGGACGCGCTTGAGAGGATGAAGCAACGCCACTCCTCCATCCTTCATCCCTCTCAAAATCTTCTAGCGAATCACGCTCCTTGTTGAGATTAGCCATTTCTAAAGAAACTAGAAGAAAATTGTACGAAGTTTTACTCACACAAAGTAAAATCTCATCCAAAAAACACATTCGGAGACAATTTCACACCCAAGTCTACGATCTAAACGTCAGGAAATCAAAAAACTCAACAGAGAAAACTCAAGAACAGCCTAGAACAAGAAAAAATACCTTGAAGAAGTTGAAGAAAACCACCGGAAACCTCGAGCAAATAACCGGAACCCTAGAAAACCGCCGCCGGAAAACCAAGATAAGGATAAGGATTAAATTTCTGGAGAAGTAGAAGAAGACAAGTGTTGGGTGAAAAAGAAAACGGAACGGGGTAACTTATAGGAAAATTACTGACGTTTAGACTTCCAAGCATAAATGGGCCCAATGGGCCCAAATTGGGCCATAACCCGAAAGAGGAAAGGCCCACCAACCCTAAATCAGAACAATAGCGGTAACAAAGCTACAGATGTTTACATTTTTATCGATCCGCGTCAATCCCTAGACGTAATCAACACGGCCCGAGGAGCTGTGACTAAACCAATATTGGAAACATCTGTTAGGATATAAAAATAAAGTAAAGAGCGCCAACCAATTGACAAAAAACAAACAAGAAAATCATATTATCATCATCCGCGGACAAAGGTCCAAAAAACTCACTCAAATACGGTCATCCGCGGATGAAAAAGAGCAGACACGTGGCAACCATGCCCACACCCCACGAGTATAACACGTGTTGAATGTTGAAAACCACGTGGCACAACACACAAGGATGTCCAGGATCTATAAATAGGAGAAACCTCATAAGAGCAGGAGGAATTTTTGGGAAAAGAGGGAGAGAAGAGGTCGGATATCGGAACGGTGAACTCAGAGGAAGAAAGAACTAGAAGTGATCATACGCGTGGAAAAAGAACCTGTTGAATAGAAAAATCTGTACTGTTCACTGCGCCGAACTCCGCGGACGAAAACCGTGTTCGTCTTTAGTGTAAATTTCTATTAAGGAAAAGACTATCGTTAATAGATTTCAAGACATTCAAGAACGACAGGTAAACGAACCAAGTTTCCAAATTGTCCAGAAAAAACTCGATAAGGGAACAGTCCTTCATGCTTAGCTTAGGTTGATTTTCCGCGGCACAGGTTGGGCCGCGTCGATTCTTTCGTCGCGGGTCAGGTAAGTCCATTGGGAAGTTTAGTCATTTCGCCAGGACGGTTCCCGGTCCCCACTAAAAATGGTGGCCTCCTTAGATCGTGGCTTTTTCACATGTATTTTTGGACGGAGGTAGTATCAAGTTATTATTTTTGTATGTTTTTTTTTTGGGTCAACCGGGGGGCAAAGCACCAAATTTTATTAAGCTAATTAGCAGTACCGGTAGAACCGGTTAGTAAGAATTCAGGAAAATAAAGAGGCCAAGACATAAATGAGTCCCAATTCGGTGTACTACTGCACCATCAATTTTCTTTTCTCCTCACAAATTTTAATTTTAGGGAAAAAACAATTAATTAGGTTGAGGGTGGACCCACATGAGGGGACAATCTTTACCACTCATCTATTTTTTAATGGTTATGATTTTTTTAACTTCACCGTACAGTACTTGAGGGGAGCCAAATCCGACATAAATACATGAAAATTGACATCAAAGGCGATCCCTTCATTAGCCAAGGCATCCGCCTCTTTATTCGCTCGTCGTCGTATGTGCTGGACCACCACTGTCCAGTTCGCCCAGTTGAGGAGCTCCCTGCATTGTAACGCCAGATTGTGATGGGCGTGTGTGGAGTTTGCTCGTTGATCAGCATTATGTACGCTTCAAAGCAATCCAGTTCCAGTACCAGCTGCGAAAACCCCAATTCCTTTGCCATCTTCAAGCCATACAAGGTTGCTCTCAATTCAACCTCAAGGGCTCGTGTTGAGAGAATGA
Organism: Persicaria maculosa; assembly: GCA_963922045.1. Lineage (NCBI taxonomy): Eukaryota > Viridiplantae > Streptophyta > Magnoliopsida > Caryophyllales > Polygonaceae > Persicaria > Persicaria maculosa. Next base: position 67,933,968 of record OY998259.1, on the reverse strand, counting down.
AAGATGTGAAGGGAGATCAAAAGAGTCTCACATCGATAATATTAAACGAAAAAGCCTTAGTATATAAGCTAGTGGGTTACTCATTCTATTGCCAATTGGTTTTAGGATGGAACCGCGGTCAGCTTATGTGCTAGGCTATTAGCGCATGGGCTCACGTGTGCACACGACCTCCGATCCCGAGTCCCAACGGACTTCAGTAGCTCGACAATTTTCGGCTCGGAAGGCAAATGCCCGCAGGAACTCCTCCTCAGCAGTGCGGAAAATCCCGCCACCCCCCTGCAGTTCCTGAGTTGCCTTTCGAGGCACCATTGGTGTTAAGCTTTAACCCAACCCTGGAGGAGACCAAAGAGTCGGCGGACTGGGCTTCCCACTCCCTGTCAGCTCCCTCTTGCTTTCTTTGTCTCAAGTGGGGAAATAAGCAGAGATGGTCCTCCACATCCTTTGTGGCAGAGATTGTAGATCATCATCTCCTTGGAAGACTAAGGTGTTTCTCCATTTCCAAAGCACCCATAGCACCGTGATAAATGATAAAGACTGCGCTTTATCTTTGGGGGTTGAGGACCTGCAGTCCGCATCTAGATCTCCCTCTCTCGGGCGCACTCCCGTAGAAGGTGAATTTATGATTCATGTTCCCCGCACCTTGGGCAAGCTGCGTAATCCGTCATGTGGCGCCTCTGTTTGGACGCATTAGTAAGGATTGCATCGTGCGCCACTAAATAAGTGAAGGTTCTTGCTCTCTGCCAATTGGTTTTAGGATGGAACCGCGCTCGGTTTATGTGCTAGGTTATTAGCGCATGGGCGTACGTGTGCACACGACCTTCGATCCCAAGTCCCAACGGACTTCGGTAGCTCGGCGATTTCCGGCTCGGAAGGCAAATGCCCGCAGAAACTCCTCCTCAGCAGTGCGGAAAATCCCGCCATCCCCTGCAGGTCCTGATTTGCCTTTCGAGGCGCCATTGGTGTTAAGCTTAACCCAACCCTAGAGGAGACAAAAGAGTCGGCGGACTAGGCTTCCCACTCCCTGTCAGCTCCCTTATGCTTTCTTTGTCTCGAGTGAGGAAATAGGCAGAGATGGTCCTCCACATCCTTTGTGGCAGAGATTGTAGATCATCGTCACCTTGGAAGACTAAGGTGTTTCTCCATTTCCAAAGCACCAATAGCACCGTGATAAAGACTGCGCTCCATTTATGGGAGTTGAGGACCTGCAACCCGCATCTAGATCTCCCTCACTCGGGCGCGTTCCCGTAGAAGATGAATTGATGATTCATGTTCCCCGCACCTTGGGCAAGCTGTGTAATCCGTCATGTGGCGCCTCTGTCTAGCCGCATTAGTAAAGTTTGCATCATGTGCCACTAAATAAGCAAAGGTTCTTGCTCTCTGCTGGGCGGGCACTTTCCAGATCGTCTTCCATCCTTTTGAATCTGTCATACCCGCTGTGTTTATGAGTTGCTGGAGTGTGAAGGCTGTAGTGAACCGTCCCGAGTGTGTGTGGCCCCAAAACAGCCTGTCTCTTGCCCCGGGTAAGTTACTTAACTTGGTCGATTCCATACGCATCTTGTCTTCGTCACTCAATAGAGGATTCAGCGTCTCCCAGTTCCAATCCTCATCTTTCCACATCTCTGCCACCGTTGCTCCTATGAGCGTCTCGGGCACCTCCCTCAGCGCACTCTCCTCCAAAGTACCCTCTTTTAGCCACGAATTAGACCAACAGAGAATCGAGGATCCGTCGCCAACACTAGTTCTCAAGCCCGGCGTTAGTACCTCTGCCCCATGAACAATCCCTGACCATTGGTTCGACGACCTCCCATGTTGAACGAACATGTCAATATTCGCCCTTCCATTACAATACTTCCCTCGTATGACCCTACTCCACAGCGTAGTGGGTTCTTGAATCAGTCTCCAACCCAGCTTAGCTAAAACCGCTTGATTAGATTCTCGCATCGGGTGAATACCTAACCCTCCAACAAAAATCGGTGCGTGAAGAACCTCCTTCCATAGGAGATGACAACATCTATGATCAGCAGTGGAGCCCCATACAAAGCCTCGAACCACCTAATCGATTTCATCGCACCCCCCCCCCCCCCGGAAGGTAGGTGGGTTGCATTGCATACTATGTAAGACTCGTCAATACCGATTTGGTTAATGTGATCCAACCGGCCATCGACAGGGTGCGCGTTTTCCATCACTTGAGCTTCATAGTGACCTTCTCCAATAGGGAATTAAAACGACCCCTTGTCATTCGGCCGCTTGCAGTAGCTACCCCAAGGTAGTTTCCAAATTCTATCAAAATTGGCATGTTCAATTCCCCACTGATGTTTCCCTTGACTAATGCCGCCACATTATGTGAAAAAATCACCGAGCTTTTCGCAAAATTTACTCGCTCTCCCAAAGCCTTACAAAAGATGTCCAGACACCTCTTTACCACTCGTCCTTGTTCCGGCGTTGCTTCTCCAAATAACACTAGATTGTCGGCGAAAAATAGATGAGAGAGAGCTACCCCTCCTATTTGTATGGGCATCCAGCTCCATCCTCCACCGCATCTTGGATGATGTGTGACAGAAATTCCATACACAATACAAAAAGATACGGTGATAAGGGATCATCTTGCCGTATTCCTCTCGAAGGTCGGAAGCCTCCCGCCCGCTCACTGTTCCAGAGCACATCCATTCTCTCCATAGAATGGCACCTCATGATGACCCGAATGAGACCCTCCGGAAGCTAAGCCCGTGATAAAATGGTCCTCAAAAAGTCCCACTCGATCATGTCGTATGCCTTTTCAAGGTCTACCTTGATCATCATCCACTTTATTCTTCTCTTTTCAGCCATAGAATGGATTACCTCTTGCACCACAACTATGTTGTCTACAATCTGATGCCCCGGAATGAAGCTTGCTTGGTTTGGTGCGATGAGCTCAGGTAGAATCAGCTTTATGCGATTCACGATCATCTTTTTAGCCACCTTGAATATGACATTCAGCAGTGCAATCGACCTTAGTTGATGGGCTTTCGAAGGGTTCTCTACTTTCGGAATAAGGACCATCAGGGCCTCACTGAAGTCGCCAGGGGCCTGATTGTTGTTGAGCAAATTCAGCATTGTTGCTTTCACCTGCTCTCCGACAATAGTCCAATTTTTCTGATAAAAAATCACAGGGAAATCGTCGGGGTCTAGCGCTTTGTGAGGGCCCATACAATTAAGCGCTCCCCAAACCTCTTCGCCCCTGAATGGTGCGTCTATTGCGACTAACCTTCCTTCGTCAATCTCCGGGAAGGATTTCTGACTCTAGAGGCACACCTGGGCTGGACGTTGATCATTAGACTTGTACAGTCTAGTAAAGAAAGAAACCACCAACTCCTTCAAAGCATCTGGCTCCTCTATCCACACACCCTTATCATTTTGCAAGCCATAAATTTTATTTCTACGCCATCGGACAACGGTCTAGAGGTGGTAGAACTTAGTGTTCGTGTCCCCTTCGAATAGAAAACTTGCTCGAGACTTTTGGTACCATAGTTGTTGTTCTTGATTCAGGACATCCTCCAGTTCCCTTGTGAGAGTATCTTCAAGATTCAAATAATGGTTACAAACTTTTTCCGCCAGCTTGTGTTTCACGCCCTCAATTCTTCTCATTAGCAGATTCTTCCTCCTGAATATATTACCGAAAGTTTCCCTGTTCCAAACGCCAAGTTCCCCTTCAAGATTTTTGAGAGCATCACACGTATCTTTTTCCTTGTTCCACTTTTGATTTTAACCAATCATGGAGGCCATCATGTAACAACCAAGCCGATAGGAATCGGAAAGGTCTGTTTTCAGGCCCCTCATCGTCGGTTCAAGCTCAACCAAGATTGGGTCATGGTATGAGTACGAGGACACGAGGTGAGTCACCGTAGCATCTGGGTATTTCAATCTCCACTTCGGGCAGCAAATTACCCTGCCAAGTTTAGCCATGGTGCGAGTTTCCTCCCGATTTCTCCTCCACCAGGTGAAAGGCGGTCCCGAAAAGCTGAGATCAAGCAGCTGTAGAGAATCAGCTCATTCACGGAACTCCTGAGATGCTTTGTTCGATCCCATCGATGAACGCGAAGATCTCTCGTTTGGGCGCATAGCTGTGTTGATGTCCCCAACTAGAATCCAAGGCTTAGAGTTTGTATCTACAAACTCCAAGAGACTTCTCCATAAGTCTAACCGACGAGCGCGAGTAGGGGCCGCATAAATAGCCGACAATATCCATGGCACTTCCCTTTTCCTATAGATTTCTACCGTAATATGCTAAGGGTGTTGGACCAAGGGGTATACATCAACCACCGAAGTACGCCCCAGCAACCAAATGCTCTTAGCAAAGCCCACAATGTCCATCCGAAGAATGCCATCAAAGTCGATCCTCCGACATACCATGTCCGTTGTCTCTCTACTGATTCGTGGTTCGACCAAAAAAAAGAACCTGTGGATCATGTCTTCTAACAATTTCGCGGATTGCAGCAAGGAAAGCCTCGCTTCCCTCCTCGCTCGTGTTCCAGCCTATAACCTTCAAATTATCCATAAAAAACAAGGTGTTGTGGAGAGCCCTAAATATCGAATCGCTAGACATATTCAATGCTTCTGCGAAGGCATTGGTTGCATCATCGAGATGACGAATCGTCCCAGCAAGTGCTTAGGGTAGGAGTACCCGACAGACTATTGGCTGATTCACCATGTTCTTGGGATGGCAATCCAACTGTGCTCGATTCGCTATGGGAGGGAAGCGGATTAATAAAGGGTTGGTCCGGTGGTTTGGCATTAAAAAGTTTGTCCAGTCTCGAACCTGAACATCCACCACCTGTAGCGGGTTGTTCATTGTCGGGGAAGGGTGGGTTTTGGATGGCTGATTTGTCGGAGTTGGGGTTCGTAGGGTGGCGTTTTGAATGGTCACATGTTGGCTTTACTTCTTGCTTGTTAAGGCTTGGGTAGGGGCTCTTTGTTGGCTTCTTTGTGGCCTCTGTATGGCTTCGTTCGCAACATCCAAGTTCAGCAGGTTCACGTTTTCGAAAGAGAAGGCTTGGGACTGGGTAGCCGGGGTTCTAGGGTTCCTTTGTTTCCTTTTCGTGGTCGTTGATTTATTAACTGCCAAACCGGATTTCGTCAAGGGTCGTTTACTAATCAGCCCGAAAATGTTAGCATTGTTGGGCCTATTTTCTTTATCAATGGATTGTTGAATGGTCATCTCCCCTGCCTTATCTGTTATAAAATTAATCTTGTTCTAATCTTCTTTCCTGATTTTCTGCAAGATCCTATCCTTGTTCGCGAGATTTCCTAGGATTTCTTGATTCTCTTAATCCTCTGTAATCTCTCTCAACACCGCAAATCGCGAGGACTCCGTGATCATCGGCTTACCCTGGGGAACCTTCTTTTCTTTAGCGCCTCTTTTTGGTTCCTAGTTACCTCCCCCCGCCAGCGTAAAGGTCTTCCCCTGGTGAGGACTCATCAGCGAGACAGTGCTTCCACCCTCCATGTTCTGTTCTTGTTGCACTCTTACTTCTTTGTTCCCCTAGCGTCTGATTCCCGGCTTTTTTACCTGCACCCACCATAGATGTCCTCTGTGAGACCTGCTTGAGCAGCATTCGTTTCAGTGGCTTCAGGCATCGGATTATCCTTTCCCACATCTTTTTCACAAGCCTCAGAATTGTGACCGACCTTTTCCGCATTTGAAGCACAACATTCTCAGCCCTTCATATTGTATTAGCCAAACCCTACCATCCAAACGGAATTTTGACAGGTGAGGCTTTGTTAGATCGATCTCGACGCTCAACCTTGTAAACTACCCTCTTTCGGCCATAGCCGTGGTATTGTCTATCCGGATGACTTTCCCGATCTTCTGCCCCACCATTCTAAGGAATCTTGGGTCGAAATACTCATAATGCAGACATGGAATTCGTACCCACACTGTCAACTTTGTAATTCTCTCAATACTAGCATCGAACTTCGGAACCCATCGTCGAATTGTGAGATAGTTATCCCCAATCATCCAAGGACCTTCCAACAGAACGTGATCATAGTCTGCTTGGTTCGAGAATCTCGCAATGAAGAAGTCATTGCCTAAGTCAATCAGCGAGAATGGAGCCTTCAACCCCCATTTCTGTGATAATCTCCTATGTAGTTGCATGTATCCTGGGCCCTTGTCGAACATCTTTATTATTAGTGTGACATAGTATGTCCTTCCATGGCCAACATAGCTCTTCCTTCTCCTTTCTATTGAGCGTGATAGTCGAGCACATCGGATCATCCTCTTCGGGGGGGAGGGGGGGTGGGGAATGTCACCCATAGCTGTGTAGTCCAACTCACTTTTCTGGAAGGTGGCTTTTGAACAAAAATGCACGATAATCGTACAACACATTTTAATTGGGTTTTAATATTTAAGTTCGACCCCTTTTGGTTACCCTCTTGATTCGAAGTTGTACTAACACCAAGACTTGAGTGGTTTTGGTGATTTGGGCTGCACCTGAATTTTAACGGGTTGCCTACATATCTCTTGGAAGAGAATCAAGCCTTACGTAGTTTAGAGTATTTGGAGTTTTGTGTTTAGTTTGATTTGGATTTGGTTTTATGTTTTCTTGTATGCATCAGAGAATGAAGTTCAAACCCACCTTCTAGGAAGGGTAGCTCGAACAACACTCCACCCGAGTAACTTGAGTCCACCTTCTCGGAAAGGTAACTCTAGTAACTCGTTCATCATTTGCATAGAAAACAGTTTGACTTTGAGGTGGAGTTGAATTTGAAATTTGACTTGAGTTGTGACTTCGAGGTCAATTTGAGGATTGTGGAATTTGATTTTTGATTTTTAGGTATGGCTAAACTCTACGAGCAAAAGCTTTGTATCGAGTTAGAGTAGACACTTTGGGCTTTGATGAAAATTTGATATTTGGGATGACTAGAGTCAACATATGATTTTGAGGAGATTTGATGAAATGTTTGGGTATGACTGAACTCAGTGAGAATTTGATTTACACTGAGTCTCCTACGTATCATTTTAGACGGAATCAAATCACCCGTAGTTCTTTAACGAACCAATTTAATTTGTTTGGTTTTGACCTCATATTCATTTAAAAGGAATTTGGAGGTTGACGACTGTAGCCAATAAATTTTTAGGATTTAACATCGAGTTACCTACGTAGCCGATATGAGCCGTCAAGTCTTTACGTAGTTCTGTCGTGAACCAATTTGATTTGAATTTGGGATGGGTGACTGAATCCGATGTATGTTGAATTTGACACCGGATTTCCTACGTAACTCATAAAAGAGTATCAAGTCCTTACGTAATTCTTTTTTAGAACGAATGATTTATTTTGATGGGATTTAACCTCATACTCATGTAAAAGTGAATTTTAGATGTTGACGACTATACCCGATGTATTTTCAAGATTTAACACCGGGTTACCTACGTAGCCGATATAAGGCGTCAAGTCTTTACGTAGTTCTGTTTTTACCGAGTTTATATTTGGTAAAACATGATTTGAGGTTTGGACTTCGTTTTTATTGAAGCCAGTTTTTGAGATTGACCCACTGAAATAAATCGGCAATGGAATTGTTACGGGTTTAATCTTATAATTTTATTAAACCCAAACTCCAATTTGTGCCAAGTGTAATTTTTTAGTGGGTTGATTTCATGATTAAGCAAATTGCTTTTTAAACAAGTTTTTGAGTTGCTGTATGCATTTAAGCAAATTAGGAACCCATTTTGAATTTCCAGCCCATTCACTAGTCACTAATCCAACTCAACCCATTTTTTTTTTTTGATACAAGGCAAGATTTTGGGTGGTGTCAGACCCTACTGATCCACCACCCAATGGCGTCCTTATGGACAAGAGCAAGAAGCTCTGGATGAGAAGCAATCGACCCATAAACCTGTCGCAGGCGAAGATGTGCTGCTTTGTCCGCCACTTGGTTGACTTCCCGGAAAACGTGGGTGATAGTAAAAAACTCGAAGGATTGGAGCAAAAGAAGAGCATCGGCGATCACCAAATCAATCTCCCAAGGACACTTCCAACTCTCTTTGATTGAGTTGATAACCGAAAGACTATCCCCTTCCACTTCAATATTCGAGATACCCATCTCTAACGCAGCAGACAGACCCATCCGAAGGGCCAAAGCTTCCGCCATCAAAGCAGAAACAGAACCACACAATAAGGCGTTGCAAGCCTGGACACTACCATGGTGGTCTCGAATAACAAAACCCGCCGCTACATCTCCTGTGGAAAGTTTCGACCCATCAAAATTGATCTTGAAATATCCATCCATGGGTTTCTTCCAACGAAGATTCTTTTTCTTCCTTAGTTGGGGTACACTTACAGGTTTCGTTCTTTCCATTTCTTCCCAATGAAGTTTCTTTGATTGGTTCCTATTTTGTAGTTGGAGTCTTAAATATCCTTCGTGTTGTTGATCGTTCATGTAGTTTTGATCGTCCAATACTACTTTATTTCTTATTGTCCATAAACTCCACCAAATCAAAGCTAACGAGGTTGTTTGAGATTTAGCGAGACCGGAGAATATTTCCGTTGCAACTTGTTTCATATTTTTGTTGGTCGTGTCCACCCTTCGAATTTTTGTTTCAATGTTTCTATCAAACTTTCCAATAAGCTCAAGAGAGTGGGTGCATTTTGTAAACAAGTGTTCTGCGTCTTCAACCAAATGGTTGCAAAAAACACAAGGGAGAGGCACTGTCACACTCTTTTTAGCAAGTCGTTTCTTCGTTGGGATTCCATTCATCACTAGTTTCCATAGAAAAATTTTTACTTTCGGAAAACAATCCATTTTCCAAATCCATGCAATTTCGCTTTCCGGGAGTCTGTCCTGTCCTATTACCATTTCTAAGGCAGTTGATGTAGAGAACCAGCCGTTGCGACTGGATTTCCAGTACAATCTATCTTCAATTTCATTCATCGGAATTTGTATGTTTAGAATTTTGCTTATGATGTTCTGCAGAAGTATCTTCCTTAATTCTTCAACTTTCCATTTTTTATCAGGTCCTATATATTGTTCCACCTTCTCTTGTTCATTAATTGAGTCGGTTGAAATACTTTTTCCTAATAGTTTCTCTCCTACAATCCACTCGTCTTTCCAAAATTTAATTGTTTTCCCATTCCCTACTTGCCAAATCAACCCTTCACAAAATTCATTTTTAATTTCCATTAGTTTCTTCCATTGCCAAGATGTTTGTTTTCTTTTTTCATATTCCCATAATGTTGCATTTTTCATGTATTTTTCTTTAATTATTCTGACCCAAAATGATGCGGGACCATCTTCTACACCTCCGAACACGCCAATCATATTAGGAGACGGACCTATAACTCGAGCCCAAGCCAAGAAGTTGCAGAGAGACTCATTCATGTTTGTGAGTCATGCGTTATTCTCGAGCACGGTTCAACTCCCGGAGCCTACCTTGAAGACCTATATGTGTATAGGGGTGCTTGAGGCCGAGCCACCTTCGGCTTTCCAGGGCCGAATTTCATTAGAGTTCTACCTTTTTTATTTCCTATTTTAGCAACTTTCCTACTTAAGCTATTTTAGGAAACTATTAGGGTTATTTTATTAATTTTTCTAAGTTAATATTTTTATTGTTTTTATTAATATTTTCGGCCAAAATAGCCTTCTAGGGTTTATATTAGCCGGCCTCCCTTGTAGAACATTTTTCACATCTTCCATTATTCAGAAATACAGACTTTACGTGAAACACAAGTGTGAGAAAGTCAATCGATTCGAAGCGTTGCTCATCGATTGCACAATTGGTTCTTGATCTTGCTTGGTTTGCTTTGAGTTCATCAACCTCGCGAGAGCTTGGTGTTTGGTTCCTACCCTCTTAGGAGGCCTGGGGTCTTTGCCTCGTTCTATTTTAGTTCGAATCACCCTTCTATCGGTCTTTCTATTGCTTTTAATCGAGTCCGTAGTTGCTGAATTTTTGAGTCTTTGTTCTTGTTCTTGAGTCTTTGCTTCCGTTCTTATCTTTGAGTCTTGATTGTCGAAGATCGGGCCATCCTACGGCTAACCCCGTATCAAATTGGTATCAGAGCTTTGGTTTCCGACATCAAAAGTTGTGTCTTTTGTTTTCCCTAAACACAAAACCTACAAAAATAGAGTCTTTCTTTGTTCTTGGTTTTTGCTTCTTGCAAAATTGATTTTGATTATTATTAACTCTTGTTTGTGATTGTTGTGTTGCACTTTAGCCCAAACACAGCCTAAAGTCGAGACCATCCTTTGCAAGCCGAGAAGAACAGTGTTCGACATAAGCCCTCCTAGTCGATTTCGGCATCTCCTAGTCGAAGTCGGCCGGCCTAGTTGCTCCACAAACCCTAGTTTGCTTGCTTGCTTCTATCTTTCCTATCCTTGATATATCTATTTTCTTGCCTTATTTAATTGCTGAAATTTGTGGTAGATTATTTCCTAATTGTCTATCATAGATTATACAAAGGCTTACATAGATATACTTTCCATAGTTAGCCAAACCTCAACTATATATATTTCATTAGGGCTACATATTTTATTTCATTCACCTTATTTTCTAAAGTTTCGAGTCCTCTTGTTTCATAGAATAGTTTTCTTGCATTAGTAAAAAAAAAAACAGTCTGAATATTTAAAAAAAAATATTTACATTCAAGCTTTGACCTATGAGGATAAAATTCACTAGGGGCAAAAGTAGCTTCAAAAAAAAAAAGGATTGTATCTAGTGCAAGAAAGCTTAAGGACTAATTTGGTGAATTTGTTATAGCCCTAGTCGACAACCTTCAAACACATACCTCCCAAGCCAAAAAAAAAAAAAAATTTAACCCCTACCTTGCAACTACAACATTCTTACTAAGGGTTAAATCAAAAAGAGGTAAAGTTCCAAGTGTCTCCTTTGTTTTTTTTTCCTTTGTTTCTTTTCTTACTTTGTCCCTGTCGAGTACTGTTTGGCCATATCGATTTCATCAAGGCCCTGTCGAGTGATCCTCCTTGCTTGTGTGCCCATATCGACTCCACTATAGCCTGTGTCGAGTAGCCTTTGCAAGTGTCGAGTACTGCAGAAGCCATACCGAGTACTCCCTTGTTGTGTCGAGTCCACCTGGCCATTGTCGAGTAAGTTCCACCCACATACCGAGTCGGTCCTTGACATATCGAGTCGACACCTAGCCATACCGACTCGATAGTTGCTCTCTGTTGGTTTTCTGCCGAGTCACATACCGAGTCGACAGTACCACATACCGAGTCGATACTTCCAAGTACCGACTCGATACTTTGCCACTGTTGGAAATTTTCGTGTCTTGTTTCTTGCCCTTTCTCTTGTTCTCTTACCTTGCATTGTTAAGTCCTTGCTTGAGTGTTGATTTGCCCAAAGCGGATTGCCCCAACAAGCTTGTCATACCAATTAGAGAGAAGAGTGCGAGTGAAACACTTGCGAGATTGTTTATATTTTGCTAATCTTGACATAGTTCCATGTTTGTCTTTATTTGCAATGTCTCAGCAGGTTAACAATGGAAACAATGCCAACAATGGCAACAATGAGAACAACTCCACCAATGCTTCTACCTTGCAACCCGAATTGGTAGCCATTCTCAATGGCATCAATCAAAATTTGGCGGCTTTGGGAGCAAGGATAACGGTTGTGGAGTCTAGATCAACGGGTTCTAATAACCTTGGTAGTCAAGGTAATCAAAGGCATGACGAGACGCCTAACGATGAAAGGGAATTCCGAAATCCTAACCCTCCTCCTAACCCTAATTTCAATAATCCTATTTTTGAAGAGAACAACTCTCCACGAGGGGAGAGAAATGGTAGAAATAACAGATTTGTTAATGCGCAGGGGCAAGAACAGGGAAGAGGAAGAGGTCGTGGCTTCCAGGAGGAGTTCTACTACTCGGAGCGTGACGATGACTTCCAAGAGGAGGACTATTGGGATCAGCGGCCGAGGTGGAACGACAGAGGAGGACATTACCAATATCGTGAGCCTAGAGACCCTGATCAGGACGGCATAGGTAAGGTAAAGGTAAAAATTCCTTTCTTTGATGGTAAGACAGATCCAAATGCATATATAGACTGGGAAACTAAAATGGAACAAATCTGGAACTGTCACAATTTTTCTGAACCTAAGAAAGTTCAATTGCCTTCTTTAGAATTTCAAGGGTTTGCTCTTATTTGGTGGGATAATGTGGTTAAGGAAAGAAGACGAGCTCTTGATGTGCCTATCGCGTCTTGGAACCAATTGAAAAGTGTATTTTTGGCTTCCAAGAGTACATTTTTGGACAAGTAGGGGTAGACACATGGCTCGATTGAGCCTCCTTATCTAGCTCACCTTTACTTACCTTCCGCTTCTCAATCTCATCAGCCACCTGGGTTGGCGTCATAGGCTTGAGAACAACATTTTTGCCCTGGAAAGTAAAGGAATACCTGTTAGTAAAACCATCATGCAAGACCTTACGATCAAACTGCCAAGGACGACCTAATAAGATATGACAGGCTTGCATAGGCACAATATCACATAGCACATCATCTTCATAATGTCCTAATTTGATATGCACTTTGACTTGCCTATTCACTTTCAAATTACTGCAGTCAATCATCCAATGCAATCTATAAGGCCTAGGATGCTGAATAGTAGGAAGTTGTAATTTATCAATCATCTCTTGACTAGATAAGTTACAACAACTTCCCACATCAATGATCACATTAACCACTTTACCCTTAACTAAGCATCTAGTATGAAACAGATTCTCACGTTGATTGTCATCACATGGTGCAGGAACAACACTTAAGACTCTCCTAACAATCAGTGATTCTCCATGTTCATAATCAATGCCATCATCATCTTCATCATCATAAGTAAGCAAGTTAAGGTTATGATCATTATCATTAGCATGCTCTTCATTTTCATCACAAGAATTGTCAGACACATATTCACCCAAGTGATTAATCATGAGAGTTTTCTTATTGGGACAATCCTTCATAGTATGACCTCTACCCTGAGATTTAAAGCACACAATGTCCCTAGATCTAGTAGTAGAGGTGTTAGGATTACTCCTTTTGGAGCCATATGTCTACCCCTACTCGGCCTACGGGTGTATTTTTGGCTTCCAAGAGTACATTTTTGGACGAGTTTGCGGATGGGGAAACAACCCTCATGCTCCTATGCAAAGGTTTGAATATGTTGAGTGAGAAGCTTAGAGCTACCCTCCCTCCTCGCATCCTATCTCTTATTGAAGAGTATAAGGATGTTTTCCCCGAGGACATACCAGCAGGTCTACCCCCTGTCAGAGGAATTGAGAATCAAATCGATCTCATTCCAGGGGCTGCGTTGCCTAATAGGCCTGCTTATAGAATGAATCCCACTGAAACCCAAGAGGTTCAATCCCAAGTCCAGGAATTGTTGGACAAGGGATACATTAGGGAAAGTTTAAGTCCATGTGTTGTGCCTGTGTTTTTAGTGCCTAAGAAAGATGGTTCTTGGAGAATGTGTGTAGACTGTAGGGCAATTAACAACATAACTGTGAAATATCGCCATCCTATACCCCGCTTAGATGACATGTTAGATGAGTTGCATGGTTCTTCTATCTTCTCTAAAATGGATTTAAAAAGCGGATACCATCAGATTAGGATGAAGGAAGGTGATGAATAGAAAACAGCCTTTAAGACAAAATTTGGACTCTATGAATGGTTGGTTATGCCTTTTGGCTTGACTAACGCTCCTAGTACTTTCATGAGATTAATGAACCATGTGCTTAGAAATTTCATAGGTAAATTTGTTGTCGTGTACTTTGATGATATTCTTGTATATAGCGAATCTCCTAAGGAACATGAAGCACACTTAAGGGAAGTACTTTCTACACTTAGATTAGAACACTTGTATGCCAATCTTAAGAAATGTGAACTTTGTAATGATCAAGTGTCTTTTCTGGGTTTTATAGTGAGTTCAAGCGGATTGTGAGTCGACGATGCTAAGATCAAGGCAATCTAGGACTGGCCGACACCTACCAATATCGGCCATGTGAGGAGTTTCCAGGGACTAGCGAGCTTCTACCGACGTTTTGTGCGCGGCTTCAGCTCCATCATAGCCCCTCTCACAAAGCTCACAAAGAAGCGGTGTGAGTTCAAGTGGGGTCCAGCTCAGGAGAAGGTGTTCTGCAAGCTCAAGGAGAAGCTCACTCATGCACCATTACTGGCTCTGCCTGATTTCACTCGGCCTTTCGAGGTTGAATGTGATGCTAGCGGAGTTGGGATTGGAGGCGTCCTCATGCAAGAAGGTAAGCCTATCACCTTCTTTTCTGAAAAGTTAAAAGGTGCATGTCTTAATTACTCTACGTATGACAAGGAACTTTATGCATTGTTTAGAGTCCTTAAGACATGGTCCCATTACCTTTGGCCTAGAGAGTTTATACTTAGGACTGATTATGAATCTCTAAAACATTTTAAGAGCCAAGATAAACTTGATAGGAGGCATGGTAGATGGATGGAATTTATTGAGACATTTCCTTATGTTATAAAGTATAAGAAAGGGAAAGACAATGTGGTTGCTGATGCTTTATCTAGGAGACGTGTCCTTTTGACCACTTTGGATTCTAGAGTCTTAGGCTTTGTATACATTAAGGAATTGTATGTTCATGATGCTGATTTTGGAGAAGTTTTTGGAAAGTGCCTAGATAAGGGTCCTACCGACAAATTTTATATCTTTGATGGATTCTTATTTAGGAAAGACCAAGTGTGTATCCCTAGGTGTTCTCTTTGGTTATTATTGGTGAATGAAGCCCATAGTGGAGGTTTAATGGGTCATTTTGGGAGATATAAGACCTATCATACACTTAAGTCGCACTTTTATTGGCCACATATGCTTAGGGATGTGGAACATTGCCTTAAGAGATGTATTGACTGTTTAAAGACCAAGTCTAAGCTTATGCCCCATGGTTTGTATACCCCACTGCCGATTCCCTCTGCCCCTTGGGAAGATATTTCTATGGACTTTATTGTTGGGTTACCTAGAACTAAGAAGGGGAGGGATTCTATCTTTGTGGTGGTAGATAGGTTTTCTAAGATGGCTCACTTTATAGCATGCCATAAGACTGATGATGCTACAAATGTTGCGAATTTGTTCTTTAGGGAAGTAGTTAGGTTGCATGGTGTGCCTAAGATAATTGGGAGTGATAGGGATGTTAAGTTTCTTAGTCATTTTTGGCGGACTTTATGGAATAAATTGGGAACTAGATTGTTATTCTCTACCTCTAGTCACCCCCAAACAGATGGCCAAACTGAAGTGACCAATAGGACCTTAACCACTATCCTTAGAGCCATTTTAAGGAAAAATTTAAAGCTTTGGGAAGAAGCCTTACCTCATGTGGAGTTTGCTTACAATAGGACAATGCATTCCTCAACTAAAATAACTCCTTTTGAATGTGTATATGGTGTTAATCCACTATCCTCATTTGATCTTACTCCATATCCTATGAGAGAGAATGAGTCATTTGACGCAGGTAAGCATGTGGAGTTCGTCAAGGAGCTACATGAACAGACGCGTCAGCAGCTCTTGCCGAAGGCTGAGTACAACGCCAACAAGGCCAACAAGGGGCGCAGATTGGTGACGTTCCATCCTGGGGATCTAGTGTGGGTGCACCTGAGGAATGAGAGGTTTCCCCATGAGCGGAAGAGCAAGCTAGCTCCACGAGGAGATGGACCTTTCAAGGTTCTGGAGAAGGTAGGCGACAATGCCTACAAGCTGGAGCTTCCTGGAACATATGGCGTGAGTGCTACCTTCAACGTCGCGGATCTCATTCCATATCTTGCCGTAGACGAGGACTTGGATTCGTGGTCGAATCCTTTCCAAGAAGGGGAGGTTGATGCGGGACCATCTTCTACACCTCCGGACACGCCAATCATATTAGGAGATGGACCTATGACTCGAGCCCGAGCCAAGAAGTTGCAGAGAGACTCATTCATGTTTGTGAGTCATGCGTTATTCTCGAGCACGGTTCAACTCCCGGAGCCTCACTTGAAGACCTATATGTGTATAGGGGTGCTTGAGGCCGAGCCACCTTAGGCTTGCTAGGGCCGAATTTCATAAGAGTTCTACCTTGTTTTATTTCCTATTTTAGCAACTTTCCTACTTAAGTTATTTTAGGAAACTATTAGGGTTATTTTATTAATTTCTCTAAGTTAATATTTTTATTGTTTTTATTAATATTTTCGGCCAAAATAGCCTTCTAGGGTTTATATTAGCCGGTCTCCCTTGTAGAACATTTTTCACGTCTTCCATTATTCAGAAATACAGACTTTGTGTGAAACACAAGTGTGAGAAAGTCAATCGATTCGAAGCGTTGCTCATCGATTGCATAATTGGTTCTTGATCTTGCTTGGTTTTCTTTGAGTTCATCAACCTCGCGAGAGCTTGGTGATCCTGGTAATCACATGTCCCCTCCTTGTGCCTCCAAGTTGTCCGCTTGGTTGTGTAAGGTTGTAGAGGCGGGCTTTATAGTCGTTGGTATTTGGTTCCTACCCTCTTCGAATCACCCTTCTATCGGTCTTTCTATTGCTTTTAATCGAGTCCGTAGTTGCTGAATTTTTGAGTCTTTGTTCTTGTTCTTGAGTCTTTGCTTCCGTTCTTATCTTTGAGTCTTGATTGTCGAAGATCGGGCCATCCTACGGCTAACCCTGTATCACAAAAATTATTTGGTTCAGCCAAGAATTTCCATAATAACTTCATTTGAAGTGCTTTATTCATTTCTTTGGATTTATTTAGTCCTAAACCACCGTATTTCTTTGGTTTGCATATTTTATCCCATCCTATCAATGGCTTATAGTTTATGTCCTTATTCCAAAAGAAAGATATGTTAATTTTGTCTAATTATTTGTGTGTGTCCGCTGGGAGTCCAAAACTTTGCATCACATAGTAAGGTTTGGTCGCAAGATTTGTTTTAATCAGAACAGCTCTACCTTGTTGCGAAAGTGAGTTTGCCTTCCATTGTGTCAGTTGAGATTTTGTCCTTTCCACAGTATCTTCAAACGTGTTCCTGTTTACTTTTCCGTTTATAATAGGGCACCCTAAGTATTTTTCAAGTACAATATGGTTGGTGATATGAAGTATACTTTGAATATTCTGTTTCTGTTGGTTCGTTACCCCTGAAGTTACTTGAAAAGCTGATTTCTGAAAATTTACTTTTTGTCCCGATATGCTACAATATTCATCAATGATTTTTTTCACTTGGGTGCATGATTCTGGGCTTGCTTTGGCAAATATCATGATATCGTCTGCGAAAGAAAGAAATGGTATCCTGGTTCCTGATTTAGTTATCTCAAATCCTATCGTCTTTCTTGACTCATCACTTGTCATTTGTAGTTTCCTTGCAAGTATTTCAGCTCCAATCACAAAAAGGAGCGGGGAAATTGGATCACCTTGTCTAAGTCCCTTCTCTGGTCGGAAAACATCTGTTGGTCCATCGTTAACAAGAATGAAAAAAGAGACGGTTTTCACGCATTCTTCAATCCAAGAGATGAATCTTGAGCAAAAACCGAATCTTTTTAGAACTTGGAAGAGGAAATCCCATTCAACCCCATCATAAGCCTTTTCCATGTCTAACTTTACTGCTATCCAACCCTCTTTGCCTTTTCTTGATTTGAAAGAGTGAAAAATTTCGTGTGCATTAAGAACATTGTCTTGTATTGCTCATTTTGCTACAAAAGCCCCTTGTAATGGGTGTATGATCTTTTCTAGAACAATTTCAATCTATCCGCTATAATTTTGGCAATTGTTTTATAGATTGTAGAGCACAAACTTATTGGTCTATAGTGGTTCATGGAACTTGGGTTTTCACATTTTGGGATAAGTGAGATAAAAGTCTGGTTGATCTGTTTCAGGAGCTTTCCAGAATGGAAAAAACTTTTAATCGCTCTAATAACATCGGGTCCAACTATATCCCAATATTTTTGATAAAACTCTGCTATCATCCCATCTGGTCCTGGTGATTTATTTTTCCCAATTTCAAAAATCGCTTTTTTAATTTCTATATTTGTTATCGGTTTTACCAACATTTCATTATCAATTGTAGAGATTTCTGAATCGATTAAATGAAGGTACTCATTGAGTAACTGTGTGTTAATGTTGGTTTTTTTATATCTCCTTTCGAAGTTTGTTTTAATTTCTTTTGCTATGTTCTCCTCTCCTATAATCTTGGTCCCTTCTGCCGTTGTTATTTCTCTTATCGTTTTTCTGTTTCTCTTTCCTGTAGCTATCTTATGGAAGTATCCTGAATTCGTGTCTACAAGTTTGAGGTGCTTAGTTTTCGCTCTTTAATTCCAGTAAATCTTATGGTACTCAAGAATTTTTTCTTTTTTGTTTAGTAGTCTAGTTTGCTTCAAGCTGGTTTGTGTATCTTGTGTTCTGGCATTTTGTTTTTGAATTTGAATCAGATTGTCATCAATTTCTTTGAGCTGTCTGAAAATGTTCCCAAAAGACTTCCTACTCCACTCTTTAGAAAGACGTTTGAGAAGAAACGTTTTCTTAACAAGCTTAAACATGTAAGATCCTGAGATGTTTACTCGCCAAGCTTGTTTGACAATGTTTCTATAATCATTTCTACTCAACCAAATTTTCTCAAACCAAAATGGCTTGCCTTTATAGTTGTTGTCTAATCGAAGTTCAAGGGATATTGGACAATGATCCGAAGACTTGAATGCATGATTTGTTGTAGCAATTTCAGGAAACCATTGCAAGATTTGAGAGTGGACTAGTACTCTATCAAGTTTTTCATATATGTTATCTATATCTGTTTTATTTTTGCGCCATGTAAAATCATTCCCTAGCGTCGGAATTTCCATAAGTTCACAATTGTTCATGAAATCTTAAAGTCGGTTGAATCTATTTTGGTTAGGCGTGTTTCCACCCCATTTCTCACTAACGCTCTGTATTTCATTCAGATCCCCAAGAACAATGCATGGGAGATTGATGTTACTAATATAACTTGTGAGTTTATTCCAAAATTCATTTTTCTCCCTTTCGTTGGGTGGAGCATAGACAAACAAAAGGGCTAGATCCATATTTTGACTTGGGATCGAGAGTTTAAACGAGATAAATCTTTGGTCTTTTGAAATGAGATCTATTGTTTCGTTGTGTAATTGGTAGCTTTTCCATAACACACGGATTCCACCCAATCTTCCAATCGCTAGAACCCACTCAATTGAATCAAAGCCATGTTTTTTCCAAATTTTCTCCTTTGGTTGTCGCTCTGTTCTAGTTTCCATCAATGCCAGCATTTGTATGTTTTGAATCTTACAAAAATTGTCAACCTCTATCCATAGATTCCTACGATCAATTCCACAACAGTTCCAAGAGCTAATCTTCATTTATACTTTTTATTATAAATTGGGGTCTCTTTCTATGTTGTTTTCTCAGCTTGCTTAAAGCTTGCTTGATCGGTTCCTTATCTTTCTCTGAAAGGAGCGAAGGACCATTGGATGCGTTAAAGGGTAAATTCTTTTGTCGGTTGGGTTTGTTCATGTGACACACAAGGTAGACACAATTGGGTTCATATATCCATACAAGGAAAAAGCTAGCCATACTAGCACCAGTAAAGATAATATAGAAAACCAAAGGGTCGTACGGGTTGAAAAAGCAAGAGAATGCATAACTGGAGTCATGAGAGACGTTGTGTTGAAAGGCTATCGTCATTTTCACTTTGTTCATTTGATCTATTTGTAATTGTTCCTCCGAGCATTTAGCTAGATCATATGCATTGTCAGTTTTCTCCGCATCAGGACACTTGCAAATCTTCAAAGCAAAAGGAAGATTTGTGCAGGGTTCAATTTTATTTGGTCGAGGATTCCTTTTTGTCATGGAAAGCTTCCAAATAACAAGGCAATCAAAGCAAATTCATTTAATCTTAATTATAAATTCCACTTTCAAGGCTGCATACAATCCAATATACAGTCTCATCACAAGAACAAAAACTAGCATCGTATTTGCATTATTCATTATAGCTTGATGCTTTGAGTTCATTAAATTCATGGCTTCACCAGGACGGGAAGATGGATTCAACAGAAGAAAACATTTTTCTATAGAGGAACTACAAATTTTCCACTTACTTTTCATACAACTATACTGAGATAAGTTCATCTTTTTTCTATTTCCAAGAATTTCTCTACTATGCAAGGTAAAAATGCACCAAAACAGGTTGTTCTCTATATTCAGATAGTCAGAATTCAAGGATGAAGAGGAGGAGCACCACCTGAACAAAATGGATGGGTCGAGACGATGTTGAGCGGCCACAGCACCAAGCCACCACAGCCCTTGCGAGCCGAAGGACTCCACTCGCGACCACCAAGTAATTTCTAATTTTTGACAGTTGAACAATTTGTGCTCATTTTCTTCTAGACAAATTCGAGGGGGAGGGAGAGTGGAAACGCACCGGACCCACAACCAGAAGAAACTGATTGCCGCCAGCCACCACTAGCCCAGCCACCACCACCGGCGAGAGGACACTAACAAGACACGACGGCAGCGAACAGGAGGCCATCGAATCAGCGAAAACCCTTTGAGATCGGGGTCGAGAATACTGCTGGATGGAGAGGACCAAAAGGAGCCAAATCTTTCCGAAAACCTGAGGACAAAAGCCAAGCTCGCCCTCAACTTTTCTTTAACTCGTCCTTTTCTTCGAGGAGGCCTCCATTGTATGCTATCCTTGAATCGGATTTTGTAGGGTTTTGAGCTTTGGACATTGTTTTGAGGCTCGGATTTGACGAAATTATACCCATTTACAGGGGCGGCCCCAGGGCGGGGCGGGCGTACGCGACCGCCCCACCTTTCGACCCACACGCCCCGGGGTTTAGAAAAAAAAATAAAAAATTATTTATATATATGATAGTGTTGTAATAAGTAAAACTAGGATTAATATAAAATCAATAAGTCTACTTTGCTTAGTTGGTTGGTGGGAAGGAAGGAAAGTAAAATGAGACTAAAGGTTATGGGTTCAATTCCCACCACCCTCCATTCTTTTTTAAAAATTTCACCTCCCCCAAAAATGTTTTTTTATTCTTTGTTCAACTTACACCCCACTTTCTATGTTTCTACTTTCTACCCCCTTATTTAATTATATTCCGACTTCCCTATTATATACAAATTATCTAGCTATAACTAATTAAACCCCATAAAATTGGTGAAATTAGCCTCCTTTTGTTTTTTTTTTAAATTCGCCTCCCTCAAAAAAGCTTTTTTATTCTTTTTTCAACTTGCACCCACTCTCTATCTTCCTACCCCCTTATTTAATTATATTCTCACTTCCCGGGCTCCCTATTATATACAAATTATCTAGCTATAAACTAATTAAACCTCATAAAATTGGTGAAATTAGGATTTGATTATGAAAATAAATTTTGTGAAATTTTCATTAGAATTTGTGAATTTGAGAATAAATTTTGTGTTTTAATTATTGTGTATGTGATTTTGAGAATGAAATTTATGAATTGAATTTGGGGTTTGTGAATTGAATTTGTGAAACTTTATGCAATATTTGTATTTTTGTACCCTACATATTCAAATCACAATTTCTATCATGTGTTTGGGAACCAAAAGATATTATAAAGTTGATGAGTTTACAATCCTGGCTAATATGCAAAAGCCTTGAATTTAGCATGATTGAATTTTGATAAGTTTACACTCCTAAAGATGACAAATGCCTTAATTTCCAATGAATGACGAGAAACCACTACTATAGCAACCAAGCAAATGTAAGTCTACTTTTCTACAATCCACTGCTAAGTTGAAAGTCGTAGCTTAGATAAAGAAGTTTATTCAAGGCCAATATCGCAGTACACACTAGAAATTTCGCCCCACCTTTCGGAGGATCCTGCGGCCGCCACTGCCCATTTATGACTAGATCTGGGAGAAATTGAGGCTGAGTTCTTAGATCTGGCAAAGGAATGGACAGATCTAGATTTTTGAGGTAGATCCCGTTTGGTTTGAGGCACTTTCCGGATGCTTGGGGTTGAGGATTTGGGTTTAGGGGATCCGGACTTGAGGTCTCTCCATCAGACGAAGCTTCTCGGTGTCGATGTCGACTCCCGCTGTGGTGGCGAGCTGAGCAGTGGGTCGGCGGCTGGTCTACAGTTCGTGGGGCGCGGTGCACAGAAGCGGCGTTCTCACTCTCTTTCATCTCTACTGCCTCTTTTCTTTACCTCAGCCCGTTTCTTTTGAACAAAAGGAAAGACGTCACCTTATTTTTATTTTTTTTAGGTTCATCGTCTTCTTTCTTTTTATTTTTTTTTTCTGAGAATGAAAACCCTCTGATCGTCCCTCTCTGCTGCTCATCTGTCAGTAGCCGCCCGAAAATTTGAGGCTCAGGCAACCGGAAAAAGGCCAAAGAAGGAGGGTCAAGGCTCCGACTTTACCGAAAGACCCGAACAAATCCCAATTCAGACCTTTGCTCAGGTAATTTTTTTAGGGTTTTTTCCAAATCCAAATTTCAACCCTTAAATCTTCTATTTGAATGATTAAAGCTTGGATTAGGCACTTCTTTTGCCCTTTCCTTTTAATCTTATGCTCAATTTGTGAGTTTTAAACGATTTTGTTGCAATTTCTAAGGTTGCGATCTGTGCAATTTGGGCTTCTCGGATCGGGGACTACGGAAGAGACCAAGGATCTCGACCTTGAGCATTTAGAGGCAAGGGCTGCGATTTCAGAGTGGCCATCCCTTGGTGGGTGAAGTCAGGTGCACTGCCTTTCCCTCCTTTCGCCCCTTTTTTTTTGTTATGAAATTTGTAACTATGGGGCTTTGGTTTAGAATAGCCGAGTGAGATAAAAGTGTGTTGCATATGTTCTGCACTTTTGTTTGCAACCGTCATGAAAGAGGTGTTATGCATCCCGCTTGATTGTTTCTTTTTTGTACCAAAACGTGGTTTGTTTGAAACTGATTTAAGTTATGCAGAAAATCTGTTCCCTCTTGATTTCAACTTCATTAGTCCCATGTCATGGCCGTAGTGAAATCATTTCCTTTTGCTGGTTTGAAACTGTTGCTGGTTTGAAACTGTTTGCAATTTGTATGCTTGGATTAGTTGACCAATTTGGTAAAAATCTAGCAGCACTTCCCCATTGATTTATAATCATTTGATGATTCCAAGACTCAAACCACACGAAGAAGCTCGCAAGGCCGAGGTTCTCGAGGGTGGAATTTCAAGAGTCAAAAACAAGATCCATTAGGAAAAATTCAGCAGCACCTCCCCTTGATTTAGGGTCATTTGATGATTCTGAAACTCAAACCACACGAACAAGCTCGCAAGGCTGAGGTTCTCGTGAGTGGAGTTTCAAGAATCGAAAACAAGACTATTTAGGAAAATTTCAGCAGCACCTCCCTTTGATTTAGGGTCATTTGTTGATTCTGAAACTCAAACCATACGAACAAGCTCGCAAGGCCGAGGTTGTCGAGGGTGGAGTTTCAAGAATAAAAAACATAACCAACTAGGATTGCTACCGGATTAACTCTCTTTTTTCTTGTGTGTGACATTGGCACTGGTTTTGATTGTAAGTAATGGAGATCTTGATCTAGATCCGATGGTTCGCAGAATTCGGGGTGGACGTGCTCCTCCTTTCAGTCCCTGTCTCAGCAACGAAGACCTCCGAGAAGAAGATCGCACTTTTTTCGTTGAGAATTCTTCGTTCCGCTTTCGTCGTTTGATATCGGTATTCTCCAAGGAACTTACTCCGAAGAGTCCGGACAAATGATGATTAAGACGGGATTCCGCATTTTTGAACCAAGAAACGTGCTTTGCTCTCTTTCTTTTTCTTTTGCTTCTTGCTGATTTTTGTTTTCTGCTTTCTTTTGTTTTTTGCAGATGGGAGTACCGTCAGAGACCCAAAAGTCATGAACTCAACCCCTTTTATAGTTGAGCAAAGGTGAAAAGTTGAGATTACTGGAGGGTTTTGCTCCCTTTTTCAGACTGATGGGGGCAGTTGAGATATATACATTTTGTATGTTTGAACTTGCTGAAGAGCATGGGTGTAGATTGATGGGGGATTTGATTGGAGCAGTTGCCATTGTAGAGAAAGCCCATCCATTCATCCTTATTCATCTGTATTTTTTTTGTAACTCTATTTCTTTTTTCTTTAATGTGGAATAAAACTTAGGCTGATTTGGGCCTCAGCTTGGGCTTCAATTTGGGCTAAAGCTTGGGCTTTATTTGGACAAAAGTTTGGGCTAAAAGCCTGCCCATTTTTTAGGATGGTATTTATGGAGCTCATTTGACCAAATTGGTTAAATTTACTTGGTACACTCACAGAGACTTACGAGTGAAAATGTGAGTAATAAAATTTATGGAATTTTACCACTCAATAGTGGCGATTGATTGGATCGGAGCATGGCTATCACTTGTCCCTCCCATTAAGGTGTCCTTGAAGCTCGTCTTCTGTTTCAGCGAAGGCTCGGGAATGAGTTGTGCTTTTCCCCTATCCACCGGAGATTCTTGTCAGAAGTCTTGAGGCTGGTATTTTTTAATAACTAAAAATTACTCAATATAAAATATTAACTTTTTAAAATAATTTTATACTTATTACCAATAAGTATAAAATTATTAAAAAATTTAATATTTTATATAGGTTTTTTTCATTTTAAAAAATGTGGATACCTATATACTTTGTGTAGAACTAAAGAAGTAATAAACTAATTATCTAAATGCAATCTTAGGGTGTTTGGATTACCATATTTTATGATTTATAAGGCATAATATTAAATTATAATATGTATTATACTCATTATAAGTGGTAAAATATGGTAAATCAAACACATTATGCAGCAATTTTGTATATTATAAATTACAAAACGTGGTAATCCAGACTAAGAATGCATCCCTCAATCCGAATCCGAGACAAAAGATGATGTTGAAGCAAACATAATTCCATCATTCCATGGTATGTTCCACATTGCAAGTTGCCTATATTGACTAATTAACTAACTATTAATTCCACTTTTGAAAAAAAATCTCATAGCCATCCCTTTCCACCTTCCATAAATTCTATTCCCATATCTTTCCAATTTACTTTAAGGGGAAAAAAATTCCTCAAAACCCCAACTAGCTCTTACAAATATCAAACAAATTAACTTTTACATGATAGTAACCAAACTTAAATAATCTATTAGAAATTCGAGCATTATAAACCTAATATATGAGTTGATGATCTAATCATATTGTCGCATCTATATCATCAACATAGAGATACAAATAATTCAAAGATAATATGTAGAAAATTAATTTATCGATTTTCAAGAATCTTTCAAATCATACAAAAATACAACATCGGACCGAATCATAAATTCTAAAAATGTTAGAAAATGTTTGGGTAAACTGCAGAAAACCACCCCTTAAATAGGGTCATTTGCTCAAAACCATCCCTTAAATGCTTAATTGCCGGAAACCACCCCTTATAATGCTTCCGTTAGCGAAAGACCACCCCTCGTAGGGTTCCGTCATATTCTCAGTTATAAATGTGAAATTACCAAATTGCCCCTTCCTCCTTTAATATAAAATATGTGTAATGAAAGAGGGATGAAATAAAAAAAAGGAAAATTAAATGCAATTTACCATCGATGAACACAAACCAGAGACTCAAAAGCTTGGTGGATGAAGGTGATCAAAATCAGGAAGGTTAATCAGCTTCGGTTGGAATCGATTTCAAGCACTACAATCAGCCCCAAATCGAAACACAAAAACCTCGATCTAAAGAAAATATCCACAATCCCCTCTGACAGCCACCGGTTGCAGCCAGATTGAAACACAAATGCCACCAAATTAATAATCCCTCGAAAAATTTGAAACCTCTCTGCTGCGATCACCTCTTGTGTAGCAAAATCGAAAGGAGAAGAGAGATCGGTAGATGGCCTGAGCGCAGAAAGGCCAAGAAAAAAATGGCGAGAATGGGGCAAAGAATACCGGCTAGGGCGGCGGCGGCGATGTGTTCTGCGCGGCGAGGGGCGGTGGCTCAGTTGCTCTTGCGATGTCGGTTCCCTGCGTACTCACCTCCACGAGGTTGGGTGCTTCGAACCTCCCGACTCTCTCGGTTCCCTTCAACGGCAGCGGCGGTAGTTCACCATGGGTGAACATCGACACCTCCTAGATCTGTTTGACTGTTTCTAAACCTAATGGCTAATGGCGGTGTGTAACATGGGTTGCTTCTCTTTTTTAATTAATTATTATTATTAATTTTAATTGCTTGTTTATTGTTAAATTCTATTAAAAAATTAGACTATCCACAATGGTTTTGTCTATAATGTATACATTTGCACAATGTGTGTAAAAATACACCTTACTTTTTGGTATTTTGCTCCAATGGTCAAATGTGTATTTTTTACACACTATTCAAATACAATTAATTTAAAACAAAAAAGAAAAAAAAATCATAAAAAACACACAAATAAGATTGTCTTACTTTTTGAAAAAGTTTTTACACATGGGGAGGTGATGTGCTCAAATTTGCACATTACATGCTCAAATGTGCACATTTGCATACCCCAAAAGCAACCAATGGAGCTCAAAAATGTCAAAAAAATGCACATTTAGACATTTACACACAACCATTGGAGTTAGTCTTAAAGGGTATTAATAATTGGACAGGATTTAACGGATTACTGACGGAAATCCTAGAAGGGTGGTTAATTGCTAACAGTAGTGGTTTTAGGGGTGGTTTCCTGCAATTATACATATAAGGGGTGGTTTAGGGCAAATGAGCATATTTTAGGGGTGGTTTCCTGCAGTTTACCCATACTTGAAGTTACAATTTCAAAAAGCCACCCATTACCTCAACTCTGTTTATTTTCCGTTAAAATACTTGAAGTTACAATTTCACCC
This sequence comes from Persicaria maculosa, assembly GCA_963922045.1. NCBI lineage: Eukaryota > Viridiplantae > Streptophyta > Magnoliopsida > Caryophyllales > Polygonaceae > Persicaria > Persicaria maculosa. The sequence goes on along the minus strand of OY998259.1, from coordinate 67,907,166 downwards.
CTAGAATTTCAGTTAAAAAAATAAAAATAAATTTTTTTTTATGTATTATTTAAGCTTAAAAAGAAGGAGAAATCACAGCCTTTGGTCGGAGGAAGAGAAATCACCGGGAGGTCGAGCCCCCGTCTCAGATCAAGGAGGAAGAGAGGTCGGGACGGCGGAGGCGGAGAAAATCGCTAGGAAGGAGGAAACCTTCGATCAAGGAAGAAAAGAGGTCGCTTCCTCTTCGATCTAGATCTAGATCTGGATCTAGGCCACGTTTGGAAGCGACCTTGGATTGGAGACGACTTTGGATCTGGATCTGGAGGGACAGTTGCAGGTTAGGGAGAAAGGAGGAAGCCGGGGCAGTTGGGGGAGGAAGAAAAAGAAGGAGGGGGGTTGTGGCCTTGAGGGTGTAGGAGGCGAAGGACGAAGCTTCAGCTCCGCTCACCATGTACCATCGCTTGGGGGAGAAAGAAGAATGAGAGGGTCTCTTTAATTCAATGAAATCCCTAGAATACAAAATCTGATAAGCTAAATTGGTAAAATATCGAGTCACTACACATAAGAAAGAGGAAAGACGAAGGGATAGGAGGAAGAAGGCCGAACAGTGCTCAATTCGTGGATGCACCAGCGGCCGCCAAAGTTCAAAGCTTTCCAGGCTGGCATCAACAACAACAAAGTAAAAATCTGCACAAAACCACAAGCTTTTCAACGCTAAGGCATCAAGTCTCAAATTGGGGCTTTGAATGGAAGAGTTTTATAAGCAAAATCCTTCAATTTGATTTGCGAGTCTGAAGGCTTTGAATCGGATAAAGTTTTGGGTTCTTCATGATTTCAATGGCATTCAACCGAAAATTGAATATTTAAGCATGGGTACTTTAGTCATTTTCATCCAAATTTAACCAAGACCTTAATTGAGTAGACAGTTGGGTGGCATTTTGCTAACGGTGTTGTTTTTAAGGGTGGTTTTTTACAATTTCGGATATAAGGGGTGGTTTAGAGCAATATGACTTATTTAAGGGGTGGTTTTCTGCAGTTTACCCAAAATGTTTATTTTAAAAAAGCAATAATGTTTTTTATCAAGGTAATAATTCTATCGCGAACAACAACCATTATCTAGGAAGTCAAGAGACCGAAGATGAAACTGTTAACGGATTAACCATTATGTTACAACCAGTAAGTCAAGCAAATACAAGAAAACAAATTGGCTCAAATACAAGTGATCTGGTAAAGAAAACCAGCAAAGTGGAAGTCAATAAAAGAAAACAATAATTTTATTTTTTTGATAAGGTAAAAATTCAAGATCCAGACAGATTTAACACCTCGAGAGGCTGACGACAATAATTGTTGAAAAGTAATGTTATGATAAGTCTCCCATTATGTTACCATTTCTTTAATGAGAAAAGGAAGTTGGTTCGTATGGGAGCGGTTAGGAATGGCATCTCTCCCCTGTAACTTCCAAGCAACGAAGATCCATGTCTTCAAGCAAACCTATCCATAACCCGCTCTTCACTCTCTCTCTCAGCTCCACTGAATCCCCTCTCACCAACTCCCATGGAGAAATCCAATCTCCATCCCCGCCCCCATCCCCATCCCAATCGGGCGTTTATCCTCCTCCTCATCGCCATTGTCGTATGCCTCGGCCTCGTCTCCTTCGTCTTCTGCATCCTCGCCGAACTCAACAAAACCGAGGTTAGGTCTCCGCGTATCGGAATTCGGATTTTTTTGAATCGAGATCGTTTCGAATTTCTGAAATTTCTGGCGTTTTGAATTGATCGGCAGGCGAATGAGGTGAAATTCGACGGGAGGAGGTGCTCTCTGCCGAGGAGCGAAGCGTTCAGATTCGGAATCGCAGGACTGATCTGTCTCTCAACCGTTCAGATCTTGGGGAATTTTATAGTCTGCGGTTTGTTCTTCTCCGCCGTGAAAGCTGGATTCCGCCGGAATAAGTCGCTTGCGGCCTTCTCCGGTGTCCTCCTCACCATTTCCTGGTGCGTGTTTCCAATTTTCACTCTCTTTTACTGTATTTATTTTATTTACTCCGTATTTATGAATTAATTTTGTTTTGACAACATTTATGAATTAATTAAGTATCCTCAAGATGTCTAACTTCATAGATTAAATTATACTTTGTATGGAATATGTTATGGATAATATTATTAACTTTATTAATTTAATTATTCATGTTAATTAAGCTCAAAATTTCAACAACGAAAAAATGAAGAATTTGATAATACATTAACTTAATAAATATAACCCAATTTCAATTTTATTACATTATAAATCTTTTTGTTTTGGGTGGGGAAGTTTAAACAATTACAACTAGTGTAATACCCGCGCCATGGCGCGGTTGCGATGGAAAAAAAATGACAATATAAAATAATTATTATAAGGAATGACCAAATAAAACATAAGAGCATGTGCAATGGTGAGCCTTGAGGCTCTTATAGTTGCCACATAGGAAAAAAATGGGGGAAAATAAAATTTTAATATAAGGGCTCATTGTTTGGGGCTCTTATATATGAGACCCAGAAAGTAGGGCTCATAACTGCCACATGGCAGAACTTATGTTTTGTTTACTTTTAAATGATTTTCGGTTGTTTTTCATTTGTTTAAAAAAAATAAAAAATTTATTTTTGAATTTAATTTATTTTTATCTACACATAGACACCCCTCTTGTATATGTTTGTTGAAAAAAATTCATTTGAATAATACCCATATTTTCCTTTTTAAACATTAAAAAAAATATTTTTTTATGCTATGTTATTATAAATTAATTACTTAATATTTTTATTATTAATAATAATAAAAGAATTGAGTAAATAAAAATGAAAAATAATAAAAAGGTAATTTAAGGGCCCAAGACTTGGGCTCACGAATGGAGGTGAAAAATTAAAAAGTTAGAATGAGGCTCTTAAGCTGATGTGGCATAAGAAAAGTAAGTTAAGGGCCCGAGGTTGGGGCTCACCATTGAACGTGCTCTAAACAAATGTTTGGAAATTTTAAAACAACAATATTGTTATCGAACGATAACAGATTATGGTTACGAACACCAGCTGCGAAGTGCGAACAGATTCCAGATTTTGAACAGATGAAACAGATTTGAAAGCATAAGACAGGTTCGAGATATTTAATACTAAATAAAATAATGAAGGTAGACTTGAAATCTTTAAGAAAATGGTAAAAATGTTAACCATAAAGTTAGGCTCCATGAAAAGGTTTTTAAATTAAGATATTATGTTGATATAGATTATTAGTATTGTAATGTATAAAGATTTAAATATAGATTAATAGTAGACTTTAGATTTAATCCAATATTTTGATTTAAACCCAATGTTTAGTAAATGGGTAAAAAATTAAACCCAATGAAGGAGTTGTTGACATATCATCAAAAATATTACTCCCTCCGTATCTCAATACTTGTTGTTTTAACTCTATGCACGCTTATTAATAAAACATATATTTACTTTACTTTTATAGGTTAAAGTACTTAAAAGTAGCAATTATTACCTATAAAAATAGCAATCATTACCTATAAAGATAATAATTATAGCTAAAACAACAAGTTTTTTTATACAACTTTACTACTCTAAAACTACAAGTATTGCGATACGGAGGGAGTATAAATTAAGATATTATATCGATAGATATTTTAAATTAAACCCAATGGTTAGTAAATGAGTAAAAAATGAAAATTAAAAGAAAAAACGCGATTGGTTAGAAGGGAGTGGAATAAGGAGAGCGCGCCACGTCAGCGGAAAGTATACGAAATTAAGTAATTATGGTTAGTAAATGAGTAAAAAATGAAAATTAAAAGAAAAAATGTGATTGGTTAGAAGGGAGTGGAATAAGGAGAGCGCGCCACATCAGCGGAAAGTATACGAAATTAAGTAATTATATAGATATAGATTGTTAGGTTAGGAAGAAAACAAATAAATAAACAAAAGGCAATGGAAAAACATCACATATCTCACATCTGTTCATCACTTGATTTCCGTGTCTTCTAGTATTAAATCCATACCAAATTCAATCTCTCTAATCAGACACAAATTCATACTATAAAAAAATGAATTTTGGATCGGATTTTAAAGAATTTATTCTTTAAGTTGATTGGATTTTCTTTAAACAATTTGTCAAAGGTTTTGTATGGTGAATGCAGGATGAGCTATGGAATTGCAGCAATACTGATATCCACAGCAGCAAGCATGAACAAAAGGCAGCCCTACGGCAAAGGATGGCTCCGCGGCGACTGTTATGTCGTAAAAGATGGCATATTTGCCGGTGCCAGCGTGCTTGTCCTTGTCACCATGGGCTGCATTCTTGCCACCTCCGGCTTAACAATGAGACCTCTCGATCTCGTACCTAACAAGGGCAAGTTGCAAACCCGATAAAGATGAAACCTTGACGAGTTCCCCCGAAGGGTTGAGTATATATATTCACCAAGTTGGATTGGTACAGTACAGAGTCTACAGACAATGCAGATACACGAGTTCAGCCTAAAGATTCTTTGTACAGATAGAGCTATACCCATAGACAACAATGGTGAACTTCGTCTTTCATTCCGCAATGGAATCAAGCCAAGGCTAGATGAGCTCTTCAAAGGCAGTATTGTAGAATTGTGTTTGTAGGAGTTTGCAATAAGCAAACATGACAGACAATGACAGCTTGTCAACCGGTGATGGATTAGGTAATGTACAAGAAAAAAGCAAAACAAAGTAACCACATACAAACAAAGCAAGATAATGAGTGAGTGACTTTTGGGCTCAGGTGGGCCACCATTTTCTGTCCTTGTTTTTGCATCTAATCCAAGCAAAGGGTTTAGCTTTCCCTTTTCAATGGATAAATTCATGGAAGTAAAAAAAAAAAGTGCACTCCATTTTCAACAATCACTTGGCCTAGCATGAAATCTCATGCAAGGCGGAGGTTCACATTCAGTCCAACAACTTTTGACAATTAGACATGATCTATGTTACCCGGTAAGTGGGTTCTGAAATTACCTGCAGGAAGAGAGTAATGAAGTGTTTAAGCCAAAACACATTTCAGCTTCATGTCCTGGAGAATCTACACTCTACCAGGCTACCTTCTCATCAGAATATACATTTAATACAACAATTTTGTATGTGTCATGCTTCTGTCATGTTAATTGGCTGCTGCTAAGATGACGCATCGGCTCCTGCTGAACTTTCTTCCTTCAAGCTATCCTCACCATTCCTGCAGATTAAAATTGCGAGAATTCACATTTGCTAATGCGCTGCCATTGAACATGATTAAAAATGCGGTGAAGATTTATTTAATCGGGTGAAGATTGATGTGTAGATATGTAATAGAGCAAGGGGAGAGAACAAGATTATTTGTCCATCTTAAGGCAATATTATTTGTCCAGCTTGAGAAAAGATTAAAAGTACTTCCTGAGAACAAGATTATAAGTCCATACATCCTGAGAATGAGACTTTTAGTCCATCTTCATAACAAGATTTACTAGTCCATCTTGTTATCTCATACAAGCAGCAAAAATTATTTGCATTGATGCACTTCCAAAAAAACAAACAGACAAGAGTGTTTCTGATTCTGTTGTTTAAAGCTAGAAAACATAGCACCACTCAAGACAATCAATAAATTTGGTTCAAATAAGAGTAAAATGAAAATCTAAACATCCAAATCATTCTGAATTTTCGCGGTTCTCAGAACTCCAATTTTCAAAACTTTACTTTTTTCCGAACAAAAGAGGAAAAACAAGAAGTATGGTAAAGGGAAATGTATGATGTACTTTTAAGTCATGAAAAAGAGCATGGAAAAAGGTGGCAATAAATTATCCATCTAAGAGTTGTCAAGCTAAAATGAAATTTTATCTATGTAAACAGCTAAGACAACAGTACCCAATGAAAAATGACAACAATGCATACTACAATAAGCTAACTCTTTTCTAACAGGAGAAAAGGCCCAATAAACAAAGGTATTTTAGTGAAAGAAGTTACCTGCTAACACTTTCTGCTATAGATTGGTCATCAGTTTTCAGGGATCGAGAACGTGAGTTTATATGGTCTTCTTGATCAGAATCATAGTCCTCACCACTCCAAATACGAGGTCTTGGCCTTTGATCTTTATCCTCTTCTGCCTGCATCAGGTAATTTCATTAAGAACATCAATGCTAAAAGATGGAAACAACAGAGAGATACACACAGATTCAATTGAATATTGGTAAGCCTGTGTACCTCTTCTGGTGCCTGAGTAGTACGCGGTGTTGTCTGGAATGGAACACTTGGAGCATGAGGTAATCTGGTTAGTTGCTCTAGCAGCATATTCCTACATTGCTTGAAAGTAAGATGGATGTAGATCTAACCACTAAAACAAAGAACTAAGAATTAAAGAACCCATCATTATACAAAACTGAGTGAAACACGGAAAGAAGACACAATAGAAGACAACTGAAGAAACGAGAAAGATTGGTAACTGATTATTCACAAATTATTTTACCCTAGGTCATGATATCTCATGTACGAACAAGCAACATCAAGATTGGTTTTCGTCTAATTGGTATCATCATTGAAGAATGATAAAACATTCTGCCTGAACTTTTTTCACTAAAAAGAATAATCGTCAACACATGCTCATCACATCTATCAGCCTAACCTCTAAGCCTTTAGAAAGTAGAGCCTCTTTCAAGTGATTGCTCAACCAAGTTGCTAAAGAAAATAGATGTAAATAAACAATATGGAAAGAAAGCTATGAAGATAATCAGAGAGGTAACTAAACAAGTGATTCACCCTTTTCCACGGGTGTTTCTCCCAATCAATTATGTAATACGTCCCTATTGTAATCAATGTACATATACACATTCATATATTCTGAAGCCGGGCAGTTTAAAAAAAATATAGACGAATCAAACAGCATATAGACCTAGGAGACATGCTGATTTCTCAGAGTTTTAACCTGCTATATGCAGAAGTATATTTCAGAGATACATGTCTGAAATTGAGCAATAAAATCACATTACCTTATTCTTTCTAAATCCTTGGGGGAGTTTTGGTTCTCCATGTGGCTGGGATCAATATGGAGAGTGTAATCAGGGCCAAAATATTCATAGTATTCATTGTAGGGCAACTTGTTATCAGGTTCTACTCCAACTGCAACAGCTGTCTGCAAAATACAGACGATCAATGTTAAGCAAACCACGTTTCTTTCCATATGAATGGACAAAACTATTTTTCCATGAATTTACTAAAAGGCTCGGAAGTAAGAGAAAGTTGTGGACCTCTAGCACTCATTGTGAATCCTTTCCCTAACACCCCACACACACACACACACACACACAAAACCACTATAAACAGATGTTCTTTTATAATCCCAAAATATTTTTAGTATAAAACGATTTTACAACAACAACAACAACAACAACAACCCAGTAAATCCCGCGTAAAGGCAGGGTCTGGGGGGTCAGGATGTACGCACTCTTACCCCGATCAGGTCAGGAGAGTGTTTCCGATAGACTCAGAAAAATAAGACAAGGAAACTACAAGTCAGGAGACAGGAAAGAGGCAAAAGCATAAGTAGACGAAGAAGACGATAGACGAAAAGCATAGGCAGCATGGCTAAACACCCTAGCCCAACACTCTACACCTCACTGGCCCGGATGGCCCTCCTCCACTGGTCATTGCAAACATATTGCATACCTATTTTCTCTTTTACATGCTATTAATACATTCTATACTAGAAAAAAAAAAGTATCCTTCAAAATACATCAGCGTATATTTTTAAACATATTATGACTTTATGCAGATTATAATTTATAAGTTTGTATGTTTACAATAGTTAATGTAATTTACAATGTGTTGAAATTCACAGAAGGGAGAAAAAGAAACACTTCAATAACATTCTTTGCAAGGGTACTACACTGATTATTTACAAAACCATTACCTAAATGAATAGCATAACAAGGACCATTACCTAAACGAATAGCATAACAAGGACCTAAGATGCATATGGTTGCAGGTTCATAAAATTCAGCCAGTTAGAGAAGGGATATACCTCATAGCACCAACAACGAGCGACATTCCTGATAGTATATCCTCCTCCACCCAGAATCATCAAGGGGACATTGAAAGATCTTAGGAACCGTACACAGTCTGCATGACCTTTGACAGACAAGTTAAAACATCCCAACCTGTCACCAGTCAATGAATCAGCTCCACATTGCAGAACCACTGCATCTGGTTGATATACATCCATGACTTTCTGAATAATGGGCCTAAAAAGTCCACGGTAGCTCTCATCATCTATACCATCATTCAGAGGAACATTCAGGGAGTAATGCTTTCCACTAGAAGCCCCTACATCCCTAATGTAACCAGTTCCAGGGAAGAAATCACCAAATTTATGAAAAGAAACAGTCATAACTCGATCAGTGGTGTAAAAGGCCTCTTCAACACCATCACCATGATGAACATCAATATCTATATACAACACACGCTGCAATAGTGAAACCCAGAAAAATAGTGAGTTTAATTTGGAGGTGAAGAGATTGAAGAATTATCAATATCAAGCAACACAAATCTCATGCAATTAAAGCACAGCTCGTATAAAAAAATTATTAAAAGGTAAGGGTTGAGGTAAAAAAAATTAATAATGCACAAGCTAAAGTACCAGAAGCATAATCAATTAAGTTTCAAGGGTTACGCAATGCAATAAATCACATAACAACTAAAAACAAAAAAAAATCATGATGCACATATGCATACATACTTTGAAAATTAAAATGCAAGACATTTTATTCCTTAAGCTATGGGAAAGCAAAACTGCTGCTGTTTTTCAGTTCCTTCGGTCTATTTTGTGCATGCTATGTATGCCTCGATGAATCTATGATGAATTCATCCTTTTTTCAACAACAACAACGCACCCTTGCCCCGAAGTAGTCGAGAGGGTGTTTCGAATAGATCAAGTGTGAAACCCAGCACATGCAGGGGAAGAAACAGAGAGGAGAAAGAGAACAATCAACAGCAATGGAATCAAATACAATTTATTCAAAAGAACAAAACTGAAAACTTCAATGGGTCAGTATTAAGAAAAACAACTATGCTGCACATTGAATTCTACTCTTTTAAACTCCATGGTCTAAATCCTTCATACGATTCCGAAAAGAAGTCCATAAACATAATGCAGATGCCTGGCATAAACATCAACAAAGCAAAACATGATCACCTAACACTAAACCAGAGTCTCTTTTAAACTCCATGGTCTAAATCCTTCATACGATTCCGAAAAGAAGTCCATAAACATAATGCAGATGCCTGGCATAAACATCAACAAAGCAAAACATGATCACCTAACACTAAACCAGAGTCTCTTTCCAACATAAGATCTCTTGCAACTTCCTCGCTTTCATGGAATAAATTGAAGAGCCAAAACTCAACAGGCACGTGCACTTCAAGATCATTTAAAGTTCTATTGTGCGAGCAGTATGATATTTTGAAAATTTGGTATGTGGTCTACCGGATATCTACCTTTCTGCATGTAGATTGAGCTTCAGAGTTTACAAATTTAATTTTAAGTACATGTGCTAATGCATTCAACTAACAGCTGATAAAATAAGAAAATCACAAAGTGAACTAATCTAGCAAGAACACCACCACTTCAAATTAGCAAATCAGTATCACTTGGAACACGGATTAATATCAAATTGACCTCAAACAATGAGAAATTGAGAGCTAAAATAACTAAATAAAGACCTACACATAAAGGTACAGTGTTTTCTTGTTTTTTGTTTTTTTTTTTTTTTTTTTGTTCCATAAACAAACAAAAAATTGATAACTGAGGTCTCTTTAGGTAGACTCCACAATTAAGAACAAATGCCTTAAGTTCAATAAAGAAAGGCTGGTTCCATACAAAAAATTTGCCTTTCCTAAATGAAAATGGTTCATAATTGAACCTCCAAGCTATAAGCTAAAGCCCTGTTCACGTTGAAAAATACAGATGCTCCTCGAACAATACTAAAAGACAGGGGAATACTAATGCTATAAGTTCCATACTCCAGGCTACAAGTTTCATGCAGCCCTGAGGACTTTGCTAAAATCAACTTAGTCAGAAAAAACAAAAAGATTATATGCATAAAAGTACTAATGCTAGAAGTTTCACCTAGAGAGCCCAAAATCAGTCTTCCAACACAACAATCACTAAAACACACAACGAAAAATCAAGATGAAAACTTCATTAGCCAGCTAAACAAAATTAGGGGGGATTTTTTTTTTTTTGAAAACTAGATTCTCACCCTGTGGACTTTGAGAAGCTCAAGAATGCCAAGAACGATGTCATTAACGTAGCAGAAACCGGAAGCCTCGGACTTCTTGGCATGGTGCAAGCCCCCGGCCCAGTTGATAGCAATGTCGGCGTCCTGGCGGTTGAGCTTGACAGCGGCGCCAATAGATCCGCCGGCGGAGGCCTGGCAGAAAGGGAAAAGGCCGGGGAAGACGGGGCAGTCATCGCCGACGTTGAAGCGCTTGAGGTAGCGGGAGTAGGAGTGATCGGAGGCGGAGAGAGCGGCGTTGGAGGAGAGGGTTTCGGGGGAGACGGAGGAGAGGAAGTCGACGTAGTCGTCGGAGTGAAAGCGGCGGATGTCGCCGGATGCGGCGGGGAAGGGGCGGTTGATCTCCATGAGGCGGTGGAGGGAGTAGTGGATGATGAGATTGTGAGCCATCCGGATGCGGTGGGGCTTCATCGGGTGGCCTTGGCCGTAGTAGTAGTCGCCGATCGTCGGCTCGTAGAAGTACGTCACGCGCCGCTTCTTCCCGTCCGTGCAGCACGCCGCCGCAAGCGACGCTCCGCCGTCGTTCGCCATTTTCGCCCTGCAATTTCTCTCTCTCTGGAGGGAGTGACGAAAGAGGCAAGGGCTTATTTGGCAGTCCGGGATAGACCAGCCTATTAATATTTGAGGAGAATTTTCAGGAAGTCGCCTTCCTTTTGTGTATTTTTCACAAAACCGCCACTTTTTTTACGGAGTATTAATTTTGGGATTTTCTATCCTATGCTTTAGGAGTTGGGGGACATACGGAGTATGTTTAGCTCGGTGAAATATGTCGAGCTTATACTTAAATTTCACCCTTCAACGGATGTTGCAATAAAAAACCTTGTTATAGTGATTTGTTTCTTAATGCATTTCAACGAGTTTAACGTGATTTACAATTGGTTCAATGAATAGGGTATGTATTTGGATTCTCTATCTGATTCGTAAATATTTTCTACACTAGAAAATGATTTGTTGATTTATGGCTCTTTTGATTTAATGGGGGAATTGAAATTCTCAGAAAGTTATTTTATGAGAATTGAATTTTCGGGAAGTCGAATTGATGGGAATCGTGAAAATGTGTTTGGTTAATTTTTGTTGATTTTAGAGGATTAAAAGGGAGAATTGAAAATTTTCAAATACAAAAAGTGAAAGTTGAACTTACCTAAGAGGACTAGGCAACTGAACTTTCTCCAAATTGGAGGAATTTAACTTACGGGAAAGTTGAACTCCTGAGTTTTCATTTTAAAAAAATATAAATCAAACGCAGGCATTTCTCCAACTTCATGCGACTTTCTACTTCCTCGGTTTTTTGCATATCAACCAAACACACTCTTATTTAGCGGATGTCAGCTACTCGGTAGTTCTTTTGTAGTTTTGGCAATAGTCTCGTATGGATGCACATGAAGATCCCAAATGGAATATGCATTTTCCATGTCATATGGCTTAGTATTCTGCCTCAGGCTTCGATACGATGTCGACTGCCACAGATGTATGAATTTCAAGCATGAGTTTCAAAGGAGCAAGAGATCATCATACTAGCAACACAGTTGAAAAACTGCATAAGAAAGATAAAGATCCAATACTGATTTGATTAGGCTCTGTTTGCTAGTATAGCACTATAGCAAAGTCTCTTATTTGCTCCTTATCAGCAATCAACCCTTCCCACCAAACAAACCCTAACAGGTTTCTAATTTGCAGACCATAGATTTAGGGCAGGTGATAGACTTGCTGAAGAACAAACACAGTTGAATACTAATTTGCAGACCCTTGGCAGCCATTGCCTTGCAACCTTATCAAGGGAGTAAAATCAGCAGACCAATTGCTGCTAAACTCCACTAACAGAAAGGGCAAAAACAGCAGAAAACTCCATTTGGACGACAGATAAGTTTAACAGCAGCTATCTCGAATACTGATAAGAAAGCCATAGAAATCAAATCAATCCAAAATGTACATGTGAATGAAGAAACACTTACCAGCTTCAAGGACTGTTGCCAACTTGCCGGATGCGTTGTATCTGCAAAGAGGAAAAAGCAAAGAAAAACACCAAAACAAGACCGAGAAACATATTGCACGGTTGAAAGAACCGACATTTCCACAATTTGAATTAATCTCACTATTACAAACCAAATTTTTTACAGGGTCTGACTCTCTACAACGGGATAATATAAGCATATTGCACAACAAATTTCTCTATAGTAGATTAGTAGGTACATATCTACCCCATACATTTCAAACTTGACAAAGGAATCCGTAACAATATTTTGAACCTCAGAATTCAGAATCAAACCATGAAATAGTTATGGGCATGTGGGTGAGCACCAATGCCCCCGGCTTGAAAAAGCTTGAGGTGATGCACGGCCTTGATGTATAAGTCTTTGAGATGAGGACTAGAGGCCATGACAGACCGAGCTGTTGGACTCTCAAGATGGTACAAAACTCTTGCTTCCTCAAGTGCCTTGCTGTTGCCAGCATTAACTGACAAGTAGCATAGCAAAACAAGCCCGTTCAGCCTAGTACGATCACTCGCCCCACACATTTTCATCAAAAGGCTAATCCCATTAAACTCAATTATCGCCTTTGAGTGATCAACACGATTATAATTCTCAGGGTGGACGAACTCTGCCAAGGCAATAGCTGCTTCATTAGCCAATTTTACATTCTTGTTTCCAAGTTGGGTAACAAGAGGACCTATGATTCGGGTCTCCTTTGCTGAGAATGTTCGCGCTAAAGCCCCAATTGCTTTTATAGCGGGAATTTGAAAGTCAGGACTAGTTTCCTCCTTGATCACTCTCAAGAGTTGGTCCAGCATCGCCTTTACAGGCGGAAAATTTGGTTTCCAAGCAGCCCTTCTAAAATCTGGATTGGACCCTGCAACTTCAGCAATCTCCTTCACCGTCATCAAGCAACACAATTGCAGCTCCCCCTTCTCAGTCTCAATGATCTTCGACAAACACTGTAACCCTTTTCCTTCGGCAACTTTACGACTATTCAACAAACTACCACTACAGAGTTTCCATAAGGCCAAAGAACACTTGACCTTCAGCTTATGCTTAACCTCCGGCCTCTCATTTTCGGTCTCTTTTCCACCATGGCCACCCCTACTGCTACCATCTGAAGCTAAAATTGACGAACTAGATTGAACCCTAGGGTTATTCTTACCCAATTCCTTGTTAATCTGAACAATTGAATGTATACTAGCTTTGCCTCCATTAACCTGTCTGTGATCATCCAGAACCAAATCCATCATCAAGCATGAAACAATCGGCCTGATCACATTCTCCTTCCCGAATTCCTCCCTGGCCTTTTCATCTATCTTCGCCATCTTCTCCACCAGCCCCGCCACCGCAATCTGCACCTTCATCGGAGAGCTCCCTAGAGCCTGCACAATCACCGGAATCCCTAACGCCACTGAGACCGCCCTCGTCCTCTCCACCGCCCTCGTCTTCTCCTCATCATCCACCAAAGACGAAATCGCATCAGCCGCCGCAATCTGCGCATCTGCTGATCCAACGCCGCCACCGTCCTTCAATAGCTTAAGCAGCGGAGGAATCGCACCTTCCTCCACAATCATCTTCTTGTTCCGATCACTCGACTCCGCCAGAGAAGTAAGATAGTTCACCGAATCGATCCGATCCTCCAACCGCTTCCCCGTCATCAGCGAAGCGATCGAAGACCAAACCATGGCCATGGTAGGATCGTTGTTACTCGCGAAAGGAGGGAGAGTAAGATTGTTACCTTCGCAATCGAAGATCCCGAGCAGCCACTTCATATCTCCGATTGAAGACTCGAGAAGCACGGATACCTTCTTGAAGTCCGCTGTGTTGGCCATGGAGAAAAGCTGCTGGAAGAACCCTGCGTAGCGACAACGGCGAACAAGGTTCAAGGCACGGTCGAGGTTCCGGGAGACCTCGGCGATGATGCCGCGCACAGGGCGGTCGTAGAAGGACTGAGCCGGCGTGGAGGAGATGAGGCGGACGGCGGCGCCGAGCATCGGGGAGAGCTTCTCGACCTGGTTGACGATTTCGAAGCATTCGAGCTTGGAGGACTCGGCTTCGTTGGCTGATCTGCGAATTCTGTCAATGAGGAGGATTGGGAGGGTGAGTTCGTCGCGGAGGGTTTTCTCCTCCTCTACGGCGCCTGCGGCGGCACCAGTAACAACCGCCATTTTCAGATGCTCTGTGCGTAGAGAGAGAAAGGGAGAGGGGTGAAAGCGGGGGAGACAGGCTGTCTCCGGCAGCGTCCGCAGTTGAAGTAAAGAGAAGACCGAGCAAATTCCCAGAAGTTCCCTTCCGCATACATTTTATGGAAATAACCCTTAATTTTAAAAAAATAAAAACATGGTCCATAGATTAGAAAATTATGTAAAAAGAGCCCATAATTTAGAAATGATATACAACTACCCTTAAATTTATGGGTTGATTTTTAAATTAGTTTGATTTACTTCTTTGTTTTAACATTACAAATGACCGTAACGAATACAATTTTGATTTGCAATTTATTGAAAGCTAGTTGTAATTTATAAGTTTTCTTTTAGAGAGATTAAACAGCATTTAGTTATGTCGGATTGTTTGACCATTTTTGGAAGGGTGTATTTGAATTCATACTCTTTATTGGGAATATTAGTTGATTTCAATACTTTTTCAATAGTATGGTTATTGACTTATTGGTAAGATAGTAAAATGGCTACTAAAAGGATAAAATCTATTAAATTATATATAAACAGTACTTTTTCCTTTATATAATAATTAGGAATTGAAACGAGATAAAAGATAAAATAAAAAATGACAACTAGAAATTCACCGGAACAAAGAATGAAATAGTCAACCAAAATTTTATTCTAAATCTACCCTTAAACACCATCATTAAAAACATAAAAGAAAAAATATGAATTACTCGATTCAGCAAACTTATGATGACCTGGTGGAGTATCTGGTATTTCCGTAACAGAGCACTATTTGACAGTTTTAAACCAAACCCTAAAAGTATTGTAGTATTTATTCATGACCAGTGTTTTCTATGGAACGACTCCAAACAAGATGATGATTTAACTACAACAACTGATCTACCATGCACAAAAACAAAACAAAAGCGCAAGGTAAAATGGGAAAAACCTTCTAACGATTTCATTAAACTAAACTTTGATGGAGCCCTTTTTGCTTCTGCCAAGGGCTCCTACGGCTTCATCATATGAGACATCCTTGGGACTCCTCTCTTCTCGGGTTCGGGGCACTCTCCTCTGGCCTCTTTCCCGGTCCCCGGGTTCGAAAGGGTTTGCTCTCTGGAAAGGTATCAATGCAGCAATAGACATAGACTTAGGGATTACCAAACTCATTATAGAAGGTGACAACCTCATAGTTATAAACAGCCTAAGAAGTATCTAGAAGCCCACGGGCGATTCGGAAATGATTGTCTCTGACAGTTTACTCTCCCATGGTCACTTCCAAGCTACTCATATTCTTCATGTTCACAGGGAAGCCAACCGGGTTGTTGATCGTCTCTCGCATCTTGGCTATGACTTCGTCGGCACTGAACCTCCTGACGATTCGATGCTTCATAATTTCATCATTTTGGATGCTTGGCATCTGAGGCTCTGCCCTTTGATGCCAAATTATTTCCGGTTCAAAATAAAATAAAATGAAATAGTCAATTGAAGTCCAGATGAATCAAAGTAACCCAAAAAAAAAGTATGACTAGTTGTCAACGAATCCAAGAAGTCCATATTAGACCATTCACAATGGTTTTGATTAAAATGCACACATTTGTACAAGATGTGTAAAAATATACATCACTTTTTAGTAATTTGCTACATTGGTGAAATGTATTTTTTTTACAAATCATTCAAATACAATTTAGGTAAAAGAAAAAGGAAAATGAAATCATTATAAAAAAAAAAACAAACCAATGAAATTGTCTTGCCTTTTATTTTGTTGTAAAAGCTTAGGCATACACCCAAAACAACCAAAACCAATGGAGCTAAAAAATGTCTAAAATTATGCATATTTACATATTTGCACACAATCATTATTGATGGTCTTATGCTTCAAAGCCCCTACCCCATAAGGCTAACTCCAATGGCATGGTGCAAATGTTCAAATATGCGCATCAAAATTGTGCTCTAATGGTTACTTTTGAGTGTTTAAAATGTGCACATTTGCACACAAAGTGCTCAAATATAAACACATCACCTCCTTATGTGCAAAAACTTTTTATCACTTTTCAATAAAGTAAAATCATTTCTATTGGTTGTTTTTTATTGTTTTATTTTCCTTTTTAATTTAATCATATTTATTTAGAGATATGTGTGTATAAAATGCACATTTAACCAATGGAGTAAAACATCAAAAAGTGATGTGCATTTTTAAGCACCTTGTGCAAATATGTACATTTGCACACTTAACCATTGAGTTAGTCTAACTATGGACCCCGCGAAAGCTAAGGAAAGAAACAATTACCAGTATAACAAACATAACGATGTTGCAATCGACTAGGCAACAGGACGACGGGGGGAATATAATGAAAGCTTGAAGGTTAGGTTTATCACATCGTTTTTCGAAGAGAAAATAGGAGGGTTATTAGTTTTAGATAATGTAGTTGATTTAATGAATTGAGTATTTGATGAACTCATTTAAGTTTTCTTTTTGATCTTATTGAGCAATTTGATAGGTTTTGTCTTATCAATATCCATTTTATCATCTTGTCAATAATCTTTATGATTTTTCAAATGTTTGTCAATGGTTCCAATGCTACTCTATGTTCCCATGCACTGAAACTAGAAAGTGATTTTTTTCCATTTGTTACGTCATTTGATACACATTTTTTTTTTTTTTTTGCAAAACCTTATTTTGCTAAAATCTTATTCTGTGTCGTTATCTATTTCTAGTTTACATTTTCGTTTGCTATTCACAAACTCTTTATATATCTAGTGTCTTTTTATTCATTTAGATATCTCAAAAATAACATATCTCAACTAGTAGTTTAGAACTTGGGAGAAAGAGGGTGGGTTCATTCTGATATTTTAAACCCTGGCTCTAGGACGTCGTTTTTGACTTAGTATAGAAACATGAAAAGGAGTCTTGGCTTCCTTGGTAGTGTTTGAAACGTCGGTCAACCATGAGGCCCATGACAATAAAAAATAAAAATTGGGAAGTTTCAAGGGGGGTTGCCCGTCGCAAACCTCACTCCCTCCAAATTCAAAGTCAAGCTCTTGAAATTCGTCAGTAACTCATACGTAGTACATATTTTTTTTTAATAATTGAGGTCTTATTGTTTCCTCAAGTCTGGATTTATTAAATTTATAAACAAAGACAATGATAGTATTATTATATGTGAATGCATTCCAACAACAACAAATAATATCGACAATCCACAGAGTTGAAAAGAAAATTTGGTGCCCAGCAAAGCTTCTTGTGAAGGAAGCCTTGTGTTTCTCCCCTGCCAAATTGAACTTGTTATTTTCCATACTCTAATCAGCAGCAAGGTTCACACTAGGAAGGGAGATGAGTCAAAATTAAACCATTCTACGTATCTCTAAAATAGAGAAGTTGTAGGAGTTGGATAACAACAACCCAGATAATCCCGCTTAAGCGCGGTTTGGGGGGTTAGGATGTACGTACTCTTACCCCGAACAAGTCGAGAGAGTGTTTCCGATAGGCCCAGAACAATAAGATAATAGTACCACATAGTAGTAGACCTCAGAGAAGTTAGAAGAGATATAAAAAGGTATAAGAGACGGAAAGGAGCAGGAAAATCAACAAAGGCACGATGACACAACTCTAATCAAGACCATAAGAGAACAGTTTGAGAAGCGGTTGGAGATGTCTTAGCATGAGAGAGGGACACTTCACCATCAAATTAACAATGACTTATTTATTGACTTTAGTTTTCTGTTTTCACGAGAATACCATCAAAGGAAATGAAAATTGAAACTGCAAACTGGAAACTGCGATAGTTAAATAATGTGTGCATAATCATCCTTTGGAAAAAAAGACTAAACATAAAGTAAAAGCATGGTAAACCAGAGAATGATTGCAGATAGAGGATCAAGGTTGGTTCAGAGCTTCGCCACCAACACCGGGTTTTGACTGGGTTTGCCACTTTCTTTGGCATCGTCTTCTTTGGCGAGTTCACAGGGACTGGGTGGAACATCCACAGCTGGGGAGCAGTTGAAGAACCCATGCGGCTGATTGATATACGAGGACAAGCATCACAGCGTTAGTCATATGGGTGTGTTGATGGAATGAAATGGCTGAAGACACAGAATAAGTTTGTTGGAGTGACTTACCATCAGCACAAAACCAATGTGCTCTACAGGCATCACAGGCCAGTCTTCCAGACGAGGAACATGGGTGATTCCAAACACGTACCTGCAGTTCGTGAAATCATATTAGAATAGAAGACGAACACATATCATATAGCTAGTGGATCCTGCAATCCAAGGGAAGATAATGTAGTTTATGCAACAGTGTTACAATAATAAAGCTAGAAACCGGAGTTTCCTAAAATGTTGGTGCTTGTGATCAATGGATCGTTACAGGGTTAGGTGGTTGACCTCCAACTTATCCTCCCTTGGATTGACAAGGAATCAAGGCAGACACTGCTGAATAAAAGCATAAATTTGGAGGGTCTATTATCGGCAAGGAAAATAAACTAACCATAGTACAATATCGGCTTCTTCTAGAGGCCGATCATTCTGGGCCCATGTTGCTAAACCTTCACCCACTCGCGGATTCTGATTAGGAAATTCTCCTCCAGGGAAGATTTCATCCCGTGAGTATTGGGTGACCCACAGATTGTGCTTCAAGAAAGCTGCTCTTCTCAAGAATTTAGCACCAGGACGAGCCAACGGCAGACAGTTCTGACCAGGAACCAGCTTGTATCCTGTCAGCTGTCCTGTCCTATTAACAGTCCTGGTGTTCCGTACCTGTGTTTCCCATCACGACAACAAAATGATACGGAGTAAGATGTTGGGTGGGGAAGGGTTGGTAACGCAAATGCTAACGTACTAAAACATTTTGCTAAACAGAACCGGACATATTATCTGCTCTGTTAAACAGCAGATACACATACACTAAATCTTATAGGGAATAAACAAAGTTGGTTACTCAACAGAGTCAGATTTGCTTTTTAATCTAGTAAACTGTAGTAATGAGCACCAATAATTGAAATGAAAGAAGACAGAATAAGAAGAGGAGCCTGCATTAATTGTCATTACATGCTAACTAATTAACTTGTTGAACAAACTATTAATTCTAAAACTGATTTAACAACTCAACTAACTTATCAGACTTTTAACCTAGCTGAAAACGATGTAGCTTAAGGACAGTAACTAAAACCATCACATATGCTCATAGTTAGAAACCACAATAAAAATTGTAATTCACAAGTAGGATATCTTACAATCCAGTGTCGAGCAGATAAAGGATTGCAGTCACGCATTGCTTGCAATTCTGATTTGAGCAATGTCTCCTCGGCATAAAAGGCATTGTCATGAATGTTTTCACCACCAGGTTTCTCAACTTTAACATTCATTTCGACGACCTACATGAGAATAGTGCATGTTATCATTATAAGTTAGTTGGGGCACAAGGTATATGACAATTACAAATATCAAAGGAAACATGTTAAACAAATACTCCAGATAAGATTGTTTGTAGTCGTCTTCAGGTTATCAGTACATATATATATGTTAATATAGATCAATGGATATTTCTTTTCAAATTTGATCTAACATTTGATCCTTCAAGGCCAACTAGCCAAGGTATAGATGTCAATTACATGTTTAAGGTAGCAGAGAGAAATATGGTTTTGATATGGTGATCACTTAGTCCTTTGAAATGGTTGTCGGTGAGGACAACGACCATTTACTTAAGCCCTACCAAAAAAGCAAAAAACACAACACATTTAAAACACAACTCTACTCTTTTGATTCAGTACATATATATATGTTAATATAGATCAATGGATATTTCTTTTCAAATTTGATCTAACATTTGATCCTTCAAGGCCAACTAGCCAAGGTATAGATGTCAATTACATGTTTAAGGTAGCAGAGAGAAATATGGTTTTGATATGGTGATCACTTAGTCCTTTGAAATGGTTGTCGGTGAGGACAACGACCATTTACTTAAGCCCTACCAAAAAAGCAAAAAACACAACACATTTAAAACACAACTCTACTCTTTTGATTCAGGAAGCGGAGGGGTTTTAGCATATCACAGGTTCTACTGCAGTTTAATCCATATCTACAGTTGAGTTTCCAAACAATATGAAGATGCAGCTAGATGATATGAAGAGGTTATTTCACAGTATATAAGAAAGATGCAGCAAGATGTTACAGACAGGAAAACAGCATGACAATCTATTAGATACTAATCTAAAAGTTAGGTTAGTTTATCCTACACTTCTGAAATCTCCAAATCTAATAAAACAATACCTGATTCAAAGCTTCTCCAGGCCTGCAATCAATGGCCATGTCCATACGAGCAACGAAAAAGTGTTGATGAACAGGTGCATACAATCCAGGTGCAATGGTTGTACCATACTTTCGAGACTCCCCAGGTAATAATGCTCCCAAACTGAGAATTCCAGTAAGCTTAACTTCAGCTTCGATTTTCCCATCCTGGATAAAAGGAAAAGCACAACAATTTTTGTAATGAATAACTAGAAGGAATTTTTATATATATATATAAAAAAATTGCAGTTAGTCAGTAGCGAAAATGGAGCACTTCCAGACAAGGTAAAGAATGAAATAAGCTTTGGCCCTTTTCCCTCTATGTATGAAGACAATATCTACTTTTCTAATCTAATAAAAAAAAGTCAAAACGTAGAAGGAAGAAACTCCCAAGAAAGTGTAGAGATATGTGTTGATGTACATGAATTGTACAATCAGTAACAAACCTAGACATTTTAATCAAAAAATGTCAACGTCATTGAAGAATAATGAACAATAATAACATAAAAAAATATTCCACTGAGGAGGAATAATTATGGTTCCATATTGAGAGCTTGCTCACCTGATAAAAGTACCAGTAAAATCCATACTCATAATTAGCTACTGTGCATATAAAGGAAACTGTCAACCGTCGAGACCTTCGAACCTCTGATAAACCTGTTCTCCAATCTTGGTGCTTCCACAGGATATTATGATCCTCCTCATGCAAGCATACACAATTCTCAATGGTCTCTACACCACCCGTGAAATTTGTAAAGTGAGCATCAAAGTATTTGATAGAGCCCAAGCAATCACATCCCTGCTATGACCAAGTTTTTTCGTTTATGGGATTACACAGATAACACTTCCAGTGAAAGAACAACACATTATATAACAACATAGGATTTTACCTTCTTGAGAGAATGAGCGTTTTTTCCAAGGCCGTCTTCCCCAGCATCGAAAGCATTTTTTCTATAATGTGGATCATTTGGATCTCCATATGGGACGACCATCTCAACAAAACTCAACCTATGAGCAATGGATCTCCGTCCTCTGTTTCCATCCACATAAGATACAGAGTATACAACTAATCCCTCCTTGGGAGTAAAACCAATACGGAAATTCCACTGCAAATAAAGAAATAGAGAAATGTTACTAGCTTTACAGATTAGGCAGAAAACATAAAACCATAAACAAGATAATCAAGTAAGGAACCTTCTGCCACTGAACAAAGTGACCATCAACACGAAAACTTGGCCCCTCAGGCTGAACAATATATAGTGGTTTCACATCACTTCTGTCAACACCTCCTCTTGTCTCTCCATGCGTGAAGTTCCTTAATGGGTCAGTTGGAGGAAGGGGAACAAACTTCCGGTCTTCAAATTCAATAACTACCATGTTTTGCATATCAACAAGAACATAGATGCCTTCTACTGGCCTTGCATACCCATTTTCCATTGGACAGTCACTTTCAGCTCTACAAAAGATAAGCGGTTTAGCGAGCCTTCTGTTTGGCGCATCAGCTTCAGTATAATAACCCACACACCTGTACAGTATGGTTAGGTTGCAAGTTCCATCATCAATCCAGAACAGACAGGCAAAAGAACAAACAAATTAAAAAGAAAGCCGTGGGGAAAGAGTCAAATTGTAACAAACCAGGGATCAACCATCAGAAGATCCATATCCTCAACGCCTCTCTTCTTCATAGCCTCTTGAAATGGAGGATAAGCTTTCACCACAGCTTCACATTCGGCGTATTCAACAGCATCCTATGTAAAGGAAATCCATAAATTACTAAAAGAGACAACAAAACTACTAAAAATATACATACACTCCAATCAAATTAAAGAGTGTATCTCAGACTCTCACAGTTGCAACTTGCAAGATGGAAACGGCCAAGCTTGACTGCTAAAAAACTAGGATTTCACATCTGAAAGGTTATTTAGGAAAAACCTAGGTGCAATACAAAGAACCATCTAACTGAAAAAGAAATAATTATAACACATCTTGACATTGAGTATTCAGCAACACCAATAGATATACAAGCCAATCACATGGTTTAGGCTTATCTGCATTAACAAATTGTGAGCAAAAGAGTGATTATGCAAAACATAAGCCATGTAATAGCATCTTCTCATATGTGTCAAATAAAAAGTTGATGAGAAGAATTGACAATGAGCTTGATTTTGGCAATTAGCGCATTGAAAGCAATATTTACACTAATACAAATTAAATAATGTAAAATTTTAATTTCATTATAAATTAGAGAATGAATCAACTCACATAAGAGAGGTTCAAATTTTGAATAAGTCTTAAAAGGCCATCAAGATATTTTCTCTTAAAATTCAAGTTTAACAACAAAATAAATCTTTTGACCCAAGGGACATAAAACAACCTGACAAATGAATTACAACACTACTTCCAAGTCTATATATGAGTCCAACATTGAATCTTCTATATGTACAATCCATGAGCTACTATTAAGAGCTATGTAAAGAAATTATAAAATGTAAATTCTTATGTGATTAAGTCAATCTCCAATTCTCCACAGAGTAAAGAAGAGGAAAAATATTGAAACAATGCAAAAGGCAAAACATATCTACAGTTGAACATGAAACTAAATAAATAAACATACCATGGCTGGCTGAACATCAGGAACAACCTTCGAGGAGATTACTTTCCCTCTGTGATGTCCACCACGAGTGACTGCATGTACTTCAGACAACTCAACAATCCATTGGCTAGTCTCGTTGGATTTTCGGTTGTAAACCGTGAGTTTGGCTTGTCTAGGAGGTAACTTGCTTGGGACTGCAGAGACACCTTTGGTTCTTGTAATCAATGATGACTGGAAAGGTGGAAAGAAATAAGCATCTGCCAGTGCTACTACATTCTTTTCTGGCTCCACCAGGGAAACTTCAACAAACCGCATGCCATCTCTAACCTGAGTGTGGAGAAGATTAGCACCATAGCACAAAGGTAAAACTAACTGATGGTTGACATGTGTGTGAAATAAGGAACTTCAACACTCAATAACCATAAAACATACTTCAGGAGTAGCACCAGCTGCCCTGACAGTTGCCACTGCAACAGAAATTTCAGCAGGTGATAGAGGGTCCAATGGATGACTAGTATGAGCTCTGGACATGATCTGAATTGCTGTAATTTTTTCAAATGAAATTTCTCAATCAGTCATGACATGGTGACAAAAGTAAGAAGCTGACAACAATCCATGATATACAACTAAGTCAAACGTTACATAAACCTATTACGGCATCAACAGTGAAATGAAAACCACAGTCATAGGCTAAACCGATAAAAACCTGGGGGATCAGGCGTTTGACTTGTATTAATTCAATAAAATAACACAGTTTTCTTCTACTGTTGCAATAATAATTACTAATGAGACAGCTGGTAATTAATCAATCAGGTTGGAAGTAAAAGAACAGCTCCAGCGATCAGGTATGGGGACCAGGAGATGAGAATGTCCTCTTCACGTGTATACAGACCAACTTCATGAGATCACCAAACAAAAAAAAACATATGAACGAAAATTAAACTTGAAATTTTGAGAACCGACACAAATCCAGAATGATCATCCAAAATCTGTCACAAGTGTCGCAAAAGGAACCGATTCAAAACAATAATTTTGAGAAGAAAAAAGGAATGCGATTAATCATTCTTGTATGTTGAACAATATGAGGACCAACATTCAGCGAATCGTAACAGCACAGCAGAGACGATGAGACTCGAAATACATCAGCAGCGTACAAATCCAACGAAAGAGACGAAATCATCCGCATGATGATTCCGGAAACCACTCCTCCGTTCCATGATCGTCGTCAAAGCGAAAAGATTGAAATGGAATAGGAGCAAGAGCGAGAGCGAGAGCGAGAGAGAGGGAAATAACCTTTGGCGGAAGGATCAGGGAGAGAATCGGCATTATCAGCCAACGTCACCACAGGACGAGTGGCCGAGAGAACGGCGATCGGCGAATCGGCGCAACAATTGGAAGCGGCGGCGGCGGGAGGAAGCGTCGTCTCTTGCGGAGTTGCGGCCATTGCAGAGGATTAGCGAGCTCGGAATCTCCAGTACTGTAGAATCTGGTACTCCAACAATCTGTTGTCATACAAACGAAAGCGAAGAGCTTTGTTGATTGCTCCCCCTCTCTCTCTTTCTCTCGCGCTCTCGCGCTCGCTCCCCCTCGACTACTCCTTGTGAAGAAGATGGGAATGGAACGGAAAGTGGTGAATAGACCGGATACGACTATTTGTACCAGCGAAGGCCTCGTAGGAGGCCGAGTTGGCATTTTTTTTTAATCTTCTCCACGAGGATAAGAAGGAAAATTCCTTTTTCCTAGCGAAATTCGTGAATAATTTTCTTATTTTCTTATGCTTCCTAACCACAAAAATATACGGAGTATATATTAGAGATCTTTGCTATGAGAGAGGGGAAGAATTTAATTATGCTTCCTATAAAAAAAATAGAGATCTTTATAATACATAGAGAGAGAAATGTTAATGCTCTTATCTTCTTCTTTTTTACCCATATAGATTAAGATCAATTCATTAAAATATTTGAAACAATTGAGAAGGATGTTTTTGTTTCCACCTCTAAAATTATTATTTACATTCTAAAATAATATTTTAAAAATAAACGTTTTATCTCTTGATTAACAAATATATGAATAAAATATGTGGATCATTGATTGATGTAGTTAAAAGATGTTAGGTCATTAATTGACGTGTCTAAAAGAGCCGGGACGGAGTCTAATTATACCATGATTTGACACATAAGCAAATTAATCAAAGTTTAAAGCATCACTTTATGCCTCTATTTTAGAGTGTGTATAAATAGATATATAGTGTGTAATTTAACCGTTTATATTGTTTTAAATGATGAAATTTCATCCTATAACCTTAATACTAACCCTAATTGGGTAATTGATCCCACCAACTCAAATATAGAACAGGAATAAAGATAATTTATAAATAAAAATATCATAATAAGTTAAAACTAGTGTAATACCATGGCGCGGTTGCGATGGAAAAAGAAAAGAATATATAATATTTATTATAAGGAATTACCAAATAAAATATAAACAAATGTTTGAAAAGTATAAAACAACAAAATTATTATTGAACGACATATGTGTTTAGAAAAGGCACAGATTGAGTTGGTGATGTAGGCATGAATTATGAACCGCATGAGCATAAAAACAACCAAGTGTTAAATCGATGTAGGACTTAAAGCATTCTAGTCATGGCGGAGAAGAAGAAATCAATACATCACACCTAGAGAAACACGGAAAATACAAACTGACAATTCAACAAAGATACAGAAGGCGAACCCTAAATTTTCATTAAAAAGAACAGGAGAGAGGATGAAACTAAAAGAAAAAGGATTTAGGGCTTACGGTTTGCCATTGGCACGGGAAGATCCTGGATGCTGAACTACAACCGTTGAGGGTCAAGAGTAGGAAGGAGAGGGAGTTCGTGGCTGTCAAGTGTCAACCGGCTTCCAATCGTTGGGCGTGGCCATTGAAGGCGATGATTCTTGGTCTGACCTCGGCAACAATTCGGGCGTCTGAGTTAGAGTTGCAGATCCAGTCGCTCGATTCGGTGTGCGATTGGACAAAGACGGCGAGCGAAATCAGCGAAAAGGCGAAGAAGAGGAGGAAAACGGCAGAGGCAAGATCATTCTTTAGTGCAAATTGTGGGAAAGAAAAACGAAAATTGAAACTTAGTGGGGAAGATGGTGACGGGAGGCGGTCTAACCTCGGCGAAGGAAGAAGACGGAGTTCTGAGGCGGGATATCTTCAACGGAGGAGGAAAACGAAGGCATGAGGCGCAAAGGATGCCACGATCGAAGTCGACGGAGGAGAACTGAACCCTAACTAAGCGTTCTTTCCCAATTGTGAAAAGGGGGAAGAAAATTGAAAGCAAATAAAAAAAATGAAAGAATGTGATTGGTCAGAAGGGAGTGAAATAAGGAGAGCGCGCCACGTCAGCGAAAAGTATACAAAATTAAGTAGTTATATAGATTGAATAAAAAATACTTAAACATGGATATAATAAAATATAACTTGTTAAAAAATCACACCATAAGAATAGTAACAAATAAATAGTTGCACTTCTTAATTTGTATATTTTGGATCAAGAGGCACAAAATTTATTTTTTAAAAAAGTTAAAAATCCGATCTTAGGTATAAATATAGTAAATTTTAGAGATCAAAATAGCAACCCGATTGGAAATGATATTCCAAAAGCAAACAAAACTAGTAAAGGTGAATGTGACAATAGAGGAGCATGAGTTCAAAAGCGCAACAAGAAAGTGGACAAATGAGTGGAGAAATGGGGTTGAGTTTTAAAACATTTGATGGTAAGAATTATATTGACTAGTTTTATTATTAGTGTTTGTGTTTTTTTTAATAAATATTATATTTATTATATTTGAATTAATATAAAATAAAGTAAAGTAAATATATAATTTTTAGTTATGTTAATGTACATTCATGTCAAAAACTTTATGTAACCTATTTATTTTATTATTTATTTATTAATTAAAAAGCTTTACTAAAGAATGCATTACGAGTGTACAATCCTTCTTTTAAATATATACCCCTGGCCCCTCCATTTCAAATTAATTGTCTTTTACTATTCATGCTTATATAAAAATCCATTTTTTAATTAATTTTTTAAAATAATTTTATACTTATTAGTAATATGGATGATATTATTTAAAAATATTTAATAAAATATTAATATTTTATATAGTTTTTAGCTTCTTAAGAAAGCGTGCATAAATAGTAAAAGACAATTAATTTGGAACGGAGGGAGTACTATATAAGTGGCGGCCGCAAGATTTCGTAGAGGGGGGGGGGGGAATTGTTCGTTGGGAAAAAAAAATTCTCGGTATATATAATAAAGACAATTTTAAATATATTAAAAAAAACTATAAATTATGGTATAAATATGATATTTTATTATGAAAAATCATACAATAATTTAATAATTTATACGTGTGTGTAGCGTGATTAAGATTTTTTTTTAAATATTGAAAGAAAATTATAATTTTTTAAAGAATTTGTCATTGGTAAAAGAAAAAAAAAATGATAAGATTGAAAACTATGACAAAAAAGCTCATAAATTGTGGTTTAAATATGACATTGATAGTAAAAAATATTCATAGGAATAAAAATTAGAAGAATTTTTTAAAATATATGCGTAACATAATGAATAATCTTATGAAAATATTAAAAGAAAAATATAAAATTTGATTTAAATATGACATTTATAATAGGAAAATTTTAAAATATTTGTGTAACATAATGAGTAATCTTATGAAAATATTAAAAGAAAAATATAAAATTTTATTTAAATGTGACATTTATAATAGGAAAATTTTGGTTGAAATAAAAAATAGTGGGAAAAAGGAAGGAATGGGATTTGAACTCATGACCTCTTGGATCCCTTTTTCTTCCTTCTCTCCTTTTCACCAACTAAGCTAGACAATTTTAGTGTTCCCTTTCACATTTTTCACCTTATTTTTTATTTTATTTTTTTCTAAAATATACTACGAAACTCCGTCGCTGGAAGGGAGCGGCCGTCCGTCTATGTTGAATACTCTTTATATATATATGTATACATATATAATTGTATAAGACAATGAATCATCTTAGGTAGATAGATGGACTAGAGTACTAAGTGACTTCAAATATAATTGGGTATTGAGTGATTTCGAATTTCAAATAGGTTAAGATCGAGTGGCCTTTAAATTAATGTCGGGTTGGTCTAAAAATATTAAGACTAGAGAAAAACGTGGTCGTAACTAGCAACCAAGTGGTACACGATCAGCCGCACCAGATATAGAGGAAATGCATGAAGGGCCTGTGCCGCAGAAAACGGGCGTGCCAGTATGGTTTCTGATAACGAATCCATAGGAGCCCAAAGAGAAAGTAGATAGAGCTCCATCAAAGTTTAGTTTGTGTTAACCAATTCTTGGTGCCTTCCATTTACAGTTTTTCCTTGGTATTGCAGATCGGGTTCGTGTCATGTTGTTTTTCTGTTGTATGCATTGGCCGTCTATGTTGTCGTCGGATTGATTTGAGGTGTTCCAGCTTAGTTTTTGGTCTCTTACAAAAGAAAGTATGCTTCTAGCATCTGGTTTGGTGTTTCCAAAGAGCGGCATGTTCCTAAAGTACCAAATGCTCCACCAGCAGAAAGCGAGAACATAACCAACTTGACAATAGAAGGGGACAACTGACCATTATTAACAGCCTTAAGGGATGCGGGAAACCCTCTGGGGACTCTGAAATGTTTGTGTCAGACAGTCTAGTCTCCCTAGGTTTCTTTCACTCAGTTGAGTTTCGTCATGTATTTAGAGAAGCAAATCGAGTTGTTGACCGTCTTTCGCACCTCAATTTAGCATTCTCTGGCAATTCTTTACCTGATGACTCGGTGCTTCGTAATTTCGTTCGTCTGGACGCCCTTGGCATTTAAGGCCCCCTTAATGCCAAATTATTTCCGGTTCCAAAATAAAATAAAAATGGAGCATTATTGGAAGGAGGAAAAAAAAAAGGATATGACCAAAAAAAAAGAAGGTAAACTGCATAAAACCACCCCTTAATATAGGACATATTGTTCAAAACTACCCCTTAAAATTAATATTGCAGAAGATTACCCTTTATATAACTTTTGTTTACCAAAGATCACATCGTCTCTATATGTCGTTAGAGTTTTGTTAAAACCAAAATTATTCATATACATATCATTTTCTTGTCATCACTCACTCTCCGACTATCTTTCTGTATATATCTACAACTCCACACACACACACACACACACACACACACACACACACACACTAATTTGTTAATTGAAATTATTCAACAACCCTTACGTCCTATACCAGGCCCCTTCAATCCATGCCTAAATATCTCCACAACTCCTATGCGAGATCCCCTTCAATATCGCCTCTCCATATGATAAGGGTATCTTGGTAATTTACTGATTTTTCCAAAAAAACTTAATGAAATCAAAGATATGGTGGTATGTGGTAAACAAATGCTATATAAAGTATGATTTTCTACAATATTGATTTTAAGGGGTGATTTTAAGCAATATACTCTATTTAAATGGTGGTTTTTCACAGTTTACCCAAAAAAAATATATCGCCATATCACTTTTTTTTGTGGCATTTGCATGTTGAATGAGAGTTGAACCGTTTGGTATAGCCTAGACCTGTCAAAACACAACCCGACCCGGCCGATCCGACCCGAACGCCCGAAAAAATTTCGACCCGAACCCGGGAATTTCAACCCGAAAATTTTTTTCGACCCGAACCCGAAATACCCGGAAATTTTCTGGGTAATCTGGGTTTCGACCCGGTGACCCGATTGACCCGGTAAATTTGACCCGATTTACCCATTTGACCCGGTGACCCGATTGATCCGATTGATTTATAATTATATATGATTAATTTTTTTTATGGAGATTCTAATTTATTACATTTTATAATTACAATCACTTGATTTTTCATTTTCAAATCAACTTTTATATTTATTTGTATTGTGTAATACTCCGTCCGATCGATAGTATTTGATTTTTTATTTTTCAACGAACTTTTTTAAGAAGATAAAAATTCTAAAAAATATTAAAATATTAAAACAATTCTATGCTTATTTCTAATTGCATGAAATTATTTTTAAAAAATTTGAAAATTTGATATTTGATATATTATTAGATTTTATTAAAAATTACGAGAAATAATAAAAATCAAATATTTTAGATCAAATATATTATATAATTACAAGCACCAGAACTTATGAACAACGTTTTAAACTTTAGAATTTTAAATTTATCGCAAAATTATCAAATCATGATTTTTTTTAATTTAAAAAAGAAAAAATTGACCAACCCGAAATCGACCCGAAATGACCCGAAAACCCGGTCAAACCCGTATTACCCGGGACCCGAAAATACCCGAAACCCGTATTATCCGGGACCCGAAGTGACCCGACCCGAACCCGACCCGAATGACCCGTTTGACAGGTCTAGTATAGCCCGTTCACTCGTAAATATAAGTGAACGAGTGTTGAAATCCGTGTTTTGATTGACCGATTTTCGGGTGTTTTTTCTTTATGTTGCGTGTGGTTCTTTCTTTCTGTGGTCCTGAGCGTTCTACAACTTGGTTGGGTATGCTACGTTCAGAGACGGGACAGGTTGGGGACGAGGTGGTGTGTTAAGGGCGACTCCGTATCCGGGAGAGTGGTTCTTGGAGTTCTGTCTTCATTGCCCACAAGATTGGAGTTAGAGTCCTGCCATTCCGTTGACCTACGGTGCTTCCTTTCGGTAGTGCTTAACTTCGTTCTTTGTCGGCGTCCTCAACCTTTCAGTTTTAGTTCTGCTTAGGTTCATTCTTTTAAGAGTGCATGTTTCGTGTCGAGTGCGCCATTTTTTTCTTCTTTTTTTTCGATTTATTTTATATGTTTGACGGTTCATCCGTCTGTCGACTTTCCGACCTCTAGCCCTCGAGTTTCAAGTTTGTTTAAATTCTCCAAGACACAAAATGAATTAATCTCATCCATGACCCATCCTTTGTAATCAAATTAAAGGATTTTGAAATATGTTCCAACTCGTTGAATATGTAAACCTTTTCATTTTTAACCCTCTTAATAAACTTTTACGAGTTTTTTAAGCATGAAAAGTGTTAGAATTTCCAAATCAAAATGTTCTTAATCAGTATACTTGTATTTTGTAATAATATATATAGAGAGACGATAGATCATTTACGAACACCATGCCATTTACGGTTTAATTTATGAATGAATTTAAAGCGTTGGATTAAGGAGATTAAATTTAGATTTAAAGAAAAATTTAAAGAGTAAAATTATTCGTATATAAATCATTCAAATAATCATGTTACAATAGACGAATATATAATTTTCATATGAAAAAACTATTCACACATATGAATAATTATATTATGTCGGACCACTATGTTGTCCTTAGCTTTTTGGGATTAGGATTGTTTGGTCGGATTGGGTTGTTTGCTTGCTTGCTGGTTCTTGTATTGCACCGTTTTCTTTTTAGTTCGTTGTTGTTTGAAGGTTCGCCGTCTGCCGACTTTGTCGGCCTTTTGAGTCCAGATCTGTCTGGTCCTCAAATTATTTTCTTATAAAAAAAATTATGTCGGACCATGATATATTTACACTAGGTGTAAAATATTTAATTTAGTTTACAAGTCTAGCTTCTCTCTTATTTTTTATAGTGGTAACTTTGTAATTTAATTGGTTGTGTAAAAATCTAGATTTACACTAAATATAAACATAGACTTTTTCAATTATGTCAAATGAATAATTATAATAGTATCAATGAATAATCAATTTGTTTACAGACCACCCCGTGAGGGATGTTCAACCAGATCATATCCTCCCTCTATATATATAGTGATGGCACCACTAATGATGAGATGGAAGCCAGGCTGGAATGACAGCAACATGCATGACTTTGCCCCATCACAACTTTATAAGTAGTTGCTTATTTATCACCATCTCTATCAATTACTGTATATATCAAATTATCATTTATGTAGACAGTAGATTTTTTATAAAAAGTAGTTTGCAAAGTGGACAGTTTTGTTTGGATATCGATCCCAAAGCACAGGGAGAGACCAGTTTCCCACTTGCCCATTATTATACAATATACTATATACCATTATTATCATGCTGTGTTTTGGAATCGAAAATAATGGCGATTTATAAAGCTAATTACTTCATCAAATAACAACGGTATTGCTATTGGGACGGTGTGATCTCGCCATTTGCACACTATCGACTTTATCATCCAGTGTCGGTGAACTGATCGATTACCAATCTAGACTTTCGATGTCGTTGAGTAGGCGACGGACAAGCTGCAGGGAATAGTTGTCGACCTAGACTTCTGAGGTTGTTGAAGTTGCCGATCATTTGTGGTGATCGATTCCATGTGTGTGAGCTCTCACTCGGGGCAAGCTGCAGAGAATGGCTGCCGACCTAGACTTCCAAGGTCGTTGAAGCTGCCGATCATTCGTGGTGATTTCATATGTGTGAGCTCTCACTCAGAGCTAGTTGTAGGGAATGGCTTCCGACCTAGACTTTCGAGACCCGTTAACAGCTCGATGACATCGTGCGAATGGCGAGAAGTTCACCGTGCATATAACAACCTTTAATTAAAAAAAAAAGATGTTAAATTTTTTGATACATATTTTAATGAGTTGAAAATTATATGAAATATTATTTTTAAATTATTTTTTTAAAATTAAAAATACTTAATGATAATAAATATTAAATTTATTTTTAAAATTTTATATAGTATTTAAAATGTTAAAATAGACGTTGAATAGTTAAAAGTATTTTTTAGAGGAGTAATAAAGAAAATACAATTATTAGATTAGAAGAGAAAACATCAGCTGATTTGATATATTAAATTAGTTTTTTAAATGCCCAACTAAGCCTAATGAGTCATGACCAACGCAAGATAATTAGCTTGTATATGTAAAGACAAATTAATCGTGTGGTGCATCATTTACTAGCAAGTAGTAGATTTTTAATAAACCACATATTTCATTTATTTATACAGTCTATTTCGATCATTATAACTAATCTTAATTAAATTATTGTAAATCCAACTTCTATCTAAGTGTCGTTATATGGAAGAAATTGAGGAGATCTTGAAGATCCAAGCCCCGGCCCGTTGTTTTGTGAGACCATGTACAATTTTTTTTTTTCAGACTTATAATAAGTTTAATTGAAAAATAATTTTCAAAATCAAATTATTTTAGTTTTTTTTTAATGTTGCTTTCTTAGACCATGTTTATCAGTTACTATTCAAGATACTAAAATTACTATTTTTTTATTCACCTCTCTCTGCCACATCAGCATAGCATCCCTTTCTCACTTTTTCCAGTTTAACAATAGCATCCCTAACATCTCACAATCTATCTTTTTTTACCAATTCAATTTACGAATACACCCTTCTATAAAAATCATTTCCAACATGTTTATAATATGATTATAATATTATATTAATATTTGATTACTAAAATGTAATTATAAAATTTAGATTTAAAATAAAATAGAAAATTCATTGATTAAAAAAAAGTACACAAAAGCTAATACATAAACTAAATTACAACGTACGAATGTCAAAAATGACTTGACCACATTTTTACATCCTCCAAACATTCAATGACGTGTGTTACGACCAAAAGAATAAATTAATTGGACTTGGTATGAAGTTTCGCAAATTGCCACAGAGTTTTGAACATAGTAAAACCCTAATTTGAGTTCTAAAACAACCCCAAATGGCTTAAAAAGTCCGTAGATCACGGCAAAGTCATGAGTTTTATTCGTGACACGATTCCCTATCCGGAAAGGTATTATAATAAGCAATCGGACACCGAATGACCAAGATCCAATTTACCGAGCAAAATTACAATATAATTATATCAAAATATTTTTTTTTTCAAATTACGTCGAAACATATTCAAATTTGATGTCTATGTGTAGAGAAAAATGAATCTAGTATTATGGTGATTTTTAATATATATTTTTTTTACATTTTACATACCGAAATTAGCATTATTTGAATTTAATTCAAATCGGTCAGATTGCATCACGACCGTTCATTCAATTAAATCACAGCCGTTCGTCCATGCCCCTCTGCCCATGCGCCACCTGTCCCTGGGCTTGCGTCAGCTCCTCTCTTGTGAAACGCAGTGTATTGCTCCTTTGCGATCGGAAACGGCGTCGTTTTTGTACTTTAATCTATAATAAACAAGAAAAGTTGTGTTCAACCCCTATAAATGCACACCCATTATTATACCCTTCCCTAGCTTATTAAGTGGTGTATTTTGTAAAAACTTGATTTACTTGTTTCTTCTTATAATTAATTAGTTTACATTGCTAAAAAAAATGTTTACAAACTACTGTACGTCATCTAGCTAGAGTAATGCTATCATTCAATACTCATTTTAACCGTTTAGTATCTTTCAAATTAATTAGGCGTTTCCCTTACGTTTCACCTTCCACACAACATTAACTGTGCAATGATAATTAAATTAGCCGTTTCTTTCACCATAATATATAGGGGCATGCCATGCTAATCTTTCATTCACAGTCATAGACAGGTAGAAGGGATGGTGTTGGCGCTTGACTCCGTCTTGTGTTAGTCAGTCATCATATGGGGAGAACGAGGCTTGATCCTGACTCAGGCGAGAGAGCAGTTCGACGAAGAGATGAAACCTTGATCGGGGACGACATCACCGCTACTAGCTTGCACGATTACGTTCGAGGTCGGCGACGATACATCCCTGGAGGGTCCAACGTTTGCATCTCCACAGATCCGGAAGAGCGAACGCCAATGGAGAAGTTGTTGGAGGCAACGCCTGGGCTTGGCTCTAGCGAAACCCATCTTCGGTCTTCTTCTTTGCAAGATGGGAGGCAAGGAGCGAGCCCGATCTTCGAATGTCAACCTCGAAGAATGAGAAGGTGAAGTAACTCGGTCAAGGATAAGGGAGAGTAGTCAATAGTGTACGTGGAGTCAGTTAAGAGAGAGCGCGGTCGGGAAGGGCAATAGCTACTGAAGGAAACTATGAAAGGTGTCATTGAGAGCTTGATTTGTGGCTATCGATGGCGGTCAAGGGAACTAGGAAGGAGGAAGGGGGATCAAGAGGCAAACCAAAATCTCACATGTCAAAACTAATTTGGGTACAATGAGACAATGAGGGGCGCAAGGGTCCGGCCTTAGTTAGGTTAAATTGTGGGAAATTACAAAATTATTTTTCCCTATTTTTTAAAGGGTGGTATTGTAGTGATATATAAATTTTTTATATAAAAACTAAAATTTCTCAATAATAGATACAAATCCTTATCAAATCTTTTCATAACAAATTAAGAATTAAATAACAATATTTTGTACTTTGAACTTGGAAAACTATGTATTTTTATAGTTCTATATATACTTTAGTTTTACACAATTATATTTTTCGTTGAAAATTGCGACTTTATTCAGTGCAAGTTTGAACCAAAAAAAAGTTACCCAAAATAAACAATTTTTTTAATACTTCATGGATTAATTATACAATATTATTAGATGGCGTGGGATGATCAGATACATCTAATTAATTTTCATTAATCGCCAAAAATATTAAATCGATCAGAGGCAATATATAAAGGCAAATTGAGAATTAAAAACATTAAAGATAATGAACAAGGTATGATTTCATCAAATAATATAAAATACAATAACATATTTAATTTGTCAAAGATAGAAAGATTTGATCACTTCCTTGGAGCGATGAATAGAAAAACTCTTCTTTAAATTATAAAAATTTTGTCAACTTAAATAAATTATAAATGCAGCCCAATAAATTTTATTTCAAGTAAAAATGTAATGAAAATTAATCGTCAAAATAATTTCATTATGTTTTCAATAAAATAATGTCAGCTGAAAACCCCCATAATGACATAACGAACTTGGTATGTTTAAATTGAAATTTCTTAAAATAAATTTATACAAGTTATAATCATATTCTAAATTTAATGAAAATAAATAAGGTAAATAATGCAATAGAAATATTTTTAATAAAGTCTACAATTCAAAGTCATTAGCCTCATAAATGCATATCTCATTACTCTCATATTTATATCAATTCAAATTACAAAATTATAATATATTGAATTAAAAAAAATATCTTTTCATCTTCCAATTTATGTATATTTATTAATTTAAATTAATTTTTGCATTAAATTGAATGTATTTAATTTAAAATAATAAATTGCTCTCTTTTCATCTTTCAATTGTTTCAATATTAACTTCTTTGGATTCCAAGGAGTAATCTTCATCTCACCAATTTCATAGGTTATTCAAAACTATAAGTACTCTTATGCCTTATCTTATAAACTATTTCCGCTCAAGACAACCATATGTATTTGACATAAGTTGATTACGAGGAACAAAAATGTGAGAATGATGAGAAGTTCATAGAGAAAGAGTATCATTTCAGAAGAAAAATGTATAAAAAGTACTCCATTTGTTAAAAAAATGTCGTTTACTATTTACGTACATTTTTAGAATGATAAAAAATAATATTAAATATTAATCTTTTTTATAAATATATATTTTTATAATTTCATACTTAATACTAAAAAGTATGAAATTATAAAATATATATATATATATATTATAGTTTTTAACTCCTAAAAAACATATATGAATAGTAAAGTAACATGTTTTGGTTAACCGAGATAGTAATATTTTACAACTTATCTTAATTTTTTTTTAATTAATAAATATAAAATTTGACATTTTTTAAAATTACATATCTAATAATGTTTTTTATATGATGTTTGTTAATGTTGTGGTAGAGATGCAATATTGATGAAAATACGAGAATAAGAAGAAGTTCATAGGCAAAAAGAATCAATAGAGAAGAAAAATGTATACAAAGTAATTTGCATCAAATTAAAACTAAAAGAATTAGGTTCAAATTATTGTAGAATTTGTATTGCAAGACAAAAATTGAGAGGAAAAATAATTATTTACATGATATTTACTTCTTAGATCAAATATATTCCGTATAATTATATTATTTATCAATGCAAACTAATTTCAGTAACATACCATTTAATTAAAAAATTAGCTTGGTAGCCATATGTGAAGGTCAAGTACAATTTAATTGAAAATAAACTTGGCCATATGTTACTTAGTGACTTAAAATGATAAGTCACGTAAATTTGTTAAAAGTTTTTTTCTCCATTAAAACTTTGAAAATACTAATTATAATTACAATTACAATAAAAAAAAATACACATATGAGCTTTTTATTTTTATTTATATTGATAAAAACCAAGGTTATGAGAGTTTAACAATTCTATTTTATTGAACTATGTCCCGTGCGTTTGCACGGGCATGCCCCCTAGTTTTCAGAAAAAATAAATTCCATCTGACACAACCATTAATGCAAATTATGCAACCTATAAGCATCGATCCTATTTTAGCATCACACAAGCATCCGAACTACCTCCACCCACATTATTTTATACTTTTTTTTCACTTAAGCATCCCCGTTAAAAGTGCTCTTAGTCGCTTCAGTATTTGATAGAGATTTTTTTCGCACTAAGATGCTTAAATTATACTCTTATGACAGAGGTTAAAAAGACCGTTTATTTATAAATATTTTTCGACCTAAAAATATAAAAATATATAAAATCTTAATTTTCTAATTAAAGGGGTACTCATTAGTCATTAGTCTCGTATATTTTATTTACAGAAACACAAGTATATACTATCCAATATTTACATGGGCAAGTATAGGAACAAAGGTCCGATGAAGAGATGGCGAGTACTGTTACAATTACAAGGGAGGCCCAAATCAGTTTGGGCCAGCTAGGAAACAAGATTAAGCATTACAGGCCAGCCCAAACATGCTCTTGGAGAACCCACACATTTCTTGCCGTTGATCTAATTTCAAGTAGGGTTGTTATGTGAGTAGTTCAAGCTTGGTTAAGGTTGGACTCGATAAAAACTCAACTTCAAATTTTAAATAAGTTGACTATGAGCACATTTTTAAGGTCGGTTTAAAGCTTGACTCGTTTGATTTAAGTTTGAATTTTGTAAATTGTTTTTAAAGCTATTATGTTCTCAATTCTAAGGAAGTAGGACTGCCATTCATCGTCCTTTTTGTTTAGAATTGGAAAAATGTTAATTAGATTTAACAAGAAAAGTGGATATGGGTGGTTAGTTGCAACCTATTTGTATGGGTATAATAGGTGGTTATTTGCAAATTTTTAAATAAATGGTAGTTATTTACAAATAACCCTGAATAAAGTGTGGTTTTATGCATTTTCGCCTTTTTTTTTTAATATAGTAAATGCACTAAC
The DNA here is from genome assembly GCA_963922045.1 of Persicaria maculosa. Classification (NCBI taxonomy): domain Eukaryota; kingdom Viridiplantae; phylum Streptophyta; class Magnoliopsida; order Caryophyllales; family Polygonaceae; genus Persicaria; species Persicaria maculosa. The sequence continues at coordinate 67,868,562 of OY998259.1, read as the reverse complement.
TAATTATCATGCCTTTACATAAAACCACACTTACGTACTCGAAGATCACATCCCAATTTTCAGGCAATTTCCCCACTTCAAAAACAAACAAGGAATCAGAAATATGGTATTGATATGAACTTATGAAGTGACCTTTGCCTAGCTCCAAAGTCCCACCATACAAATCGATCCACATGGTTGGCTCCCCCATCAAGGAATCTAAGCCCAACTCTGTACTGCGACATTAACACAACACAAAAATCACAAATATCCCCTTCAACCTTACATGTCCCTAATTCACCTCCTTTGATCGATCAATCAATTGATCACTTGCTTATACATACATGCCTCCTCCTTTGTGTCCTTGTCGACAGATTCGCACCATGTCGACTGACGCATGGCGATGCCTGGTTCTTTGAGTGCGACCCCTCGTGGCTCTTGATGACTCCCAACGTTTTGGCTTTGTTTATTACTGGATTTAAGTGATATATTCTATTTGATTTTAAATAGATCATTTTGTAGCAAAATATACGAGTTTCAAAAAAAAATATTTCATTTCTTTAAAAAATATTATCATGTCATTAACTTTTTTTAATAAAATAAAGAAAAAAGAATCAATTTTGGCTAAATATTTATCTTATAAATAATAATTTATTTCGGCAAAATTATAGAAAATCACCCGTTAAAATCATTTCTTTTGCAAAGTCACACGCATCACCCAATTTTCGTTAATTAAATGTTAAAGTGTATGAAAAGTCAATTATACCCCTAGTTTTTATTATTATTTTACTCCTTTCAATTGGTATTAGTTGATATTTAACTTTCAACCATTTTCTTTGCAAAGTCACACCCATCACCCAATTTCCGTTAATTAAATGTTAAAGTGTATGAAAAGTCAATTATATCCCTAGTTTTTATTATTATTATTTTACTCCATTCAATTGGTATTAGTTGATATTTAACTTTTTGACATGTTTTTCAAATGTAAAAAACTCTATAAAATATCAAAAAATATTACTTTCTAAAAAATAATTTCATACTTAAAAAAAACTCTATAGAAATTGATGTGTAATTATGTTTTATACGTTTAAAAAATGTGCATTACTAAAGGGCTACTTGAAGTAAATAAAAATTAAAAAAAGTGTTTCATATAGTTTTTATTATTATAAAAATTTGTGTAGAATAGTGAACATATTTTAGAATAATAAAAACTATATGAAATATCATTTAAAAAAAATTATTTTCTTCAAGTAGCCCTTTAGTAATATACACTTTTTAAAATATATAAAACATCAATCATATATACTTTTTTTATAAAGTGTTTTTACTAATTAATAAGTATGAAATTATATATATATAAGATATTTTATAGAGTTTTTTACTTTTGAAAAACATGTTAAAAAGGTAAAAATTAATTAATTTTGATTGAATGCAGTAAAATAATAATAAAAACAAAGGATATAATTGACTTTTCACAAGCTTTAACATTCAATTAATGGAAATTGGGTGATGTGTGTGACTTTGCAAATAAAATGGTTTTAACGAGTGGTTTTCTGCAATTTTTATTTTAAGGGGTGGATTCCTGCAAAACATCCTATTTAAAGGGTGGTTTTATGCAATTTTGCCATTTATTTTTGTAAAAATGACCAAAAATAATATGAACTATCAACAATGAACAAAAAATAATACGAACTTTCAAAATTACCAATTCATATACAAACTATAACACATTAAACCAAAATTGATACTTGGTCCAAAATTTACAAACTATAAACTTATTTGGACTCAATATATAATTAATAATAAATTTTGGTCAAAATTGCAAAATTAAGAATTTCATCATCTTCCCCAATATTCTCCCAATCTATAGAACGATTGAAGGCGACGATGGCGGTGCGGATGTGACGACCTAGCTCGAGGTCGATGGTGTCGATGTGGCTCTGGGGAGCGTCGCTAGATCCTGGTAGGAGCGACATTCAGTCGTCGCACATGTTTTCTCTTATTCGTACTGCCATCATCAAGTATCCATTGGGGTGGACGAAGGCAGTACGAATATAATGTTTCCAGTTTATTAAAGTCCTCCCTAGTTTCGTTGTTTTTAGAGGTGATAAATCAATATAATTAGCATCAATTGCAAGCTATTTGATCACCCCATACATGTACATATGACATTTTATATATTCGAGTACGTTTACTTCGAAATTCGATTGTATGCCTTAAATGAAATTGTTGTAACGAGAACCAAGCAAAAAATCACATAGATTTACGTGGTTCGATAACGGTGTTATATACGTCTACGGGCAAAGAAATAATGAGTTTTTTATTATTATTATGAAGGCGAAGAACATAACTTATTATAGAATTGTGGTGTTTCATAAATAAATAAATAAATATATATATAGGGACTCATAAACCCCTAATTAGACTATGATCATAAATCCAAAACAATCAAAGTCCGACTCGGACCGATGACTGGGGGTCGTGTGCACGGGTGCACATGCACTAGTAGCTTAGCACACAAGTCGAGTGAGGTTCCATTCTAAAACCAATTGGCAATAGAAGGAGTAGTCCACCGACTCATATACTAGGGCTTGATATGTTCAACTTTCCGATGTGAGATACTTTTTTGGTCACATTCACATCTCAACACGCCCCCGCAAGTGCAACTAGGAATGATCATCTAGTTGACACTTGGACCACTGGTAACCCAGACCAGGATCGAAAGACGGGTCCTTACCTTCTATATAGACTTCTTGTACAGTATATCCAATCAAGGAAAAATGGAATGAAAATTCATACTGATATTATATCTTAGCATGGTATCCAAGTCAAAGGCCTACGCCTCCTCTATTCCTCATCAAAGCTAGGTTTTTTTTCCATGAAGTCTCAAACCCAACCCTCCTCCTCTTCTATTAATTCTACCCTCTCCCACCATTCCCAACTTCGATAGCCTCAATACAATTAAATTAACCACTTCAAATTTTCCTCTTTGCAAAAACAACTTACCTCTTATCCCAAGGTTAATTAGCTATTTCCTTTTGTTGAGGGCTCCGGGCCTTGTCCAATCGATGAAGAAGTTGCTACCTTCCAGGATTGGCAAACCAATGACAATCTTGCCATTGCCATCCTTCAAGCCTCTCTCACTGAGCCGATTTTATGGCTCATATCCTTGATTGTTCGACCTCCCTCTCCCTGTGGTTGCAGCTTCACTCGTTGTTCGCTGCCCAATCCGGTGCACAAGTTATCCAGAATCGCCTTCAGTTTCACTCCCTCAAGAAAGGTTTCGATTTTGTCTTTGACTACTTCAACAAAGTCAAAACTCTTGTCTCTGCCATCCAAGCAGTCGGCCAACCTATCTTCGACTCGGAACTCATCGTATATGTCTTGGCGGGTCTCGGTACTGAATATGACTCAATTATAACCCCTCTCTCTCCACTCGGCTGGTTACTCCCTCTCCTAAACAGGTTTTGTTTCATCTCCTAAACTTTGAATCTCATCTTGCTCGATAGACCACTTCCATACTTGGTGATCCTCCCATCTCTGTCAACACCACCACGACCTCTGCTCCTCCAAAAGCCAACTCCACCTCTGGCCAGCACTAGAGGTCATGTACGTGGTGAGCACGGAGGCTTCCGAGGATGTGGTCGTGGTGATGGTGGTCGGAATTCCTTTCAAGGATAAGGTCGAGGCTATACTTTTACAGGAGAGCCTGATAACCGCTTGATATGCCAGATTTGCAACAAACAGGGGCATTTCACTCTCAAGTGTCGGAGCCGATTTGACCAGGTTGTTTAGGCCCCGCCTCCTCGTTCCTTCCAAGCCAACTCCACATGCTCGAATTGGTTCCCAGACACTGTTGCGACACATCATTTTTATCTTGTTCTCTCCAATCTCCAATTTGAGGCTGAATAGTCATCCTTATGCTGGCACTGAACATGTTACTCTTGGCGATGGATCCCAAATCCCGATTCGGCATCACGGTTCTTCTTTCTTTCAGACTCCTACTTATTCTTTCTCTCTATCTTATCTATTCCACACTCCTTCACTTAAAAAAAACCTTCTCTCCGTGAATCGCTTTTTCCTTGACAATAACATCTTGTTTAAGTTTCATAAACACTGTTTTTCTATGATTGATGAACAGACTCGGACTCCGCTTCTTTCGGGCCACGTTGTAGACGGTTTGTACGTTCTCTCGCTCGAACCACCACGTTGTTCTTCTTCTCTATCTTCTAATCAACTCACCACCACCGAAAGCCTCTCTCCATCGATTGCCTAGCACCACTGTCTTGGCCATTTGGCCGCTCGTGTTGTCATTGATGCTCTCAGCACTGTTCATTTCCCTAAACCTAAACAAGTGGACTATCCACATTGTGAGAGCTACAGTTGGGCCAAAGCCCATGCGCTTCCTCACCCTCAAAGCCCAACCCGGTCTTCTAAGGCCTTTCAATTACTTTTTGCTGATGTCTGGGATCCAGCCCACGAAATTTCCTTCAAATGACATAAGTACTTTATATCAATAGTAGATGATTTTACCAAATTTGTGCGGTTGTTTCCTTTTACTTCAAAATCGGAGGTCTCAAATTTAATTCAAGTCTTAACCAAACTTGTCACCAATTTCTTCTCCACATCTTTTTTATCTATACAAACCGAAAATGGAACGGAGTTTAAATCCCTCAATTTTTTTTCAAAAATATGGGAACTGATACGTTTGGAATACCCGATCCTTCGCCTGTGGGCTTCAGATCAAGAACCACGCCGTATATTTGCTTCGATCTTGCAATGCTCTTTGATATCTCCTGATTCGGAACAAATTAAACAAGTGATTAGAATTCTGATTTAGCGACAGATTCTAGACTTAGAAAATTCCAGCAACTTAAACAAGGTAATAGCGACAGAAAGAGAGAAAGCGAGGGCAGGGTGTGCGCGGATCTCAGGAGTGCAGGAGTTGGCACACAGGCTTTGGCCTCAGGGTGTGCGGGTGTTCGGATGCGCGCGGGATCTCTCGCTGGAAGCGAGCGACTTGGCGAGCGAGGCGCGCGGGATCTCCTGGGCACTAGCGACGCGGAGCAAGGCGCCTGGGAGCGCAGGAGCGACAACGGGTGCGCGGGAGCGAGTGTCCGCGCTCGCTGGGAGCGTAACTGCCTGCGGACGACGCCAAGGGCTGGCTCCTCTCTTTTGCGACAGTTTCTGAATTTAGGGTTGTGTTTGGTTTAGGGTTGCCGATAGGGTTCAAGAGGTTGATGGTGATTGTGAAGGCCGAAAATAACATAGAACACAATTGCTTTGGGATTGATAATCGAAGAACCCTTAATCCATAAAGGGTTTCTTCAATTCTATTTCAATCTGAATAATTCAAAGTGCATAACATGAATTTATAGAAAAACTATGAGAGATCTAACCAATCCTTCCTTGCAAAGGAAAGGGGTTTGGATAGATTAATTCTATCTAAAGATAAATAAAATAACTTGAAGATAAATAAATCCTAAGAAGATAGATATTTAATAACTTGGTGGCTAAGTATTATATCTAGAAGAGATATAATTAATTTCCACCTTATTTAACTAATTGCATAAAATAACAAATTAATTAAATAACTTAAGGTACTCGGCCCACAAGAGATGACTCGGCCAAGCCCAATGGCCCACTCGACATTCCCTTTGATCCGCTCGGCCGAGTGCTTCCATGGAGATGCCGAGTCATGGTGAGTCACGGGGGATGCTGACGAGTCTTCATGAGCTCTGAGTGTGGACGCAAGCTCACTTCCGGTGCTGGTGGTGTAACCTTGAGCCAAGTGATCCAGGGTGGCCTGAACCCTTGCTTTAAAGTTCCATGGTGACGGACAAGAAAGGCCTTAGTTGCATTTTGAATCTTCTTGGCCCTTGCACGAGTGACAGGGCCATCAAATGGAACCTTCATGTTGTCCTCAATGTCACCAGGAGTCATCGATAATTGCACGGCATCATTCTCCTCCACTTGACTTCGATTTGTCCTCAAATCGTCGTCAGAGTCATCGTCAGGCACGAACAAAGATAGATCGGCGACGTTGAATGTAGAATGGACGCTGTACTTATCGGCAGGGAGATCCAGCTTGTATGCATTAGGACCCATCTTCTGAACCACTCTGAATGGTCCATCTCCCCTGGGGTCCAGCTTAGATTTCCGTTGTTGCGGAAACCTTTCCTTCATGAGATGCAGCCAGACCAGATCACCAACGTTGAACTGTATATGCTTGCGATGCTTGTCCTTCGCGGCCTTGTATTGCGCAGTCTTCCTCTCCAGCTGTGCTTTAGTACGGTCATGCAAGCGTTTGATGAAGTCCACTTGCTTAGCTGCATCCACGCTCTCCTTGTCCTTATATGGCCGAGGCATCATGTCCACTGGAGTTAAGGGGTTTCGGCCATATACTACCTCGAAGGGGGTCATCTTTGTTGCAGAGTGCCTAGACCTGTTATATGCAAATTCTACAAATGGCAGGCAGTCTTCCCACCTCCGGAGGTTAGTTCGTAGCATAACTCTAAGGAGAGCCCCAAGAGTTCTATTTGTGACCTCAGTTTGGCCATCAGTTTGTGGGTGACAAGAAGTAAAAAGTAGCAATTTTGTACCCAATTTAGACCATAGAGTTTTCCAAAAAGAGCTTAAGAATTTAGAATCACGGTCAGAAACTATAGATAATGGCAATCCATGTAAGTGAACAACATCTTTGAAGAATAAATGAGCAACATGAATAGCATCATCAGTTTTATGACATGGGATAAAATGAGCCATTTTGGAAAATCTGTCTACAACAACAAATATGGAATCATGACCCTTAGAAGTTCTAGGCAATCCTACAATAAAATCCATAGAAACATCTTCCCAGGGTGCATTAGCAATTGGCAAAGGTTGGTATAGACCATTAGCATTAGATTTCGATTTGGCTTTAGCACATGTAACACAACTTTTGACAAATCTCAGCACATAATTAGACATTTTAGGCCAAAAGTAATGTTCCTTTAGTCCAGCTAGAGTTTTTTCGAAACCTCCATGTCCCCTAGATTCATGAATTTCTTGGGTTAACAATCGGCGAATAGAAGAAGATGGGATACAAAGCTTGCCCATCTTAAACAAATACCCATTATCAACAAAAAATGAATCAACTTCACCTTTGGACACACATTGAGCATATATAGTTTTAAAGAAACTATCTGAAGCATACAGTTCCTTTATTAAAGCAAAACCCAAAACATGTGCATCCATATGGTTTAAGAGGACATACCTGCGTGATAGCGCGTCAGCTACCACATTATCCTTTCCCTTCTTGTGGTGAACCACATAGGAAAATGTCTCTATAAACTCCACCCATCGAGCAAGTCGCCTGCTAAGCACTGCTTGTCCTTTGAGGTACTTGAGAGCTTCATGATCCGAATGAATCACAAACTCCTTAGGCCAGAGATAATGTTACCAAGTCTGTAAGCAGCGAACCAGTGCAAATAGCTCCTTGTCGTAGGTAGAGTAGTTGAGCTCAGCGGTGCCCAACTTTTCGCTGAAGTAGGCGATGGGACGCTTGTTCTGCAGCAGGACCCCTCCAATGCCAGTGCCAGAAGCGTCACACTCGAGCTCAAAAGGTTGAGCAAAGTCAGGTAACTACAGCACTGGGGCGTGTGTCAGGCGGTCCTTGAGAGCGTCGAAAGCCTTTTGATGTGAGTCCGTCCAGCGAAATGTCACATCTTTCTTTGTCAGCTCATGTAGGGAGGCGGCAATCAGGCTGAAGTCTTTGACAAAACGTCGATAGAAGCCAGCAAGGCCCAAGAATGAGCGGACATGGGTGGGTGTAGTCGGCCTAGCCCACTCCTGAATAGCACGAATCTTCTCCTCATCCACCTTTAATCACGATGCAGTCACTACAAAACCAAGAAAAATGGTAGACTCGGATGCAAAAGAACACTTCTTTAAATTGGCATACAATTTCTCTTTCCTTAGACAATCAAAAACCAATTTTAAGTGACTTAAGTGATCATGCATATTCTTACTATAGATTAAGATATCGTCAAAATAGACAACGACAAATTTACCTAAGTGTCTCCTAAGCACATGGTTCATAAGCCTCATAAATGTAGAAGGTGCATTAGTTAATCCAAAAGGCATTACTAACCATTCATATAAGCCATACTTAGTTTTAAAAGCCGTTTTCCATTCATCACCCTGTTTCATCCTAATTTGATGATATCCACTTCTAAGGTTAATTTTAGAGAAAATAGCAGCACCATGAAGTTCATCAAGCATATCATCTAAACGAGGAATAGGGTGGCGATACTTAACCGTTATTTGGTTGATTGCGCGACAATCAACACACATGCGCCAGGAGCCATCCTTCTTTGGAACCAATATGACTGGTACGGCACAGGGGGACAGGCTCTCACGAACAAAGCCTTTATCCATCAATTCTGTGACTTGGCGTTGCAGCTCCTTTGTTTCCTCCGGACTAGCTCGATCTATAAGCGGCGCGATTAGGCAAGGTTGCCCCAGGCACAAAGTCAATTTGGTGCTCAATACCTCTAATAGGAGGCAAGCCTTGGGGTAGTTCAGCTGGAAGCACATCCAGATAATCCTGCAGAAGTGCAGCAATAGGTGTAGGAATATGACTCAATTCAACATTAAGTAATACCTGTTTCATTACCAGAAGAATATGAGGTCGATGAGCATTCCATGTGATGTTCCCTTTTTGAGTTTGAGAGACCAATGATCGACGTTCCACAGAGCCCTTAAGTGAAGCAGAAGAGGGCTTAGTCGACGTCGAGGGGGGAGGAGAAGGCGCCAAGGGGGCTGCAGGGGCGGCTGGAGTGGCCGCGGGTGCTGCTGCTGGGGCCGCGGGCGCGGCATGCTGGGCTGCGGGGGCGGCCTGGTCAGCCGAGCTCCCTTTGAGCTTCTCCAACCTTTCAGCTTCTCTGTCGGCGTTCCTTTGTTGCTGCTTGCGAACCTGATCCTTCAGAATAGTTTGTGGCGAAAGGGGTAGGAGAGTAACTCTCCTCCCGTCATAGGTGAAAGCATATGTATTTGCACGACCATCATGAAGGACATTACGATCATATAACCAAGGACGCCCTAACAATATATGACTACAATCCATGCGTGCAACATCACATAATATTTTATCATGATATGATCCAATAGAAAGAGAAACTAAGCATTGTTTGGTGACCATTATATCAGATCCATTATCAGTAATACCATTTAATCCATAGTGAGTAGCACAAGGAGTAGTAGTTAAATGAATGAAATCCACTACCTTTTCATTGATGAGATTGCAGCAACTCCCACCATCGATGATGAGGTTTCAGGTAGCTTCGCGAACCACACATCTTGTGTGGAAGATGTTCTCCCTTTGATCAGCCATGGGAGACTCCTGAATGTGTAGGACCCGTCGGTTGACAAGACAGAGGACGTTGTCATATTCTGATGTGTCGATCTCCTCAATAATTTCAGACGGCTGGTCCTCCTCCACTTCACTCGAAATTACATGGTCCTCCACAGTCTCCTCCTCATAGTAGTGGTCTCCCAAATCATTGAGAAAAACCTTCTTTTTCTGAGGGCAATTGCGAGAGACATGCCCAGAACCACCACAAGTGAAGCAGCGGATGTCTTTGTTGCGATCTGTAGACGGTGCAGCAACTCTTCTAGTCTCAACCTGATAACCCTGTTGAGGTGAGTTGGAAACTCCCTTTTGCTGCATAGAAGGGTTAGAAGTAGAAGGTTTAGATTGACTGGAAGAGTTAAAGGGAACAAACCTGCGACCTTGAGAGGTCTGGTCAACTCGGTTCCTCTGTAGCCGAAGCTGCTGCTGCTGTTGCTCATACATCAGCTGTGCTTTATGAGTCAAAGTGTTAATATCTCTAATGGAATGGATAGATAAAGGATTTTTAATAGAAATATTAAGACCAGTAAGAAATTGAGTACACAAAGCACGTTCAGTAAGATAAACATTAACCTGATGGGAGAGTCGTTCCAGCTCATCCCTGTATTCATTAGGCGAGCGAGTCCCCTGGCGGCAGGTTGCCAGTTGCATCCTCATGGACTCTGTGTATTCCTCAGGCACATGTCTCTTTTTCAGGAGATAGCGAAGTTGTGGCCAAGTCTCAACAGGTTGCTTGTCCTGACGACGGCGCATCTCACGAGTGCGGAACCACCAGGTGCGAGCTTTACCTACTAAATGCAATATAACAACTTCCAACTTCTCCGTTTCCTCATAGCGTAAATGTTCAAGCAGATAGTCAGTATGATTTTCCCAAACAAGATAAGCTTCAGGATCAGTATTTCCATCAAAGGTTTCTAATTTAAGCTTAACATCTCGTCTTTGTATAGCTTGAGCATTATCAAATCTAGGATGACCAAAATTAGGAGGGGGTAAATCATCAAAGTTAGGATTTACCTCATGGTAAGCATCCTCAAGATGTGGCGTCTCATATAGATCATTGTTGCTGCGGCTGTCATCCCAGTTAGCACGGGTATGAAACGGCTGCTGCTGCTGATGCTGAATGGGCCTCCCTTGCTGATGCCGTGGTGGAGTATGTTCACGGCGATCCTGGTGTCCGTTGAAGCCCGCTAGATGATCGTTGTCATTCTCTCTATTGAAAGGATTAGGAGTAGTAGACTTAAGCTGATAATGTAATTGACCAGAAGGGGGAGGGTTAACGGAACCAGAAGGGTTACCTGTAGGAGGGACATTACCTGAAGGAGGTGTAGGAGCCGTAGGTGGTGGGGGCGGCCTACCTCCAGAGGGAGGTGTAGATCCAGAAGCCTCCGCCTGTTTTGCCTCCTCCAATTGTCGCGTAACTGCCTGTTTGATAAGGTTAGACCAGAATACGCGGTCCTCCTGGCGTTCAATAGCCCGACGATTTTCAGCCTCTGCCATTTCCTTACGGAAAACCAAAGTAGATTCTTGGACAGCAGAGTCAATAATGAACCGCATATTATCAGCAGAAATGCCAGCAGGTGGGATAGGGGAAGGGTTGGGGTCGCTATCGTTCGACATGTTCCTACGATATCAGAAGAGCAACAAGTAAACGAAGCAAAGACCAGAAACCAAGTAATGCAAGCTCTAGTGATTCCTAAGAGTGATTCAAGTTTTAGAAATCAAAGAGCGAGACAACAAGGCACAATATTCAAGCAATTCCCCTGGACACAGAATTTTGCAATATTGAAGACAGCAAGTAATAATCAAAATTGCAAATTAAATCAGCCACAAGTCGGATATCAAGGATAGCAAGTATAAACAAGCGGCTAATGTGTCTAGAATAAGAGATACAATGTGATGCTAGAAAAGTATGAATATGTAGCAATCGACAATAGCAATCACAAGGGCAATCAAGTGCACACACTCCGTCAACTATTATCTGACGGTTGCAACACGGTTCAGAAAAAGAGGGGTGTGACCAAGGCTCCAGTGTCGGCACAGCACAAAATCACACAAGTAGGGTTCTTTTGTAATGCTTAAAACCGATTAGATCATCTAACACGTAGCAAGAAAAGAATTAACAATAGAAGAGTTACTAACTCAACAAGGTAATGTATGCTAAACTTTTCTTTCTTTCTCCTCTCTTTTTTTTTTTTGGCTATAGAATAGCTGCTGTAATGGGATGTAGCAACCGAAATAAAGGAGAAAAAATAAAAATAACAAGCTACGATGATCTAAAAGTAAGTAAAAATAAAGAAAATAGGGAAAATAGGCTAGAAACTGGAGAAAATAGGGTTCTTTAGTGGTGCAAGTTTATATAATGCTTTTAATCTAAGAATCACAGTCATAGGCATGATATGTAGCAACTAGGAATAAAAGATCACAACTTGCAGTCAAGAACTCAATATCTTCCAAATTACAGATCCAAACAAAGAATAACAAAAATAAAGTGCCAATTTTGATGGGTGAAATAATAAAGATTTAATTTTTATGCAGCGGCTATGGTGAAAAATAAGGCACGAAAAATAAATCACTCAAATAAGAAATCAAGAGAGTAAAGAACTTGCATTAACCTGAAATCCGATACCACTTGATACGTTTGGAATACCCGATCCTTCGCCTGTGGGCTTCAGATCAAGAACCACGCCGTATATTTGCTTCGATCTTGCAATGCTCTTTGATATCTCCTGATTCGGAACAAATTAAACAAGTGATTAGAATTCTGATTTAGCGACAGATTCTAGACTTAGAAAATTCCAGCAACTTAAACAAGGTAATAGCGACAGAAAGAGAGAAAGCGAGAGCAGGGTGTGCGCGGATCTCAGTAGCGCAGGAGCTGGCACACAGGCTTCGGCCTCAGGGTGTGCGGGTGTCCGGATGCGCGCGGGATCTCTCGCTGGAAGCGAGCGACTTGGCGAGCGAGGCGCGCGGGATCTCCTGGGCACTAGCGACGCGGAGCAAGGCGCCTGGGAGCGCAGGAGCGACAGCGGGTGCGCGGGAGCGAGTGTCCGCGCTCGCTGGGAGCGTAACTGCCTGCGGACGACACCAAGGGCTGGCTCCTCTCTTTTGCGACAGTTTCTGAATTTAGGGTTGTGTTTGGTTTAGGGTTGCCGATAGGGTTCAAGAGGTTGATGGTGATTGTGAAGGCCGAAAATAACATAGAACACAATAGCTTTGAGATTGATAATCGAAGAACCCTTAATCCATAAAGGGTTTCTTCAATTCTATTTCAATCTGAATAATTCAAAGTGCATAACATGAATTTATAGAAAAACTATGAGAGATCTAACCAATCCTTCCTTGCAAAGGAAAGGGGTTTGGATAGATTAATTCTATCTAAAGATAAATAAAATAACTTGAAGATAAATAAATCCTAAGAAGATAGATATTTAATAACTTGGTGGCTAAGTATTATATCTAGAAGAGATATAATTAATTTCCACCTTATTTAACTAATTGCATAAAATAACAAATTAATTAAATAACTTAAGGTACTCGGCCCACAAGAGATGACTCGGCCAAGCCCAATGGCCCACTCGACATTCCCTTTGATCCACTCGGCCGAGTGCTTCCATGGAGATGCCGAGTCATGGTGAGTCACGGGGGATGCTGACGAGTCTTCATGAGCTCTGAGTGTGGACGCAAGCTCACTTCCAGTGCTGGTGGTGTAACCTTGAGCCAAGTGATCCAGGGTGGCCTGAACCCTTGCTCTAAAGTTCCATGGTGACGGACAAGAAAGGCCTTAGTTGCATTTTGAATCTTCTTGGCCCTTGCACGAGTGACAGGGCCATCAAATGGAACCTTCATGTTGTCCTCAATGTCACCAGGAGTCATCGATAATTGCACGGCATCAGGAACCATGCATAGGCTCACTTGTCCCTATTCTCATCAGCAAAAGAAAAGTTTCGAAAGTCGACATCGACGCATAGTTGATATGGGTCTTACTCTTCTTAAACAAGCCTTCACGCCTCTACAATTTTGGGACTATGCCTTTGAAACCTCCACATATCTACAAAACCGCCCACCTACTCCTCTTCTTAATAATAAATCCCCTTTTGAACTTTTCTACAATGAGTTACTTGATTACAAAAATCTCAAGGTTTTTGGGTGTCATTGCTTCCCAAATCTACGGTCCTACAATACTCACAAATTTTCTTTCCATTCCACTCCCTCCATTTTTCTTGGATATAGCTCTCACCACAAGGGATTCATTTGCTATGATAGTAAGGACAACCAGATTTACATCTCAAGAGATGTTATTTTTCATGAGTACACGTTTCCCTTTTCACAAAATATTATATCTTCCTCCCAGGCTTCTGACACTATCGATCTAGCTACCTCTCCCAATCTTAACCCAATCTAGTCCACTACCTCCTCAAATACAGCCCAGCCCAAATCCTCCTCCTCATATACAACCGGGCTAAAACCCTCCTTTTCCTCAAATACAACCCAACAATAATGAACCCAACCTCTCCGCCTCAGACTCAGCGAACCTATCATCTTCATAGTCCTCCTTTGCGGTGTCAAATGACTCACCGCCATCACCACCTCTACAAACCCATCCTATGATCACTCGGTCCCGAGCTCACATACATAGGCCCCTTATCTGATCAGATGTCACAATTCCTTGGCCTCCCATGCCAATACCACCGTCGCCACACTCAAAGAGCCCACCTGTTACACCCAAGTTGTCAAATTCTTGTAGTGGAGAGCAGTAATTGAGGCTGAATCCAAAGCCTTACTCCTCACCAAAACCTAGACTTTAGTCCCACCTTCGGCCTCTACAAACGTTTTAGGGGTCAAATGGGTTTTTAAATCCAAGCGTCGATCAGATGGTACCCTTGAACGTCGGAAGGCCCGACTAGTTGCCAAAGGTTATCACCAACTCCACGGTGTGGATTACAAAGACACCTTCAGTCTTGTTGCCAAGCCATCCACAATTCGTCTTCTACTCTCCCTCGCAGCAATGAATAATTGGGCGGTTCGAAAATTGGACGTACAGAACGCCTTTCTCCACGGTTCAATTGATGAGGATGTATATAAATCACAACCTCCAGGTTTTTTTTTCACTCTTAATTTCCCTCTTATATTTGCAAATTACATAAGTCCTTATATGGTTTGAAATAGGCTCCCCAAGCTTGGTTCCCCAAACTCAGTGATGCCTTCGTCACCATGGGCTTCACACCCTCCTCTGCCGACACATCCCTCTTCATCCATCGCGTTGGGAATCATTGTGTTTTCGTGCTCGTATATGTTGACGACTTATTAGTTTTTGCCTCTAATGAGCAGCTGTCACATTATTTTATTGCATCTTCGTCTACAAAATTTCAAGTTAAAGATTTGGGGGCTGCACACTATTTCCTTGGTAATGAGATTACAAGAGAATCCATAGGCTTCAACCTTTGCCAAACCAAACATATCTCTAATCTGGTAAATCGGGCTGGAATGACAAACTGCAAAGCTGTAGCAACACCAATGGCTACTGATTTTGACGCCATTATTAATTCTCCCCTATTTAACGATCCTCACCTATACAAGAGTATTGTCTGATCCTTGCAATATTTATCATCCACTCGCCCTGATGTTTGCTTTGCCATCAATAAGTTTTGTCAGCACATGCATTCCCCTCATGAATCACATTGGCAAGCGGTCAAACACATCATCCGCTACTTGAACAACACTGCCACACTTCATTTTCACATGCATCTCCTCCACTCGACAACACTGTCTCTCAGCCTATTTTGATGCAGATTGGGGTGCAAATAGGGTCGATCGTCGGTCTGTTGGGGCTTATTGTATCTATCATGGGCCAAACCTCATTTCCTGGTCTTCGAAGAAGTAAAATACCGTCTCATGATCCTCTACAGAGGTTGAGTATTGGGTTGTATCCCTGCGTTCCAGCTTACATATTTTCCTTCCTCAACCACCGGTTCTATGGTGTGATAACATAGGAGCTACTTATCTTGCGAGCAACTCGGTACTCCATCACAAAATTAAGCACCTCTCCATGGATTACCACTTTATTCGAGAAAGGGTTCAAGCAAAGTCTTTGTAAGTAGCCTTCATCTCTTCTAAGGATCAACTCGCCGACCTCCTAACCAAACCGCTCTATACCGCTCGGTTCACTTCAATCCGCTCTCAACTTTGCTTTCAGACAATGAGAGCGCAGAGGGATACTATCACATAATATCATTGCATCATCATCCTTATCTATTATTTGAATTATGCACATGTTGTATGAGGTGTCCCTATTCTTTCATCCTTGAGAAATACTCCACCACTAAAGATTGAGACACTCGTATCTAAATCCTTCATCCTTACCCTCTATATAAACTCCTTGTACAGTATAGCCAATCAAGGAAAAATGGATTGGAAATTCATATTGATATTATATTTTAGTAGTATTGTATTATCCATTAACACACATATATATTGTTAATTTAAAATTTTCATGTGGTGGAGAGGAGGGAATTTACCATAATTAAGAAGATTTGGTCACTTGTGGCAAAGATGTAGCTACCATGTTGTACCATTCAATCAGAACAATAAAACGGATGGCGAGGAAGATGTGTAGCAATTAATAATTGTGATTTGTAACAAATGTTTTTGAGTTGAAGATAGATACCCAACACCCCACTTGTTGTTACGTTTGGCAGGTGTTTGTTTATCTAAATCCCTCCTTTCAAATCCAAACTACTTGGCTTTTTCCTATAAACTGAAAGCGCAGTTGCTACCACACAAACTTAAAACTATTGTTTCACAAATGTTTTTGTACGTGTTTTTGCCCGTTCTCTTCCTAATTAAGAATTTTATTACGTAACCATTTTCGTCGTAGGCTTATAAAATATATATAAAAAAATATCGTTTATTATTCACATACCTTTTTTTAAAATAATATAAAAAAATTATTTTTTATAATTTTTATCAAAAAATATATAAAAATAAATATAAATATAAATTTTCCAAAAAAATAATAATATTGGATTAGCTTCAAAAGTACAGCACACAATTTCAAAAACTATCAATTAGAAAAGGAACAAAAAGACCCAAAATTTTCAAATTTCAAGGGAAGGCCCATTCCTGTTCGCAGTATGTATCCGCTTAGTAGGCCGCATCAGCATCAGACGGAATATCCGAGTCGATCCGGATCGACGCAAACGGGTCCACCTCACCCCTTGCCCCAAGGACGCGTGTTACCTACGTGTTCCCTTCGGTGAAATTACAAACTTACCCCTCCACCACTCCATTCAGTTGCAGATCTCTAGATACGCGTGCCCTGGAATTTCTATAAATATAACTGTTTCTTAGCAATATCTAGTTAGACTAGTTTTCTAAATCCTCTCCTTTCATATCCTTTTTCAAAATGATTTCTACCAAGTCCACCACCTCCACGGTAAAACTCCTCTGCAGCTATGGTGGAATGATCCTCCCCCGCCCCTCCGACGGCCTCCTCCGCTACGTTGGCGGCCACACCAGAGTCGTCTCTGTCGTCCGCTCCGTCTCGCTTTCCGGTGAGCACTTTCTCCTGTCAGGATTTCACATTATTGCTCTTTTAGAATTTTTAGCGTGTTTTTCGGAGAAGTTCTGTTTTTGATTTGTAAGCGATGAATACAGAGTTGATGTTGAAGTTATCGGAGATGTGCGGATGCGCCGTGTCGTTGCGGTGCCAGTTGCCTAGCGAGGAGATGGACGTTTTGGTGTCTATCAAGTCGGATGACGATCTAGCAAGCATAATCTACGAATACGATAGCGCTTCATCGATTGCCGGGAAAGAGTTGAAGATCCGTGCGGTTCTTACGCCTGCGAAGTCAGAGAGCTCGAGCAAGAACTCTTCGCAGTCGTCGTCCTTCGATTGCTCCGATATATCTCCGACTAGGTCATCCGAGGCCGACAATTGCCAATACTGCTGTCCCTTGGCTCTGAATGCCTGCATCCATCCTATCTCTCCTCCGTCACCAATCGGATACCTATCCGATTCCAGATCCAGATCGTCACCGGTCCGGACGCGCCTACCGTGCAAATTCGATCGGGATCCCAACCAATATCAGCCTTGTCATGTTCAAGCGCAGTATAGGCCTGTGGATCTTCATCCGAATTACAGGCAATAGTAACCAGTTACACTGAAGATCTTCGTTTGCAGGAAGTCCGCTAATATTTTTCGGTGGCAGTTGCAGAGTTTCGCTTGTACACAGACCGTGGAGGTTGTTTGAATCGAAGATCGCATAGAGACCTGTGTAATTAAAATTCGGATAAAGGACGAAAGAAAACCAAAGATAAGATAAGAATCTACAGATTTCAGTCGTTTATATATTCGATTTTGCTGTGGATGGAGTTTTCTGGTAAGATGCCAAATCGCCGTCGCAAGCGTCGTCGTGAAGCGTTCGGGATTTTCTCGGCCGTAATCTTTTATCTTTCCTTTTTATTTTGTACATTTTATTCTCGGCGAGTGCATAGTGCACTGGATCGGCTCTTCCGTTGACACGTGCCGGCTCGCTATTGTTTCTCAACTAGTTTCCATACGCGTGTCTCCTTCTACCATTGCTCAGCTATTTTCTATTGTGCAATTTAAAAGGAGTTTTTGTTTTTTTTTTTTGTTTTCAGTTGGTCTTGAATTTGTTTGAATGGTCATGGTTTCCTGACTTCTGGCCATGGTTGATGACATTTCCTTTGGCTTTTAACTATACTGAGTAAAGCCCTTCTGTTTGAATTGGTCACTACCCTGTTATTCTTTTTCTGTTTTTATCATTTGTGCACGTAATGTGTGAATGTGGTGTGGTGGTGATGTCCACGTTTAAGTATGGGATAAAAGAACAACTCCCGATCTTATGTGAGGGTTAGTCAGTGCTTGGATAAAAAAGAAAAGAAGGAAATGGCAATAAAATAGTGGTCTATCTGGTATTACGAAAACCAAGTAGCTTTTAGAAACTTAAAGGAACCTTCCCAAATTAGAAACTTAAAGGAACCTTCCCAAATAGTGGTACAATCTTTCTTGAAATCTGTCATGGAAAATTGGAGAAGAGCAGAAATGGATGAAATAGATGATGGAGTAACGACATCTGGCTATAAAGTTTCCACGGGTCGTAAACTAAGCAGAAAGAATGTCAAATGGAGGAAGCCGGAGAGTGGTTATCTGAAATTAAATTTCGATGGTGCTATAAGTGGAACTGGAGGGGCTAGTGCATGATTTATAATAAGAAACTGGGTGGGCGATGCTATTACACTAGGCTATAAGGAATTAGGTGCTATTTTCCCGCTTATGGCGGAGACGATCGCTCTCAGAGAAAGACTTATTATTGCAAAGGAAAATAATTATCAAAAACTCATTATCAAAGGGGATTCTCAGATTGTCATAAATCATCTTAAATCAAAAGGCCCTTGCCCCTGGGAAATTGAATTGATTTTGGGAGATATCAAAGGACTGTTGCAGACCTTTCAGGATATCTCCTTCTCCAATGTGCCCCATGAGGGTAACAGGGTGACTGACAAGGTTGCACACCTTGGCCGTCCTGTTAACGGGTTGGCACTGGAGTCTCATCCAAATCTTTTAGATCTCATCCGTCGGGATGCTATCGGTTAGGTTTTCCAACCGAATTCTTATCTAATCAATATATATATATATATATATATATTAAATATATGTATATATATATATATATATATATATATATATATATATATATATATATATATATATATATATATATATATATATATATATATATATATATAGAGGAGGGTTAGCCTACATAGGCGTGTTTTTTATGTCCCTAGCTACATGTATTGCCTATGCCCATAAGCGTGTGGGCATGCGTTACACGTGTCCTATATAAAACCACGAGATTGCCAGTCAGCAACTCGCTTAGTTTCCCTATAAATACCCCCTCATACCCCAAAGAAAAGGTTCCGATTTCAAGATAAGAAAGGCAAAAGAGCTCTGATTGCCTCTCGGACCTAAAACCCCCGGAGTTGAGTTCTCGAGATCTGTGATCAGAGAAGAACGTTCTTGGAATAAGAACATCACCTGACTCCCACCCGAGTCCGCGACTGAACGTCTCGAATCCTCGCGAGCCGAACATAATACCCCCATCGCTTGGATCAATAAACGTGTAATCTAATCATAACCTCTCTCGATTAAGGCTTGCAGGTATTCCTAGTCATTTTTGTCATCACAATGAGGTAATAAGTATAGGTGAAATTCCACGAGCGCTTCATTGGCGCCGTCTGTGGGAACCTTTCACGACGAGAGGTTCCGCGTAACAATGCGTTTTCTCTACTTTACATTCCTTCAATACTTTTTCACACTCTGTTATGTATCTATGCTATCTTCCCTTTAGAAATCCTATCTGAAATAATAATGGGTAGCGCGTTTTTTCCCTTTTAAACACTAATGAATTTTGCAGGAATCATGAACTTCACCCTATTCGGGGAGGAGTTTGGAAACCAACACCATGATACCGAGGAAACAAACGGTCTCAACCTCAACGTCCCCCCCCCCAACGAGAAAGCTCTACACAGCGGCAACGAGAATATCCCTCAACAACCTCCCTGGGATACCGCGCATCCACCTTCGTTCGCTCCTTACAAAATGTGGGACGGCTACCCCCTATACCAATTCTTCACGGGGAGTTATCCGCAGAACACATACTTCAACCAACAGGCGAACGGGGTGCCATTCCAGCACGATCCTCGGGGCTACTACCAACAACACGGTCCCATGCCAGTGACGATCAACCACTTCCCCAACCCTGTTGGTAGCCCTGTTAATCCTGGTCTAGAGCTGGACGAAAACGCCAACTACTTCCCCAACCCCGTTCCCCCGAAGCACCTGGGCAATCCCGCAAAGGTGAACCAACTTTTCCATCTGCCTTTTGCAGGGAAATACGCGAGACACCCGTTCCCAAGAGATTGAGGGATATCTCCATCACCAAGTATAAAGGAGATACTGATCCTAATGATCACCTCAACCAATTCACCACGGCGATGGGAATGAACGAGGACAACGACGCAATGTATTGTCGCTCGTTTCCATCTACGCTAAGCGGGGTAGCGTTGACATGGTTCACCAACTTGACTCGATCTTCCGTCAGCAACTTCGCATGGCTGTCAGGCACGTTCGTCATGCACTTCGGCAGCGCTCGCACAAGGAAAAGAACCATGTTGGACCTCAACTCCATCAAGCAAGGAGCAACCGAATCGTTGGGAAACTTCTTCACTAGGTTCACCAACATGGTGGTACAAATCCCGAGATTCAATCAAGAATCTACAAGCACAATTCTAATGGGCAACTTGACCGAAGGAGACTTCACGATATGCTTATTCCGAAAAGAGACAGAGAACTACGATGTCCTAAGAGAGCTCGTAACCAAGCAGATCCACGCCATGGAAGCTGCCAGCTCCAGCTCACGACCTTTTGAAGCCAGACCGCCGTCTTACCATCGGGCTCCTAACAAACGCCAAGGAAGGGAAAATTTCGGAGACCAACAACACCGCAATCCTCCCTGGCAGTACCCGATCGTCCCACCGCGACCTCATGTTCAAGAGGTCCAGTATAACCAAAGGTCAGGATCGGGCCCGCTCGATGCCCCAACGAATGTAATGATGGCCCATCCCGACTATGTGTCGCCTCCTGTTTATGAGATTCCGCAAACCCTCCCTAAAAAAGAAGTACCCATTCAGATTTGCGCTCCACCAACAAATCCCAATCATCCAGTCGCGACGCCACAACAACGCCAGCCCCCTGTTGTTCTGCCCTAGCAATACAAACCACCTAATGCTCCGTCGGGGCCTTACGATCCCCAATACGCAACCAGAGGAGGGGGCAGGGGATCCTACCCCCAGAATAGGGGTGGAAGGAATGGAAATAGATGAGGAGGGTACCGGTCTCCCCCGAGGGACACAAGGAATGCCCAGGAAGCCAGATCCTCGTCCAACCGACCTGATCGCTCTAACCAAGATCACCGGAAGTCTCCCTCACCAGATGGGTGCATTAATACCATCGCGGGAGGACCCGCGACATCCGGCATCAGCAAGCAGGAAAGGAAAAACTATGAGAGAGAAGCCAGACGCCCCCCGTCCGAAGCCAGTGTCAAGCAAGCGTCCACTGAGCACGGGATGCTCGCGACCTTAGGATGCCGTGCTCATATCCTATGGTCATCCATGTGCAGATAGGAACCAAAACTGTCAAACGAGTTATGATAGATACAAGTTCGTCCGTGGACGTCCTTTACTGGGACGCCTTTGATCAACTCGGGATCGCTGAAAGCGCCTTACGCCGGTACTCAGGAAAGCTGGTCTCCTTCTCGGGAGACGAAGTTGAGGTAGCTGGAACAATCAAATTGGCCCTGATATTAGGGACCGCGCCGAATAGAAGAACCCACATGATTGAATTCACGGTGGTTCGACTAACGTCTATCTACAAGGCTATCATGGGTCGAGTAAGTCTGTTCAAATTCCAAATAGCGTGCTCCATATATCATTTTAGCGTCAAATTTACGTGTGCTGACGGGAAGGTGGGCGAAGCGCGGGGGTAACAAGCAGAAAGTAGAATTTTCTACCTATCCTCACTGAAGAAGGGCCACAATTGAATATTCGCGATTAAAGGAAGTGGTCAAGGGTCTCTAAAAGAGGAAGCGGCGGATGAGCACGAAGAAGAGGCCACATCCGAATGGCAACAGACGGAGCTGGAAGTTTGGCCCGAGAAGATGGCCGACAAGATTGTGGAGGAAAAGATCGCCTTCTTCTCTTTCCCAAACAAGACTGAAGCGTAATACCACGGTCACAGTTTGACCGGTCCATCCCTGGAGCGCCTCAAGAATATGTTGAAAGGATCGCGCGACGTTTTTGCGTGGTCACCATAGGATTTGAAGGGACTCCATCGAGAAACTGCGGAGCACTCCTTGAGACTCAATCGCGAGGCGAAACCTGTATGCCAAAGAAAGAGGAAGATGGTTGCCGAGAAGTCGGAAGCAGCAAAGCAAGAGGTACATAAGCTTTTACAAGCTGGATTTATTCGCGAGATTAATGATTCAACTTGGTTATTGATTCTAGTACTGGTCAAAAAGAGTAGTGGCAAATGGAGAATGTGCGTAGATTTCAAAGATCTGAACAAGGTCGAGTGGATTCGCAACCAAGGCACGCCACTCTAAGCTTCCTAGTAGACACCACCGCAAGGCACACCACTCTAAGCTTCCTAGATGCTTATTCAGGCTACAATCAAATCAAAATGAGCCCTCGCGACGAAAAAAGCACTGCCTTCATCACCAACCAGGGAACCTTTTGTTATAAGGTAATGTCGTTCGGGCTCAAGAACGCAGGCACTACTTCCAGCGGATGATATAGAAAGTGTTTGCGTCACAAATTGGAAAAAATGTTGCAGTTTATGTCGATGATATAGTGATCAAAAGTCTTACAAAGGAGGACCACTACAAAGATCTACAAGAAACCATCGACACGCTAAGAAGGAATCGCGTTTGCCTGAACTCGGAGAAGTATGTTTTCGGAGTGGATTCTGGAAAATTCCTGGGTTTCATGATAAGCCACTGAGAAATAGACGTGAATCCCTCAAAAGTACAGACTATCATCGATATGGCCCCTCCGAGAACGTTGAATGATATTCAGAAATTGAATGGGTCAGTCAACTACTTAAGTAGATTTTGTTCACGATTAGCTGATCACTCCATGCCCTTTTTTGAGCAACTAAAAAAGAAAGGTCCGGTCGAGTGGATTGCCGCTTTGGATAAAGCCTTCAAAAGTATGAAGGAGTACCTGACCACTTTGCCCACCCTTCACTTTCCACGCGAGCATGAAACCCTGCAGCTATACCTCGCCGTCGGGTCCACAACCCTCAACACCGTGCTTACTAGGGAATCTAAACTCCCCATCTATTTTGTTAGCAGGGTCTTACAGTCAGCCGAATCTAGATACACTCCGATCGAAAAAATGGCCCTATTCGTGGTTATTGCTGCGCGAAGATTGAGGCCTTACTTTCAGGCTCACACCATTGAAGTACTCTCCGACTTGCCCCTCCATCAGATCCTGCACTCGCCATCGCTTTCAAGAAGAATGGTCAAGTGGGCGGTATAGCTTTCCGAATTTGATGTACATTTCAAACCCAGAAAATCCCGTCTGGCTCAAGCCTTGGCCGATTTCGTAGTGGAAGCCGTCTTTACCGATCATCAGGATCACGATGGAGAAGAGTGGGTCAATAACGTTGACGGATCGATATCGGCAGGAGGATGTGGAGCCGGGGTTACCATCACAAGCCTAAGAGGGGAGATAATCGATCTATCATTTCAACTATTGTTTGAAGCTACCAACAATGAGGCGGAGTACGAAGCTCTGATCGTGGGTATTGAGAAAGTGTTGATCAACATGGCTCGACAAGTCCAGATTTTCACGGATTCAGAAGTGGTGGCTCGGCTGGTTAAAGAAGAATATGAGGTGAAGACAGGGATGCTACCTGAATAATTGGCGCGTGTGCAAACACTCACAACGGCCTTCGAAAAATGCTCCATCTCATCCATTCCTCGTGATTAGAATGAATGCGCCGATACCTTGGCCAGAATGGGGGCCACCTTACCCCTAGGATTAAGTGATCGCGTGGTTATTGAACAGAAACATGCACGAGGAATCCACCAGGGGGTGTTCAGAATATCGAACCTCGGAGATTGGTGAATACCCCTCCTAGAGTACATAACTGAAGGGCCCTCCACTAGCGAGTTACAGAACAACCAAAGCATCAGAAAGAGAGTGGCCCGTTTTCGCGTCAGAAATGGCTGATTGTACAAAAGGGGTTTTAACTTCCCAGATCTCCTCTGTGTCTCAAACCAGGAAGGCATTGACCCCGTCCAAGAGCTGCACGCGGGTCTATGTGCAATCACCAAGGGTGGAGGGCCGTAGCATCTAAAATCACGCGTCTGGGCTACTACTGGCCCTCCCTCAAAGCAGATGCGGAGATGGTTATTCACATATGCGACCTTTGCCAGCGGCACGCATCGCTCAATCATCGCCCCCCTCATCCTTTGAAGTGCGTATCTGCACCATGTTCGTTCGCGATGTGGGGAATGGATATTTTGGGACCATTCCCAACAACACCGGGCCAGTTGCGCTTCATCATCGTAATAGTCGACTACTTCACAAAGTGGGTGGAAGCCGAAGCTATGGCCACCATCACAACAGAAAAAGTGCGCAAATTTCTCTGGAAGAACATGATTTGCCGATTCGGAGTCCCCCAGGCTATTATCACCAATCATGGTCCCCAATTCGACTGCGAAGCAATTCATGATTTCTGTGTCGGCCTTAACATCGATTTTCGATTCTCATCGGTAGTATACCCGCAATCCAATGGGCATGCTGAAACCACGAATCGCCAAATTCTAAATGTCCTTAAAAACAGGCTAGGGACAGCAAAGGGAGAATGGGCCGAAATCTTGCCCTTAATACTATGGTCATATAGAACCCCGACCAAGAGTCCCACGGGAGAAACGCCATTCGCAATGGCCTTTGGTGTCGATGCAATCATCCCTGTGGAATTACTCATTCCATTAGCTAGGATTGGAATTCCACTTTGCGTGAAGAAAGAAGAGACACCGCTTGTCTCAAAGCAAATGAATATCAGCGCCGACTGGCTGAAGGATACAACAAACGCGTCTTCGTACGCCCATTACAAAAAGGGGACATAGTCCTCCGACAAGCAACGACCGGGGGAAAGCTTGAGCCTAAATGGGAAGGACCGTACGTCATCCACAAAGAAGTAGGCCAGGGTTCTTTCAAACTTTAAAATTCAAAAGGCGCCATACTCGTGAAGGCATGGAACGCCAAGAATCTCAAGGCTTGTTTTGTGTAAACGATTAGGCATGAGTAGAAGTCTGATAACTTAGATCTTCAGTGTATAGGGGTCATCAGGGTTCCTGATTGGGTATACCACTTCATAAGTATAAATGAAAGTTCCAAACCCAACCCAGATTGTCAGTACGCAAAATTTAGCAATCGCATGTCTTTCAAACACGGATGTGCAAGTAAGCCTCCAAGGAGAATAAATTTAGCAATCACGTGTCTTTCGAAAATGAATGTGCAAGTAAGCCTCCAAGGAGAATAAATTTAGCAATCGCGTGTCTTTCAAACCTTGATGTGCAAGTAAGCCTCCAAGGAGAATAAATTTAGCAATCGCGTGTCTTTCGAACACGGATGTACAAGTAAGCCTCCAAGGAGAATAAATTTAGCAATCGCGTGTCTTTCGAACACGGATGTGCTAGTAAGCCTCCAAGGAGAATACATTTAGCAATCGTGTGTCTTTCGAACACAGATGTGTAAGTAAGCCTCTAAGGAGAATAAATTTAGCAATCGCGTGTCTTTCGAACACGGATGTGCTAGTAAGCCTCCAAGGAGAATAAATTTAGCAATAGCGTGTCTTTCGAACACGGATGTGCCAGTAAGCCTCCAAGGAGAATAAATTTTGCAATCGCTTGTTTTTCGAACACGGATGTTCAAGTAAGCCGCCAAGGAGAATAAATTTAGCAATCGCGTCTCTTTCGAACACGGATATGCATGTAAGCCGCCAAGGAGAATAAATTTAGCAATCGCGTATCTTTTGAACACGGATGTGCAGTAAGCCTCCAAGGAGAATAAATTTAGCAATCACGTGTCTTTCAAACACGGGTGTGCAAGTAAGCCTCAAAGAAGAATAAATTTAGCAATCACGTGTCTTTCGAACACGGATGTGCCAGTAAGCCTCCAAGGAGAATAAATTTAGCAATCACGTGTCTTTCGAACACGGATGTGCAAGTAAGCTTCCAAGGAGAATAAATTTAGCAATCACGTGTCTTTCGAACACGGATGTGCAAGTAAGCCTCTAAGGAGAATAAATTTAACAATCGCGTGTCTTTCGAACACGGATGTGCCAGTAAGCCTCCTAGGAGAATAAATTTAGCAATCACGTGTCTTTCGAACACGGATATACAAGTAAGCCTCCAAGGAGAATAAATTTAGCAATCTCGTGTCTTTCGAACATGGATGTGCAAGTAAGCCTCCAAGGAGAATAAATTTAGCAATCACGTGTCTTTCAAACACGGATGTGAAAGTAAGCATCCAAGGAGAATAAATTTAGCAATCGCGTGTTTTTCGAACACGGATGTGCTAGTAAGCCTCCAAGGAGAATAAATTTAGCAATCGCGTATCTTTCAAACACGGATATGCATGTAAGCCTCCAAGGAGATTAAAATTTGGCAATCTTTGCGGTTTTTATACATGGATACGTAAACGAGCTTCCATATAATCTGAAAAATCAATAAATACAGTGTCTTGTTCTACTCTTTCTTGTTTGCAATACAAATCTATTCTATTGTGTTTAGGGAATCCCTATCAATCGAAAATCAAAACGGTTATTAAGAATATGAATCCGAACTATTCGCAAACTTGGCAAGAACAGATTCGCCTACACACATTTCTTATAACCAACACATGAACAGAACTCCAAAACATAAAACACAACAAGATTACTATTAACAAATCCAAAAGCATGGTACGTAAGCGTTTAAAACAAGGTAAAACAAGTTTCACCTCAATCTCATGAGCTCACTCATTAGTCTCAAGGACTATTATGGTGAAACGATTACTCCCCTCGTATTTAAAAATGATATAGGATCCCCCGACAGGCAAGCCGCTATCCACGACAAAAGCACGCCAATCTCATGAGCTCACTCATTAGTCTCAAGGACTATTATGGTGAAACGATTACTCTCCTCGTATTTAAAAATGATAAGGGATCCCCCAACACGCAAGCCGATATCCACGGCAAAAGCACGCCAGCCTTCAGTCAGGATATAATGGTTTTGGCTATCCTGAAACACCCTCACCCGAAACTCTCGCCCAGTAGGAGAAACCAAACAGACATGAGTCAATCCATCGCGAGCATACTGAGCACCGAAAGACTCAGGCAAAAGCTGCAAAATTACCAAAGCAAAATATCAACCGCGAAGAGCAAGAACTACAAAAAAGGGTCGAAAAACTATATACCATGTATTCCAATTTTTCTTCAGAATCAATAGAGCGAAAAAAGTCACGCCGACGAGGATGGAGGGAAGTCATAAACCCTCGAATTTAAATCATCAAAACTAAAACAAAACACAAAGACGACTGCCCAGACTCTATCCGAACTCCTGATATTTATCAACAAACAAAGCAAGTAGCATATTGTGTTGTCATGTCATGAAAAAGAGTCCGCACCCGTCCAAAACAGTTTTTTCAGAAGCTACTGCATGCCAAACAAGTGGTAGAATCTCAACGCATCTCTCTGCAAATCAGAGCCACAGTAATGCATTAGGAAAGGTCACATCTACATCAGGAAGAAACAAAAAAATGCAGAAACCGAAAGCATATCTTCTACCATTCAATAACAATGTCATTACATAAGATCTTGCGATTACACATAATAAAGCACATGATTAAGTTTAACAAAAGTGCAGCATAAGGGCGGTTATCTAACGACACTGCCATTACAAAGCGACAAAGCTCTACTCATCCTCAAGAACAAGAGTCTTTAAGCGATGCCCTCCCACATACTGAAAAGGCATCATTGACGCACCAACTCGTACGCCATTATTGGTTGCGAATCTTCCCCAACCTTCAGACAACCACCAACGATTTGAGCAATCCTTGGAAAGCTCAACACGAAAGTTTTCACCAGTTACGGAGACCAAACAGACATGATCAGACACATCATGACCATACATCTTTTCGAAAGCACAAGGGAGAGGCTACAAACAAAAGAGCATTGTTTCACAACAATTCAAACCCAAACAGATATATTACAAAACAGGTATAAACAACTTACCAAACGATGCATCCTTCCCTATACATCGACACAACGGTAGAAATCACGCATCTCAGAGTTCGGAATTGCCATCTCTCTACTAGAGCGATAGTAATAGGCAACAGATAAATTAGTAGATTACTAAGCATTTCGCCCCTTTTTATATACCGAACGAGACTGTGCAAATCTCAAAGTACGACGAAAGCATTCATTGCGTGCATTGAATCAAAAAGAGAATCTGAAATAGGGATTTCCCGAGATATGCTGCATGAATAACACATGGCAAAGAATCCTCTCAGAACCCGACCAAATACACTAGGACATTTCAAATCCAGAAACAGTCATTCATTACAAAAATATTTTTTTCAAACCAGTCAATGCCACTATAAAAGGATTTTTTTCCTACAAAGTGAAGGGCACGACCCCTTCATAAAAACAAACCTTTCCAAAGCTAGAAACATGGCCGCTGGTACCGTAAATCGGAACCTAAACGATCCGTTTGTTTTTTATATTTACTTAATAGGGAACGAACAATATATACGCATGATGTTGCCCTACGAGTTCGGAGAACACTTCCAACACCATATACCTAAGAAGATCCTCTTATCCACTCGCGTTGTCATAGATTTCCATGTTCATATCGTAAGGGGCAGTTACGGATCTCGCTGGGTAGCGCGCGGATGGAGAGATTGTTGTAGGTGGAAATCGAGTTCAAAATATAGAAATGTAAATCAAACCAGATCTTGCCCACACAAATAATTACAAGACTTCCTCCCGATGTAGCAACAGGAAGTCAGGATCGATCCTCGAGGAAGCTGGTCAGCGGATCTCATGTAGCGGACGTCTCACGTCATATTTCGACCTCAAAGAATTCACTCGATATCGACCTGTATTAGTCGATATCGACCAAATCCAGTCGATTTCTGGGTTCTGCACAGAAGGTAGTCGATTTCGACCAGAGCACTCGATATCGACCTAAGTCCTCGATATCGACCAGTTTGCTCAAAATCGACCTGTACCTGCAGAAACACAAACAAGCAGCGATCTTTCTGGATCGAGAATTAGAAGTCGATATCGACCAGTGTTGGATGAAATCGAGTAAGATGCAGTACGTAAAATAAAAGACAAAACTTTGCAGATTTTGGAATAAACTATGTATGAAAGAAACTTCCAAGATCGGGGTTTGCAACAACGATAACCAAACATGCATAAGGCAAGATAAAGAGAAATAATCGTGCAATCACATCAAAGGAACAAGCTTTTGCATTTTCCAACAATTAGACGACTCTTTCAAGAAACCCTAATTGTATCTACCAATTTTATGTTTATAATCCAAGTTGTTAACCTGAATCTCTATTAAATAGGTAATAAACATATAAAGGGCAGTGGATGATCAAAGCACAATAAAAGTTGAATCTTTACCTCAAACACGATTGGCCATCGTCGGGCTCACCCCGACCCTAGAAGTGGGTGGACTACTCGCTCTTCATCATAGGAAAAGACATCAATAATAAAAGAAAACTAAATTGCATTAATAAACTAAACAGAGCTTATAACCGATTGGAGCCAAATCAACTCTCGCAGGACACAACAACTCTCGGCCTCCACTCTCTCTCTCCTACTAGCTATCTCTTCTGAGATGGAATTGAAAGAATAAAAACTAGCCTCATGGGCTTTATTTATAGACCCAAGTCCTTGCTATCCAAGGAAGAAATCTATCTATCCTATATCTAAAGATATAATTCTACTAGGAAATAAATAAATCTAATTTAGGTAAACAAGATAAATCCTATATGGTAATTAAATGTTCCACCCTTAGGATAGATAAAAAGATAAATCTTCTCAAGTCTTTATGTGTAAGGAATCTTCTCTTGGAAATATCTTCAGCTCAGAATTAGAATAGAACTCGGAATCGACCTCGACTTCGTCACAGTGAGTTGGTCGATATCGACCAGGTTTGGTTGATATCGAGCTATCTTCTCGGCTTTTCTTCAGCTCACTCGATTTCGGCTCTGGCAGGATTATCGAGTGGTCTTTGGTCGATATCGACCAATCTGGTCGATATCGAGTTGTCTTCTCATCTGCTGATCAATTCGACTCGATCTAGAGATTTTCGACCAAGATTAGGTCGATATCAACCAAGTCTGGTCGATATCGACAACACTTCAGTTCTCAACATTCTGCTCTGTTCTTTAAATGCACTTTCCTGAGTCCTCGTTTGTCGGATTGACGCATATGAGTACGCGTTGGAAAGCTCTTTTCGAGGGCTACAACTCTCATGAAGACATCAAAACTTGATTCAGAATGATGAATGGCGAAAAGTGGGCTTTCCTTCAGCTGCACCATCCTTAGCTTCTTCATGAGTTTCCTTTAAGCTCCAAAGTGCGTCCGATTTCTGCGAAATTAAACAGAAACTAGTGTAGACTCCATAATTTGGTAAATAAGCATAAACTACATAGACTCTGTACTATTCTAACTCAAATGCATAAAATATATACAGAAATCGATATGAAAGTTAAGGTAAAACATGGCACAAAACATGGACGTCAAATCACCCCATACTTAAGCTTGCTTGTCCCCAAGTAATAACTTGGATGGTCATTCAGGGGAAGAAACAAAACTCTCAACATCAAAGATTCATTCTCATATAACCCTGCAATCAATTACCATCCTTGAAAAGGTACTAGTGTCACAAACCTATACATGTGCAATAAAAAACAACATCTACTCACAAAAGGAGGGTTATGCAAAAACAATTCATGTGACAAAGCAACAATAATCAAGAGGACTTTAATTAAGCTCAATAAGGAGTAGATTTGGTAAAAGGCTTAAGGTGGGAAAATTTTTGGCAATGTGGTACTAATAATCCGGGGAAATGGAGTACTTTCCAAACTGAATTTCCACATTCCTTCTTCATAAGATTCATCACCCTTTCGCTCATTCTCTCAATACTTTTTTCAATATTATGCTTTTACCTCTCTAACCTCAGCACTACCTTCTCGCGAGTCGCAAACATGGGTGTCATGAATAGCCCCGGATACTTAGTGCTTCGGACTCCTCACATTGGTGTCCCATCTCGCCGAACTATTATCTCAGCGAGCAGGGTCGATCCACCTTTATCTCCTAAGGTGATCGGATTTTTTCTCACTCATTAAATTTTCCATATATTTTTTCAATTTTCTGCCAAACTCCAACAATAATAATAACAACACAATCACCATATAATAATCTCCATAATGTGACATCATTCTCAACATAATCCTCGGATAGGAAATAAGGTAAAGAATTATAATTTTTTGAACATGTGGAGCAATATATGAAATAAGGCATAATATGGCTTTTGTGATGCATAAGCATAGGTATGGATAGGATATAAACAATGAGCGTTATATGTAAATATAAAGTCATCCATCCTCTTATCATGCAATATGTCAAAAGCAACATCAAATTTTACCTCCTTTCATAGTTTTCAAGAAAATAATGCACTTCATTGTGACTTTCCTTTATTAGGCAGTTTCATGTTATATCTCTAACAAATCTAATTTTGCATCATCGAGTTCAATTTAACTTCCATGACACTATTTATTTGAACAATTCACAAGCTTTGGAAGATGTCTCTTAAAACTTTGAG
Organism: Persicaria maculosa; assembly: GCA_963922045.1. Taxonomy (NCBI): domain Eukaryota; kingdom Viridiplantae; phylum Streptophyta; class Magnoliopsida; order Caryophyllales; family Polygonaceae; genus Persicaria; species Persicaria maculosa. Next base: position 67,836,714 of record OY998259.1, on the reverse strand, counting down.
TTTAGCAATTAAGCGCAAAAATTAAAAATTCACCCAAAATTTACCATGTTGTAGCAAAATCAAGAATAAAATATAAAATAATGATAATGAGCTTTTCCCCCACCCCATACTTAGAATATACAGTGTCCCCATTGTATAAATAAAATAAAACAAGGGTAAAGGAATGAACTCACCGAATTATGCGATGTAGGGTCGAAATAGGGCTGTAGTAGATTGCCAGGAGTCGATATCGACTAAGTGGTGCTCGATATCGACTGCAATTCGTCAGATTCCAAGTGATTAGTTGATGGTTGAAATCTGGGGATTTGGTCGATATCGACCAACTCACTCGATATCGACTAAGTTTGGTCGAAATCGACCTTCTTCGTCTCTTCTGTGTTCTGGTCGAAATCTACCTCAGAGGTCAATATCGACTAGTATTGGTTGATATCGAACAAGTTGTTCCGACAGTTCCACTCGATCCCCATTTTTTTTACCTGTAAAATCGTTAGTTTCCGCACAAAGACAAGACCTTCCACATGAAGCATACAAAACCAAAACCAAAACCAAAAGTTTTAAAGTCTTAAAATTTAAAAGTTTTATGTACATGCTCTAGATTTTAGAGTCGCTAGACCGACTTCTCCGTTTTGTGCTCATGAACCCCTAATGTAGGGCCCTCTTGTGCTTGACCCTTCTCCTGGATCATCTAGGTCCTGATTGTAGTATGCAAGCTCCGCTGATGGGTGGTTTTCTGCATAGAATCCCTTGCCTTCCTTCACCTTCTTTCTAGTCCTAATCATGTGCAGGTTAGCTTGCCATGAGGCCTTATCTCCTCTAAAAATCTTATTTTTTATTGATGGATGGAGGAGGTGTAGGGATTGTACCTGAACTTACCTTTTCTTGCCCAAAACACAAATCATTGGGCTGGGGGTCAGTTGATGTCGAGTGGGAATGGTCGACGTTGAGTACAGGGACCCCATACTTAGGCACTTGGCAGGTCTGAAGCTCGTCCCCATGGCGGCCTATGCTCTTCACCTTCAGCCATGGAATTTTCTCCTTTGTAGGGCCAAAAGAGAAATCTAAGACCTCATTACCTATTGTGACGGTGAACAATTGCTTCTTGACGCTGATGTTGGCATCTGCAGTAGTTAGGAAATGTTTACCAAGAATAATAGGGCAAGTAGGATCTTCCGCATAATCTATAATAAGAAAATCAGCGGGGATATAGAACTTACCAACCTGGACAGGGACATTATCGACCATACCTGTAGGGATTACCACTGTATTATTTGCCATGTATAGCTTGGCATCCACAAGCTCTATTGATTCTATCTTCACCTTTTGCCAGATTGATAAGGGCATGATGCTCACGCTTGCACCTAGATCACACAATGCCTCATATCTATATTGTCCAAATCCCACAGTAATAGAGAACTTACGAGGGTCAGGTCTCTTCTCAGGGAAATCCATCCTTTTGCAGTCGCTGGCGATTTCTGAGATTGATCGCTTGTTGCTAAGGATCTCCTTGAGAAACTTGACGTATGCAGGCATCTCTTGAAGAGCTTCTGTAAAAGGAATTGAATCATTTAGTTTCTGAAGCATCTTAACAAACCGTTTAAACTTACCTGCAGTGGGATCTTTCAGCGTCTTGGAAGGGAAAGAAAGCGTCTTCATTGGTTTTAGAGCAGACTCAACTGTCGGAGGCGATGCAGGAGAGTCAATATCGAATGGAGGTTTCTCGATAGCGACCACATGTTGGTCGATATCGACCTGGTTTTGGTCGATTTTGGCTACTAGGGTCGGAATCGAGGAAGCTTGTGCCGCTTGGTCAATATCGACCTGTGTCTGGTCGATATCGATCAGTCCTGACCTGTTGTCCAGTGTCGTCGTTTGCTTTTCCATCCTCTGGTTCGTGCAGTTCGCAACCGCTCCCGAGCTTTACAGCAGCGACGTTTCCGGATTGCCCCTTAGGATTGGGATCTGTGTGCCCAGGGAGCTTTCCGGATGGTCGTGGGGTCTGTTGCGCGAGTTGACCCAGTTGGGTCTCCATGGTCTTCTTCCATATATCCATTTCCCCAAGTCGTGTATTGAGGCCATGGAGTTGAGTCTGGATGGCGCTTGCAGATTGCTGCTGTTGTGCTTGGTTTCTCCTCATCTCGTCGAGGATCATCTGTAGATCATCCTTCCGCTGGTCCCTTTCTGGATGTCCTAAAGCTCTGTATGGTGGGGGGTTTTTAGGAGCACCTTGGTTCCACTGTGGTTGATGGAACCTTTGGTCCCCCATATAGCGATTGGGACCCCCTGCGTAAGCTACCTCCTCATGAGTTTCTGCCAACCTGACTTGTTCTGTATGTGGGCACTCTGGAGTGGTGTGCCGCCGTGAGCCACATTCAATGCAGGGTTGGTTAATAGATAGATATTTGACTTGCTTGAGGAGCTTGCGATTCTGATCTCTGTGGTACTGCTCCTTGACATCTGGATCAATCTCCTTAGGAGGCTCATAGAGGGGCATGGATGGGGCTGGTCTTGCATAATCATTTTTGTCGTAATTCGCAGGAGCCCCATACATGTTGTCGAAGTTGGTGAGCCTTTCGATAGTGGCCCATGCCTCTGCTGGTGTCTGCGTGAGGTACTCATATTGCGTGAATTGATTGATCCTTTCCTTGGCAGCCAGATCAAGAGAATTGTAGAAAATCTCCTGAATCACATAGGGTGGCTGCCCATGGGTAGGGTAGGATCTCATCAGGTCTTTGTATTGATCCCATGCTCGTGCTGGCGGCTCCCCAGGCTTTTGTTTAAAAGCAGTAATCTTCTGTCTGAGGAGTGTTGTCTTGGCGAGAGGAAAGAATTTGTTGAGGAACGCATTCCTTACCTTAGCCCATGTCGTCAGGGATCGCGTAGGGAGACCTTCAAGCCACTTCAATGCTGGAATTGCAAGAGACCAACGAAAAACTTTCATTTTTACATATTCAAGAGTTGTGCCTTCAGCAAGAGTTTGGCACATATCAAAAAAATTAGTAATATGTTCGAGAGGGCATTCATTAAATCTCCCTTGAAAAGCATTATTTTTAATCTAAATAAGGAAGGCAGTGCGAATTTCAAAGTTATTAGGAGGGATTAGAATAGCCGATTTAGGCACGATAAGAGTCGGGTGCATGTAATCCTCAGCAGTGGTAGGGTATTGGGCAAGCTCAGCCTCTGCCTGCCTCCTCCGTTCAGCTTCATGCTCGGCGCGTGCTCTCTAAGTGGCGAGAGCAGCATTGTTGGCTTCTAGCTCCCTCTGAAGCATCTCTATCAGCTGGGCTTGTGTTTCTACGGCCGCCATGATCCTTTTCAGTCTAGAGTGGATGTGTATAAGACGTTCTGGGTCATCTAATGCATCAAAATCAGGTGGTTGACCAGAACGGCGCATAAACTGCAAAAAGAAAACTCAAAGAAAACGTGAGATCTAACTACCTAAGGCGCGAATGATTGCTTCCCCAGCAACGACACCAATTTGTTGTAGGTGGAAATCGAGTTCCAAATATAGAAATATAAATCAAACCAGATCTTGCCCACGCAAATAATTACAAAACTTCATCCCGATGTAGCAATAGGAAGTCAGGATCAATCGTCGAGGAAGCTGGTCAGCGGATCTCAGGTAGCGGATGTCTCACGTCATATTTCGACCTCGGAGAATTCACTCGATATCGACCTGTATTAGTCGATATCGACCAAATCCAGTCGATTTTTGGGTTCTGCACAGAAGGTAGTCGATTTCGACCAGGGTACTCGATATCGACCTAAGTCCTCGATATCGACCAGTTTGCTCGAAATCGACCTGTACCTGCAGAAACACAAACAAGCAGCGATCTTTCTGGATCGAGAATTAGAAGTCGATATCGACCAGTGTTGGATGAAATCGAGTAAGATGCAGTACGTAAAATAAAAGACAAAACTTTGCAGATTTTGGAATAAACTATGTATGAAAGAAACTTCCAAGATCGGGGTTTGCAACAACGATAACCAAACATGAATAAGGCAAGATAAAGAGAAATAATCGTGCAATCACATCAAAGGAACAAGCTTTTGCATTTTCCAACAATTAGACGACTCTTTCAAGAAACCCTAATTGTATCTACCAATTTTATGTTTATAATCCAAGTTGTTAACTTGAATCTCTATTAAATAGGTAATAAACATATTAAGGGTAGTGGATGATCAAAGAACAATAAAAGTCGAATCTTTACCTCAAACTCGCTTGGCCATCGCCGGGCTCACCCCGACCCTAGAAGTGGGTGGACTACTCGCTCTTCATCATAGGAAAAGACATCAATAATAAAAGAAAACTAAATTGCATTAATAAACTAAACATAGCTTACAACCGATTGGAGCCAAATCCGCTCTCGCAGGACACAACAACTCTCGGCCTCCACTCTCTCTCTCCTACTCGCTATCTCTTCTAAGATGGAATTGAATGAATAAAAACTAGCCCTATGGGCTTTATTTATAGACCCAAGTCCCTGCTATCCATGGAAGGAATCTATCTATCCTATATCTAAAGATATAATTCTACTAGGAAATAAAAAATTCTAATTTAGGTAAACAAGATAAATCCTATAGGGTAATTAAATGTTCCACCCTTAGGATAGATAAAAAGATAAATCTTCTCAAGTCTTCATGCGTAAGGAATCTTCTCTTGGAAATATCTTCAACTCGGAATTAGAATAGAACTCGAAATCGACCTCGGCTTCGTCACTGTGAGTTGGTCGATATCGACCAAGTTAGGTCGATATCGAGCTATCTTCTCGGCTTCTCTTCAGCTCACTCGATTTCGGCTCTGGCAGGATTATCGAGTGGTCTCTGGTCGATATCGACCAACCTGGTCAATATCGAGTTGTCTTCTCGTCTGCTGGTCAATTTGACTTGATCTGGAGATTTTCGACCAAGATTAGGTCGATATCGACCAAGTCTGGTCGATATCGACCACACTTCAGTTCTCAGCATTCTGCTCTGTTCTTTAAACGCACTTTCCCGAGTCCTCGTTTGTCGGATTGACGTATATGAGTATGCGTTGGAAAGCTCTTTTTGAGAGGGCTACAACTCTCATGAAGACATCAAAGCTTGATTCAGAATGATGAATGGCGAAACGTGGGCTTTCCTCCAGCTGCACCATCCTTAACTTCTTCATGAGTTTTCTTTAAGTTCCAAAGTGCGTCCGATTTCTGCAAAATTAAACAGAAACTAGTGTAGACTCCATAATTTGGTAAATAAGCATAAACTACATAGATTATGTACTATTCTAACCCAAATGCATGAAATATATACAAAAATCGATATGAAAGTTAAAGTAAAACATGGCACAAAACATGGACATCAGAGACTTCGTCGAAACACACGGCCTCGAGTTGGAAACGACAATAATGTTCACCCACCTGGGCGAAGCAAGGTTTGAAGTCTATTTATTCGACAAAGAAGGCTATTACATCGAACAAGAGAGTTACAATGACGAGCATGACGACCCAACATTAAATGGTTTCCACTAAATCCTAGTTACAGTTCGATAAGCAATGTTTTTTACTATTTCAAGATCTCAAATGTAGCTCAAACTATCAATAAAGACCCGCCCCCTCGGATTCATATTGCCATTGCTACATGCATAATAATCGAAGCAATAAGTCCATGGCGTCCACGGATGCTGGAGATTGTTAAATAGATCTCCCCTCTGTGAACAAAACGCTAGAGATTTCCTAGTTTTGGGTTTAATCTCCCTCGCACCCCAGGACACTGGAGATTATTAAAAAGGTATCCTTTCCACAAACAGCACACTGGAGATTATATAATTCTAATATTCCTCGCGCCTACGGACGTCGGAAATTATTAAGAGGTTTTATCCTCCGCGAACAAAACACAGGAAGTTCACGCTGAAGATTGTCTAATGCTCAAATTAAAACTCTCCGGTACTTTAAGACACTGGAGATCACTGTTGATAAGAGGAAATCGAGAATGCAAATATAAAATATAACTAAAGTAAGGCAAACCAGATTCCGTCCCTTGCAAATGATTACAAGACTTCCTCCCGATGCAGTAGTGGGAAGTTAGGATCGATCCACCAGGAAGCGTGTCAGCGGATCCTAGGCAGCGGTGGAATCTCACAGAAAGAAGTCGACAACAGGTGCTAGATCTCGACTAGGGTAAGTCGACAGGAGATCAGGCAAGTCGAACAGCGCAGCAGTCACATGCACTGGGCTAGTCGATCTCGACTAGGCCTTACTCGAGATCGAGTAGAGTCTTGGTCGACGTCGGCTTGTCTCGTCGATTACCTGCACACAGAAGCTACAGCGACTTGGTCGAAAATCAGTAGTCGAGATCGACGAGTGCTATTCGATCTCGAGTAAGGGCAGAAACTAAAACGAAAGGAAATTAAAAAAAACAAATGCTTTGGGATCTCGAAATAAACTGTATGTAAAAGACTTCCAAGATTGGGGTTTGCAACAACGATAACCAAGCATGCATAAGGCAGAACCAAACAGATAATCATGTGAATTGCATCAAGGACAAGCTTTCGCCTTTTCCAACAATTAGACAACTCTTTCAAGAAACCCTAATTGTCTCTACTGATTTTATGTTTATAATCCAAGTTGTTATCATGGACCTCCATTAGATGGGTAATAAACACATAAACAAGTAGTAGATGCTTCAAAACATGATAAAAGTCGGATCTTTACCTCAATTATGCATGGCTATCGCCGGGCTCGCCCCAACCCTAGAAGTCGGTGGACTACTCGCGCTTCATCATAATTAAAGACATCAATAATAAAAGGAAATAAACTTGCATTAATAAAATAAAATAGAGCTTACAACCAAAGGAAGCCAATTCCGCTCTCATTTCACCAACTCCTCTTGGCCACTCACTCTTTTTTTTTCTCTACTACTCCTACTAATTGCTGTCTGATTGAATGAATAAAAATCAGCCCCCTAAGGCTTTATTTATAGGCTTCTAAACCTTGCTATTCAAGGATAGAAATATCTATCTATATCTAAAACTATATCTAAAGGCTTAAAAGATAAATAAAAGTAATTTAGGAATTAAATCAAAAAAGGGAAATTCTATCTAAAAAGCAAAATCTTCCATGTGTTGATAGGTGTGGATAGATGTTGATAGATCTCGGATATCTCGGACTCCTTCGGCCCCAAGGAAAGCCAAACCGCGTCGGACAGCAAACCGCGTAACGCGGCTTCGGACACGGGGCTCGTCGATCTCGACCAGGGCTAGTCGATCTCGAGTAGGACTGGCGTCGACTTGGGCTGGCTGGCTCGGGTAGCTCTGCTCGACAAGGCTCGGGTAGCTCTGCTCGACAAGGCTCGGGCTGGTGCTCCTTGGCTCCTCGATCTCGACTAGCTGTACTCGAGATCGAGTAGAGTTGGCTCGGCTTCTCCGTCCTCGGCTTCTCGACTTGGCACAACTCGTCGACTCCGGACATGGCACTGAGGTGTGGTCGATCTCGACAAGGCCTCCTCGAGATCGAGTAGGGTTCCGGGATCGGGTTGTCTCAGACTCAGTGTCCTCGATCAGCTCTGCTCGACCAGGTGTGCTCGGACAGCCTTTGTCAAGATCGAGTAAGTGTACTCGAGATCGAGTAAAGTTCTCTCAGCTTTTTGCTCTGTTCTTGAAACGCACTTTCCCGAGTCCTCGTTTGTCGGATTGACGCATATGACCATGCGTTGGAAAGCTCTTTCTGAGGGCTACAACTCTCATGAAGACATCAAAGCTTGATTCAGAACGAAGAATGGTGAAAAATGGCCTTTTCTCCAGCTGCACCATTCTTAGCCTCTCCATGAGTTTCCTTTAAGCTCCAATGTGCGTCCGATTTCTGCGAAAATATAACAAAAACTTGTGTAGACCTCCATATATTGCAAATAAACATAAACTACACAATTTATGTATTATTCTAACCAAAATGCATGAAATGTATGCAGAAATCGATATAAAATTAAGTGTAAAACATGGCAAATTAGGCTCACAACAATCATTAAATAGGTCTCTCCTACGCGAACGTCACGCTGAAGATCACCTAGCCCTCGTCTTAATCTCACTTACATTTGGAAGCCACCTTTAGCTGGCGAAAACAAGAGCCAGTAACTAAAATACAAGAGATCCATGGATCCACTCTTCGCGACAAATTCAAAAACAACCACCACGAAGATAGGTCGGTTTATTATGCACCAAACAAAACCATTCAACAAAGGTAGCAATATAACCACATAAAGGATCGCAATAACAAAAAGTTCAAAACCGAACCGAAAAATCTACGTAACCATTTTGATCAAGACCGTGATGCATAACAACAACATCAAAACAAGAATTTCCATCGTACTCAAAGATCAAGCGTGTCCCATTACAAAGTTCATTCGAAACAACAAACTCAGGCCATCCACTGGTAAACCAATAGTTGTTAGGCCCTAAAGGTTTCACCCTCACCACAAATTCCTCGTCAGCTCGCGTCCATAAATGCACAAAACCAAGGGCATCATAGCCATAATCACGGTATACGGATGGTAGAGGCTGCGACAACAACAAACACATCAGCAAAGCTCGACTCTCTGGCCGAAAAATAAATGGCACAAAACAACTTACCAGCCTATATAAATGCCTTTTCACTACAATATCCCGTGTAAAACCCCGCACGCGAGGAATATTTACAAATGGAATACCAACTGGCGTCGTAGGCATCGTTACCACGAATAAAACTGCAGCAACAATCTCGGGCTCCTTACCTTTTTTATACTAATCCCTACGAGGATTAGGGCCGGAAATGGGTAATGGATATCCATTTCACCCGCTCCACCCGCAATATTTTTGCGGATGAAAACCCGCAACAAACGGGTGACGGATGATGCGGGTGATGGATGAAGTGGGTGACGGAGCGGGTATGGATGATGATTTTTCACCCAATACCCGCTCCCATAACCCGCCCCATTAACTCGCCCCAATAACCACCCAATAAGAATCCATTAACTCAATTAAATATCTAATTTTACTTTTTTTATCCCTTAAAAGAAACCCTAAAAAAGTGTTGTCTCTTATCTTTTCTTTTCCTCCAACAGTTTATTCTATTCTACCAACCCTAATCACGCAGTGACATTCACAATTCTGCAGGCTCGACCTTCCAACTACGACCAAGGTGTCAACTTCAAGTTTCCGCCTTCATCCTCTTGCATCATTCGACCTACAACAAACCAGTGACACGTCTTGAGCATGTTGCTGGATAGAGATTGACAAACAACTTGGAACCTGCGATCTTCAAGAAACAAACTAGTGAGCAAGGTATTGCATCAGTCGCCTTCTTCCTCTCCTTGTCTTTGTAGATTTCTTGACCAACTTCCCTTCTTCCTCTCTCTTTCATTGAGATATTTTAATTAGAAGACGTTCTCTTTGCCTTGTAGGTTCTTGTTAGTTCAAAACAATGATAGTTGAATCAGTTGATAACCAAGAAGTTAATCCGTCAATGAATTCGGGGTCATCGCCCAGCCCACAAATTCCACCATCAACACAATCTGCAGATCCTATTCCATCCATTGGTGGTAATTCTGCATATCCTAACATGTCTCAATCAGTTGGTGGTGATTTGAGTAAGCCTTCCGTTCCTGAGAATGAGATTTCTGCTATTACATCACGCAAGACTCGACAGGTTAGATCTAAAGTATGGATTCATTTTGAAAAGGTCATCGTTAATGGCGAAGAGAAAGCAAAATGTTTGCAATGTGGACAAATGTTAGTAGCCGGAAGGAATAGTGGGACAGGTTAGATCTAAAGTATGGATTCATTTTGAAAAGGTCATCGTTAATGGCGAAGAGAAAGCAAAATGTTTGCAATGTGGACAAATGTTAGTAGCCGGAAGGAATAGTGGGACATCACACCTCAAGGATCATCTTGATAATAGGTGTAGTAAAAGGCACAATAAGGTTGATTTGCGTCAGAAGGTGCTGAACTTCAATAGAAAATCAGATGGCACAGTAAGGTTGGAAAACCACAACTTTGACCAAGAGGTGTCGAGGAAAGAGTTAGCAAATATGGTCATTATGCACGAGTATCCTTTGAGCATTGTGGATCATATTGGGTTCAAGAGATACACAACCAGTCTGAATCCGAACTTCAAGTTGATAAGTCGGCCTACTTTGAGAAGTGATATAATGAAGATGTTTGAATGTGAAAAGGCAGTGCTTAAAAAGACGTTTGAAGATCATAATGGAAGAATGGCAATCACCATTGACATGTGGACCGCCTCTCACCAGAAAAAGGGTTATATGGCCGTCACTGCACACTTTATTGACAAAAAATGGAATCTCCAAAACAAGACTATAAGGTAATAACTAACTTGTCGTTTAGTTTTCTTATTTTTCGGTTGATCAGAACATGCTACTTGATGTAGAGTTGTTGTTTAGTTTGTTGTTTGATCATGGTGGAGGAATTTGTTGTTTAGTTTGTTTGATGCAAAGTTTTTTTAGCTTACTGTTTTTTTTTCTATGTGAACTTGCTAATTTTTGTTGTTTGATTTGTTTCTTTAGTTTGCTGTTTTTTTTTTCACCAGAATCCGCCGCATATTTCAGCTGTTTGCTTGCTTTTTGTAGGGCTGGGCAAAAATTCCCACGAAAACCGAACCAACTCGTGCCACCCGAACCAATTAAATTGGTAACCAATTAAGTTGGTTACCAATTTAATTGGTACGGTATACCGAACCAAGTTTCAGAAGTCGGTACGGTAACGGTAATTGAAACAGAAAAGTTGGTATTACCATTACCAACCGATTTGAAATTGGTTGGTACGGTAATTACCAACCAATTCCTGCCAATATATATTTAGGATTTTTTTATTTATATTTTAATTGTTTTAAGTTTTAATGTAAGTCCATAACTTTTTATGTAAAACACTAAAATTTAATTAGGGAAATAAAGAGAGAAAAAAAAGCCTAGCCTTAGGTTTTTCACCATTCGGCTTCATCCCTTTAATGACGGTCACCCTCTGAGATCTAAGTTCATTTACCTATGTTATGCTAGGGCTCAAAAAATGTATATTGTTTTACTGTTTTTTATTTTAAGTATTACCTATTAATTTGATTTCTTTTTGTATTTGTTATTTTCATAAAATGCTTTTAATCAATGGAGGAATACTAGCTCGACCTCGGTTAATTCAGACTAAAACCTAAACTTTATTTGAAAGTACATGAACATGTTATTTTGAATATTGTCGGGAATATTAAAGTTTTTATTTTGATTTAGTGCTTAAATACATGAACAATTTAAGTATTTATGTTGTTGGTACTTGAATTGTACTAAATCACTTATAAGTTTTAATTAAACTATATTGTATTTGACTATTTGTATATTTTTTCATTAACACCCAAAACATGGTAAAGTACCATTACCAACACGTACCAACCAACTTAATTGGTAACCAATTAAGTTGGTACAACCCCTTCGGTGGTTGGTAATGGTTCTGATTTTAAGATTACCAATTCAAATTGGTTGGTACATGGTAAACGAAAAAAAGAATCGGTAATGTACCAATTCCACCCCTAGCTTTTTGTTGTTATTGTTGTTTGCTGTTTTTTTTTTGCTGATTGGTTGTTGTTTGCTGTTTTTCTTCTTTGTGAACTTGCTGTTTTTTTCTATAGCCAGCACATTTTGCTGTTTTTTTAGCTTTGCTGTTTTTTTAATATAGGTTGTGCATTTTTTTATTGCTGAATTTTTTTGCTATGTTCTTATTTGATTGTTAATTACTCTATAATTTACTATATAGGTTTGCTTATATACCTTGTCCACACACACACATGACGTCCTTGCTGGAGTCGTGCTTCAAAGTCTCTGTATGTTCAATATTCATGAAAAGGTGTCTTGTGTTGTCCTGGATAATTGTTCTACGAATGATAAGATGATAGCAACAATGCGTGAGCGTTTTGATTCAAGTAATATATTGCTAGGTGGAGATTTTCTACAAGTTCGTTGTAGTGCACATGTCTTGAATATAGTTGTCCAAGATGGGTTGGAAGTGATAGCTTATGGAATTGAAAAAATCCGTGATTGTGTTTCTTTTTGGAATGCAACTCCTAAACGAATGCAGATTTTTGAGGATAAGGCTAGGATCTTAAAACTTGATGTCTCTAGGAAGTTGGTTCTTGATTGTAAGACGAGATGGAACTTCACTTATCTCATGCTTCAGATTGCTATCCAATATAAGGATGTTTTTGCTAAGTTGAAGATACAACATCCTCGTTTTAAGTTTGGTGTTCCTACGGAAGATGAATGGAAGTGGGCTGCAAAAATTTGTGATAAGTTGTCTAAGTTTCACAAGGCGACTGAGATTTTTTCTGAGAGAGCCTATCCTATAGATAAGTTGTTCTTTCGGAGGTTGTGTCATATTAAGATTGCTTTGAATAACTGGCTTTCTAGTGATGATTTGATCATTCATTGCATGGCTGAAAAAATGATGGTAAAATTTGATAAGTATTGGTCAAGTATCACTGGGATATTGTCTATTGCTGCAATTTTAGACCCTAGAGACAAGATGGAGTGTGTAGAATGGTATTTCAATAAGATTTATGGGGATATGGCTTCACTTGAAATTGAGAAGGTGAAGAAGTTGATGGATGATCTTCTCTCTGAGTATCAAGAAGATACTAATATTGAGAATCAAGATCAAGAATATGTTTCTGCTACTTCTTCTGTGCTTGGTAAACGTCGGGTAGGTTCGGATGATGATGATGATGATGATGATGACTTTAGTGTGGCTAAGAAAAGTAGGAAGAAGAAGATCAATGTGAGACCCGAGCTGCAATTTTATCTTGAGGAAGCTACTTATCCGGATAGTGATCAGTTTGATATACTTACCTTCTGGAAAGGTAATCTCAAGTATCCAACCTTGCGTAAGATTGCTCGGGATATTTTGGCTATTTCGGTATCTACAGTTGCCTTCGAAAGTGCTTTTAGTATGGGTGGTAGAGTGGTGAGTCCTCATCGATCTTCACTTTATGTGAACACCGTGGAGGCATTGATGTGCTTGCAAAATTGGGTTCATGGAGGAGATGATGCCGGTTAGTAAATATTATTAGAAAATTCAAGTACCTAATGCTCTAACATTGCATACATCCTTGCAAAACCCCTCCCGAGGGCTGGAGTACGCGCTTTCCACGCGCCCCCAATCCCTTTGTCTACCATCCTCCCCAAATCCCTAATCTCTATAATCGCCGGCGTTATTCCGACTTTCGATCAACCTCTCTTAGTTGAAACTGGCTTATTCAGTGCAGTTTGGAACCAATCTCTCCTCACTAATCTCCTATTGAGCACCCTGGTGCCTCTCGCTCGCGGGATGTGGAGTTTTTTCTTTCTAGATCTGGCGTTTGGTGTGAGATTTGTGTGCGATCTCGTCCTCGCCGGCTATCTCTCCTGGCGGCCCTCCTTGCAAAGTATCATTCTGTTGAAGATCTCTTCCTGTTTGTGGGTTGCTGGCCAAAAAATCACGGAGTTGAAAAGTGAAGGGAGGAAAGCCGACCCTATGCGAAGAAACTTTAGAAAACGAAGGAAGCACGCTCGTCTGTGGGGGAGATGGCGGTTCTCATCGTCTGCCTGGGCGGATGTTGCTTGTACTCTCAATCGGGAGGGTGATTTTCAGTATGAAGCCAGATCCATGGGGCTTCTTTCTCAGGTCTGCCTTCCTTTTCTCTGTTTCTGGTCGGGACGGGGATGTTCTATGTTGCCCGTTCCTTTGTTTCGGCTTTCATGGATTTTCCATATCTTTGTGTGCAATCGTGGTATCCCTATTTGCAACCTTTCATCCTTATCTTGTATGGATCCGATCATGAAATCTTTACAAAAGAAAATCCGTGTAGAGGAGGTTTCCTTCTCTACACAGCCCACCCCCCGAAAGGGCTTGAAGACAAAAATTTGTGTGGATTTTCCAGAAGGGATCCTTCCTCCTGAGGTTGTTCATACTTTGCAAAACTCTTCCTTGTCGATGGAGAAAACTTGTCCTGAGGGACTGCTATGCCCCAAGGATGGAAGAATAAACCTTCAGGCTGAATCAGTCAATCGAGGTAAACATAGAGCTACACCAGATCGGGTATGTTTCCGTATTCAATTTGCCCAAATGAGTCTTATTGTTGCATCTGATTGGTGGATATGGTTTATCCTCTTTTATATGAATTTGTGTATTCAAGTAATGACCACTGTTGTCTTTCAATCTATGTTCGTCAATTGCAATTTGATACTGTATTGTTATATGAATCTTTGTCCTTTCTTGCAATTTAAAGTATCGTGCTTTGCTATATATGGGCTGGTCAAACCTTGGTCTAAAACCATCTATGGTACCTCATTTATAGATTATAATTATGGAGTTGTTAAAAGGAAAAACCCCTTGGAAGCAGATGATCATGTTACCTCTAAGTCTACCCCCCGAAAGGGCCCCAAATTGCTGGAGGGCATTAAACTCACCGAGGAGCACTCTTGCTCCGATGAGGAACAAAATTTCAAACCGAAATTCATAGCGGAAAAGAAGCCCAAATGGTGCACAAGCAGTAGGAAGAAGATGTTAGCTTTGCAAGCCGATATTCCCAAGTGGAATCAGTGCAATTCTGTTGTTGTCAAGGATCCTGCTAAGGATGAAACCTTTTTGAGTATTAACCCCCTAGGCAAGTACCTTATTTCAAATTTCCTCCTAAAACAAATTTTCACATTGTGGTTGTGTACTGCATGTTTCAAGTTCTGTGTTGACAATTTCTTCTGGCATACTCCCTTGTATCTGTGTGATGCTCGTTTGAATTGCTATGTTGACCACCTAAATACCTCATTTGCAAACTGGAGTGAGCACTATCCTTGTTTCCTACTTCAAAACGAGTACGGTAAATTAGCTAGCATAAATTCTAGCAAGTGTACGCAGCTTGTGCTTGAGTACATCCCTTTTGAGGGCATAAAACATTTCCATGAAATCAAAATGCAGTTATCAACTGCAATCCAAATCAAAGGCAATGTCACCCAGTTTAGAAACTCAATAATATCTATCTTTAGGAGATATAAGGAGCACACCATTTTTAGGGGAAGTTCCAATTCCAAGTATAAATGAAAATTTGCGCTTGGAATTATAGAGGAATTGGTAAGCCTAGCTATTGGGAAGAGGTTAACACTTTTTGCAGAAACGAATCCATCCAAATCATTGCTCTAACAGAATTAAAAACGGATAGAATACCAGAAGAGAAAAAATGGAAGAATGCAGGCTTTGACAATGCTATTTGGTCACCCGCTATTGGTCGATCAGGGGGCATTGGTGTACTTTGGAAATCACAACTGCTGACACATGAAATTATCTCTCTAGACAAACAAAGACCAAGGCATATTACAATTGCTTATAAAAACACAAACTCAAATTTTGAGTGCAAAATTATCTTTATTTACGCACCTCCTATGGAGAGGGATAAAGATGAATTTTGGATTGAAGTAGAAACTACAATAGAAGAATCAGATATTCCATGTATCATTATTGGGGATATGAATGACATCGTCTCCAGTGAAGATAAATTAGGAGGAGCAGAGACCAACCCGAATCGATTCACAAGACTACTAGAACTTAAAAACAAGCTAGACTTAATAGATCTTCCATTTAGTAAAAACCGTTTTACGTGGAGAAAAAAAATTTCAGAAAACGAATTCATATATGAAAGAATCGATAGGGCGCTTGTTCAAAGTCAAATTATCAATGAATACCCAAATTTACAAATAATCCATCATGCTATCTCTACATCTGACCATTGCCCAATCTCCCTTGAACTACACAATGGTGCACCCTTCAGGGCCGCACCATTCAAATTTGAGAATATATGGCTGCAAAGAAAAGATTTTAGAAACATTGTCAAGCAAACATGGCGAGCCAACTGTCATGGCTCGTCCATGTTCCAACTTGTCTTTAAAACAAAATTACTCAAGGCCAAGGCAAAGGAATGGAACAAAAAGACCTTTGGAAACATCTTTAGACAACTCAGGCTATTGGAGGAGGAATTAATAAAAACCCAGAGTTTAGACATGCAGCGACAAGGACATACCCTTTCAGTTAAGCAGATGAACTTGCTAAAGAAAAAGGAGGCTTTGCTGGATTATCACAAAATTTATTGGAGCCAACGAGCTAAGACAAAACATATTAAACTTGCAGATACCAATTCTGGTTATTTCCACAAAATAGCGTCCGGGAGAAGGAACGGGAAAATTATAAGAGAAATCACCTCTGCGGAAGGAACTCTCATCGTAGGAGAAGAAAATATACGACAAGAAATAAGAAGGGACTTTGAAAGCAGATTTAAATCAGCTGGGGCAACCACTAGGGATTGGACAAACCGGATGGATCTCATAAACAACTCAATTACAGCAGAAGAGAATGAAGAATTAATTAAACCAATCACTAATAGTGAAATAAAAAATGCAGTTTTCAGCATGGGTAAAAACAAATCTCCAGGTCCAGATGGGATGACCATCGAGTTCTATAAAACATATTGGGAAATAGTTGGACCTTCGATCATTAGAGCAGTCAAGAGTTTCTTCATATCAAAACATATGCTCAAACAAATAAATCACACCTTTATTACTCTACTACCAAAAATTGACAATCCAACTACAACTAATAATTATAGACCTATCAGTCTATGCAACTCTATATACAAAATCATCTCTAAAATAATTACAGAAAGACTAAAACGCGTAATAGGCAAACTCATCCACCCCCTCCAAGGTGCCTTTGTGTCAGATAGGGCTATCCAGGACAATGTCCTAATAGCACATGAAAATTTTCATTCCTTCAAAACTCGCAAAGGTGCGGTGGGATGGATGGCTATAAAATTGGACATGGAAAAAGCGTATGATAGAATAGAATGAGATTTCTTGTTGGAAATTCTAAAGAAATTTGGATTCCACCCCACGTTTATTGAGTGGATCAAAGAATGCATAACAACAGTTTCTTTCTCTGTACTGGTTAACAATGGCCCCACGGAGGTCTTCACACCCTCCAGAGGCATTTGTCAAGGTGACCCATTATCACCCTTCCTCCTCATCTTAGGAGCAGAGCTGCTTGCCAGAGAACTTCATAAAGAATCAATTTTGTCCGCAGGGAAAATAGGATTCAAATACGGTCGTCAGGGGCCATGCATACCATTCTTAGCTTTTGCGGATGACATAATAATCTTTTCAAAAGCAACGGTTGAAGCAAGCGCAAAAGTAAGGAATATCATTGACAAATATTGCTCCATGTCAGGACAGAAAGTTAATTTTCACAAGTCCAACTTCCAGACCACGTTAGGTGTACCAAACTCAAGGATTCACACCTTAATAGAGAATCTTCAAATTCCCCACACCAGAGCATTAGAAAAATACCTCGGATGCCCAATAATCAATGGAAAAGTAAACAAAGAAACCATTGAGGACATTGTCTGCAAGTCAAAGGAACAACTAACGAAATGGAGAGCGAATACTCTCTCACAACAAGGACGAACAATCCTAATCAACTCAAATCTAGCAGCTAAACCACTTTACACCATGCAAAGTTTTATGCTCCCTACCAGCATCCACAAAGAACTGGACCAAGTTAATAGAACTTTCTTCTGGAACAAAGATGTGCAACATAGACCACTCATTAGTTGGGACAGAATATGCAAACCAAAAAGAAAAGGTGGATTGGGAATTCGGAAATCTAAAGACATGAATGAAGCTCTCCAAATGAAGTTATTGTGGAAAACACTAGCAGAACCAGATAATTACTGGGTAAAGATTATAAGATACAAATACTTAAAGGACATGGACATCCTTAAATATAAATGTACAAGCAATGCCTCATGGCAATGGCGTAAAGCTTGTTCCTTGATTGACAAATTCATTTCAGGCCTCATGTGGTCTATAGGAGACGGTAAATCTGTTAGATTTTGGGAGGACAAATGGGTCTCTCTTGAACCACTATCAAAACGAATCAATCCAAACCAGCAAATCCAACTCAATACCCGGGTCAGCGAGTACATTATGGCGGGGAAATGGTGGAAGGAAAAACTAGAACAACATCTAGATACAAATAGTGTAAAGGAAATAATGGACATCCCACTCCCAGTTAACCCGATTCCGGATAGACTATACTGGTGGCCGGATAAATCCGGATGGTTTACAACGGCTAGCGCCATGAAAATTATTACAAATCCGAATAGAGAAGCTGATGACCCAAACTATTGGATTTGGAAATTAAACACTCTTCCAAAAATCAAAAACTTTCTTTGGAAAGTTAGTCAAAAAGGACTTCCTACAAAGGAGAGATTGACTAACAGAGGTGTTTCTATTCCGAATGGTTGTCCCTTTTGTGATATACCAGTTGAAGACGAAGCACATCTTTTCATCAAGTGTGCATTCATAAAAAACTCTTGTCTTCGTTCTCAGAAAGTGGAGGATTTTGCAAATCCCATTATAGAGACAACAAGAGATATTAAGAAAATCATGAGTATCTTGGGAGAGATATTAAATGGAGGAAACCG
This sequence comes from Persicaria maculosa, assembly GCA_963922045.1. Lineage (NCBI taxonomy): Eukaryota > Viridiplantae > Streptophyta > Magnoliopsida > Caryophyllales > Polygonaceae > Persicaria > Persicaria maculosa. Next base: position 67,818,211 of record OY998259.1, on the reverse strand, counting down.
GACCAAGGATTCATGAAATTGAACTTCGATGGAGCTGTCTCTCATGAAGGAGTGAGTAGCGGAGGGTATATCATTCGGGACTGGTGTGGCAACCCAATAAAACTTGGATACAAAATATTTGGAAAATTAACCCCTGTCATGACGGAGGCTATGGCTTTGAGGGAAGGTCTACTACAGGCAATCCAACTAAACATCCACAATCTAGTCATTGAAGGAGACTCCCTTACAATTATCCAAAATTTAAAGCAACTGGGTCACTGTCCTTGGGAAATAGAACTTCTAATGGGGGACATTAAATGGATAACCAAATCTTTCCAGAGAGCAAACTTTTCCCATGTGCCCCGGGAGGGAAACAGAGTGGCAGATAAGGTTGCACACCTTAGCCACTCTTATTCCGGGATTGCACTAGAATCAAACAAAGATCTCATTAATCTCATCCGAAAGGATGCTATCGACTAGGTTGTACCAGTCGAATCCTTACTCTATCAAAAAAAAAATTGAATTTATATTATGAATATGTGATTTAAGCTAATGTCGGTCTGTTTATATGTTGTGAATATATGATTTTAGGTCTTTATAATGATCCACAACTTACTAATGCTCATACAGTGCTCGAGGACGTGGATGCTCCAGATCCAAGTTCTATTAATGTATGTTCATCTTCTCTTGATCTCTTCCACTATATTTTATATAAGTCTTATATATATTATTTAACATATAACTAATATTTTTTTAAATGTTGTTGTTGATATGACAGGATGACGAAGAGGATCCCCATCTCAGTCTCGCATATTGAAGATATATTTTATTTAGATTGAATATATATGTATTTTCCAATTTCCACGTATTATTGAATTGATTTATAAGTTATACATTTTTCACGTATTGTTGAAATATTAGAACGCGTTAATTTATAAGACATATTTTATTTAATGTTTCAAATTTAAAATTATTAATAATTCTTATTGGATATCCAATAATCACCCGCATAACCCGCTCACCTGCACGGGTTGGATGCGGGTGAAGAATTTGCGGGTGATGGAGCGGGGCGGGTGGAGATTAAAACCCGCGGGGTGGGTGATGGATTGATAATTTTCACCCAACACCCGCCCCATTTCCACCCCTAATGAGGATAAACAACAAAGGGCACCGCAGACCGCCCAAGTTTACCACAAGGTCAACAAATATCAACAAATATCAAGTAACAAGACGACGATCACCCAATAAATACGACCCCACTCCATGCGGCAGGGGAGGCAACAAGCAAACTTCGTACACCAAACTGCACGAAAAACATGTTGACGACACGCACCTCCCTACTTCATGATGATTCAAAGATAACCCTGATAGGCAAACATCCATATCCACTTGATGCAGAACTAGTATAAATGAAAGCTTCAGATAAGATACAAACAAAATTACTAAAACAAAATGCCAAGTTTTGACATGGCTTCAGGAGAACTCTCTCCACCAGAATCCCGCCGCCGCCTTTCATCATGAATACTATGCTATTCCCAAATCCTAAATTTTCCAGGATGATCCTTAGGGAAAGCCAGCTACGCAGGCTTCCCCTACCATATATCTTTGTAGAATTTGGGGAAGAAATACTTGACCAAATCTTTCTATGTTCTCCCACAAACCAGGAATTCGTCGTACTAGTCGAACGAGATGAAGGGGATTGGTTCTCTCTTTCGGAAGGATGGAGGTCTTTTGCGAGCAGTAACAACTTCATAATAGGGAGCCGCTTTACCTTCGAATACCAAGGAGAATCCCACTTTGACGTGGCGATAGAGCAACCAGGCCCAGACGAAAACAAAGATGTCTTGCCCGACCACCTGTGCTACGAAGAAATATAACTATAGAGGATGCAAGTTGGTCTCTACTATATTTCATCGCTAAGAAATCACAGCTTTTCCTGTCATTCCGCATAACATCCAATAAATACGTGAACCCTATTTTTTGTCATCTCACGATTCATTTCATAAAACGATTAATGACAGGAGATGGGTAAGGGTATCGCGAATTTACTTTTCAAACAAGAACATTAACAATAGACAGGTGGACAAGTAACTCTAGGCACGAGAAAACATAAGTAAGATCGACAGGGCAAACCCTTATAAAAAACAAGCAAAAGGCATAAACGAAAATACGCTGCATTCAAAGATAAAGTTTTCACAAAACACCATAACAAGACATCGCTTGTCATAGGTTAAAATATTCGCCATCCCAAAAGCAAACATGTGAACCATAGCAGAGCACAAGACTCTCACTACGGGTAGACATGTTTTCAACTTCCCTACACAAAATAACTTCAAAAAATATTCATAAGTGGAAAGACGGTTAGTTAAATGTCAGTAGGAGGGTTGTCATCATCGCGAGCGGGCTCAGGGGTTTTCTCACCAACAAGAGAAGGGTCGAGAGCAGCAGCATCATCGATGGGAACGTCAAGGGGGGGAGGCAGCCCACATTGAGGATCTTTAAGCTCCAGGTCCTCAGGTTCATAACTAGGAGGAAACATCCTCACGGCGTCCCCAAGATGAGTGAAATGGTTGACGCTCTGGGCAATCCCACCCTCTAACCCTTCCATATAGGCATCGTACACCTTGTCGTAGAGAACGTCCTGCCCGTCTGTCTCGAGGTAGTGATCCAACCAACCTCGACCGTCCTCTCCCATGAAGCTGGTTAGCCACCCCTGACCCTCGTTGTTGAGCATAAACTCGCGAAGCGTGTTCCTGGAGAGAACAACATCTTCCCCAGAAGTAAAGTGCTCCAACTGACGCTTCAAGCCAGCAAGCTCCTCACGAACCACTCCCAAATCACGATCGAGATCCATGAGCTGACTCCTCAAGCGTGTGACCTCTGATTCATGCTGAGCCCCCGTCTCTTGGGCCTTCGCAAGCTCAACTCGCGACAGATCTAGTTCGTTCCTCGCCACCTCCACATCCTTCTGGGATTTCGTCAAAGCTTCTTTAAGACTCTCGATGGTTACCTCTCGGAGCTCCGCATCCTTCAATTTTTCCACCCTCGCCTTCAGAGTGGCGTTTATCTCCCTTAACTCCCTCACTTTGTCATCATATTTCTTAAACGTCCAGCCACCTCAGACCATTGCAGATTACCCTACGACGACACCCGGAGAATAATAAACACACATGTAAAATAGGGAAAGAAGGAAAGAGGAAAAGCATAAATCGCAAAGGAAGTTACCCAGCCTCTACTTTTTTTACCATGCTCCAACAATTCTTCATCCCTCAGATAATGAAGATAATCCCGTTCGGCCGGACAACTTTTCTTGGGAATCTCCAGTTTCTTGATATCAATGGAGTCCAACCCAGGCAACCGGTAAGCCGTAGTCATTGAAATCCATGACTGGGTAATTGGCTCAAGGCTTAAGAGCATGGTGGCCCATCTCCCCTCCCTTTGTCTTTTTCGCCCGCGGTGAGCTAGTGGTTGGTCATCTGACGATATGCTCTCCCGGTCCTCGGCCGGCTCTTTCCCTTTCGAACTCCTATTCGCAGGGGGAGATTTACGGGGAACGTTCTGTTGACCACCACCCATTCACGGGGTAACGGTAGGGGCAGGCCTGGATCCGCCTCTAGCGGCACTCTTCTTCTTCGCAAGTGCATAAATCTTTGACTTATCAACCATCATATCTGCAAAAGAATTGAAACGAAAGTCAAATCGAAAGTAAATCGCGGTCAAAATACCAGAGGACTTAAAAATTCCTAGACAGCGACCCGGCCGATGGGGGAGGCTAAGTCCGGCCATCTCCAAAAGAACCAGAGTCACGACTTTCCTATAACCCCGTATCGACGCAACCCCTTCCCCGAACGCAGCTCTCCATCCTTCCGCCGTGACATTCTTGTCTTTAGGCGCGACATACTCGTTAGGTTTGGTCATAAAATTCAAATAAGTTTTGGATGGATCGCGAACGAGGAACCATTTTCTTCTCCATCCTGTGTTGCTGGACAACCTCTCGACTATCTTTCCAACCAAAGAAGCGGATACCAGTCCCTCGCTGTGTCTCAAAGAAAGAACAGAGAGAAGGTCGTCCAATAACGACACTTGCTTGATAGAAGCGCACTGCATAATATAGACCGCGAGGTACATCCACACATTGAAGGCAAGCTGGGCCGGGCATTGATTTATGTGCACCAAGAATTCGGAATAAAGCTGAGGGAGAGGGAGGCGGAAACCCTGGAGCAAACGGCCCAGATGGACGACGACATGGTCTTTATACTCGTTCAGACATCCCCCACTCTCACTAGCTAGGCCTATTTCTATCCCAGGTGGCCATGGGTAAAGCTTGGCCACCTCCTCCATATGCTTGATGGTTAGAATCGACTCCTCACCTAGCATTTTGGTTGTAGTAGAAGCTACGCGCTCCTTAAATATAGTTGGAATTGGAGGAGGCACAGCGGGAGCATGTCCTTCGCAGAAGCCGCAGTTTTCTGCCTCCATTCGATCATAAGGGGTCAAGGCGAAGTCACCCAGAACCACTCGAATAGCTTTTTAACCTCTTTGGGAACGCGAGATGACTCGCCCTTTCCCAAATCGTTGATGGACTATGAAGTATGACAATATTCAGGGTCGTCCCTCTTCAATGGACGTTTAATGGTCCCCGCCATTTTCCGCTTCTTCGCGAGCTGACGAGCCCCAGGGTTTGCTCTCTTTCTTTTTACCTCACGCGGTTTTTGACTCGGTGGGGGAGGAACGGTACTCGCTGTAGAATCCGAGTCGACATCTGTCAGGGATCTAGTTCGCGAAGAACTAACCTCCTCATGTTCATAGCCCACGCTACGGTTCTGGCTATCACTCTCTGACAAGAAGAAAACCCCCTGGAAAATACGCAATAAAAGGAAAAATCGACAAGGGGAAACTACCTTTTCAACATCGCGACTAAGTAAATTTGCCGCCAAAAAGCCCTTTTAGGAACCCAAGTTGGCGCCTCTTGCGCCCTCCGAAACGACGTTGAAAAGACATGTCCCCCCCCTCCCCGCAGGATGACGGTTAAAAGACGCATTTTTGTCTCCTCCATTAAAACTTCTCGATTCTCGAGAAATCACCTCTAGGGAAGGCAAAAAGGGGAGACGAAATGTTTCTTCCGCCCCTTGTCGTCGGAGAGTTTTCACAAAACCCGAAAAGATCGTCTGAGGTTTTCCGAAGAACTCAAGGACAACACTACCCTATCCCAACGCCGCCCCACTGTCGCTAAATAGTTTTTGATCACTCTACGAAAATCGACCACAATTAAGGGGACAAAGAGGAAAAAAGGGGATGAGACACCAGGGCGTACCCCGGTCTCTGCCCCATAACCACCTCCCCCCTCTCCAAATCATGGCAGTTTCTGATAACCTTTATTTTAGTCATATTTTAGGCATACGTTAGCATATTAGTTTAGGTCATTTTCATGCATATTTATCATATTTTATGCTTTATTTATTTTATTTTGCATTTTCGGAGTCTACAAAAATATATCATAGCCAATGATTAGTCTGAACCTATCCGGGAATTAGGAGGAGAATTGGTGAAAAATCTTTATGGTGGAGTTGCTTTGAGTGGAGATGATATACGTATGGTTGTGCATTGCGAGAGGCATAGCCAAAATAAGGTAACCCTTCTTGCATAATAGAGATGACTTATTACTAGGGGCCTAAGGAGGATAAAATTCACTTAGGAGTAAAAGTCTAGTAAGCTTGGATCTAGGGAGGATAAAATTCACCTAGGGGCAAAAGTAAGCATAAAAGAAAAGAAGTCATCATAATGAAAAAAATGCATGAGTTGTATGGCTATTGGAATCGAAGAGTTTATTGTTATGTAATGGAGTGTATGTTATTGGAATGGTTTGCAAAGTATGGAAGTTTTGGTGTTGTTTTGGTTGGTTGTTGTTCCTTTTTCCCGGATTTTTAGCACCACAAGCCTAAATATTTCTCGTGCCTTATGTTCCTACCAAAGCCCCATTACAACCTTATAAAAGTCCTCGTGATGTTTTTTGCAAGTGATGACTTTACGGTGTATAGAGCATTTTGGATTGAGTTGAGAGTTGGACTTTAAAGCCTAAACACATGAGAGCTTGAGTGAAACACATTATCCCGGTGAGGTTGGATTAAATTTGCCTTTACTATTGAATTGCTCATATACTTGCTAGGATATTTGTTCTCTTATTCATGTCTCCTATTGCTTGATGTTGCTTTTCTAAAACTATAGCATGAAGATCTTATTTGTGGGATGATCAATTCTATATTTGTTTTTGATTGCTTGAGGACAAGCAAAAGCTTAAGTGTGGGGGAGTTTGATAACATGCATTTAGAGAGTTATAATAGGTTGCATTTAGCTTAGTTATGATGCATATCATGCATGGTTTTGTTGAAATCGAGATTCGATATATAACGAAAGTGATTTATGCGGAAGCGAGAGATAAGAACAAGAAACTCAAACAAACATGCAAGAGAACAACACCAGAGTTTTACGAGGTTCGACAAAGAGATGCCTACGTCCTCGGGGCCTCAAGAACAGGGCGAATCCACTAGGTAATGTTCAACAGAGGGTTACAATCAAGCAATGCAAAGATAAACCCTAGATCTAGCATGTACGAGTTTCAGAGATACAAAGAGAAGAAGATCCCCCTGTGTGGGATGACCGGAGTTCGAAGATCTCTTCGAAACTCCCAAACCCTAGATCTCCAGATGTGAGACAAGCGGCAACCAAAGCCAGGAGCTTAGCCGCGCCACCACCAGGAGATCACCGAGAGCAGCCAACACCTTCGTCGTCACAATCGCCGGGGAGGAGCCAGGAGAAAACCCTAGAAACCCTAGAACCCTTTGAGAGCGTTTGAGAGGAGACGGAGGAGAGAGAGAGAGAGCTGAACTGGGGATCCAGAAGCTGCAAGCGAGCTTAAATAGCTAGGGCTTCGGATCTCAAGTGAAGCCAAGACAAAACGCAGCGCTTCATCAACTGGACCAAGGCCGCCAAGCTCGCCACCAGCGTCAGAGATCTTTGGGCTTTGGGAATAGGCCTAAAGCCCACATCCGGGTAAGATTCTCCCACACTTATATCATACATATTATACATACATTATATATACTATAGGTTATACATTATCACTCCACAAGTGTTCATTAGACTCGTTAGAGGATCAAGTCGATTTCTCGACTCAATACGACTCAGTCAAGTCTAATTATAACTTGTGCATCCATGTATATCCAACTATATAATATATGTTATATGTATACTCATCATACACTCATACATGTTTACAAGCACATAACAATATTACATGTAACACATATGAAAGCAAGACATAGGGAAATATAACACATAACATTACAACAAATCACCCTCTATTTTTCTAAGTCTTGCCCCAGGCAGACTATAACCTAAACATAGTGGACTCAAAGCCATCCGTCATCAGCCCAGACATGCAAGGATCACCCATGGAAATCCTCCAAATGGAGGAAGTTCCTGTAGAACACAAATTTTTCATAAGGAACAATTTTAGTGCCAAAATCTGCAGGATTATACTTACCATCAATTTTCTTAACATGTATGACATTATCTTCCACTTTCTCACGAATAAAATGGTATCTAACATCAATATGTTTAGTACGCTCATGGTACATGGGGTCCCTGCAGAGATAGAGTGCACTTTGACTGTCAATGTGTAAGACAGAAGTGTAGTGCTTCCTCTCTATCTCCTTAAGGATACCTTGCAGCTAGATGGCCTCCTTGCAGGCCTCTGTAGCTGCTATGTACTCAGCTTCAGTGGATGAGAGAGCAACGATGGGTTGATGCTGGGATTTCCAGGAAACACAATTGCCTGCCCATGTATACACATAGGAGGTAATAGATTTCCTGGTATCCTTGTTAGAAGCATAATCAACATCCACAAAGCCATGTAGATTATAAGAGGAGGAGTGTTCAGCATATAACAAAGACAGATTAGCAGTTCCAAGCAAGTATCTTAACAGATATTTCATAGACACCCAGTGTTTCTCAGCTGGTTCAGACATGAACCTACTGAGAGTGCTAATAGCAAATGCAAGATCAGGACGAGTACAAATCATAGAGTACATCACTGAACCTACAGCAACATCATAAGGAATGGATCTCATAATATTCAACTCAGCAACAGACAACTTTCCTTTTATTTTAGTGAGATCAAGATGAGCACCTAAAGGAATATTGTTAATCTTATCACCAGAAATATGAAATCTTTCAAGAACCTTATGCACATAGTCACACTGGTGCAACCATAACTTCTTATGCTTCCTATCTCTTATAATAGACATGCCTAAAATCTTTTTAGCAATGCCTAAATCTTTCATGTCAAAATGCTTTTGTAAGTTCTTTTTAATATCATGAATAGCATCAACAGATTTAGAAATCAGCAAGATGTCATCCACATATAAAAGCACATAAAGCACAGGACTCTTATTGACACCCTTAAAGTATAAACAGGTATCAAATTTGCTCCTTTTAAACCCTAGACTGAACCTCATGCACTTTTCAAATTTGATATTCCATTGTCTAGGTGACTGTTTCAAACCATAGATGGATTTATTTAACAAGCAAGCATGATTAGGATGCACAGAATCAATGAAGCCCTTAGGCTGTCTCATATAAATTGTCTCATCCAAGTCACCATGAAGAAAAGCTGTCTTAACATCCATTTGTTCCAATTCAAAATCATAAACAGCAGTCATGGCAAGCAACAATCTCAAGGTTTTGTATTTAACAACAGGAGCAAATATTTCATTGTAATCCTCACCCTCTCTTTAGGTAAAACCTTTAGCAACCAGCCTAGCTTTGTATCTAGGAGGGTCAGACTTAGAAATGCCATCTTTTAGTTTGTAGATCCATTTACAATCAATCAATCTAGCATTCACAGGTTTAGGCACCAAAGTCCAGGTTTTATTCACCCTCATAGATTCCATCTCATCATTCATGGCATGTTTCCATTTAGCAGAGTGAATACACTTCATAGCTTGTTCATAAGTTTCAGGAGTAAAGATCTTCACAACATCAGAAACTAAGCAAGCAAACTCAACAATGTTATTAATGAACCTTCTATTTGGTATAACAGTCTTAGGGCTCCTATCCCTAGTCAACTGCCAGTTAGTCAAATCATGCCCTTCAGTGGCTGAAGAACTAGAGGTACCAGAACTAGACACATGCACAGAAGTAACAACATCATCCTCATTCACAGAAATAGGAGAAGTAGAAGAGGAATTAGGTTCATTATTTGCTCCCCCACCCAATTGGTGAGGTTGCACAACATCAATTTGCATATTATCAGAAACAGTAGCATCATTAGAAGTAGACAGAGAAGAATCATGAGTAGAGAGAGTAGAGGAAGAAGATGGGGAAAAACCACTGTCAAACTCATCATCTGAATCAACATCATTGTGCTTAGGCACAAAGAATTGATCCTCTTGAACCTGCAAGTTAGCATCTGAGATGACAGGAGAAGCTTTCTTGAAGTGAAATTCATGCTCATTGATAAAGACATTCCTACTCACAATAGTTTTATACACACCAGGTTGGACAAGAAGCAACTTATAACCCTTAACCCCTTCAGGATAACCCAATAGCACACATTTTTGGGACCTAGGATTAAGCTTACCTTGGTTAACATAAGAAAACACAGTGCAACCAAAAGGTTTAATGTGGTCTAAGTTTGGCTTTCTTTTAGTCCATAACTCATAGGGAGTTTTAAAATCAATAACAGAGGAAGGTGTCCTATTTATCAGATAAGCAGCAGTCACAACAGCTTCACCCCACAAACAATGTTTCAATCCAGAAGATATAAGCATGCATCTAGCCTTTTCAAGGAGAGTCCTGTTCATCCTCTCAGCAGTACCATTCTGCTGGGGAGTTCCAGGAATGGTTAAGTGTCTCTTAATACCATTAGACTTGCAGTACTCATTGAACAAAGAATTACAAAACTCCAGGCCATTGTCAGTTTTTAAACATTTAACAGTAAGGCCAGTTTCATTTTCAACTCCAACTTTCCAGTTTTTAAAGGTTTCAAAAGCCTCATCTTTAGTTTTAAGCAAGTAGACCCAGACCTTCCTACTGTAGTGATCAATGAGAGACATAAAATATCTCTTATGACCTACAGTAGGAACAGGAGAGGGTCCCCACAAATCAGAATGAATATATTCAAGAGGTGCAGCAGCAACATAAGATGAATGCTTAAAACCTTTTCTAGCATGCTTTCCTAGGATACAATTTTCACAGAGATCAATCATGCAAGGTTTGGAGTTGATTATGCCAGTTTTGTGAAGGTGTTCTAAGCCTTTATTACCAATGTGACCCAATCTATTATGCCACAACATAGTATCATGCAGAGACATAGTATGCACAGAAGCAGTAAAGGCAGAAGCAGAATAATTCAAAACAGGAGTAGCCAACACTTCATAAAGACCCTTCTTTCTAAAGCATTTAATGACAGGCTTCCCATTTTTAGAAATAATCCTAACACCATTGGAACTAGACATATCATAGTGTAATTCTTCAAAAGCACTTTCAGAGAGCAAGTTTCTCCTTAAATCAGGAACCCATTTAACATCCTTAACAATTCTAATCACATTATCAAACATTTTTAAAGCAACAGATCCAACACCTTTAATTTTAAGAATAGAGTGATCACCCAGCATAACAGTACCAGCATCAAAACATTTAAGCTCAAGGAACCAAGATTTATGAAAGGTAGCATGCATGGTACACCCAGAATCCAAAATCCAAGTAGTAGAATCATTGTCACTTAATAATGCAAGAACTTCATGATTAACATAAGGATGGGATTCACATATAGCAGACACATTAGGTTTCTTACCAGCTTTAATATCCCTTTTCTTCTTAAAACAATGCTTCTCAAGATGACCAGTTTTATTGCAGTAAGTACATAAAAGATGAGATTTATCAGGTTTTTCACCACTTGATTTATCAGAAGACACAGAATCAGATTTATTGTCTTTATTTTTCTGTTGCTTGGGTTTCCTATTGCCTTTGTACTTAGACTTAACCATAAGAACCTCATCTTTGTTTTCAGGTTTAGGGTCAGTCTTATTTCCATTCACAGCTTTAAACACTTTCAGATTTTCATTTTTCTGTATGATAGAGTCAATAAGCTCCTTTTGAGTCAACTTATTAGTACCATACTGAACAACATCAACAAAAGTAGTAAACTGTGCAGGCAAAGAATTAAGCAACAACACACACAATTGAGTCTCATCAACTTTGTCACCACATCTCTCCAGATCTTGGGTAATAGCCAAGAATCTGTCAAGATTTTCAGCAAGAGTGCAAGTAGTAGACATTTTATAATTGAAAAGTTTGTTGAAGAGATTTACCCTACTTGGTAGTGATTTTACCAAGTATAATTCTTCCAACCTTTTCCAGAGCTTTTCAGTAGTTGTGCAAGTAAGAACTTGCCTAGCCACTTCATCTGTGAGTCTCAACATAATTTCACTGTGTGCTACTTTATCAAGACGTTTTAGATCCTTCTTTTTGTCTTCTTCGACATCTTCTCTAGTGAGCACTTCATAGCAGTTTTCTTTGATTAATATGGCCTTCATCTTTACCTGCCACATAGCAAAGTCAGTAGTGCCATTGAAGGGCTTTAAACGATAGGATTCACCCATGTTTATAGTCAAGAACTTAAAAAACTTAACAAAACACAGTAAATCACGCAAAAGATTCAAGAAAACCTTGAACCTAACAGCAGAGCACAGAATCGCAAACACACAAGCCTAGTTCTAAGCAAACAAGGCAGTGGTATGTCGTGTAGGGGGGGTGGTGCACCAGCGATGTCGCCTTTTAGGTCAGCCCGAGGCCCTACACCCGTAACCTATCCCTAGAACTCAACAATGAGCCAGGAAATCGGAAACGCGACACTCAAGCTCTGATACCACTTGTTGAAATCGAGATTCGATATATAACGAAAGTGATTTATGCGGAAGCGAGAGATAAGAACAAGAAACTCAAACAAACATGCAAGAGAACAACACCAGAGTTTTACGAGGTTCGGCAAAGAGATGCCTACGTCCTCGGGGCCTCAAGAACAGGGCGAATCCACTAGGTAATGTTCAACAGAGGGTTACAATCAAGCAATGCAAAGATAAACCCTAGATCTAGCATGTACGAGTTTCAGAGATACAAAGAGAAGAAGATCCCCCTGTGTGGGATGACCGGAGTTCGAAGATCTCTTCGAAACTCCCAAACCCTAGATCTCCAGACGTGAGACAAGCGGCAACCAAAGCCAGGAGCTTAGCCGCGCCACCACCAGGAGATCACCGAGAGCAGCCAACACCTTCATCGTCACAATCGCCGGGGAAGAGCCAGGAGAAAACCCTAGAAACCCTAGAACCCTTTGAGAGCGTTTGAGAGGAGACGGAGGAGAGAGAGAGCTGAATTGAGGATCCAGAAGCTGCTAGCGAGCTTAAATAGATAGGGCTTCGGATCTCAAGTGAAGCCAAGACAGAACGCAGCGCTTCATCAACTGGACTAAGGCCGCCAAGCTCGCCACCAGCGTCAGAGATCTTTGGGCTTTGGGAATGGGCCTAAAGCCCACATCCGGGTAAGATTCTCCCACACTTATATCATACATATTATACATACATTATATATACTATAGGTTATACATTATCACTCCACAAGTGTTCATTAGACTCGTTAGAGGATCAAGTCGATTTCTCGACTCAATACGACTCAGTCAAGTCTAATTATAACTTGTGCATCCATGTATATCCAACTATATAATATATGTTATATGTATACTCATCATACACTCATACATGTTTACAAGCACATAACAATATTACATGTAACACATATGAAAGCAAGACATAGGGAAATATAACACATAACATTACAACAGGTTTAAGTATAATTTTCATATTTGTTCTCTGTGTGGTTGGAGTCGGAATCTACATGCTTTTATTGATTATTTCATGTAATAGTGGATCCGAGGAGGAGACATGAGTTGATAACGCATTGGATGAGAATGTCTAGTTGATCGAAGAAGCTTACATGAAGATCTCAAGAGGTCCTGAGAAGAAGAAGCGAACCTAAACGAAGAACAAGTCTGCAGAAGTTGTCGCCAGACATGCTGAACTTGTTTTGCACTTTCTGGAGACCTCGTTTGTCCGATCGACTATTATGACCATGCGTTGGAAAGCTCTTTCAGAGAGCTACAACTTTCATGTTGACGTCGAGAGCTGATTCAAGACGGATTTTCCGTGAAAGACCAATGCAGCGGCCACCGCATGGTTTGCAGCGGCCGCCGCCAGGGACGATGCAAGAGGAATGCTGATGCCGTCAGCACCAGTACGCAACGTTTTGAATATTAAAACCCTAGTTTTTATTCTAGTTGTTTTGGTGGCCGACTTGGGTTCTTTTATAAGGCCACTTTTAGTTATTTTTCCAAAACTTCTATTCTATTCTACGTTCTATCTGACAATTGGAGAGAGGGCGATGTTCGCCATGGGCGGCTAAACTCTCTTCGTTCTACTCGCAATTTGAAGCTTTATTTGGATTGATTGTGAGTTTCTGAATCTTGTTCCTTATTTCCTATATTGAATGCTTCAACTTCTTTGTGCTTGATTGTTTATTGTTTTGTTCTATCTTGTCTGGCCAACTTGTTAGATCAATTCAATTGCTAGGGTTTTGTAGATTCCTGATTGCGAACCTTAACCCAAGTAGCAAACGTATCCCTTTAGAGCTGATTGAACTAATTGGATTGGTAGGAAGTTGGATGTGTTGTTAAATCCCTCTTTAGGGACTGCAAATACCTTGGTTAATCTCTGAACTTAAAGCTATCAATTGGGTTAAATCCTTCTTTAGGGACTGTTCGATTGATAAGGGTTTCTAGGACTGATTGGACTAGTAACTATATTAGGTCTGGACAAGGGCATTCATATGAAGACTAAAAGGACAAGAGGAAGTTACAATATCAATTCAACCAAATAAAGTGGATAGTTGTAGGTAGATCGATCTTCTCTAAATTGTTTTGCATCAACTTGTTTATAGTTTATTTTGTTTTCTTTCTTATTTCAATCACCCAAAAATCCCCCTTTTCACTAATTGGTAAATACACATTGCAAATGAATACTTGATTCTCTGTGGGATCAACCTCTTACTTAGTTGCTATACTAGGTTGTAGGTTTGAGTTTTATTTTGATACGGTTTACGCGACTAAAAACCGTCCATCAACAATATGAAAAACAATAAACAAAACTCACTTTTTTCATATTTTCCGATATTTTCTATTTATTTTTTTCATTTTTGACATTTTCTACAACATAAAGGAAATAACAAAGACTCAAAAGCAAAAACTCAAAAACAAACAAAAATTCAAACATGAACTAACCTAATTAATTCACTTCAATATCCCCCCCCCCCCCCCACCCCACTTACATGTTGCGTTGTCCTTAATGCATAGAAACACAAAAATTAACAATGAAAATGTAAAAATAAAGGGTTTGAAAGAAGCAAATGACTGACCAATTATTGTGAAGGCGGGGTCTGGGGTTCAGACCGCTGATTGATCAAATCCATCAATAAGAGACAAGTCTCATGTAATTGATCGATCTTCCTAACCAGAATTGCATGGGACTTTGAATTGTCAGCTTCATCAACTCATCTACTTGCCGCTTCTCAAACTCAGTCAATTTCTTCTCCAGGCAAGCAATGTGCGAGGCATCTTGAACCGTAGGCGGTGTCATCTCGATCTGCATATCTTCAACATCGCTCGCGGGTGGTCATAGGGTCGTCAGGCTTCCACAAATGAGTATCAATAGGAACATGGCTTCGGTGGAAATCAACTAACTTCAACCCCACAGGTAAAATAGTAGGTAGATACTGATGATGAGACTGCAGAGGTCCAGATAACCACCGAAATCTCTCAATAGCATATGGTAACTGCAGCTTTTTCAACATTCATGCAGACAAGAGCATCTATGTCCCACGTATAAGAGTGACTCACAGGCTGCAGTGAACTAACATCAACACCATAAAATATTGACATAAGTGTGATCATGCCTAAAAAAAAGGGTGACAAGAGGATAATTCTCGCTGCGCTGGCCACGAACCCTCTCACACATCTTCAAAAATAGGAATACCCAGTCTGGTACTATCATGGTTTTTAGGATCGGGATCCCAGTGCGGGATCGAGACAAGGGTGTAGGATCGGATCGTAGGATCGTAAGATCGTAGATAAAAATTAAAATTAAAATAAATAATAAAATAAAAGCAAACCATCCTAAAACAAATACCTTAATTTTAAAACAAAACTAAGATTTTCCTCCATTAAACAAATTAAGTAACTAAAATAGTCCAATAATAAGCACTTAACATTCATAATTTGTCAAGAATAATGTCTCAAAAGATGACAAAAAAATAAGGATAATGTCTTAAAATATGACAAACATACAATAGATAAATCACACATCCAAATATCCAATGTCATCTCTAGTTTCAAATGTCATCATCGCAATTAACCACATCATGAACAATTTCAGGCGCTCAGACGTGGATTTGTCGATTTGAGTAACGAAACAAAAGGCTTAGGGTTTCAATTCAACGTCTTCACTCTTCTGCCTTCAATTTCTAAGGAGACGGGCTTCTAAAAAAATACTAAAAATAAAAAGGCCCATCGTATCCAGAAGGCCCAATATCCAAACAAAACAAACTCAATTACACAAATATGATTTTTGCTAGGATCGGATATTTTTTCTAGGATCGGTAGATCCTAGGTAGATCCTATCGATCCCACACGATCACATAGGATCCTAGGTGGATCCTAGCACGAAGGAGTCTACATGCCCGATCCAGATCAAAACCTTGCCTATAATCGTAGGATCGTAAGATCCGGATCGGGATCCTAATAACCATGGGTACTATGGTAGACTCAGGAATTAGGCAATATAAGAAATCAATGACACCAGGATCAACAATAATAGTGCTCTCAGAGTCATAGAAAGTAGAACCAAAACTCGCAGACAGAGACGAAGAGCAGGATGGGTAACCATGTCATCAAGTCTGAAGTCCTTGATGTTCTCAGGCGTCCTCGTTAGATTCCTCCAGATCATTGCTAAATCAAGAACATGCATGGCATTATTCCACTTCTTAGAGCATCTCTTCGCAACACCAAAGGCAACTCCCATCGCCACATATGAAGAATTAAAGGCTCTTCCCTGCAATCAAAATCGAACATCTTTGGGCGATATCACCTCCAAAGTCGTTAGGAACTCCTTTACCAAGCAAGGGTAGGAAAGTACCCTTCTGCCAATAAAATCACGCAGCCCTCTGTGTGCCATCAAAGCGAGCACCGAGTCAAACAGACCCAACCGTCTCAATGTGATTTCGTCAAAGAACATTGTGGACGTGTAGGTGCGCTTTCCAAGTGCATCCCACCATAGCACATCCATACTATCGAAATAAGCTGGCACATTTTTCCTGATAGGAGCAGAAGTCATGATGTAGCTCGAAGAGAAACCGAATAAAATCCACAAAATGACTAAAATACGGGCTTGTTGTAGCGGCGGTGAGCGCCGTGGCAGGGGCGGCGGGTGCCGTGTACGCAGAACCATGAATCCGAGTGAAAACGTTGGAAAACCGACGTCCACTCCTCTAAACTTTAAGCTTTCTCGAACAACTTGGTTTCAAAGGGTTCTTTTTGTGATAGGTAAGGGAATGGAATGGGCAAAGGTTGAATTTTGTGGATGTAGGGTGATGGCGGAAAGTGTTTTGGTGGATAGAATCGATTGAAACGCAAGGCTTTAGGCAGTTGGATTGGATTCCAGTAGGCTTTTGGTATTTCTTGAGATTCCTCTTAAGCAAGCTTGATTGATCCAAAAATAAGGAGAATAATATATGGTGAGTTGGAGGGGAAAATCTATCAAAAAAGAAAAAGAAAAAAATATTAGATCTAGATAAAATAGAAATAGAAAAGATAGAAATCTAATCCTAGGAAACTAAGGAAACTAATCCTAAAAAGAAAATTCTAGTCCTAAAATAAAATAGAAATTAGGTAAACGATAAAATACTAACCTAAGATAGATAGAAAATAATCTAACCTTAAAAAAAAGAAAAACAATCTAATCCTAGAATGATAAAAATAAACTAACCTAAATCGGAAAATAACCAAAAATAAAAAGATAGAAACTTCCCTTTCAATTTTACCAAAATTCGGATTCGTCAGGCGGACAGACAGGCGGCGGACACCGTGGCTGGGGCGACAGGCGCCGTGTCCACAGAGAGCTACTCCGTTCTTCCAAATAAATCAAAACTCAAACCCAACATCGATTTCACTTACCGTAACTTCCGAAACTCGGCGACACGATTGATCCTACTTTATTAAATTGAAAGCTAAATGCAAAAATAGAAATACTACCTAACTATCTTTGGTTGCCTCCCAAGAAGCACCTTTGTTTCACGTCTTTGGTTCGAAGTATTACGTTCTTGATCAAGTTATTCCACCAAGATCCTCCACACTTGTCCTTTTCAAAACAAGAGGTGGAACTTTAGGAACTTCTCCGACATATCCATCAATTGCATCCATCGATTTCTTCTTGAAATGAATTACTCCTGGAGGTTGTTCTGAAATTGCAAAAACCTCAGCATTGTTAGGAATCAATTTCTCATAGGGAATAGCACTAGAATCATTTGAATGAGACACATTTTCATGTGACCTAAACAAATTCTCAATTTTCCTTTCAATGTCATCTTTCCCTAAACCAATTTCATCTTTGTTAGAAAACTCAAGATTCATATATTCATTTTCAACAGAAGCATCTAACAAAGTATTTGATTTATTCATGTGATTTGTTTCATTAGAGTGAAGAACATCTATGGAATCATTGGCAGAAGACACAATAGGCTCAAATATAGAAAACTCAATCTTTCTACCATCAAACTCTATAGTTAGTGAACCTTCAAAAAAATCAATCTTAGTCTTATCTATTTGCAAGAATGGACTTCCCAAGATAATCGGGGTTTCAGATGTACCTTGTTCCATGTCTAGAATAAAGAAATCAGCTGGAAATATCAAATCATTTACCTTAATCAAGACATCTTCCACAACTCCTCTAGGCTTAATACTAGAACGATCAGCGAGTTGTATAGTAACACCAGTTTCAGATAATGAATTGAGAGCCAAAAACATGTACAAGTTATAAGACATAACATTGATTGAAGCATCTAGGTCTAACATAGCTTTGGTGAAGCTAGCATTACCTATTACACATGGTATAGTAAATATACCTAGATCTCCGCACTTTTCAGGCAATCGTTTTTGAAGCAAGGTAGAAACATTCTCACTTAAACTTACCTTTTCTTTCTTTCTCATCCTTTGCTTGCACTTCATCGTGCATAGCTCTTTCAAGAATTTTGCATAGCGAGGCACAATGTTAACCAAATTGAAAAGTGGAATATTTACCTCACAATGAGCAAAGGTGTCATAAAGAATTTGTTCATCTTCCCACTTACGATCGGATCTTAAGGCATGAGGAAAGGGTGGTGCAGGTCTTGAAGCCTCAGAAGACCACTCTTTAGAAGCGTTCTTCGGGGATTGAACAACGTCAGAAGTCAGATCCGTCGATAGAGGTGGCGGCAGGCGCCGAGGTGAGGGGCGACGAGCACCGTCTATGCAGTGCGTCTCCAATTTCGTCTTTTCCTCCTTATTTCCCAAATCAAATTCCTCTCTAGGCCTCTCTTCCACATTCCTTGTGGGTACATTCACTTGTTTACCTCCTTTAAGGGTCATAGTGCTAACATTCTCCTTCGGATTCACTACCACTTGCGATGGCAACTTACCCGAATCTTTCGCTTTCAATTCACCAATCTCCTTAGCCATTTGACTCAACAACTTCTCTTGAACACTCATATTTTCCAACAACAACCTCAATGTCTCATCACTATCTTCTTGTTAAGTGTTTCTAGGACGATTATCGAATTGTCCTCTCTGAAAAGGAACTTGTTGTTGTTGTCCCTTCCGTAGAATCCACTTTGGTAGTTTGAATTGTAGCTCTGATTGTAATTGTTACCAAAGTTGCGGCGAGGTCCATAATCCATAGCATTCACTTCAGCGGTGCCCTCCTGAATCAAGGGACACTTATCATTAGGATGAGTTGGATCTCCATAAACTCCACAAGGTCTAGGCTGATGGGATTGATTCATTTACGTAGCCATCTTGTTCACTATCTCCATAAGCCTATCGATATCATCATTGTGTCCATCTCTCGAACTATCCAACTTATGAACTCCTCTAACTCCTTGGTGTCTCCCATATTGTTGTGATGCATTAGTCAACCCTTCAAAAATCTGCATTGCTTCATGAGGTGTTTTATCCAAAATATCTCCTCCGCTAGTAGCATTGATGAAACTCATATCGGTGTCAAGCAAGCCTTCATAAAGATATAGCACTAGATCATCCTCGGGCATACCGTGTTGTGGACAACTACCCTTAAGCTTCTTGAACCGCTCAACATTCTCATAAAGACTCTCCGTAGGTGATTGCTCAATATTGGATAGCTTCTTCTTAAGTTTGTTGAGGCCATTCGCATGAAAGTACTTTTGCAGGAAAGCTTCCTTCAATTGCACCCAAGTAGTAATGCTTTTTGGGGGTAGGTAGTAAAGCCAATCGCTTGCAACATCTTTCAAAGTAAAGGGGAACACTCTCAACATCAATTGGTTGTCTGACAGGCCTTGGGGTCTTAGTCTATCACACACACTCACAAAGTAGCAAGGTGCTTGTTTGGTTCCTCCCCATGCAATCCATGAAAGTAAGGCAAAATAGATGACCAATTCGACTGGTACTCAAATCTTGAACCCTCACGGAGATCCGAAAGACTAATTTCAAGTGGCTGAGAACTCAAATCAGGTTCCTTCATGTTTCTCAGGGTCCTTCTTGGCGGATTCACAACAACGTTTGCCATCTCTTTGTCTACCTCAAACACAAGCTTCCTCTTCAACCTAAAAGATCTTTTAATCTCGGGATCAAAGACAAAAGCGATGAATTAGAAGATCTCGTTTGAACCATACAAAAACACAACAAACTCAAAGTAAAGAGTAATTGAAAAAGTTAAAGAAAAACAAACTCCTTTCTTCTCCTCGGCAACGGCGCCAAGAATTTGATGCGGGACGAACGTCGTTGGCACTTTCGCCCTTTATCAAATAGTAATAATATCCAAACATAAACACACAACCAATAGGTTAGGCAATCAATCACTTGATAAACCAAATAACTACTAGTATAGCGATGAAGTCCGGTGTCGAACCTATAGGGAGAAGCGATTTTCTATTCAATAACTCTAAACAAGCACTCTTATAGCAAAGCAATGATTCTTGGTAAATAGCAAATATGTAAAAGTAACCAGATTGCAAATCACAAAGCAAATAGATATCAAAGTAGAAAGAACATTTCACCTGTAATTCTTTGACAATGGTTGGAATTCATGGTCCTCGGATTGATCTATCAATTATTCATATTCCTAGGTCTACTTGACTAAAATTGAAAGATCCGTAGAGATTCAATCATCTTATTCAATATTATTAAGAACTCAAGTAATCATGACCAATTGGCACATTGACTCTACACAATTAAGATAGATAGGCGCATACCGAACTCAACCCTAATCGCATATCCTCAACATAGATCAATTGAAATCATCCACTACAAAGACAAAGAGACATCATTATCATCAATACCTTTGTTTGCTATTGAGAAAACAACAACGAATCCATAGCTAAAGATGCAATCCCTAACATGTTGATCAGGCATAGAAAGAAACACAACTATAAATTAAGCACAAGATGATAACTAAGAACATGAATAATTAAATAGAATCAAATCCTCACATTCCAAACAACCATGTCTTCGAATCACATGCGAAACTATGAGTTTAGCAACTCATAGGCCAATTCTCTCTCTCCTAATGTTGTTCATAGTCTCACAATAAAAACTCCCCTCGACGAAATAAACTAAAAACAACCTAAATATATAAGTCTCACAAGGGTCGGCAAAACCCTTGTAGGAAAACTAGAAAATAATATAAAATAATAGTCTTCGGATCCAAAACCGCATATCCGGGATCTGGGCCAACGGCGGGCGTCGTGCAGGGAGCGGCAGGCGCCATCTCTGCAGTGCTCGATGTTCCTTAATATCCCTCAAGGATTCCAACGTCGTGCTTTCTTGCTCCTCTCTTAGCTCCTCTTTAGCCTCCATATGCTCCAAAACATGCTTCTTAAGCTCTTCCCAAAGTTCGTTCATGGTCGGAATGTAAATCTGCATAATAAACACTGAAAACGCATAGATTCCGAACTCGAATACTTCACAAGTATTATACAGAACTAGACTCAAAACATAACAAAACCATTAACTAATAGCAATAAGAAACACCTATAATGCCTATATGAAATATGCATTATCATACTACAACTTTTATTCACAAGTCATGGCCAAATTCTAAATGATTTAAGATTTTTAGAAGCATCAAGGCGGATGCAAGTGCCCAGGAAAATCCTAGACTAAGCGAAAACTACGACGACTTGCGGGACCTCGTTCTCCGTTGTCTTTCGCTCAAACCCCATGTTCTTTATATTGAAATGAAGCTCGATAAGTCTAGTTGCCAAAACTTTCAGTTTTTCTTAATTCTGATTTCATACGAAGGAGTAATGAAATGATGTTCAAAGGGTTGTCAGGATTCCAAACTAATCTATTCATGTGCATTGGTCCACATTTTCGCGGTCATAGCTCAACGCCTTCGACCCCGAATCAATTCCACATAAACCTTGCATATCAGTGAGCGGTGGTAAGTTTGGAAGACCCATTTTCGGTGTCCCTAATTGATGTCGAACTGTTGTCGAACTTACCTAACCAAGCATGTGTGTGCGTGTCCTGTTTTGTTCGAATCGCAGCCACTGTTCAAGCACCTATTTCGACATCGTTGTTTGTCTTCTGACAAAAACAATACAATCACGCTCAAGTAGAGATTGCACTCGTGACTAGTTAGTTTGATAGGTCATACGCCTCAAACGGAGCTTGTGAAAGGAGAACGAGCCGTCGGAAGTTCGCTGAAATGTTAAGCCTACATAAAATATTCTCAATCATCACATTTGGGTTTAAATTCATACCTTATCATGGTCACTGAATTTGAATCCAAAGTAGTCCCAGTTTTCGAGCCGTTGTTTGCTATTTCTTACGAACTAACCGTCCTATTGCTTGTGACGGAAAGTGTAAGTCGAGTCTTAGAAGAGAAGATGAAGTGGAGTTGAGAAGACATTTAAGTTATTTTAACATTGTATTTACCTTTTAAAATTTCTAGATATATTGTATAGGAGTTTAAATGCTTTCTTTGTTTAAAAGTCTTCCACTGTAATATTATCAGGTTGTAAATTTAAATCCTCAATTTTAGAGGAAAGATTAATAAATACTTATATTTTTTAAAGTCTTTCGCGATTTATTTGTATTTCACTTATGTATTTAATATTATCATCTTGTTTATGGGAGCATGGTTGCATGTCCCTATAAGCCTACTGTGGTTACGAAGACATTAAAGTCCGAGTAATCACTGGCGCTGTGGCATTGCCTCGTGCTATAAAAAGGGTGTTACAGCAGGGTCCCCACATCATCTCGTCCCACTGACAAGGGCATACAGCTCACTGGTCAAGCACCTATTCACTAACGTCGCCACATGTAACCATTCAAACTCTCTGGAATGAGGGCATGTGTTACACGTGTCTTTTGTCGGACCACGGGGTCGCCGTCCAGATGCTCGCTTACCCCTCCCCCCCCCCCTGAGACCCCAAGGAAGGGATCCAATTTGAGAGAGAGAAAGAAGAGCTCTGCAATCCTCCCCGACATAAAACCCTCGGAGTTGAGTTCTTGAAGTCTTTGATAGGAGAAGAACGTCTCTAGAACAAAACATCATCTGGTAAACTTCCTCTAAAGACGACGATTGAACAGTAATCATCGAACGCGAGATAACATCATCGCAAAGAACACCTTGCCCTCGAAACGCCAACTAACAAGCAAAGAACTTATATAGCCATCCTCCCTAGTTGGCTTTGTAGGTAATAATGGGAATCTGTCGTCACCTTTAGGTAATAAGTATAGGTGAAATTCTAGAAACGCTTCAATGTATACTCCAACGGTTAGAAAAATATTTTGTTTTAGGAGTAAATCTTGCTAAGAAAAAACATGTCATTTTAGGTATTTTGGTGTTCACTTTCCAAAATTACCTTTCCAATGTTAATTGTAGTTTTCAATAAAGTGAAAAGGTAAAGTAATAATTAGGACAAAACTTCACTTACCTCATGGGTAAGTAAGTAAGTTCCCCCCCCCCCCCCCTATTTTTTAAAATAATAAAGTTGAAAGGTAAATAGAGAGAGACCCATATACAATTAAGGAGCGAGAGTAATGAGTGCATAGTAATTACCCATGTTAATGACTATCTACCTACTAACTACCATAATTAATGACTGACTACCTTAATTAATAAAATCTGATTACATTATAAATGTTTTAATTTTATCAACCTAGTATATATAGTATATATATAGTTATTACTCATTGTAAATATTTTTAACATAACCAATTAACTATATCTTAGATGTGATAATGTATATAACCTAATATATATTTGTATGTATATAACTGTTCAAAAAAAATATTTACATGTATATATAACCCTTGAGTATATACCCTAACCATATAATATGTTTTTTTTTTTACGGCATCCCGATACCAGAAATGAAAAGGACGTAAAATGGAAACCATCACCCCTAAAAAGAACGCGTCCTCACGCGCCCCCCTCTCCCCAAACCCAAATGTCAACCCGATCGAAAACCCTAGAAATTTGCCATGGATCTCAATCTTTGAAACCTCCTATCCAAGATTATATGAATCAAATCCCGTTCTCTCAAATCAAAATAAAGATCTCTGGATCTGGCTTCTTCAGATCCCCTTTGTCTTTCACCCTCAAATCCATCATCATCGAGCTCCTGCAAAGCTTGGGAGCTTTCGTGGTTTCTCCCCATGGAGTCTTCCTTCTTATTGCTCAACTCAAGGGCTGTACTTGCAATACCTTTCCTCTTTCCCTCAAAAAACTTTTGTTGGGTCTTGGATCTGGACTTCTCTTCCGATTTTGATCCCGATTGTTTGTAACTCTCCCCTTAAATCAAAAGCCCCCATTCCTCTAGAACCTGAATGGCTCGATTTCTCCCTATTTTGGTTGTGTATCGGCCTCCTGATCTCCTGCCTTGGGGTGGTGGCGCCTGCAACGAGGGGGTGTCCGGCGTCCTCTTCGGTTTTGGCTCGGCGGTGTCTGCACGATGCCTCGCGTATCCCCTCTCGTGTCCTTCATCGCCTTCTTCGATGGGCGACGGCTCTGGTGTCTCCGGTGTTTGCTCTTGGCTCCCTTTATCTCAGGTCTTGCCTCTTCCTCTCAATCTCACCATTAAAACACTTTATACTTCTGAGCAGGTTTCCAAATCTTCAATTTATAAACTTGATTAATGTATTAAGTTACCTAAATCAACACCCACTTCCAAATCCTACTGATCTGTCACTACCCAAGACATATCAGCTTATTAACATCCTCAAGGAGGTGCTTTCGGGCACTAAACCTACATTAACAAACATCATACTTTACCCAATTTTGAGCATCCTGATCTGCTGCATTCAACATGCTATGGACATGACTGTCATGCTTTTGAAACAAAAAAACAAGCTCCAAAAGAGCCGAAAAACTCACAAGGGAAAGGTTATTCGTAGAATTTCATCTTTTGAATCATTTATTTTCTTTCGGCTGTTTCTGTATCTCTCCTACGGGAAGCCTAAAGGCGACAACCATACCACATCTAATGGGAAGCATAAAGGCGACACCCACACCACAACTAATGGGAAGCCTAAAGGCGACACCCATACCACATCTAATGGGAAGCCTAAAGGCGACACCCTATCTGCACCAAATGGGAAACCTAAGGGTGAAACCCACATCATAACCACTTCTACCGAATCTGTTACTGACCCCTCATATATTCTGTACAATATATGGTTTTCAATGCCTATCCAGTGCTACTTTTACTATATCTACTTCTGTAATCACTTCATGCTGTGTTCTGTGGGCTTGTTTATTTTCTTCACCCACAATAAACACTACCTAACATCGATATTTACTTCTGTTGTGATGAATGATCATTATCTCAAAATACATCAACTCAAAAACAGTATACAAAAGCATTCATATCTTATTAAGTCCTGCTGTTACAATCTTGTCCTTATGGCTTGTACTTACTTTGATCAAGAAATTCACAACTACCACACTAACACTGCTCGAGGGGTATTTTCTCTTGAGCACCTGGATACCCAATCTGAATTGCATGGTGACTCTCTGGACTCACTCTTTAGGAATCACATGCTCACTTGGATCACTGCACATATAGCTGCTGTACCTGCCTACTTTGTGTCAATGTCTAAAGCACACATAACAGTACTTGTAAGTAATCTCTTTATCCTTTTTGTTGCTGATGGGTTGCTCTATTGGCACAATACAGAATTCAATGGAAACCATAACCTGTTTGCTTCTGTGATTAGAAGATACTTAAGTGTTTTTTTTATCCAATATAGCATTTTTAACTATTGGTGTGCAGTTTCAAACTTAGCACCTATCTCACTATTAATCCAACTGGCCAAGATATTTGCTTATCTACACTTTTGGTTAATCTACCAATCTGATTTTAATGAATTTATATGTATACTGGATCTCATCATCAATATTCTTCTCATTGAGGAATCCATAGCTTACACTTCCAAACCACTACAAATTTCAGATCATATTAAGCTCTACTGCTACGCCTCTTATCTGTTTGTTTGGACTTGCTTCACTGCTGATATATATTACTGTCACTCTAATGCTTCTCGAGGGTTCTTCCCTCTTGAGCACCTCGTCACCAAACATGAATTGCAGGGATACCTACAGGACTCACTCAAAAGACAACATATTCTCTGCAACAGAACACACACTATGAACCCCACATGTACTGCTGTTCCAACTAAGTTATGGTGGATGCTGCTTTTTCTACCAACATTTAAGTACCACAAAGAACCTAGCAGGCTCGACACCATACACAACAGCTATGCAAGACAACCATTTGTTATGCTGAAAGACCTCATGCAAGAAAACTTTGAGCTCCTTTTGTATTCATGCAAGACCTTTAACATATTTACATTGAACTTCTTTGATGCTTCTGTTCACTATAGATTTGAGACTAACACATGTACAACAAACCTGGAACTCTTAAAGAAGCCTGAATGCCTTACAACCCTTAGATTTATCTCTAAATATATCAGCATACTTACTCGGCTCAGTCATCTTTGTTTCAATAGATACCTCTTATCTATGTGTCTGACCCTCTTGCACACTTTGCAGCTTCTGGCTCGGCTTGGTTGGCTTCATGGTTTCTGCCATGGAGGCTATTGGTTTCAAGCTCAGGGAATGCTTACCCACAGGCACCCAACACTACTAATATGGACCCACACTATCAACTTGGATGACAGCTGCCCCAACCCACGTCTCAGCTTAAGTGAGCTCCCTTGTGCCACCTTCAAAGCTTTCTTTTCTAGATGCTCTTGGGGTGGTTCACTTATTCTGTTTTATAAACCATTGTTTTATAATGTAAACCACATACAATATGACCCATGTTCTTTTTATCTAAAAGCCTATCTGGTGGATATTTACTCATTAACCAACTATTACATCCTCAATGTAAATCATGGACATTACAAACTCTTCAACAGGTCGTACAGATTTATAAATATGGTTATTTATCCCGATTCTGTTATGAATAATGGCTTCTCTAACGGTTTATTCTTGATCCTAAACCACTATTTGGGCTCTAATTTATTTGGGATCCAATCTAATACTTTAGACCTTGGACCCATCACTCCTAAGGTATATAACAACTTCTATATTAATAACACAGCTTTTAACAAAAACAGATTGAAACATATCCAAAACAAAGAATCTTTGCTTTTGGTGATTCTCAAACAAAAACTTACACATGAACTCACAAGGATAGATGAAACTAATAACACTGATCATGAACAAACCGAAATCCCCATTAATTGGAGAATCTCTACTCTAATAAACAAGGTTCACAACCTTCAAACTACCATTTCCCCCTCAAAAGGTTTTAATGAAGTTTAGCTTTTGGAATATTAGAGGCCTTAGCAGAAAGAATGTTTGGACCCACATCGAAGCAACTACTAAAGCAGAGCACATAAAAATCCTAATGCTAGCCGAAACAAAATTAACTAACCCTCCTCCGGACAAATGCTGGAGAAAACCAGGTTTTGACAGAATGCATTTCTGTCCATCCAATGGACTTGCGGGAGGGCTTTGCCTCCTTTGGAAAGAATCCCTTTTCCATAATGAAACTTTTACTATTAGAAACTCTACGGACCGAATAATTCAGGCGGACTACACAAACACAGCACTTAGTATTGACGTCGAAATCTTATTCGTTTATGCAACCCCTTACGCAAAGGACAAAAACTCTTTCTGGGCCTCTTTCTCAGACTATATCCGCAATGCTAAGGACTCGCTGATTATTATAGTTGACCTTAATGAAATTTTAGAGCCAACAGACAAATTGGGGGGCAAGGTTCCATCTACAAATAGATTTGCTAGACTCCAAGATACTATTAGTACTTACAATCTAGTAGACTCCCCAACGTGTGGAAACAATTACACTTGGAGAAAACATGAACATGGTAATGATAATATCTTTGAAAAACTAGACCGCGTCGTGATTAGCCACCCTATCCTAAAACAATTCCCGAACCTTTGTACGAAAAACCATGCTTTCCTTAAATCAGACCACGCGCAGATCACTTTGGACCTCATGGATAACCGCAAACCAAAATTGCAACCCTTCAAATTTGAAATGGCATGGACTACGAAACCAGACTACGAAGCAGTTGTGCGATCTGCATGGAGGCTAGACTCCCCTGGCTCGAAAATGTTCAAATTGACGAAAAAACTACAAGAGGTTAAAAGAAAAAGCAAGCTTTGGAGCAAAGTAACTTTTGGAAATGTGTTTCGCCAAATCAAACAAGTTGAGACAGAACTTCTAGAATCACAAAAGAAACTTTGCAATGCTTACAACCAAAACCTGGATAACAAAATCAAAAGGCTCACTTCAAAGCACTCTTCTCTCATTTCCTTCCAACAAAAATATTGGGGGCAAAGGGCGAAAAGAATGCACATAAAATCCATAGATGCCAACACTAAATACTTTCATAAAATAGCAACCGGAAGACGTAATAGAAACATAATAAAACATCTCCAAACTACGGGTGGTATAACACTTAACAATGAAGAAGAAATTAGGAACCCAATCAAACACGATTTTAGCGAAAGATTTACGCAACATCCCAGACAACAAACACAAAGCAATCTACTTCATCATGTAGGGAATGAAATCTCAAACGAAGATAATGAATGGCTAACTCGCCAAGTCACAAATTCTGAAATTAAAAATGCTGTTTTCAGTCTTGCCAACGACAAATCACCAAGACCTGATGGATTTCCAGCTGGCTTCTTCAAAAAGTACTGGCATATTGTTGAACCATCAGTCATCAAAGCTGTTAAAAGCTTCTTTCTAAGCGGAAGGATTCTGAAGCAGACAAACCATACGTTCATAGCTTTAATACCAAAGATAAACAACCCGACCACAACATCTCACTATAGGCCTATTAGTCTTTGCTCAACAACATATAAAATTATATCCAAAATACTAGCTTCAAGACTCAAAAGGGTTATCCCCAAAGTAACTAATCCACTTCAAAGCGCCTTCTCTTCTGGCAGATCTATACAAGATAACATCTTAATTGCAAACGAAATTTTCCACTCTTTCTCAAAGAAAAATGGAAAATCGGGTTGGATGGCTGTCAAGCTTGATATGGAAAAAGCTTTCGATATGGTCGACTGGAACTTTTTACTCTCAATTATGTTTAAACTTGGCTTCTCACCCAAATTCACGGAATGGATCAAAGAATGCATAACTACAGTCACATACTCGGTGCTAGTGAACAATGAACCCACTGATATATTTTTCCCCGAGAGGGGATTACGCCAGGGTTGCCCACTATCACCATATCTATTCTTAATAATTTCAGAAATTCTAGCACGTGGGTTACAACAAGAATCGGAAAAACCACAAAGCCACCTAGGAATCACACTAACGCGCGGAGGAACGAAAATTCCGTTCTTAGCCTTTGCAGATGATATTGTCATCTTTGCATCAGCAACCAAAACCGGCTGTGACCAAATTAACAAAATTTTGAAAGAATACTCAGATCTTTCAGGACAAAGGGTAAATAGGCATAAATCCCAATTCCAAACATCCAAAAATGTTACAACCACCCAAAAAACTCTAATCAGAAACGAGCTTGAAATAGCACACACCCCTAAAATGGGTAGCTATTTGGGTTGCCCCCTCATAGAAGGAAGAATGACGAAGGAAGAATTCAAAGAACTTCTAACAAGCACCAAGTCACAGCTTCACAGATGGAAGGCAAATTGCCTCTCACAAGCGGGCCGTTGCACATTAATCAAAACAACGCTAGCAGCCAAACCTTTACACATAATGCAATGCTTTATGCTACCCAAATCCGTTCATACGGAACTTGATAGGATCAACCGGAACTTCCTCTGGAACAAGGGGCCGAAGCATAAACCCCTCATCGGTTGGTATGAGGTTTGTAAAACCAAGGAAAATGGAGGGTTGGGTCTGCGTAGCTCTGAGGACATGAATAAAGCTCTTCAGATGAAATTACTCTGGAAACTATTAGCGGAACCAACTAGCCCCTGGGTCACATTAATCAAAGAAAAATATCTTAAAAACCAAAACATTCTCACATATCGGAAGCATGGTACATCATCATGGCAATGGACCCAGTTAATAAAACTAATCCCTTTATTCAAACAAGGTCTAAATTGGTCTATAGGGGACGGCGCCTCTATCAATTTTTGGCAAGACCAGTGGCTAGGCCAAACGCCTATAAATTCATTTATCTCAGGAACACAACATATAGACGAAACAATCAACATAAAACATTTCCTCAAAGATAACAAAACATGGAACCAAGAAAAACTACAGGAAGAGTTACAAAACATCATTCCAAATAATCTAATTGAAACTATCAAGACAATACCAATACCACAACACATCCAGGTCGATAGACTTTATTGGAAATGGAGCAAAAATGGCTGGTTCAGCACGAAGTCTGCTATTGATATGATACACAACCACAAAAAACATGAAATTTCAGACACAAACTGGGTTTGGGGACTAGATATCCCCCCGAAAATAAAATCATTCCTGTGGAAAATCCTAAAGAATGGAGTGCCCACTGCTGTCAGACTAGCCTCTCGACACTTTGGTATTCCGACAAACTGCCCCCACTGCGACTCTTGTTATAAAGACCTAAACCATCTATTATGGAACTGTCCTGTTTCGAGGGAAACCCTGATTGCAAATAACCCGGGTACCTATAGGAAAATTAATGGTTGTTTCAGCAAAGATGAACACTTGAACGACACACTCTGGGACATAAAAAATACAATTGGAACAAAATGTTTTGAAGAGCTAGCCTTTGTTTGGTGGGGTATTTGGTACTTCAGAAACAAAAAGCTTTTTGAAAACATAAACCCGGACATAAGACGCATCTTATCCTTCATAAAGGAACAAATATTTATCTGGAAAACATCACATTTGGACTCCCCGGACTACTGCGCAAACAACAAAAAATCATCCACAAATGTTGACAAACCAAGATCAATATCGAAGAGAAAGAGAACCAAATGGGAACCCCCACCAAATGGAACTCATAAACTAAATTTTGATGGGTCCCTATCAGTTGATGGTTTGGGCACTTATGGCTTCATCCTTCGTGATTCTGTAGGTTCTCCAATTTTCACTGGCAACGGACCATCACCAATCAGTTCGGTTTGTGGCTGTGAAAGTTTGGGTCTCTGGAAGGGACTTCT
Organism: Persicaria maculosa; assembly: GCA_963922045.1. Lineage (NCBI taxonomy): Eukaryota > Viridiplantae > Streptophyta > Magnoliopsida > Caryophyllales > Polygonaceae > Persicaria > Persicaria maculosa. The sequence continues at coordinate 67,787,159 of OY998259.1, read as the reverse complement.
GGCTGCAAAAGAACTGAAAATAACTAATCTTATCATTGAAGGAGACAACTTAACAATAATAAAAAGTCTGAAAGGTATGGGGAAGCCTACTGGAGACTCTGAAATGATTGTCTCGGACAGTCTAGTCTCGCTGGGCTTCTTTGGTTCTGTTGAGATTCGTCATGTCTTCCGTGAGGCAAATCTGGTAGCTGATCGCTTGTCACGTATCGCTTCTGCTTCTAACGGTCTCTTGACTCCTGATGATTCTCTGTTGCGTAGTCTCATCCGCAAGGATGCTCTTGGCTGATAGAGCTCAGCTCTATGGTCAAATTTTTTCCGTTTCAAAAAAAAAAAAAAAATATAATATGTTTTTTATATATATAAAATCGCGTACTGTGTTTTTAATTAAGATCTAGTATATATACATGTAAATATGCAAAGAACCCTATACATGAGAATATTCCAATTAATATACTACATATAAATATTTGTAACATGTATGATATATCTTAGTTGTGATCATATTTAATATATATATATATATATATATATATATATATATATATATATATATATATATATATATATATCATTGTTCTAAAAAGCGCTAGGCGGATCCTAGGCGGTGAGGGGCCGCCTAGCGCCTAGGCGGCACCCAGGCGGTCAAGGCGGACGCCTAGGCGTGCTTAGGCGGCCATTTAGCTCTAGGCGGAGGGGGGTCGCCTAGCGCCTAGGCGGCGATTTTTAGAACAGTGATATATATATATATATATATATATATATATATATATATATATATATATATATATATATATATATATATATATATATATATAGTGTGGAGCGGATGAGAACACCCCTTAGGGTAAGAACGTAGGAACAATTATGGATCATCGAATAATCTCTCAAAATTAACCGAATAAACTCTGTAATGTAACCGAATAATCTCTCAAAATTAACCAATTAATGATTATTAAATTATCTACAAATAATAATTACCAAATAATGTATAATTTTTATACATAATTGTTTCAAACTTTTTTTGAAGTGGATAATTGTTTGGTAAAATCAAAAAGAGTATTTATAGGTACGAGGAAGTTTGAAACAAAAATAATTTGTTTCAAACTTCCTCGTACCTATAAATACTCTTTTTGATTTTACCAAATAATATACAAGTTTATTGATTACTATTTTAACATTTCAAAATAAATAAATATGTAAATAATCAACCTCTTACATACGAATAATCTCTATAATATAACCGAATAATAAATCAAGTTTAACCGAATAATATAATTTTAACCGAATAATATTACTAATATAATTTTCATCTTACATACGAATAATATTTATAATCAATCCGAATAATCTCTCAAATTTAATCGAATAATATATCATATTTAATGGAATAATCTTTTTAATTTAACCGAATAATATAATTTTAACATCAATTCGGACGAATAATTTATGATTTCCTACGAATATTCTTTCTTTGGTCGATGAATCATATTTCGAATTTCACACCATTTGCACAAACACTAATTATTTTCGAATAATGTATTCATTTTCTACTAATAATCTTTTGTTTCTAGGTTCCTATCTTAAGGGTTGTTCCCACAGGAGCCACCCCCTATATATATATATATATATATATATATATATATATATATATATATATATATATATATATATATATATATATATATATATCATGTTTGATACGGAGTATTAAAAACTATCATTTTAACATGTATGGTATACCTAATATACATGTGATTATGTTTGGCATTTATTAGCTCTAGGCTTTCACCCCTTGACCGATGAGACCTCTCCTCCCTGCACTGCCTTTGAAGAAGCGTCTCAGGGTTCATGGGTGTAATCTTCCTTCTGTAGCAGGCCATCATCACGTCTTCAAAGGGAGAAATTGTTGGAGCCTCCTATATCTCCCCATTAACACACCGACCTCCTACATCTCCCTCATCTTCTTCATTCAACCCCCAATTCAACCACTGATGGAATTCAAGGTAAAGACTTACCCATGGAGCACTTGGACGACCGACGAAACGAAGAATTTGTTGGAGCTATGCGCCGTCAACAGAAACAACGATGGCAACACCACCTCCATCGACTGGGGTGTCATCCAACAACAACTTCATGACGAGCATGGGATAATAACTACTACAATGATCATACGACACAAGTTCAAGACCATTCGGGAAGATTACGCGGTGCGACTCTCTCTTTTTTATGACCCAATAATTGATGTCAAACTCCACAATTGTGAGGTTAATGCACTGGAATGGTGGTGGGAGTCCAGGGTTAATGGTTTCAATGTATATCATCTTTGTTATTATAAGTGTGTTTCGTTCAATATCAAGTATGAGATTAAGTGTCATTTCTTTTAGTTGTACATGAAATGGAATCCAATCATACATATATTAACTCACATGAAGTGTCATTTCATTCAATATCAAGTATGTGAAACCCTTTTTATCTATAGTATGAGATTAACTCACATACCTTTACTTGTAAATGAAATGGAATTCAATCATACATATATTAACTCACGTGCATTTTGAACAATTTAAGTGTCATTTCTTGCAAAATGTTTTTGTAGCAAGGCCCATCATACAAGTTGATTAAAAATGGTGGTATGAAGGGAGAGATCGTAGACCTTTGCAATGCCTTATTCTGTGAACAAGATGCGTCTGAAGATCAATATCAAATAAGCGCAACTGAAGTGTCCACTGGGGAGAGTCATGTTGGACGGCTTGATGACATTGCGTCCACATGAAGTTTATGAACTTCTGTTTCTTTATTTCCAGGTTTGTAATCTATCAGTGACATGTTTAGCCGAAAATAATGTTTGGATACTTTGATAATTTGTCACTCCTTCAACTTTGTTACTCTTTCAGCATGATCATATTAGCTAATTCATAAATCGAGGACGAAATCCAACTGTTTTCAGTGAAGACGCGCAGTATATGAGTACACAAAATCTCTCTGAATTCGAAGTTCTTTCACTCGCATTTCATATCCTTTGACGCGTTATTCACAACAACTCTAAATGTTTGGCAATGGGGTCGGTGATGTCATGGCTTTTTAACGACAATGTCGTAGTGTGAAGTTTGCCCGTCATCTAGAATCTTTGTGGCATTATTGTACACCAGTTTTCCAACCTCCGCCTGAAACTCCGTAAACTTCACAGTTGTGTACAAACGTTGAAATACGTCTTCAAACATGTGATCGGTCAAACAATGACATGGGGAGTTCAGGGGTTCGAAGTTTGCCTTTATCTCAGCATTTACCTTGTCCGATAATGCTAGTCCCTACTGTTCCACAAATAGTGTAAGGGTAGTGTTAATATTGACATACCTTTTGAAGAAATGATTCATTCCTTCACTTCTTTGGGTGCTGGACATCCCAACCCAAAAATGATCCTTGAAATAGATAGAAACTCATCGGTTACGACATTCGTACATCTTCAACAACCATTTGTTCCTATGTAGGCCGTAGTAATCTATCATCTCCTTCCAAGCAGTCTAGAACTCCTCTACAGTATAAGAATCGTGAAGTGAGTTTTGGAGTATCCTATGGATGTCCTTCCAGTCCTTCTTTTTACCCAACTGCATGTGTGCATTTTGTATCACATGCCAAATGCGCCGCTAGTGTGGAGTATTAGGGAATACTTGTGCTATCGCATTCCCTTGCATAGCAATTCAAGAGTTAATTCATTTGCACAAGTATGATATCATTTGCACATGGTATAATTAATTAATGAAATCATGTATGTTTGCATTTGTAATAACGCACCTGACACTGGTCGATTATGATTGCTTTTGGCGCCTTTCCAGACATGCATGTGAGTCAAGTACGGAATAGCCATACAAAGTTCTCAATCTCTTCTTGAGCAAGTAATGCGCACCCGAACAACACGGATTGGCCGTGATTGTTGACTCCTATGAATGGAGCAAAAGACATCTTTTATTTGTTTGATACGTATGTCATATCGAAGCATACGGCGTCTCCGAACTCCTCGTAAGTTGCCCTACTCCTTCCGTCGACCCAAAACACATTCCCCAATCTGTTGTCTTTGAAATCGTATATTGAACCCTATGCAAGATGAAGAAACAAATCATACAATTGAGGCAATAGCAACTTGAAACTGGGGATAGGATCAATGACATAACTATTAAAAAAACTGATCTTTTTCTTCGGAGGGTGATAATTCAATCTCGCAAAGCTACTGGAGAAGGAGAACAATTGTAGTATCATCGATCTCGGTTGCCTTAATCTGATTTGAATTGGGGGGGGGGGGGGGTGAACGTTGGAGAACAAAGTTGGAGCTCCATTGCAGGTTTCAATGTCGTTTTGACGGCTGGCGAATTGAATGCAAGGGAGGGAGAGATGAGGGCAGCGTAATAATTAGGAGAGAGGGTTGATAACCTATATTAACTAACCTAATTAAAAGTTGTTAATTGCTTTTATGTTTTTTTTTGCAAAAATCGGGCAGTACTTTTACGTTTATGCCCTTGTGTAAGTTTACTCATGGGGTGAACGTATCAGCCTCCTAATAATTAGGGGTATAAGTGTATTTTTGTTTGCTTTTATTTGCTTTCTTCAAAAAATGTGCAAATGTCTAAAACGATATGTTTTACTTAACGGAGGGACTATTATTTATCTCAAAAGTCAAAACATGGTAATTACCACTAGTAGTTATTACCAGTCAAGTTTTTCGGTACCCAATAAAGTTGATACAACATCTTCAATGGTTGACAATAGTGGAGATTTTATGATTACCAATTCTAATTGGTTGGTACGTGATGTCTCTAAAGTAGCCATGTCTTTATGCATATTTTAGTTCCATATTCTTTACATTTTGCATATTTAGGGTTGAGAATATGTGGAATTTATGTAGCATATGCTTATTTGTCAGAAATGGAGATCTACATAAGTTTCTGTTTAATATTGCAGAATATGGAGCCATTTCGAGAGAAAAACCAAGAAGCAAAGACCGGAGCTCAAAGCTACACGACATCGACAAGCCTTAGTCGATATCGACAAATCATGCCCAGACACACCCTAGTCGAAGAGCACATGTCGAGGAGCTGAAGACGAAGAACCCGACTCCAAAACCTTCCTCGAGATTGAGTACCCAACTCGATGTCGACAAAGCCTCGGAGACAACCCGGAGTCGAAGAGAGTCCACCCTAGGATGCCGAGGAAGAGCTACCCGACCTGGCTAGGCACCCGGACACCACAACTCGAGATCGTGTACATTCCTCGATGTCGACGAAGGGCCGAGAGCCCATGTCCGAGCATGTCGAGAAGAGTTGCTCGACAACACCAGAACGCCTAGTCGATGAGCCACCCAACTCGAGATCGAGAAGAATTCCTCGAGATCGAGGACACCCTAGGAGCCATATCCGAGCCCTGTCGAGGACCAGCAACCCGAGACGCTGAGCCACTGAAGTCGACGTCACTTCTACTCGAGATCGAGGAAACTTCCTCGAGATCGAGGAACCTTCCAGAAGCCGCGTAACGCGTTGTGAGCTGTCCTACTTGGATTGGGATTCCTTGGGGCCGAAGATTGCCGAGTTCTATCCGATTCTATCAAGTTACATCATGAAGAGAGATCTATCCACTTGAAGACTTTTAGATATAATTTCCTTTTTAAGATTTAAATATGTTATGGCATTTATTTATCTTTAATGCTTTAGATATAGATAGATGTTTCTATCCTTGAATAGCGAGGTTTAGAAGCCTATAAAGAAAGCCCATGGGGCTGATTTCTATGAATTCAATTTCAGTAGGAGAAGTAGTAGAGAGAGAAAGAGAGAGAGAGAGTAAGTGGCCAAGAGGAGTTGGTGAAGCGAGAGCGGAATTGGCTTCCTTTGGTTGTAAGCTCTGTTTGGTTTAATGCAAATTAGTTTCTTTTCAATCAATGTCCGAGGTTGCGATGAAGCGCGAGTAGTCCACCCACTTCTAGGGTTGGGGCGAGCCCGACGATAGCCATGCGTGTTTGAGGTAAAGATCTAACTTTTATCAAGTTTTGAGTATCTACTACTTGTTATGTGTTTATTACCCATCTAATGGAGGTCCATGTTAACAACTTGGATTGTAAACATAAAATCAGTAGAGACAATTAGGGTTTCTTGAAAGAGTTGTCTAATTGTTGGAAAAGGCAAAAGCTTGTCCTTTGATGCAATTTACATGATTATTTGTTTTATCTCTGCCTTATGCATGCTTGGTCATCGTTGTTGCAAACCCCAATCTTGGAAGTCTTTTACATACAGTTTAGTTCGAATCCCAAAGCACTTGTTTTTATTTTCTTTCGTTTTATTTTCTGCCTTTACTCGAGACCGAATTGCACTACTCGACCTCGAGTTACTGATTCTCGATCCAGCATCGCCGTAGCTTCTGTGTGCAGGTGATCGACAAGAGCCAACCCGACGTCGACGAAGACTTTACTCGATCTCGAGTAGCCCTTTTTCGAGATCGACCAGAATTGCCGAGAGCTGCTGCGCTGTGTTCGACTGTCCGATCTTCTGTCGAGTAACTGTACTCGAGATCTAGGACCCTTGTTGTCGACTTCTGTGAGATTTCTCCGCTGCCTAGGATCCGCTGACACGCTTCCTCGTGGATCGATCCTGACTTCCCGCTGCTGCATCAGGAGGAGGTCTTGTAATTATTTGCGTGGGCAGAATCTGGTTTTATTTATTTTGTTATATTTCATACTCGATTTCCTCCTACAACAAATTGGCGTCGTTGCCGGGGAAGCAATCATTCGCGCCTTAGGTAGTTAAAATCTCACGTTTTCTTTGAGTTACTTTACAGGTGTATGCGTCGTTCTAGTCAACCACCTGAGTTTGACGGCTTAGACGAACCGGAACGCCTTCTACACATCAGAGCTAAACTGCAAAGAGCCATGGCGGCCGCAGAAACACAAGAGCAGCTGATTGAAAAGCTCACAAGGGAACTAGCCGCAAGGGATGTTACTATCGCCGCTGAGAGAGCAGGAAGGGAACAAGAAGCTGAACGCGCGAGGCAAGCAGAAGCTGAGCTTGCCCAATACCCAACCACTGCAGAGGATTACATGCATCCAACTCTCGTCGTGCCTGAATCAGCGATTCTAATCCCTGAAAACTCTTTTGAAATTCGCACTCAATTTCTTATAGAGCTTAAAAATAATGCTTTTTATGGCAAATTTAATGAGTGTCCTCTTGAACATATTACCAATTTTTCTGACATGTGCCATACTCTTGCTGAAGGTACAACTCTGGAATATGTCAAGATGAAGGCTTTTCGTTGGTCTCTCGTTGGACCTGCACTGAAGTGGCTTGAAGGGTTGAAACCAAGATCACTCACAACATGGGCCCAAGTAGAGCAAGAGTTCCTGAACAAATTCTTCCCTCCCGCCAAAACAGCACTCCTCCGCCAGAAAATCACAGCCTTCAAGCAGAAGCCTGGGGAGCCACTAGCAAAGGCATGGGAACGCTACAAAGAACTGTTGCGATCTTGCCCTACTCATGGACAGCCACCCTACGTCATTCAGGAGATCTTCTTCAACTCTCTTGACCAAATCATTAAGGACATAATCAACCAATATACTCGCTACGAGTATCTGACAATGCCACCAATTGACGTTTGGGGTGTGCTAGACAAGCTCACCAATTATGACAACAAATATGGGTCTACTGCAAACTATGAGGAGAACTCCTATGCCAGGCCAGCACCATCTATGCCACTCTATGAGCCAGCAAAGAAGATTGACCTAGATGTCAGGGAGCAGTTCTACAGAGATCAGAATCGCAAGCTCCTCAAGCAAGTCAAGTATCTATCTGTCAACCAGCCTTGCATAGAATGCGAATCAGAGCGGAACACCACTACTGAGTGCCCACACACTGAGCAAGTTAGGATGGCAGAGACACATGAGGAGGCAGCCTACGCTGGGGGTCCCAATCGCTACATGGGAGATCAAAGGTTCTATCAACCACAGTGGAACCAAGGTCCTCCTAGGAACCCCCCACCCTACAGAGCTCCAGGACATCCAGAAAGGGATCAAAAGAAGGACGATATGCAGCTCATCCTTGAGGAGATGCGTCGAAATCAAGGCACCATCAACAACCAGTTCCAGAACATCACTACAAAATTTGGAGAACTGGACATCTGGAAAAGAGGAATAGAGACCCAGATGGGTCAAATCGCTGCACAGATCTCACGACCATCCGGACAAATCCCTGGGCAGACAGAACTAAATCCTAAGGGGAAGACCGGACACGTCACAGCTATCAAACTCAGAAGTGGGCATCAATTACACGAGCCAGAGGTCGGAAAACATCAAGACAAGGCAGAACAACAACTCGACAAAGAGCAGGACCAACTCGATCTCGAGGAACATCTACTCGACCTCGACAAAACTTTCGTCAACACATACCAGAGGCCAAGTTCAGACTCCACTGCGCAGCCCAGCAACTCGAGGTCGACAACCCAACTCGATGTCGAGGAGCCCCTGGTCGAGATCGAGGAGAAGCAAGCCGACTTCGACGACGCTGTAACACTTCCGACGTCTGATCTGGCTCCGAAGCAGAAAAAGCAACTGCCTTTCCCTTCCAAAGCACAGAAAGATCCCACTGCAGGTAGGTTTAACCGCTTTGTTAATATGCTTCAAGAACTGAACGTCTCTATTCCTTTTATAGAAGCCCTGCAAGAGATGCCTGGATATGTCAAATTTCTAAAGGAAATCCTGAGCAAGAAGCGATCCATCTCAGAGATCGCAGGCGAATGCAAAGTACTCCACTTCTCTGAAAAGAGACCTGACCCTGGTAAGTTTTCTGTTACTGTGGGTTTTGGACAATATAAATATGAGTCTCTGTGTGATTTAGGAGCAAGTGTGAGCATCATGCCTTTATCAATCTGGCGGAAGGTAAAGATAGGATGCATAGAGCATGTGGATGCCAAACTATACATGGCAAACAATACAGTGGTCATCCCTACAGGTATAGTTGAGAATGTCCCCGTCCAGGTTGGTAAATTCTTTGTTCCAGCAGATTTCCTTATTATAGACTGTGCTGAAGTTCCTACTAGCCCTATTATTCTTGGTGGACCATTCTTAGCTACTGCAGATGCCAAGATTAGTGTTAAGAATCGATCGCTCACCTTCACCATAGGCGATGAGGTTTTAGATTTCTCTTTTGGCCCTGCAAATGAGGAAATTTCATGGCTGGAGGTGAAAAGCATCAGCAACCATGGGACCAAGCAATCAACGGAGGAAAGCACCAGCACTGTACTCGAGATCGACCAAGCCTCCTCGATCTCGACTAACCCACTGCTCGATCTCGACCAAAGCTCGTCGATGTCGAATTCCTCTGTTGAGCCACAGACTTGCCCAGAGCCTAAGTATGGGGTCCCTGTACTCGATCTTGACCATCAGTACTGGACATCGACTAACCCCAAGCCCGAAGATTTCTGTTTTGGGTCGGAAAAGGTAAGTTCGGGTATGAATTCTACTCCCCCTCAGTCCATTAAGAAATTTATCAATAATTTAAGGGGAGGTAAGGCCCCGTGGCGAGAGAATCTGCGGAAACTAAGAGCTGGAAGGAAGAAAAAGAAAGAGAAGGAAGATTGTGCAAGCAACCACCTGTCAGCTGAGCTTGCATACTACAATCACGACCTAGATGATCCAGGAGAAGGGCCAAGCATGAGCGGGCCCCACACTAATGGTCCTTGAGCGCAAACGGAGAAGTCGGCCTAGCGACTCTAAAATCTAGAGCATGTATATAAGACTTTATGAATTTTGGGACTTTTGAAAATTTTGGTTTTGGTTTTTGGTTTTGGTTTTTTTTAGTTTAGAATACTTCACGTAGAAAGTCTTGTTTTTGTGTGCAATCTAACACTTTTAGGTTGGCAAGCATAAAAGATCGCGAAAAGTGGAAGAAGAAGTCCCTGAAAAACAGTCAGGATCGACGAAGGCCAAGTCGACGACGACAAGGAGGAGCAGCCCAGACACTCCTCGATATCGAGTAGGCCAACTCAATATCGACAAAGCCCAGAAGCTCATCGACTTCAAAAATCCGCTGGACGCAGAAAAAGCTACTCGAGATCGAGTTCACTACTCGAGATCGACAAAGATTCTTTCCTCGACATGCCTGTTCTGCCCTCCTCGATGTGTTATCCTGTGAGTTCCTTTCTTTACTCTTGTTTTTATTTGATTTTATACAGTGAGGACGCTTGATAGCATACATTTAGGTAGGCATAATAGGTTGCATTTAGCTTAGTTAAGATGCATTTCATGGATGGATTAAGTACAATTTGCATATTTGCTCTCTATGTTAGTGGAGTCGGAATCTACACACTTTTATTGATTATTTCAGGTAACTGTGGATCCGAGGATGAGGCATGGGTTGATGACGCATTATAAGAGAATGTCTAGTTGATCGGAGAAGCTTACATGAAGATCTCAAGAGGTCCTGAGAAGAAGAAGCGAACCTAAACGAAGAACAAGTCTGCAGAAGTTGTCGCCAGACATGCTGAACTTGTTTTGCACTTTCTGGAGGCATCGGTTGTCCGATTGACTATTATGATCATGCGTTGGAAAGCTCTTTCAGAGAACTACAACTTTCCTGTTGACAAAAAGAGCGGATTCATGATAGATTTTCCGTGAAAATCCCCTGGCTGCGGCCGCAGCAACCTTGCGGCGCCCGCGGCCAATCAATTTGCAAAGGGTTGGAGGAAACAGTGTGCGGCGGGCGCAGCACCTATGCTGCGCCCGCAGCATTGGTCGTCAGCGTTAATTCGCAGCGTTTTGATTAATGAAAACCCTAGAACTTATTTATTTCTTTCATGGCCGACTTTGATGTTTTAAAAGGCCAAGTTTTATGTTATTTTCATAACTTCTATTCTATTCGATTCATCAGACGTTTTAGAGATTTTGAGCGATGTCTTCCATGAGGAACTAAACTCATCTATTCTGCCTGCAATTTGAAGCTTTATTTGGATTTATTGTGAGTTTCTAATTCTCGTTCCTTGTTTTCTATATTTGAATGCTTCAACTTCTTTGTGCTTGATTGTTTATTGTTTTGTTCTATCTTGTCTGGCCAACTTGTTAGATGAATTCAATTGCTAAGGTTTTGTAGATTCCTGGTTGTGAACCTTAACCTAAGTGGCAAACTTGTTCCTTTAGGGCTGGTTGAACTAATTGAATGAGTAGGAAGTTGAATGTGTTGTTAAATCCTTTTTTAGGGACTGCAAATACCTTGGCTAATCTCTGAACTTAAAGCTATCAATTGGGTTAAATCCTTCTTTAGGGACTGTTCGATTGATAAGGGTTGCTAGGACTGGTTGGACTAGTAACTATATTAGGTCGGGACAAGGGCATTCATAGGAAACTTAATAGGACGAGAAGAAGTTACAAGAATCGCTTCAATCCAATAAAGTGGAAAATTGTAGGTAGAATTGCTTCTCCAAATTGTCTAAAAAACCAAATTCGTTTGCTTTGCTTTCTTTACTTTGCTTTGATAAAAGGCGGAACTTTTACACTCTCAAAACCCCCCAATTTGGTTACTTTGGTTGACACTTGAATCACACTTGAATAATAATTTCCCTGTGGGATCGACCTCTTACTTATTGCTATACTAGTTATAGGTTTGAGTTTTCTTTGACGGATCAACGACAGGTTTTCCCTCCGTCAACGCTGTATATTTTAAGTATGGGGTGGGGGAAGGGCTCATTATCATTACTATATGTTTTAGTCTTGCTTTTGGTTTTACATGGTGAAATTTTAATTTTTATGTTATGCATTCATGTTTAAATTCTATGCATTTGAGTCTTTTGTTACATTTTAGTCTTGTTTTTAGTTGCATAGAAAAAAATAAAATAGAAAAAAATAGAAAATGTCGAAAAAAGAAAAAAAATGCATGTTTAATTTTTTTTTCATTGTTTTAGTTTTTATACCCTAACTTAGATGTCCTATGATGATAAATAATGATTGACTTGATCATATAAATCCTATGGCATGTTTGGAAGGTTTAGCCTAAGTCCTCGAAATTGTTTTTATGTGGATTGTGAACTTGTGATGAAATTGAGCACATATGATCCTAAGCTAAAGGTTAAAATCCAACAAAAATTGTCCCAGTGAGAATTTTGGCCTTATAGGGAGAACATTAAAAATCCCTCTGCTTTCTTTAGTATATTTACTCTTCCTATGCATCTCTAAATGTTGTGATAGTTATTCAAAGCCAATGCATTTATATGTTTATGTGAATGAGAATTAAATGATGGAGGCACCTTTTAAGCCAATTTTATCCTCTCTTTACCTACGCTGCATTATCCCTGCTTGAAGCCAGAACATTAGCCTAAGACTTTTATTATAAACTCCACGAAATTATCCTTAGCCAAATTGAGCCTGACCCCCATTTTGGAATTAAGACATAGAGTTGGTTGGAATAATGGTTTGTGGAAGAATGAGCTTATGTTGCATTTCAAGAAAGGAGGATTTTTGAATTTATTAAGATAAGGGTTGGTTTTATATTTTTATATTGCTATGCATATTATGTAAAAGGATTTTTGGCTCACCCTATAAATGCACTAGTATTATTTTATGTTATTTTCGTTTCAAAAAAAATCGAAAAAAAAAGAAGAGAAAAAGTATATATGTTTGTGAATAAAGTGCATGAGCCAAATTTACCTTATTTCTTTCATTATTCGCAAGATACATACTTTGGAGAGGTTGAGGAAGTTTGAAAGGTTACGTACTTCATTTGAGATAAGTTGGAGAGTTTGGTTGATGCATATGATTGAGAGTTATGGTTTGGTTGAGTTGTGTTGAAGATTTAGGAGTCTTGATTCCCGAATTGTATTAAGCACCACATGGCCAAATAATTCCATACCCTTATATTTCTTACCAAGCCCCATTACAACCCCGCCGAATGGAATCTTCTTTGAAGACTTCTATTGAGCGAAGTCCTCCTGATAATTCTTGTTGCATTTTCATAATTGGTTGCGAAGTGGATTTATATTTAAATTGCAATGTTTATGAGATTGTTTATGGAATCGAGTTGAGAGTTGATCTTCATAGCCTAAACACATTGAGAGATGAGTGTAAACACATTATTCCTGTGAGGTTGGATTTATATTGCCTATGCCTATGGATCACTCATATATGTGTGATGACGTTAAATTCACTTGTCTTACATTGCTACTACTTAAGATGTTGCCTATGCCTATGGACAAGCAAGTCTAAGTATGAGGTGATTTGATATCTCTAAAGTAGCCATGTCTTTATGCATATTTTAGTTCCATATTCTTTACATTTTGCATATTTAGGGTTGAGAATATGTCGAATTTATGTAGCATATGCTTATTTGTCAGAAATGGAGATCTACATAAGTTTCTGTTTAATATTGCAGAATATGGAGCCATTTCGGGAGAAAAACCAAGAAGCAAAGACCGGAGCTCAAAGCTACTCGACATCGACAAGCCTTAGTCGATATCGACAAATCATGCCCAGACACACCCTAGTCGAAGAGCACATGTCGAGGAGCTGAAGACGAAGAACTCGACTCCAGAACCTTCCTCGAGATCGAGTACCCAACTCGATGTCGACAAAGCCTCGGAGACAACCCGGAGTCGAAGAGAGTCCACCCTAGGATGCCGAGGAAGAGCTACCCGACCTGGCTAGGCACCCGGACACCACAACTCTAGATCGAGTACATTCCTCGATGTCGACCAAGGGCCGAGAGCCCATGTCCGAGCATGTCGAGAAGAGTTGCTCGACAACACCAGAAGGCCTAGTCGATGAGCCACCCAACTCGAGATCGAGAAGAATTCCTCGAGATTGAGGACACCCTAGGAGCCATATCCGAGCCCTGTCGAGGACCAGCAACCCGAGACGCCGAGCCACTGAAGTCGACGTCACTTCTACTCGAGATCGAGGAAACTTCCTCGAGATCGAGGAATCTTCCAGAAGCCGCGTAACGCGTTGTGAGCTGTCCTACTCGGATTGGGATTCCTTGGGGCCGAAGATTGCCGAGTTCTATCCGATTCTATCAAGTTACATCATGAAGAGAGATCTATCCACTTGAAGACTTTTAGATATAATTTCCTTTTTAAGATTTAAATATGTTATGGCATTTATTTATCTTTAATGCTTTAGATATAGATTTAGATATAGATAGATGTTTCTATCCTTGAATAGCGAGGTTTAGAAGCCTATAAATAAAGCCCATGGGGCTGATTTCTATGAATTCAATTTCAGTAGGAGAAGTAGTAGAGAGAGAGAGAGAGTGAGTGGCCAAGAGGAGTTGGTGAAGCGAGAGCGGAATTGGCTTCCTTTGGTTGTAAGCTCTGTTTGGTTTAATGCAAATTAGTTTCTTTTCAATCAATGTCCGAGGTTGCGATGAAGCGCGAGTAGTCCACCCACTTCTAGGGTTGGGGCGAGCCCGACGATAGCCATGCGTGTTTGAGGTAAAGATCTAACTTTTATCAAGTTTTGAGTATCTACTACTTGTTATGTGTTTATTACCCATCTAATGGAGGTCCATGTTAACAACTTGGATTGTAAACATAAAATCAGTAGAGACAATTAGGGTTTCTTGAAAGAGTTGTCTAATTGTTGGAAAAGGCAAAAGCTTGTCCTTTGATGCAATTTACATGATTATTTGTTTTATCTCTGCCTTATGCATGCTTGGTCATCGTTGTTGCAAACCCCAATCTTGGAAGTCTTTTACATACAGTTTAGTTCGAATCCCAAAGCACTTGTTTTTATTTTCTTTCGTTTTATTTTCTGCCTTTACTCGAGATCGAATTGCACTACTCGACCTCGAGTTACTGATTCTCGATCCAGCATCGCCGTAGCTTCTGTGTGCAGGTGATCGACAAGAGCCAACCCGACGTCGACGAAGACTTTACTCGATCTCGAGTAGCCCTTTTTCGAGATCGACCAGAATTGCCGAGAGCTGCTGCGCTGTGTTCGACTGTCCGATCTTCTGTCGAGTAACTGTACTCGAGATCTAGGACCCCTGTTGTCGACTTCTGTGAGATTTCTCCGCTGCCTAGGATCCGCTGACACGCTTCCTCGTGGATCGATCCTGACTTCCCGCTGCTGCATCAGGAGGAGGTCTTGTAATTATTTGCGTGGGTAGAATCTGGTTTGATTTATTTTGTTATATTTCATACTCGATTTCCTCCTAAAACAGTACGTAGTAGATGTAAAATATAACTGACATTGTACCAATCCCACATACATTTTAGGGAGTGTTTAGGAGGGGAAAAGGGAGGGGTTGCAATTTTTTTTTTGGGTGTGAGCCAGGATGTTTGGGTGGGGTGGGAGAGGTGCTGGAGCCTGGAGGTGGGGGTTTATGGGGTGGAGAGGATGACACCACCCCCATTTTTTCCATCTTCATTTTCGGGGTGGATAAATTTTTCCACCCCGGATGGGTATTTTTACACCGACCCTTCTTCTTTACCGGCGACTCTTCCAACTTTCTCCACCACCAGCCCCTTCCCGATGTTCTTCACCCCTCTCACTCTATCTGCCACTAGTTTCCATTCCTCCCTCGCACTACCTCTCATCTTTTTCTTTTCTACTATAAAATATAATCTCCAATCAACCAAACACGTACGAGATTATTTTTCACAAATAATCTCCATTCCGTCCACCCTCTAACAATAATCTTCATCCCTAAAAATAATCTCCATCCCCTTGTGAGGGGGCGGAAGGGATGAGAGGGGTTAAATATTTGTTTTTTTTGGATTCGGATCCGCGTGTTTAGGAGGGAGTAGAAGGGGTGATGTTTGTGGGAGTAAATGGGGTGGAAGGGATGGAAGAACCCCGGATTTTTGTATCTTCGTTTTGGGGGTTGAGAAAATTTTCCATCCCGTATGACCTTTTTTGGGCCCCCGCGACCAACACTCATCATCGTTATCTTCCTAGTCCCTCACCACAACTGGTATTCTCCAACCTCTCTATGGTGACCCATCTCATCCACTCTTCATTCGCCACTAATTTTGAGTTCAAAATCAAGCAACCATGGATTCAACTCCTCCGTTGCTCATATCGGATCCTTCTCACCAATCCAAATCCATATCAAGATTAGCCCTAATGATGTCGAATCTGGATTTAGGCAGCGACCCCGAGCAAATCCCGCACTTCTTCGTCGAAATCGCACCTCCTGCGAAGACGGAAACCCCTTCGAAGCTCAGTCTCCCTCTTCGCGATCTCCTGCTTCTCCTTCATCCCTCGCTCGACGATCCACCAGGACTCGGCTATCGGATCAGCTTGAGGCTGGAGAGGATCCTGTTGCGGAGTAGGTTGGGAATCAGAGAAGATGTAGAGCGAGAACAAGCTCAGTTGCTTCGCTGAGGAATATTCATCGGTCGAGGAGGCGACTTCAATTCGAGGTTAGGGTGGAGAGAGAAATTGCAACGACGACTTGTTTCTATAGTAATGTTGTAATGGGTATTCAAAAGGGTAAAAGTAAGGACATTTGTGTCTTTTCTCACTGTCCCGTACAAATATTAATCCTCATTCAACCAAACACGTACGATATTATTTCCTATAAATAATCTCCATCCCATCCACCTCTAATAATAATCTCCATCCTCTCTACCCTGAAAAAAATATCGTTACCTCCTAAAAAATAATCCCCTCGCAATTCAACACGGATCACTTGTTACACATTTTGTGTTACACTCCCTATTACACTTCTTAAAATTGATATAAATTAAAATTCTGAATCAAATTATGATATGGCATCTTAGGTTTAAACATATATATAAATTTTAAGTGGTTAAAGCATAAAAAATATATTTTGCATGTATATTTTAATGTTTTAGCTTCTTAGGGTTTATAGAGACTAAAAGATTATAAAAATACATATTTAACATTGATTCTTTTAATGCTTTAGCTTCTAGGGTTTATAGATTTAAACTAAAGTATATTTTTTCTCAATTTTATTTATAATTCATATCAATTTAAAAGATATAACACGAAGGGTAACATGAAAAGTGTAACAGGGGATCTAGACCGCAAATCAAATACATCCTTAGGGCGTGTTTGGGAGAGTATTATTTTTTAGGAGGTGGAGATACTTTTTGGAGATGGAAAGGGTGGAGATTATTTGTAGAAAATAATCTCTTGCGGGTTTGGTTGGGTATAGATAGGTTTTTTTTGAAATTCAGGGAAATGACAAAAAAAACCTTGTATCAACCCCCATTACTATTCACCTTCTTCCTCAATCCAATTAATCCAATTAGCAAATCAATTGAATCGCAGCAAATACAATTGAATAGCTACCAATTGAATCTCAGCAAATACAGAAGATGAAAAACAAGATTCAATTGAATAGTTATCCCTTCCCTGTTACTATTCGCCGATCGGGAGCTCCGCTCCACTCCATCCTCTAAGTGCGACGACTTCCTCGAGCCGGACGACCTGGCAAGTCCGCTCCGCTCCATCCTCAATCGGGGTGCACTCTCATGGTGGTGCCGACGATCCTGGCGAGTCCAACGACTTCCTCAACGAGCTCCGCTCCATCCTCGAGTGCACTCCCATGGCGGACGACGAAGCAGACGGAAATCTAGAAACAAAGAGGAAGTTTGAAGTGGAGTCGAACAATCAGGGGTAAAAAAGCCCAGGAGGGGTGGAAAAATTTCCCCACTCCCCAATCTTAGAAAATGAAGGTACCAAAAATTGGCAATTTTCCACCCCCGCCATCTTCTCCACCTCCATCTCGTCCACCCCTGTCATCTCGCGCCAAACACCCCGACACAATTCCCCAAAAAAATTTGATATCTCCCCCACCCTTCCCACCACCAGCCAAACACGTCCTTAATATATGCATTTGAAAAAATAGATCCTTGTTCACGTGGGCCATAAATAGATCCTTGTTCTTACTTGTGAATAGACGGGCTTTATCATTACTATTCTCAGCCCATTTGAAAAAAAAACCCATCCCAATACACTATATAACATTTATACGAATTTTAATTTTAATAATTTATGAAAATCAATTCATAGATTATAATCTTAAATCTATCATCAATTGAGTGATGATTAAATTATTAAACCTATATTTATAAATTTTTAAACTTATCATTATACTATCATAAAAAGACTATAGTGGCGAATTAGGGGTGTTATGTGAACACGAGCTACTCGGATTCGACTCGAAAAACTCGGCTCGAGCTCATTCACATTTGAAAAACGAGCCGAGTTCGAGCGAGTTTCTGAGCTCGAATCAAGCTCGAGTTGAGTACGAGCTCGAGTAGCTCGGACAAATTTACTCTTGTGCTTTTTTTCCCCTTTATTTCAAATGAGTTCCATTCACTTCAGACATTCGAACGAGCTCACGAGCTCGAACTCAGAAACGAGCTCATAAACGAACTTCCAGCAAAAACAAGTTACAACAATAACACAAGCTCAACCGAGCTCGAGTTCGGCTCGACAAAAAACGAGCAAAATGAGCTCGAAATCGAACAAAAACGAGCCAAATTTTGAGCAGACCCCTACTCGACTCGTTCGACTCGAATAACACCCAGGAAAATAGGCGATAGCTAAAAGCTTAAATTAACAAACAAGAGCATCACGTCTGAAAATGCAACCCACCAATTAAAACTGACCCCTTTTTACTATCCCTTTTTATTTTATTCCTTATTTTTCGCTCTTCATCGTTATCCCGTTTATTTCCTTTTTTCTTTTATCTCGGAAAAAAATAAATTCCAATGTTCCGTTGCAGAAGCTCTCTCCAGTGTCGATAAATGTCGAAATTGGAATCTATTATCATCAAACCCTAGCGTCTTTCCTTTTCAGTTATCACCTCTCTCAGTCACTCACTTGCCCGTTTCCATTTCCTCGATCTTCCATGCTTCATCCGTGAAAATGGATCCGAATCCCAAAACCTATCCGGTTCTGAACTTCGTGTTGTCGCGCATAACTTCGCTCAGATCCAAATCCGATGGTCCGGCGACCGATTTCGACATCGAGCAACCACCGCCACAGTCGGGTGATTCCGATGAAATTCCCTTCGTCGATCCACTGGTGGAGCAGATGCCGTACCTGAAGGACCCGAAGGTGATCGCCGAGATGGCCAAGGCGGTGGCAGAGATCGCCCAGACGCGTTCCGTGCTCGAGGCGCTTGGTGATAGGCCCGACCACGAGGGCGTTGACAAGGCGAAGGAGATGTTGGCGGCGATTGACTCGAAGCTCGCCGTCCAAATTCAGGAGATGTCTCTGTCGCAGCGGCCGCCGGAGGTGGATCTCAACGACTGGGAGTCGCACCTCTCGGACAAGAGGAAGGAGAAGAGTGAAGCTGCGGAGAGGGAGAAGTCGATGTACAAGGCTATTATCCAGTTGGATGAGATGCATTCGGAGTATGCGAAGCTGTTGAAGGACGCGGAGAAGAGGTTGCTGAAGATTTACGACGAGGCGGCCGCCAGGGCTAATGACAGAACGGGGAAGGAGGTGGCAGTTGACGAGGAGGGACCGAGCGAGGAGGTGAATGAAGATGTTGTTGGTATTTTGCAGCAAGATGCAGCCGGGAGGGAAGTCAACCGTGTGGATTTGTCAGGGAGGAGATTGAGGTTCTTACCTGAAGCGTTTGGGAAGATTCGAGGTCTTGTTGTTCTTGATTTATCGAGGAACCAGTTGCAGGTTCGATTCTTTGACTTTTTTCTTGTTTTTATAGTTCATGAATTGCGCTGCCGATTATGATATGCTGCCCTTGGGAATTGATTATGATTATTTTTGTGTTTGCCTGATGTTAAGCCATTTTTAGTTTTTATAGTAAATATTATATAGCTCTTTTATGATGCTAATTTTGAAACTTGAATCCATCTAGATTCAAATGTTCTTTGTGATCTACGTTGTCCAGCATTACCTTCATCTTGTTACCCAACTGAACTCGGTTATTGAGCCTTTTATTCATATTTAGGGCCTGCTGGTATAAGAGTAAGGAAAGAAAATGTTTAAAATGTTAATTAGAGTTAAAGATGCTTTTAGCCATTGAAACGAGGTGAGTGAAGCAAATTTTGTATGAAAAATGAGAAAACTGGGATAGTGATTACAATTTTGACCAATGAACCATTACTTAAAAATGGATTAGATTCACTCTGATCATAACCTTTCCAAAAGGGTTTTGGATGTCTCTCTTGTAGATTTGTTGCATTAGAATTGTCGTCACTTATTTGGCTGTAATGTCGCTTGGAATTATGGTGGAATTTTAGTTTCTATGTCTGCAATCATGATCAAACATTTCCTATGACTCGAATTGGAGTTTATTATCAGTACAATTATGTCACGTTTGGATCACCCTTTCTTGTTTTTCTGCTAGTTATCCATCATTTTCTTTTCCATTTCTTCTGTGTTTTGGGAGGATATATTTTATGTATAATGAGATGTTCATGATATATTCCTCTTAATACACATTGTCTTTTCCTTATTTACCTGCGAGTCACTGGATTATGATTTTGTGATAATCATGTAACAAAGTCACATTAGTTCTCCTTCAGACCAATGTGAGCATATATGTTGCAGGGGACCTCTTGACAACGATATTCTTGATACAAAATCCTCCTTTCTTATATTTTAGTCATATAGAGAGCTTATTTACATGGACAAAACACATCAGCAGATCTTACTTTTTAAAAGTTGTTAAATCTTTCAGGATATAACTCTTGTTTATTCTCCAATATGTTTCAGATTGGAAAGATTTGCTCACTTTTTTCTTGCATTCTGAATCACGTTTTTTTTTTTTTGGGAGCATTAATCAACGGACTATTTCATTTTCGAAAGGTTTGAGTGTGTATTTAGTGACTACCAATTTCCAAGACTAATCGGATTGTGTTTCTGATATTATAAATTCGATCTTCCTTGGAGGAATTTATTACTTGTATAAGGTTGAGAAACTTATCTGAGTTCATTTTGTCGCTCACATATTTATTTTACGTGGCATGAAGTGAACTTTAAATTTGGTTGGGGCTTTATCTACCCCTTTTCTTTTTTTTTTTCTTATAGTCACTTGGTTATAGTGTAACGAAAGCCAGATTGTGCGTTCTCCTTAAAACAGATGTTAGCATTTATGTTTCATTGGAGATTTGGGAATAGCATTTTGCTATATATTTCATTTCATCTGTTCTCATCTTTTGTCCATGTGGGAGAGCTTATTGACATAGATGTAATACATATAGATATCTCGCTGTTCAAAAAGCTATAGTTTTTTCATAATTCAGCATGCATATCTTGTCCCCCCCCCTATTCCAGATTGGAAAAATTGCCCTCTTTCTTGATACTATATTTAATCAACTTTTTTTGGATATATCAAATTATCAACATAAGCAACTTTCCACCAAAACGAATTAGTAGTTGTAGCTGTTGTACCACCGTTGTAGCTGTTGTCATTTTTTTATTCCATTCACAAAACGAATTAGTAGTATGATAAATGTCAATAATATATATTTTAAACGTGAATAATCAAAAATTGAAAAATGAAGAAAGCAGATAAGGAAATCTTCAATTACCTAATCTTGAATTGATATAGAAAATCTGAGGAGAAAGGGCGTTTTTATTTTTAGTTTTTTCCTAATGAAATGGGATGCGGTTACTTTTTTTAGTTTTTTCCCCTAATTAAATATTAATTTCACTTTAATTTCTAGCCATTGATATTTCTGTATCCAACGCTTTAGATTTCTCCCTCCATTACATGGGAAGAGCTTTTCACTGGAAAATTATTCTATATATATACACACACAAATCTTTACTTTTTTCCATTCCATGAAAGAGGTGGGGTATTAGAAGGTCCTTTTTTAGCTTTACAAATGTTGGCATGACAAGCAGTCAATTCATAGTACTAGTAGTCATTGAACTTTATCTTATTTTTTAAACATCAACTAATGCTCAGACGACATCTTCCATCTGAAGCCAGATTGAATTTTGTCCCAAAACAATGTACATTTTGATGCCACATTGAACCATTTCTTGATAAGATTTATGTTTTATGTGCTCCTGTTTTTTATGGTAAATAGAACTTGGTGAAGGAATGCCTTTTTGTATTTATGTTTTACTTTCTAGATACATGGCTTTACATCTTTCTGTTTGGGTCATATGGCATTATGGCTAATGATGCAGTGGATCACAATGTTAAGCCACAATAGATATTCTCCTTGAAAAGTAATGTGAACATTCTTATTGCAATGGATATTTTGTGAACATTTAATGCCGGGTTATTCTGTCTCTCCTCTCTGCTTGTTTACCAAGAGACTTCTAAAATGACACAATACTGGTTACTTACTCTAAATGTATCATTACGTTTTTGTTTGAATTTATTCATTTATGCATAGACATCCTCATCTAAGTGTATCAGTACAAATTTGTTCTTCGACTGGTTACCAACTCCTCTATACTGTTCTTTTATTGGTTACTCAATGCTGATATTTCTATAAATTTGTGTCGTATTTTTATGCATTCCTAATGCCCAGTTGTTTTGTGTTGTCTTTTTATAACTTCTGGTGCCTTTGTTTGGGGTGAAGCAGGTGATACCAGAGTCTGTTGCTGGCTTAGAAAGTCTTGAGGAGCTGAATCTTTCTTCCAATCTCTTGGAATCATTGCCGGATACCATTGGGTTCTTAACCAACTTGAAGATTCTGAATGTCTCCGCAAACAAGCTAAATGCCCTGCCTGATAGCATTTGCCACTGCAGGTTTTCTTCTCTCTCTCAAAATCAGAAAGAACAACTTATCTTCTTCAAGATCGTTGCTTATAGTGTGGTTCATATTCACAGGTCCTTGGTAGAGTTGGACGCAAGTTTCAACAATCTTGCATATTTGCCAACACATCTTGGTAACGAGATGGTATACCTGAGAAGGCTCTCAGTTCAGTATAACAAACTTCAAGGCCTGCCCACATCAATTGGTGGCATGAAATCTCTTCAGCAATTGGATGTCCACTTCAACGAGCTCCGAGGCCTTCCCCCCTCAATTGGCTATTTGTCAACCCTTGAGAGTGTCAATCTCAGTGGCAACTTCAGTGATTTGAAAGAGCTCCCTGAAACATTTGGTGAACTGATCAATCTGAAAGAGTTGGACCTAAGCAACAACCAGATCCATCAACTCCCTGATTCTTTTGGTAGGTTGCAGAGCCTAATCAAGCTCAACTTGGAGCAAAACCCCATTGTCATACCCCCGGCTGAGGTTGTGAGCCAAGGTGTCGAGGCTGTCAAGGTCTTCATGGCCCAGAGGTGGGTAGACATACTGGTTGAGGAGGAAGCTAAAAGCCTGCAAGAGGGGAAAGAGGAGACCCAGAGTGGATGGATGAAGCTCAACCTTACACGCAGCACATCATGGTTGAAACAACAGATCTCTTCCGTTTCTGCCTATCTGGGTACCCCGACAGGATCTCCAAAGGACCCATGGCTGGACCAACAGCTGTAGTCTGCTTCTTACCTTCAATCATCCTGCTAATTTTCGACAGTGGATCATCTGATCTGAGATCAGGCACGAGAAGTAAGTCTGTCTGGTTGAATTCCTGTCCTTTTCAAGTGTTGCAAAGTTTACAGTCCGAATGGGGCGAACCCTTTTCTGTCGACACTTTCACTTGTGCTCTTTAAGTGGTTTTCCTTCATCTGAAGCCTGTATAGCATGAGAAACTTGAAGGCGGCGAGGCGCCTTGGTGCATTTTTTGGGTCCTTGTTTTCTCGCAATGGGGGAAAACATATTTTTGGTCTTTTATTTCACCTGTTCTAAACCTCAGAGGTCGCTGAAACAAACACAACAAATAATTTGCCTCTTTTAAAGCTGGTTCCTTCTTTAGCCTGTTTTGTAGTGTTCATAGCTTGTTTTGTCATGCAGGTATTCATCCTTTTTACATGCATAAATGCTGTTGAATGATAATAGTTTGCCACATTTACATTGCTCATAAGCCTGGAGATTTGCTAACTCGTTGAATTTGCTAGTCTGTAATTGCTTGCTCGAGGTTGGGGGGCCTTGCCTAAACCATTGTCAACCTATTTGCTTGAGGGTGATCTAAACAGTCTAATCTTGAACAATGTTGGTTGCATACTTGCATTGTCAATCTGTTTGCTCCTTTACCTACTTGCCTCACTTGGATATGTTTGCATTGTCTTTCGTCTTCCCTTGCGTGATGATCCAACGCATTTTATCTCGTACGTTTTCGCAAAAGAGGCAAGGCCCATGCGTATTTTATCATCCTCTTTTAAGAGATGCTAGTCGATTAGCATTGGAAACTATCCTGTACTGTATTTTTCATGTTATGTACCCTACGGATCAGAATAGAAAAAATATGCTATTCCAATATTTTGCTGAACGGGGGATGAAGGGAGAAGGTACTGATCACAAATCACACTGATATCCAAAATCCACAACAGTACGTCAACCCTTGAATGATACTCAAAAAACCAACAGTAGGAAGTAAGGGGTAACGTCATATGAAAAGGGATAAGATCTAAAAGCGTCTTAAAAAATCTATCTATACTAATCCATATCTTCGGTTATCTAATTAGCTACCTTTTTACCAAACATAACATTAATATAATTTCATTTATTTTATCTACGTCAATTAATAACCCAATATTTCCACCAAAAAAATTAATAACCCAATATAATTTTTTTTATCTTAGTCAATGTGTCATGTACCTACTCTAGCTACTCTAAGTGGAATTGTGAACATGTATTGAGTAGTATAAATAGAGATGGATGTATGTGTATGAGCATTCATTCAATACAGAAATACTTACCTCTCAATCTCTCTATCTCTTTCCCTCTCTTTCCCTGTCTCTCCTCTAACTAACTCTCCCCTCTCTTCCCTTTCTGTTACATTTCCCTTCCCAATACACCACCAACCTCTCAACCATTACTGAAGTCCGTTAGGACTCGGGATCGGGGGTCGTGTGCACACGTGCGCCCTTGCGCTAATAGCCTAGCACATAAGCCGAGCGGGATTCCATCCTAAAACCAATTGGCGTTAGGCATGTCTTCCCGTGTTGGCTCCCTCCCTTTCACTCACTGGCCTGGTAAAACCAGGAAACGGTACTTGTCAGTGGGGTAGCCCACTAGCTTATATAATATGGCTTCTTTGTTCATATAGTCGATGTGGGACTCTTTTGGTCTCTTCACACCTTTCATTCTCTCAACACGCCCCCGCAAGTGCAATTAGGGTCGTCTTTCGCCTCTAGTTGACACTTGGACAACGGGTCTAGCATCTCATTCTCTTTTTAGCTAGCCCAGGATCGAGAGTCGGGCCGTTTGGCTTTTCCGCTCTGATACCATACTGAAGTCCGTTAGGACTCGGGATCGGGGGTCGTGTGCACACGTGCGCCCTTGCGCTAATAGCCTAGCACATAAGTCGAGCGGGGTTCCATCCTAAAACCAATTGGCGATAGGTGGGGTAGCCCACTAGCTTATATAATATGGCTTCTTTATTCATATAGTCGATGTGGGACTCTTTTGGTCTCTTCACACCTTTCATTCTCTCAACAACCATCTATCCCTCCTTCCAAGATCCTTACAGTGGTATCAGAGCAACTTTCCCGGGAGCACGAAGTTGTTTCCGATGGCCGACGGCACGCGCTCAAAGACAGTGGAGATTCAGCTCGCAGAGTTGAGGGATGCAATGAAGGATTTCGCAGCATCAACCCAGCAATCGATTGCAGATTCGCACACCAGACGCAACGAGCAATTGAGGATGATCGAGCAACAGACGAGACAATTCGACGAGTTCAAGAAGTTCACGGAGGCGCAGCTGGCACAGCTGACAGAGCTGGTGCGCCACCCCCTGTGCGCGATCAAGAAAGTCCAGATCCAGGTGGTCGTCAACAGCAGCGGGCGGATAGTTCGTTGATGGGATCGGGACCGCCGGAAAGGGAAATTCATGGTAGACACCATCAACAGAATGGTTGGATTCCTCAAGGCTCGAACATCAGTTCAGGATCCAATTCGGGATGGTCAAGTGACAGCATTAGGGGGAACCGATTGCCGAAATTGGATTTTCCATTTTTTGATGGGAAAAAACCGCGCAGTTGGATTCGTAAGGCAGAGAAGTTCTTCTCCATTTTTGCAATCCCAGAAATGCAAAAAGTGGAGATTGCGGCCATGTATCTGAATGACAGAGCAGATGTTTGGCTGCAAGGGTACTTAATCCACAAACCGAGAGTGAGGTGGATGGAGTTCTGCGATGATCTATGTGCAAGATTTGGTGAGCGTCGAGAAACAGAAATAGTAGCGGATTTCAACAAGTTAGAACAAGGGGAAGATCTTGAAGAGTATGTGGAGAAATTCGAAGATCTCCGGGCTGGTATGTTGGCTTTCAACCCTCATCTATCCGAATCCTATTTTGTCTCAAGCTTCATTAGTGGTCTGCGTCCAGAAATAAGGTCATTGGTTCAATTGGGATCCCCGTCAACAATGACTATGGCTTTCGAGCAGTCTAGGTTACATCACAGATCAGTCCAGGCCTTAATGCGTCTCACTAAAGCTCCCGGGAGGTTCAATCCGCCAGCAAGTTCAACCTTTAGGCCAACTTGGAGCAAAGACACCACCCCAAGGGGAGACAGTAAGGATGCCAGCCAACCATTGAAACCCATTACCAACCAGATGACCGACATGGGGCTCAAGAAATCTTAGGACCTGAAGAAAGGTCTTTGTTTCAGATGTGGTGACAAATTCTTCCCAGGGCATCGTTGCAAGACTCAGACACTACACAGTCTATTGGCTCAGGAAGCTCATGAGGACAAAGAAGATCAGCTATTGCCACCAGAATGGGGTGAAGAGGAACCTGAGGTGCCTGAAATTTTTGTCCATGCCTTATCAGGAGGTGAGTCAGGCACTACCATTCGAGTCAAAGGCACAATCAAAGGCAGGGAGGTCACTATCTTGATTGACAGTGGGGCTACACATAGCTTCCTAGATGTCAATCTTGCTAAGGTTGCTGGTTTTGATGTGTGTAAGACAGGTCTAATGGTGGTGAATACAATTGCTGGAAAGATGATGAGTGACAAGATTTGCAGGAACTGTGAATGGGAGATGCAAGGGAGTAGATATGCATATGATATCAGATTGCTCCCCATGACTGATAGTGAAATGATACTGGGAGCTGATTGGCTAGCAGGCTTTAATCCAGTTTTATTTGACTTCATTGATGTACAGATCTCCTTCCTAAAGAATGGGAAAAAAGTGGTGATTAGAGGAATCAAGGATCCTACTGATCATGGTAGTGCTAGCATTAGGATGCTTTCTGGGAAGGAATTGAGCAACTTGATTGACAGTAATGAGCAATTGTGGCTAGCTGAAGTCTCACAGGTCCATAAACTGGTAGCTTCCCACCAGCAAACTCATCCAGAAATTGAGGAGGTCTTGCTCCAGTTTACTGATGTCTTTGCTGAACCAAAAGAGCTGCCACCTGTAAGAGGTCATGAGCACTCCATTTGTCTCAAAGTGGGCACTCCCCCACTAGCTTGCAGACCTTACAGATATGCACATTTCCAAAAGGATGAAATAGAAAAACAGATCTCTGAAATGCTCAAGACTGGTGTGATCCAACCGAGTCACAGCCCCTTTGCTTCTCCTGTATTGTTGGTCAAAAAGAAAGATGGCACTTGGAGGATGTGCATTGATTATAGAAGGGTTAATGAGGCTACTATTAAAGACAAATTTCCAATCCCTCACATTGAAGATTTACTAGATGAACTAAGGGGAGCAACTGTCTTCTCTAAACTGGACTTGAGATCAGGGTATCATCAAGTGAGAATGGTGGATAGGGATATTGAGAAGACAGCCTTTAGAACCCACCACGGCCATTATGAGTTCAAGGTTATGCCTTTTGGCCTCACAAATGCCCCTGCCACATTTCAGTCCCTCATGAATGCAGTCTTTAATGAGGTTTTGAGGAAGTTTATATTGGTTTTTTTTGATGATATTCTGGTCTATAGCAGCTCAGTTGAGACCCATGTCCAGCACTTGAAGTATGTGTTATCAACTTTGAGAAAACACATGTTGTTTGCTAAGAAATCCAAATGTGATTTTGCTCAATCTAAGGTGGAGTACTTAGGCCATATCATTTCAGGTGAAGGTGTTGCTACTGATCCCAAGAAGATTGAGGCTGTTGCAAATTGGCCTAGACCTAAATTATTAAAAGCCTTGAGAGGATTTCTTGGTTTGTTTGGATATTACAGGAGGTTTATTAGGGGATATAGGGGCATTGCTAGACCATTGACTGACTTGTTGAAAAAAGATGCCTTCTGTTGGTCTGAATTGGCAGAAACTGCATTTCTGAAATTGAAAGCTTTGTTGACCCAACCTCCTATTTTGGGTATGCCTAACTTCTCAAAGCAGTTTGTCATTGAAACTGATGCTTGCAATTTTGGGATAGGAGCAGTACTTTTGCAGGATAACAGACCTTTGGCTTTTATTAGCCAGGCACTACATGGCAAATCTCTCTTATTATCCACCTATGAGAAGGAGCTTCTAGCAATTTTATTGGCTATAGATAAGTGGAGGCATTATCTTGAGCAACATATGTTTGTGATTAGAACAGATCACCAGCCACTTAAGCACCTGCTTGACCAGAAATTGACCACTCTTCTGCAAAGGAAAGCCATGAGGAAGTTATTAGGACTCAGCTACTGCATTGCCTACAAGAAAGGGTCTGAGAATAGAGTAGCAGATGCCCTTTCTAGAAGAGATGAGGATGCCCAAGCCTCATGCTACTCCCTCTCAGTGGTCCAACCTACATGGGTCAAGGACATTGTGGATAGCTACACTGGAGACCATGTGGCTCAACAGATGTTGGTAGATGCTGTGTCTAACCAGGATGGCAAATTCTTAGTGTGCAAAGGGGTGTTGAGAGTAGATCAAAGAGTGTTTATTGGGGCTACCACTGATCTGAAGCTCCGAATCATTAAGGCTTTACATGAGGATCCAATAAGGGGGCATTCAGGTGTTCATGGAACTTATCATAGAATTAAGTCACTCTTCTTTTGGCACAACCAGAAGCAGGATGTCATGGATTTTGTGCTCTCTTGTGAGACATGCCAGAAGAGCAAGTCTGAGAATGTAGCCTCTCCAGGGTTGCTCCAACCTTTACATATACCTGCCATCCCATGGTCACACACAGGGGCGGCCCCAGGGTGGGGCGCGCGTACGCGCCCGCCCCACCTTTCGACCCACGAGCCCCCGGAGTTTATAGAAAAAATATATATTTATAGATGTGATTTTGTTGTAATTAGTAAAATTAGAATGGGAATTGAATTAATTAATTCACTTAGCTCAATTGGTAAATGGGAAGGAGTGAGAATTAAATGATACAAGAGGGTTTGGGTTCGATTCCTTGCTCCCTCTTTATTTCTTGTTTAAATTTTGTTATCCTTTCCTTTATTTCATTTTTTTTTCTTATCTTCATTTTGCCTTTGATCGTAAATAATTATAGTGAATTTAGACATATTATCTCTTTTATCTTATTAATTATGATGATGGTAAATAATTTATTTATATTAAAATATTAATTATATCTTTTTATTTAGCATATCTTGAATGCTTTTTTTTTGCCTAAAAGACTCAATTATAGGATGATGACATTTCAAATTATTTTTCTCGACTTTAGTAATATATAAGATTTCATAAATATTTTATGCTTTTCAAAAAATACAACATTCAAAATTTCAACATCCTATTAAACAAATAAAATTTACTTAAAATTAATTAGAACCCATAAAATAGGCGAATTAAAAATTATAATGAAAAGAGACTTATAGTTCATTGAAACCTTTGTAGAAAAAGATAATTTATATTGTATAATGATCTATAATATTTGTACTATATCATATGACATAAATACGTATAAACTTTTTATTGTAAAAAGTCTCTACAATGAACTTTATAGCCGAAAATATTTTAAAGTTATGAGAACTAATTTAGTTTGTAAGAATTCGAATACTATTACATACATAATAATATTAATTTGTATAGGAATCCAAGTGCCAAGAATGACTATAATATCATAGGCCTCATTTTAATAATTGTATAGGGCCCTCAAAATTGATTGAACGCTCCTCCAAATCTTAAGTCTGTAATTTCGTCTGTAGTTTCGCCCCACCTTTCAAAGATTCCTGCGGCCGCCACTGGTCACACATCTCCATGGATTTTATTGAAGCCTTGCCTCCTAGCCAGGGGAAGAATGCAGTATTAGTAGTGGTTGATAGATTGACAAAGTAT
Organism: Persicaria maculosa; assembly: GCA_963922045.1. NCBI lineage: Eukaryota > Viridiplantae > Streptophyta > Magnoliopsida > Caryophyllales > Polygonaceae > Persicaria > Persicaria maculosa. The sequence goes on along the minus strand of OY998259.1, from coordinate 67,756,967 downwards.
GCACACTTTGTGGGGTTGTGTCACCCCTTTACTGCACAGAAGATTGCTTCCATTTTTATGGAGCATATCTATAAGCTTCATGGATTGCCAGAAAGTATTGTGTCTGACAGAGACAAGATCTTCCTCAGCTCCTTTTGGCAACACTTGTTCAAAAGTTTGGGCACTTCTCTCCACATGAGCACTGCCTATCACCCTCAATCAGATGGGAAAACCGAGAGAGTGAACAAGTGCCTTGAAACGTTTCTGAGATGTATGAGTTATGATCATCCTAGACAGTGGCATAACTGGCTTTTCTTAGCTGAGTATTGGTACAACACCAATTACCACTCGGCTCTCAAGATGTCTCCTTACCAGGCTTTATATGGTCATCCCCCTCCAGTCCTTGGCATCCAGATGTTTGTGGGAAGGAACATGGATGCAACAGCTTGGTTTCAGCAGAGACAACACATGCTTACTCGTGTGAAATTCCACCTACAACTAGCTCAGGCTAGAATGAAAATCTTTGCTGATAAGCACAGGTCAGATAGAGAATTCAAGGTGGGCGACATGGTCTACTTGAAACTCCAGCCTTACAGGCAAACATCTCTAGCTGTCAGGAAGAATCTCAAGCTGTGTGCTAAGTTCTATGGGCCCTTTAAGATCTTAGCCAGAGTGGGTGCTGTGGCATACCGCCTCGAGCTACCACCTACATCTTCCATTCATCCTGTCTTTCATGTCTCCCAGCTCAAAGCAAAGACAGATAGGCGCCAAGCACTTGCTCAAGCCTTGCCAATGACAGATGAGGAAGGAGATATTGTGCAAGCTCCAGAGGCTATTGTGGACAGCAGGGTCACTTATTTGAGCAATGGAGAACCTGTTACAGAATGGCTCATTAAGTGGACCAACCTGAGCATTGATGAAGCCACATGGGAGGCTGCAGGGCACATACTTCATCAATTTCCAGACTTCCAGCTTCAGCCTTGAGACAAGGCTTCCTTAAGGGGGAGAGCAATGTCATGTACCTACTCTAGCTACTCTAAGTGGAATTGTGAACATGTATTGAGTAGTATAAATAGAGATGGATGTATGTGTATGAGCATTCATTCAATACAGAAATACTTACCTCTCAATCTCTCTATCTCTTTCCCTCTCTTTCCCTCCTTTCCCCGTCTCTCCTCTAACTAACTCTCCCCTCTCTTCCGTTTCTGTTACATTTCCCTTCCCAGTACACCACCAACCTCTCAACCATCTATCCCTCCTTCCAAGATCCTTACACAATGACAATATGACATCACTTATTTTATCCACGTCATTTTATGCGTTCACCTTATTTAATGACTTTAATTAATTTTTAATATAAATATTCAATCTTATATGTTAATTAGTTACAAAACTTATCGTTTTATACTTCATATCTAAGAAATAATCGTTTCAATATAATATCTCTATTGATAGATATTTTACATTTATTTATTTTATCTTTAGTTCATTATAAATATAAATATATATATATAAATATAAATAAATAAATATATTTAATGATGAAATTTGCCTTCATTAATCTACGTATCGTCCAACTTAAACAGGAATGTGTGTAAGAGATATATTTCCTTTATTTTATTTACGCTTTATTACTACTCTTTTCGCCAATCTTATGCACAATTTTTTTTTAAATCAACAAATTAATATTTATACCAATTTTTGAAACTACATTTTTACTTTATCAAAAAATTTAACTAATAAATCACTAATCACATCACAGTATTGATAAAGTAAGAGCATTCCAACGGCTACTCTAAAAAATCTCTAAAATAGATAACAAAATAATAAAATCTCTACACAATTTAGCCCACAACTCCAACAGATTCTCTATTATACAAATTGCTACATTTATTATACACTATAATAGATTCATAAATTCATAATTTAATAAATAAAATTCCAATAACTTCATTAAATTAGGAAAATTTTTGTAGAATATCCATTTAGGATTTGTAATTAAGTTAATGTCCATTTTTATTTGCCAATTAAGTAAGTGTCCATAATTTTATCTTAATACCTGAACTACCCCTCTTTTAATTTAACCTACTTCTCACATCTCTGTCACCGGCCTATTTGGAGGCCGCTCTCCGTTTCTCCTTCCTCACGCTCCTCATCGGGCAAGGGGAAGGCGCTCTATCCCATGTGCGAATTCGTCATCCCCGGCGCTCAAAACACCACCGTACTTGTCGTCGGAGCCACCAGCCGAATCGGTCAGATCGTCGTTCGGAAGCTTATGCTCAGAGGCTACACAGTTAAGGTTGATTCCCCTATGGCCTCCATGGTCGATCAGCAACAGATCTGTGACAGGTCCGCTCTCTTTATCTCCCTCGGAATTTATGTTTATACGATTTTGTTGTTTGTTTACGGATGTGGATTAATCGATCTCCGAATCAGAGCTATGAATATGAATGTTTTTGGCTTCGTGATTTCTTTTTGTGATGATGTGCTTGCTTCAAATTTGAGATGGATTCGCTTGCTTTTTTTGCCATTTAAATTTGGTCTCATTGAATGACAAATTGGATAGGATTTGACATTGAAGCCGAAACGAAAGACTCCATTGATTATGAAGTTCGGATAGAATTCCGTTTTGAAATTGAGAAATAGACATGGAAAGACTCCATTGAGGCCGAAACGAAAGACTCCATTAAGGCCGAAACGAAAGACTCCATTGATTATGATAGTATTTTTGTGATTACATGGTTTGGTGACAATATATTACTTACAAGAGATTGATGACAATAGGGTGATGACATTGTTATTTTGTTGTTTTTTTTTAGATTGGTGACAATTGGTAGAGTTATATATTATGTTTTGATGACAAATGGAATTTATGTTGTTATTTTTAGATTAGTGACAATCGGTAGAGTTATATACTCCCTCCGTTTGAATATAATTGTCGTTCTAGTGTTTTATTTTGTGTTGCTAAATAAATGTCATTTGAGAACACATGACATGACTCCCTTTAATTTACAGAGTACTTTTCTTTTCCTGCAATTAAAAATTAATATATGTAGTACCAAATGTCTGTAATTTGGGAAAGCAATCATTGCTCTTTCCCTCATACGGAGAGTAATTCAAATGGGTTTTGCAGTCATCCGTATACATATGATATAAAAAAATAAAAAAAAATGTGGTCATTCATACACAGTATAGTGGTAGCTGCTTTCCTTAATTTATGTGCTATCTACTTAGAACGTCAATTATATTCAAACGGAGGGAGTATTATATTTTGGTGACAAATGGAATTTATGTTGTTATTTTCAGATTGGTGACAATTGGTAGAGTTATATATTCTGTTTTGGTGACAAATGAAATTTATGTTGTTATTTTTAGATTGGTAACAATTGGTAGAGTTATATATTCTGTTTTGGTGACAAATGGAATTTATGTTGTTATTTTTAGATTGGTGACAATTGGTAGAGTTATATATTCTGTTTTGGTGACAAAATGGAATTTATGTTGTTATTTTGTTGTTTTTTTAGATTGATGACAATTGGTAGAGTTATATATTCTGTTTTGGTGACAAATGGAATTTATGTTGTTATTTTGTTGTTTTTTTTAGATTGGTGACAATTGATAGAGTTATATATTCTGTTTTGGTGACAAATGGAATTTATATCTCATTTACCTATAATGTAATTTTCATTATCCTTCTGTTCAATTGTAGTGGAAGTTGTGGTATGTATACCATCAAATATATCGAGGGTCTTGCATTTTATGGTGATATTGAAGCTATTTCAGACAAGTATATGGATGCGTATAGAGAGAGAGGATGGCTATAGAGGGTCTTGCTATTTTGGATGTTAAGTATGAATGTCTCAATTGTTCCCCTTTGTTTTGATATTTTTGCAAGTTGATGTAGTCTGATAATTAAGTATTACAAAGTTAAACTGTACATCAAATTTCATCTACTTAGGATTATTATTGTAACAAAAATGTGTTAATATTAGATGACAAATGTGCTGTCATTATAGTATTGTACATCGAATTATCCGTTTGCTCAAGTTTAGCCCCTCTAGGGTCTATCCTCCCCTAGTTCTAGGGTTTCAGTTTCGTAACAAAAATTCGTTAATATTAGATGAAAAATCCTAAAGACTAAACCCTAAACCCTAAACTATATTGTACATCAAATTTTCGTCTGCTCAAGTTTAGCCCCTCTTGGGTCTATGACCCCCTTGTTCTAGGGTTTCAGTTTTGTAACAAAAATTTGTTAATATTAGATGACAAATTAAATGTGATAACATTAGTATTGTAAACATTTTAGTTTGATGAAAGTGCTTTGTAGTTGGTGACAATTGGTTAGTGACATTGTTTTGTCGTTGGTGACAATTAAATTCTAAAAATAGGCGGTTGACATTAGATTGATGACAAAGTTTTGTAATTGGTGACAATAGATTATTGACCAAAGCTTGATGAAAATAGGTTGGTTACACTGTTTTATTGTTGGTGTCAATAGATTATTGAAAAGAGGTTGGTGACAATGTTTTTTATAAGTTGGTGACAATACGGTTGATTAAACAATATGAAACAGCGTTCTGTAGTTGGTGACAATGTCTTGGTGATGTATAATGTTATGGCGACAATTTTTTTAAGGTTATAATATCATGGTGACAATATATTGTCATCAACCTCATCATTAATAGTTGTCACCAACAATTGTCATCAGAAAAATCATCTATTAGCAGAAAAACCCCATTTGTCACCGAGGAAAAGTGTTACTGGGAACTGTCACTAGAAGAAAATTAATTGTCACCCAAATTTTTTTGTCACCAACAATTATCATAAGAAAAAAAGAAAATCAATTATTACTAGAAAAGATTTTCCCCTAACTGTCACCGGAAAAAATCAATTGTCACCAAAATAATTGTCACAATTAACTGTCACCCGAAAAATATACTCAACTGTCACCAAAAAATTGTCACCAAATGCAGGCGTTGACCGGAATGGTCAATGTTGACTAGTCAATGTTAAAATTAAAAATGGTCAAAGGGGGAAGGAAGAATGGTTAGGGATGGGGAAGGAAGGGTATTTTTGGAAAAAATGGACATTTACTTAATTATGAAAAAAAGTGGACATTTACTTAATTTTGACATGAAAAATGGATATTCACCAAATTAAACCTTAAATTAATAGGCAACAACCAATGAACAAATAGGTAGGTATTGAAAGGGGGGAACACATTAAATTTTACAGATTATAAGAGCAACCCCAACAGGTTCTGCACAATGGATTTTTGGAGGATATCAAAGTTGATTTTGGTCCGACAGCTTCCCATTACATTCTCCAAAATAGAGAATTGGGAGGAAAAATGGAGATCATTCCCTAAATTTGGAGAAAACTCTATATATTTTAGGGTAAACTCCATAATGGAGAATATGTTGGAATTAAGTCCAAAAAAATCCAGAATATGTGCTTTATAATTCTCCATTTTGAAGAATTATTTAGAGAAGCTATTGGACATGTTGTAACCCTTTCTCTAAATTTAGAGATTTTTTCCCTCTCTCCATCCATTTCTCTATTTTAGAGATAAGTTTAGAGGAGCTGTTGGGGAGAAAAAATGGTTTTTTTCTCTAAAATCTTCCATCTATATAAACTCTTAATTTAGAAGAGTTTAGGATGATGTGTCAATCTTAGAGTCATTTTAGGAGTCATGACCAATCATTTTTTTTTCATTTTTCTTTGATTTTCTTTAATTCTTTTTTTTTCTTTTTTTCCCCTTTAATTTTACTAACTATCTATATCTATATAAACTCTTAATTTAGAAGAGTTTAGGATGATGGTTCAATCTTAGAGTCATTTTAGGAGTCATGACCAATCGTTTTTTTTCATTTTTCTTTGATTTTCTTTAGTTCTTTGTTTTTCTTTTTTTTTCCCTTTAATTTTACTAACTATCTATATAAATAAACTCTTAATTTAGAAGAGTTTAGGATGATGTGTCAATCTTAGAGTCATTTTAGGAGTCATGACCAATCATTTTTTTTTTCATTTTTCTTTGATTTTCTTTAATTTTTTTTTCTTTTTTTTTCCCTTTAATTTTACTAACTATCTATATCTATATCTATATAAACTCTTAATTTAGAAGAGTTTAGGATGATGGTTCAATCTTAGAGTCATTTTAGGAGTCATGACCAATCATTTTTTTTCATTTTTCTTTGATTTTCTTTAATTTTTTTTTTCCCTTTAATTTTACTAACTATTGGGCTTAATTCAAAACACTGAATTCAATCTAATATAACTATCGGGCTTAACTCAAATTTATTTACTAACTATCTATATAAACTCTTAATTTAGAAGAGTTTAGGATGATTTGCATGTCAATCTTAGAGTCATTTTAGGAGTCATGACCAATCATTTTTTTTTCATTTTTCTTTGATTTTCTTTAATTCTTTTTTTTTCTTTTTCCCTTTAATTTTACTAACTATCTATATAAACTCTTAATTTAGAAGAGTTTAGGATGATGTGCATATCAATCTTAGAGTCATTTTAGGAGTCATGACCAATCTTTTTTTTTTTCATTTTTCTTTGATTTTCTTTAATTCTTTTTTTTTCTTTTTCCATTTAATTTTACTAACTATCTATATAAACTCTTAATTTAGAAGAGTTTAGGATGATGGTTCAATCTTAGAGTCATTTTAGGAGTCATGACCAATCATTTTTTTTCATTTTTCTTTGATTTTCTTTAATTTTTTTTTCTTTTTTTCCCTTTAATTTTACTAACTATTCGGCTTAATTCAAAACATTGAATTCAATCTAATATAACTATCGGGCTTAACTCAAATTTATTTACTAACTATCTATATAAACTCTTAATTTAGAAGAGTTTAGGATGATGTGCATGTCAATCTTAGAGTCATTTTAGGAGTCATGACCAATCATTTTTTTTTTTCATTTTTCTTTGATTTTCTTTAATTCTTTTTCTTTTCTTTTTCCCTTTAATTTTACTAACTATCTATATAAACTCTTAATTTAGAAGAGTTTAGGATGATGTGCATATCAATCTTAGAGTCATTTTAGGAGTCATGACCAATCTTTTTTTTTTCATTTTTCTTTGATTTTCTTTAATTCTTTTTTTTTCTTTTTCCCTTTAATTTTACTAACTATTGGGCTTAATTCAAAACATTGAATTCAATCTAATATAACTATCGAGCTTAACTCAAATTTATTTACTAACTATTGAGCTTAATTCAAAACATTGAATATAATTATTGGTTATGACACATCACATTTAAAAAATGCTTTATCTTAAATATTTTATAATATTTTATATATTAGTTAAAAAAACGCGCCATGGCACAGAAATATCTAACTTTTCTTAACAAATGTGGTAATTTGCTGAGCAAGTTTCAAAGAATTAGTCCTCTTTTTTGACTTTCTGTTGGCAAAACTAAAATGTAAGAGCAACCCCAACAGCTTTTGTATAATAGAGAAAATGTGATATTTTAGAGAAAAAGAAGATGTTTTCACCCCAACAGCTTTTGCAAATGGTTTTGTAAAATAGAGAAACATTAGGATAGAGAAGAAAAATCTCTAAATTTAGAGGAAGAAGTAAAATTTGTAAAATTAAATGCTTTGCTCTTCCCCATGAAATTGTTAATAGATTTGTGGTTGAGATTGTAAGATTTTGAATTAAAGTAAATATTTTATGTCCTATTTCTATTTCCTTTTAATTCAAGTAAAATTTTATTAAATAATATGCTATAAATATAGCATATAATTAATGTAAAAACTTGTAAAATAGAAAAGCTGTTGGGGTTGGGGTATAAAAAATTTAGAGATTTTGAAATTTTTTCCTACAAAATAGAGATTTTATAGAGAAGCTGTTGGGCTTGCTCTAAGTTCATTTCATTTAGAGAAAATTTGTGCCGCAGGCACAAATTTTCAACCTAATTACAGCTCCGTCCAACCTTTTGTAAATTTTATAAAAGTGTCCACTCTAATACTTTCCGCTGGCTATTTGACGTTTTTACCCCTCCATCGTCTTTTACCGTTCTTCGTCCTCAACCCAGCGGAAACTGCCCGGCGATCGTCCCTGTGTTATTCCTGTCAGATTTCGACTGAATCTCCTTCAAAAGAGTGTTTATTGCGGTCGATTATTGCACTTTCTTATTGTAAATGGCGGAAATCTCTGGTACTTCAGGTGGTGAGTCTGCTTGAACGTTTCCCTGTTGGTTAGGGTTTGTTTTTCTGCGGTATATGTAGCTTTTTGTTCGACTTTTGACGGATTTTTGTGTGGTCTAGTGTTGGTTGGTGTCGTGATAGCAAATGCTGGAGTGTTGTTCTTGTTTTTAGTATAAAATATGCGATTTCTACTGAACAATTCTACATGCTCCTATCGTTTTTCCTCTTCTGATATCAATGTTTTCGTGTTTGTCAGGTTCACTTACTGATTTAGTGAGATACAGAAGGCAATTTGATGTGAGTTTTTATATTGATATTGATCTTTTTATCCTGTCTGTTTATATAGTGCTGTTTACTTATGTTGATATGCATTTATTTTTGACATTTTTGCTTGTTTTTAAACAGAACATTTCTTATTGTATTCCTGAGGATGAGTGGTTCCATTCTAGATCAAACAGATATTCTTATCCTGATGTTTGTGAACTCATCAAAAGTCATCTGTCGGATAAACACTATGAGATATTGTGCAATAGTTGTGTTGGGTGGGTGCTGACACAGGGAACCAATATGGTTTCTAACTTTCAGCTCATGCATCAGATTATGCTGCGTCGAGTTTCAACCAAAAAGAAGATGGAGTTGTGGTTTAAGGTTAATGGATTTTTGGCTCGGTTTTCTCTTGCTGAATTCCATGTTATTACTGGTCTTCCTTGTGAAGCTAATGATTGCAAACCACCCAAACATGTGTCTTGCCTTGATTTTTTTGGGGAGAAGAAATGCTCTTATAAGGAGTTAGTACAGTGTTTTAAATCTGAGAGTAAATCCTCAGAGAAGAAGTTGATTATGGCTAAGCTGCTTATTATTGAAAAGGTCCTATTATTCAGGAGATCAGAGTTTGTCAGTGAAGAAAACTTATCCCTTGCTTGTGCTGAGAATGAGTTTGAAATTTACCCCTGGGGGAGAGCTTCATACACGAAGTTGGTTACGACATTAAAGAATATAGATCTGGCTTATTGTCAACATGGCAGACGTTGTTATGATATACATGGGTATAATCTTGCTTTCCAGGTAGTCTTTAATGTTGCATATTTATTGCTTGTTATCCATTTTGAAGTTTGTCATCATATTTATTGCTTGTTATCATATCTTACTCTTCTGGCTGAATATTTCAAATACTTTATGTTTTTTTGCAACAGTCATGGATTATAGAAGCCTTCACATCAATAGCTGCAAAATTTGACTGTAATTTGAAAATGATTGTTGGAGATCCATACTCTTTGCACTGGGAATGTAAGACTAAACACGTATATGATAGTGCTTCTGCACTTTTTCATGATGGGCTGGTAAATTTATGAGATATGTTTTGTAGTTGTTAGTGAATTTATTTAATATCTGTTTTAGGCTCCATTGTCCACTACTTTTGGTAAAGTTGCAAAAATATCAGAGACGTCAGCAGAAACTTGCAAAAACAACAGACTTGTCACCAGAATTACATTGTTTGCAAGATTTTTAATTTTTTGTATCAGGAATGATTTTTGTTTGACCCTGATCTTGTTTGTTTTTTGTTTTTTTTATATACATATTAACAAGTATGAATCAAATTACTACATAAGTGTCAATATATTTTGATTTAGATCACATGTCAGCAGAGTAATAGATTGTCATTTAAATATAATTGCATACGGAAGGTTTGGATGTGCATAGTCATTTAAATATTATTGCATACCATATAATTCCACTTTATCCTTAAAAGCTAGTAGGTGCATACCTTTTATTTGGCTTAGTCATTTTATGTCAGCAGTCCCAAAGTTTTGCATAAATATTAAAGGTTTTTTGTTGTAAATATCCGTTCTTTTAATCATATATTTCCTCTATTTTTGTGTAGGCACCATTTTTTCCTATTTATGGTGAATTTGCAAGAACACCAGGGATGGTTTATAGTGAAGAAGTTGCTGATGAAAGAGTTGATGACATTGCTCAACCTGTCTTCCCCAAGCTGGATGGTGATTTGTATGAAAGTTATCGATTGCGTACAACTGCGTATAATGACAGGTTCATACGCAATGATGCCTTAGCTGTTGTCGTTGGGAATGACGCCGTCAATTTGGTCAACAAACAGGATGTTGTAAATGATTCTGCTTTAGATGTTGTTGTTGGGAATGATGGAGTCACTTCGGAGGTAAAACTTGATGTTGTTCATAAAGGAACGAAGATGACATCCTTGAGAAGGGGTCGGTCTGCAGGTACCTTTCATTCCTCCCCTCTTTTGGCTTTAGAGGATAAGAAATCAAATAAGAGGAAAGCCACTAATATGCGGAAGAAGAAAGATTCAGGTAAGAAGGTTCGGTTTCTAGATGCTGAGACAGATGTGCTAGTCAAAGAGTCTGTTATACCTGTTGTTGCTGGTGACAAGGTTGACCCAGTGATTGAGTGTCAGAAGCTTGTACATGCGAAGATTGTGTATCACCGTGTGAAGAAGAGGAAGACAGTTGATAAAGAGCCTAGGAAAGTATTCTATTCAGAATGTGCTGAGAAGTCTGTATCTTTGCAAGTTGCTTCAACTGCAGATATGTTGGCCCCTGATGGACTATCTAACGAAAAGGGTGATGTGTTTTGTTCTGATCGTGATACTGGTGGGGTACATGACGATGCTGTTGACTCTGAAACTGGGGGTGCTCTTGATGATGACTTTGGGGGAACCCATTCTGTTGACTCTTCTTGGTCAACTGTGTCTCCTATTGGGTCTCCTCATGCCCATGTTAATTCATCTGGTCCAGAGATTCAAGACATACCTTTGGGAGTTGATTGCGACGCAAAAAAACCTGCTGTTTGTGTTGATGATCTGATTGATGCTTCAATCCCTGAAGCTGAGACCTATTGCTATGCACCCGGAAATGGGTGTGGTGTGGGGCTGTCATCTCCCAAAAAAGGTGAAATACGGGATGAAATGGGTGATCTTCCTTTTAGATTTGATGCTAATGCTCCCGCCCCTGTTATTGATAGTTCATCTCAGGTGGTGCAAGAAATTTTTAGGCATCTAAACGAGTTGGCTGTTAGTGTAGGAGAAATTAAGACCTGTATGGGGAAGTTAGATGGGATTATTAACATGTTTTCTGTTTTTGGGGAGAAGTTCACTTCCCTTGAGAATAAGGTTGCAACACACGCATGTACAGTTGATGTCTCCCAACCAGTTCATTCCATACCAAAAAATGATGCGGGTACTACAGTTAATGACGACGTTTTCTCTGATATACTTGCTGATTTGCCTGTTGCTCACGGAATTTTTTCCGATTTCAATAGAGGAGATGAAGTAGGTATTCCAAATGTTGATCTAAATTTACCCTCTAATGAAATGTCATCTGAGTTTGGTGTAATACCTGAAGCTGACATTGAAGGCAAGCGTCGCATTGACGTTGATGATTTGAATGATGTTCACCCCGAAGTTGATGGGGGAAATTCTGATGTGAAAGAACTGAAAGTAGTTATTGGGGATGCAGGTTTGATGGATGTTGATGTCATTCCAACAGAAAGTGGCTTTGGCGGGTCGCATTGTACTAACAGTGATCCACAGTGGTTACAAATTGCATGTCCTGCCACTGAATATGATGGTGTACGTTCTGATATGGAGGATTCGATTAACCCTTGTGTTGGAGGTGATAAAGATGGTGATGTTATTACATTAATCGGATCAGAAGGTTGTGCTATGAATCCTTGCTTGGATGAATCTGATGCTCTATGTCCTCCAACTACTATTGTTGATGTTAAGTTGGTACCCTTTTCAATCACTTTTGCTGGCGATGTAGATAAAAACAATGGTGACATCTCTCTACCGGGTGTGGGTGTTGGAGATGCAAATAGTGTTCCTGCTGCTGACATCCATACTAATGCTGACATTTCATTGGGGGATGTGGTAGGTTGTCAAGTTTATTCCACTGAGCAGGAATCTTATGCCGTTCGGACTTGCTTTGATTTGAAAGGGAGCGGTGAAGCTGGGGATTTGAATGAAGCTCAGAAAGAAGATGTTGATGTAAAGAATGTGAAGGGAGTTATTGAGGATGCAGGTGGAATGGATGTTGATCGGAGGCAACTGACAGGTGGCTTTATTGATGCCCGTAGTCCTCAAGGGAATCCACAGAATGATGCTCAGAATGAAGATTCTGATGTCAAGGAAGTGATGGGAGTTAGTGAAGATACTGGGGGCATGAATGTTGATGTGAACCCAATTGAAGGTGGATTTATTGATGCACATCGCCCTCAAGGGGATGCACAGAATGAAGCTCAGCATGAAGAGTCTGATGTCAAGGAAGCAAAGGGAGGTAGTGAGGATGCCTGCGGCAGTACTGTCGATGTGAAGCCAATTGAAAGTGGAATTATTGATGCACATCGCCCTCAAGGGAATGCACAGTGCTTAACAATTGTGTGCATTGACACCCAGATGTCATCAGATTTTAATGTGTTATCTGAGGCTGACATCCATAGCAAGTGCAGTGATGAAGTTGTTGAGTTGAATGCTACTGAGACTGAGTTTGATGTCAAAATTCCAGATCTGAAGGAACGAACTGAATATATTGAGACTGAACATGAAGTGGGAGGCTCTGATATGCAGGATTCAATTAATGGTTGTACGGGAGGTGATGAAAAGGATGACGATATCACACTAATGGGATTTGAAGGTGTTAATACAAAGTTGCAACCAGATGATTATGATGTTTTGCGTCCTCCTTGTAATGTTGTTGCAAATGCTTGTGATATGTCATCCTCTCCATCTATTGTCATCAGTGAGGTTCTTTTGTCATTAAAAGATGCTGTTGAGGGTGGTCTCTGTGATGTGAAGGATACGGTCGTTGGCGAGGTAGATGGGGTTGGTAAGCCTTCTGACATCTCTTCCACGGAAGCTGGCGATGCTTCTGTAAAGGGTCCTGCTTCTTCTAGTCTGTGTGTAACAGATGGTCTTGTTATAGTTCCAGACAATTATGTTCCATCACACTCTGTTGATTGGGATTCATATGCAAAGGATCCTATTATATTAAGTGACATTGAAAAATTAAAGCAAGCCAACACCATCCCTATGGGCAGTAGCTTTTTGTTCGGCCCCCGTGTACAAGAAAACGAAAAGAAATTGGCACAGTACAATGCCAAGAAGTCACTGATCAGCCGCGAGGATCATCAGTTTATGTATTCCATTATAAAGAGCAAACGGTATTTTTTTTTTTTGCTATATTATTCAATTACCTCTATATTAATATGCTTTTAGTATTTATTACTCTCTCTATGATTGTTGTAAAGTTATTCGTATTGTATATTCCTTCTCAGGGATTTTTCTGTTTGTACTCCTTCTGGACGGTTTGGGAAATCATTTTTCCACAATATTATAAGCAGGGGCAAGTGGTTGGATTCAGAGGTAAGAACTGCTGACATCAACCAAATATGGGGATGCTTTCCCTTTTAATATACTTGACAGTGGTTTGTTTTTACAGAATCTTGAAGCGGTGTTCTATTATATAAGGAAGCGAATTTCTGAAGAAGCGGACAAGTATAAAGATTGTGTTGTGGTGGATTGGCTTTTTGCCGTTAAGTATTGGCCTTCATATGCTGAAGATTTTGTGGAAGATGATAATGTTGACAAATCTATTGAGGCTTATTTCACCGGCGATTGTCCTGACAAGTATCCTAAAGCTTGGGCGTCAGCAAAAAAGATTTATACACCTTTCAATATCCACAACTTGCATTGGGTAGCCTTGGAGATACTAATTGATGAAAAGGTTATAAATGTGTATGATTGCAATGTTACTGGAATTCCTGCTGGGTTACTTGACCACTATCTACAACCTATTATTAATTGATGAAAAGGTTATAAATGTGTATGATTGCAATGGTGCCTGAGTTACTTCACGATCGTTCTTCGTACGTGTTCTTCCTGTCTTGAAATACTTTTATTTATTTTTATCATATATTACACTTTTTGACCTGGTTATTTTCCCCTTATTGTGTTTGAATTGCAGGTCTGCTTGTGGGGTGTTTGTAGTAAAAGCAATTGAAGCGCTTATTTTTGGAGGAGATGTGAAGGCAATCACAAATGAACATCTCTTTCGCTATCGAGAACTTATGTGCGTAGATTTGATAAAGGAGCGATGGAGCTTTATAATGTAAATATGTATTGTCATTAGACATATATTAGGTGTGTTGTCAACTTTGTATTTTCATGCAAGATTCTGTATTTTGGGGAGTTTATTTTAAAACAGCAGTCACTTGTCAGCAGAGCAACAATTTGTTATAATTTTTCAATTCATTCGAAGAGGTTAAGCAACCTTTTTGTTGTCCATAATTATTTCAATCTAATAGAGACATCACATTGCAATTAACCATTGGAGATTGGTATCTTAATATATTAGATTTAGCTAACTGTATCTATGTCATCAGTGTCAACTTATGCATATTTTAATATTATATCTGCATATTATCAAATGTTGTTGCATATCAGTAAAGTATTGTTGCATATCTAGTACAATGTCAGCAGAACAACCTGTTGATATACTATTTTAGTTTGTTGCTATAGACAAAGCAAGGCCTTGACATCCATATTCATTAAAAGTTAGGACCACACCATCTCAGTGCATTTTAGCATCAAAACTCACTTATCTAATACCTTATATGTGATGTAGTTGTTATACATATCACATGTCAGCAGTGTATTAGATTTTTATATTTTTTCAATCCATTTAAAGGTGGGGAAAGCAAACTTTTGATGTGTATCATCATTAGAATCTTTTAGACCATAACCCATGCATTTAAGCATTAAAAATCAGTAACTTACTATGCTAGATGTAGCAAAGTCTGTATATGTCATCAGCATCAACTTATGCATATTTTTATCTTACTTTTGCATTTCAGACATATGGGGTTGCATATTTTAATCTTACCTTTAATCGGGTTGCCGGGTCGAACCCTCACATTACCCGGGAGATCCCCGTGTTTTTTGGGTTCCGGTCGGAAAAAATTTCCGGGTCCCAAATTTCGCTTCAAATCCCAAAAACTTTTGTTCGTTTGGGTCGGGTTTTCGGGTCGGGTTATGTTTTGACAGATCTAATAGTAGGTCATTGGGTATAATTCTTAGTAATGTTATTGGGCTTCATCATAATTTGTAAAACGAAGGCCCGGCCCGGCCCACATCTAAAACGAAGGCCTGCCCCCGCCGGCGTTTCATCTCCCTCCATTTTCCCCTTTATTACGGTTGTCAGAGATTGTTCTTCATCCACACTCCACAGGCATTTGCTGCTCCGGCCGAGTAACCTTCATCCATAGGCGTTTGAGTTAGTCTTCTTCTTCCAAAAGGGGTTAGATTGTAGTTGTTGTTTCTGTTCTGGTTTCGTATTTTATTTTTTTGAGTTAAAGTGATCCGATTATAAAGTTATTGTCTTTTGATTGTTTGTTTTGTAGGGTTTTATTCGTCAATGGCAGCGCACGCTCACGCGGTTATGGACCATGGGTTTCACCCCAGTGTTGGCCATTTTTCTGTAATGATCTTTCCCTTGCCGTCTCTAGATTATGGATTCAGTGAAGTTCGGTTGTCCATACACTCCGATTACCATCCGGAGACCCTTGAGGAACATTACCTCTGGAATGGGATGCCATGGACTCTAGAGGAATGCGATATAAGGTTGGATCATGCGGGAATCCCACCGGTGGTTCGACATCAGTTAGGAAATCAGATGCTAAGTGATTTCACGAGGTCATGGTTTCAGGCAGACGCTGATTTGGTGGAGTATGGGCTGTGCCCTAACATCGACTTTAATCTGTACTACACGGAAGTGGCTGAATCGGATTCCAGCTTGGACTCTGACTCCGACATGGAGATTGCTATGGAGGCCCCTGTGGAGTTTGAGTATGAGTATGAACATCATCCAGCCCCAGCAGACGTTGTCGCAGCCCTTCGAGAGGTTTATGATCTAGAGCGGGATGAGGATGATTGTAGCATCTGTCGCCAGGTGATGTCGCAGTCAATTCCTGTGATAGTCCTGCCATGCACACATTCCTTTCACCCAGATTGTATTAGAGAATGGTTGACTGTTCAAAGCTTTTGCCCCTTATGTCGATTTGCAATGTAACTGTAGTTGTAATGAATAGTCGACGTAATTAGAAGTTAGCTTTTAACTTGTGTGTTGCTCTAGTATCGGCATTGTAGCCCTTTTTGTATAAGATCGGCATGGTAGCAAAAGACTATGTATTTTAACACTTTTGTGGTAGTTGTGTAAGGGAAGATGTTGTATCTGTTGTTAGGACTTGGGGTAAACATATTTATGAAATGAATGGAATTCTCTGTTGTTCGTATTTGTCTAAGATTTGCAATCTATTCTTTGCCCTATTTCTCTAGTTTCTCATTGGTTTGCATAACAGGGTAGATGTTTCCATATCAGTCATATGATGTTGCATATCAGTAAAATATACTTGTATATCATAAACTTACACTTGTCCAAAATCAATATCAGTTAGTTGCCCATCACTCTCTGCATATTTTGGATGTGCATACCCACATCATCAGCACCAACTTACGCACATAATAATCTTATTTTTGCATATCAGTTATGTGGGGGTTGCATATCAGTAAAATGTAGTTGCATATCATAATTTTACACTTGTACAAAATTAATTTAACTTAGTTGCACATCACTCTAGGCATATTTTGGATGTGCATACTCATATCAAGCTAGTAAAAAAAAATTTCAGTTCATTTTAGCATCAAATTTCACCAAACCAATACCTTAGATTTAACGTATTTTCTATATGTCAACATCATCTATTATCTGCACAACTGACATATGTTCTAGATTGACCCGTTTTAATTTCTTTTAATATTGGTTTTAAATAGCAGTAAATTTGTTAAATTGGATCTAAATTATTGCCCTTTGGCAGTAATTATTATTTTTAAATTAAGATGTCAGCAGAGTAACAGATACTTATACTAATTTAATTCATTATTAGAGAAAAAGCCAGGCTTTGATGTCCATAAACATGAAAAATTATAAGCACACCATCTTAGTGCATCTTAGCATTAAAACTCACAAATGTAATACCTTAGGTGTAGTGTAGTCTATATATGTCAGCAGCATCAGAGTTTTTGCATAAGTGCTACAAGTGTTAGTAGCATACCTACTTTTTCTTTCTTCTGTTGATCACTTTTCAAATCCTTTAAATTTTGGTTTTAAAGAGATGTCACTTTATATAGATTGGGTCTAAAATTGTACTGTTGGCAGTAATTATTATTTTTAAGGTAAGATGTCAGCAGAGTAACAGATTTTTATAAATTTTCAACTCATTCTTGGAGAGAAAGCAAAGTTTTCATGATTATAATCATTAAAAGGTATCAGCACAACACCTCAGTGCATTCTAGTATGAAAATCCACAAATCTAATATATTAGATGGTGTGCAATCTTTATATGTCAGCAGCATTAATGTTTTTATTTATTTATGCAGAGTTTACATAGCATATCTGTGGTTTACTTCTGATTTATCTCTTTTAATCCCTCTTGAAGAATGGTTTTCAAGAGAAATAACTTTATTATATTGAATTTACATTCCTGCTTTTCGCACAAGTTTTTATTTAGTTATCCCTTTTAAACTAATTTTTATTTTTAAATTATGATGTCAGCAGAGTAACAGATCCTTATACTTATTTAATTCATTATTAGAGACAAAGCCAGGGTTTGATGTCCATAAACATGAAAAATTATAAGCACACCATCTTAGTGCATCTTAGCATTAAAACTCACAAATGTAATACCTTAGGTGTAGTGTAGTCTATATATGTCAGCAGCATCAGAGTTTTTGCATAAGTGCTACAGGTTTTAGTAGCATACCTACTTTTTCTTTCTTCTGTTGATCACTTTCAAATTCTCGTTAATTTTTGTTTTTCAGAGCTGTAACTTTATATAGATTGGGTCTAAAATCGCATCCTTTGCAGCAATTATTATTTTTAAGGTAATATGTCAGCAGAGTAACAGATTTTTATAAATTTTCACTTCGTTCTTAAAGAGAAAGCAAGGATTTCATTATCATAATCATTAAAAGCTATCAGGACAACATCTCAGTGCATTCTAGTATGAAAATCCACAAATCTAATATATTAGATGGTGTGCAATCTTTATATGTCAGCAGCATTAAAGTTTTTATTTAGGTATGCAGAGTTTCGTAGCATATCTGTGGTTTATTTGTGATTTATCTCTTTTAATCCCTTTTGAAGATTGGTCTCCAAGAGAAATAAGTTTATTATATTGAATCTACATTCCTGCTCTTTGGCACAAATTCTATATTTTTTACGTCAAACGTTAGCAGTGTGACAGATTGTTATATTACTTCAATTCATCACAAAAGACACACACCATCTCAGTGCATTTTAGCAATAGAATTCACATATCTAACACCCTAGATGGGGTTGATTTCCTATATATATCACATGTCAGCAGAGTAGAAGATTGTTATATTAATTCAATCCATTTAAAAGGGTGGAAAGCAAACTTCTGATGTGTATCATCATTACAATCTTTTAGGATATTACCTTGCATTTAAGCATCAAAAATCAGTAACTTATTATGATAGATTTAGCTAAGTCTCTATATGTCATCAGCATCAACTTATGCACGTAATAATCTTAATATTGCATATCAGTCATGTGGGATTGCATATCAGTAAAATGTAGTTGCATACCATAATTTTTCACTTGGATAAAATAAATTCCACTTAGTTGCACATCACCCTAGGTATATTTTGGATGTGCATAATCATATCAAGCTAGTAAGAACTTTATTAAATTGGATCTAAATTCTTGGCTTTTGGCAGTAATTATTATTTTTAACTTAAAATGTCAGCAGATTAACAGATCCTTATAGTAATTTAATTCATTATTAGAGACAACCGAAGGCTTTGATGTCCATAAACATGACACCTTTAGAAGCACACCATCTCAGTGCATTTTAGCATTAAAATTTACAAATATAATACCTTAGATAATATGCAGTGTATATAATACCTTAGATAATACTTTAGATGCAGTCCAGTGTATATATGTCAGCAGCATCAATTGTTGTCTTTGTATTTTTTTTTTTTAAGAAAAAATTAGGGAAAACCAAAATACAGTAAAAATAGAAGATTATTAGGGGTGGGGGGGGATGTATCTGGTGCTCTGTAAATATAAAGTATTTGGGAAACCGCCCTCCTTATTAGATGTAATAATTACAGTTAACTCTTTTCCTAAGAAATACAGTAAATCTGATCTAATTTGTACAGTTATTGGGGAATCGAAAGGTTACAATACATTGGGAAACCTCCCTCTAAAACGGGTGACATACTGTTGATGGTGGAAGTTGGATAACCGCTTCTTTCTTCCTATATAAAGAGACCCTCACCCCTCTGTTTCTATCCATCACAAAATCTCTTGGCCATTTTTCCTCTCTCTCACCATCTACTACTGAAACCCCATTCATTTCATTTCAATTCCAAAAATGGATTATCTTTTCTACCCTCTATCCCTAATGGAGGACTACTATAAGACATGCGACGAACTGGACAAAACCAGATACCCAGGGTATCATATGTCCCTTCTTGAAGATGCTGCGGAGACCAACACTGCCGCCAAGAGGAAGGATCTGCTCAATGCGATTGAGCAATTTCAATTTTTCTACTACAGCCTGTACCAGGAGAAAGAT
The DNA here is from genome assembly GCA_963922045.1 of Persicaria maculosa. Taxonomy (NCBI): domain Eukaryota; kingdom Viridiplantae; phylum Streptophyta; class Magnoliopsida; order Caryophyllales; family Polygonaceae; genus Persicaria; species Persicaria maculosa. The sequence continues at coordinate 67,737,131 of OY998259.1, read as the reverse complement.
CACATCTCCTCTCTGATCAGGCGGGCCCTTGCAGATGACGATCAGGCAACTGCTGAGGCTGTAAGTCTATTCTGTTTTACATAATATTAGTTAATAAGTAGTTAAATATTTAACTTTTGCATTTAAAAATGATTGTAGAATCAAGCAAAATTACCAGACCTTGAGGAGCAGATGCAGACGTTCAGGGTGAACGTGTTTGCGACAATTGAGCAGATATATGAACAGGAAAAGAAGAGGCACGAGAAGATCGCAGCCTTCCTTGGGAATTAGATGATTAGATTTCTGTTCATGTTATGTTAGTATTATGAAACAATATTTCTTTTATTCTTATGTTTTAATGTAAGTTCTGTTGGTTTTCAAACAATATAACTATCATTGCTTCTATTACTCTAATGTTTTATACTTTACCTCTTTTGTTTTATGTTTCTGTTATTTTACATTTCTGTTTTTTTACTTTTGTATGGATTATCAGTAAGTTTTACTTTTAGTATATTTTATCATTTCTAACATCTAAAATGTCTTTATGCCAAACCAGAAATTATTCACCATATTTAAGTTAATAATGCATCATTTTAAACAAATGGTAATGATTATGGTAGATTCGAGAGTTTAAATACAGTATTATTTGGGTTTGCATATCAATACATAATATGTGCATATTTAATAGATTATGTACTGACACCTCTCTCTCACACATCTTAGACTGGCAATCATGATAATATACAAGATCCATTTGCAAATTGACACAAACCCTCAGAAATAAATGTGATGGTAAATGAAAAACCAAAGGAAATACATTAAAAAAAGACTATCATTAAAAGGGGGGTGGGGGGGCGGGGGGTGGGTGCTCTGAAAATACTAATTACTACTCCTACTACTGTATTACTTAATAGAAGTAATTATTACAGTACATTTAGTCTTTATTACTACAGTAGAGATAAATTACATTGGGGAACCGCGCCTTTAAGACTAGTGACAACTTGTTGATGGGGGGAAGTTGTATAACCGGCTCTGCAGCCTCTGCCTATATTAAGAGTCCCTCACCCATCTGTTTTCATCCATCATCAAATCCCCTGATCCTTTTTATTTCTCTCTCACCATCTTTGAAACCTCATCCCTTCCATATCAACTCCAAAAAATGGATTACTTTTTCTATCCGACCACAATGATAGAGGAGTACTATAAGATGTGTGATGATCTGGATAGAGAAAGATACCCAGGGTATCTGATGCCACAGCTTGAAGAGGCGGCCCAGACTAATACTGCAACCAAGAGACAGGAGCTGTTGGAAACGATCGTTGTTTTCCAGGGTTTCTACTTTGAACTCTACAAGGAGAAAGGTCACATCTCTTATCTGATCAGGAGGGCCCTTGAAGAAGACGACCAGAACACTGCTGAGAAGGTAAGTCTATTCTGTTTTACATAATATTATTTAATAAGTAGTTAAGTATTTAACTTTTTCATTAAAAAATGGTTGTAGAATCAAGAAAGACTGGAGGAGGTGGAGGAACAGATGAAGGAGTTCAGGATTAACATATTTGGGACGATCGACGAGGTTTATGCAGAAAAAAAGAAGAGGAAGGAGAAAATCGCAGCCTTCCTTGCCAACTAGATGATTATCTTTCTGTTTGTGTTATTTTGCTGCTAGAAAACAATATTTTGTGCTATGTTTTGGGCTTTAGATGTATGTACTTTTGCTGCATATCAAACATTATTGTTGCTGGTGACTGTATTAACTAATGTTTTATATTTTAACTATTCTAATTTATGTTTCTGCTATTTTATAACTCCATCTGATCATCTTAAAAAGGTGTTTTAAAGAAAGTTATTCAAATTTCATTGCATATATAATCGTTTTCTTAATTTTCCTTTAAATCTCATGTTAAATACCCTGTCAGACTTCTCAAAATGCCTTTCAAACTTGCCAAGGAAGCTTTCTTATTTATCCTTTTAATATCTTATTAAATATCTTGCATTTAAAAAAAATGCAATGATTATGGTAGATTCGAAAATCTTACTACTTTTCTTCAATACCTATGCAATGTAGTGTTGGTTTTTTCAAGAAGGATGGGACATCTACTTTTATCACACTCAATCAGATTTCTTGCATAAGTAGTATCTGAATTTGCACATTAATACATAATATATGCATATTTAATATAAAAAATTCAATTTCAAATTGACTCATTATAATTGAAATTACAATTTTTAATTAGAAAAGCACCAATTAAAAGGGCATTACAGACTGTGGGACAAGAAATGGCAGGTGGAGGGGTGAAGGTTTAAAAGTGAATCATTATAAGATATAAAAAACATACCCTTCCCAAACTTTTTGCATATCCTCTCATTCCAATTTTTGAATCAGTTTCTATCCTTCCCAAACAAACATCTCCTCTCCTTATTGATATCAAGCTGGATTGTGTTATGTGTTTTGTTGTTGGGAACTTACAGAACACAACTGGACGCTTGCATATCTGGCGATTATTACTGCATACGATGTTTATATATGTGTACTTGTTGAAAAACAAAAACAGGAATTTTTTAACTGTTATATTAATGAAATAAATATAAGTTATTACTATCAGTACTTTTGCATAACATAGTTGTCGGATTAAATACCACTGCAATTTGGTTGCATATATGCATAATATATTTGCACATCGAAATTCTAACGATGAGGTTAAAAAACAACAAATGAAGGAACCTAATGTCGGTAAGTCAGTCAAGATACCACATAAGTTCACAATACTCAACATCGGTAAGTATTAGTAGTTATTACATAAGTCGAACCTAAAGAGACAAAATGTCTTAAAAGTTATCAACAACTAGGGTTTTAAGAGGATGATGAAGACACAGCCCAGCGTTGTCTTTCCATTCTAACCCAAATTTAACCTTTCTGGTTTGATACCCTTCATTGTCAATTTTGCATGTGCTCTTGCTGCATTGACTACTTCTCTCCTTTTTTCGTTCACATCTGAGCAAATGATTTCAGCCAAATACTTCAACCGCAGCTTTGAAATGTTTTTCTCACTATTTGGCTCGAACCCGCACTTGTACCCTTTTACACTCCCCATAAAAGTTTCCATTTGGCGCATAGTGCATATTCCTGAATGCACAACCTTGTCCTCCCCAGCCCATGGAAGTTTCAGCATATCTGTCTTGGCATGTATGATTACATTTGCCTTTGCCCTTAACCCTTTTCTGAAGAAATACTCATTCACTAGGTATGCCTGCAGAAGCCAAGGAAAGGGAAATTAAACATAATACCAAATTAACAATCTATAAACTTTTAAAAGAAAAAGTAACTTTGAATTTCAAGATTGGAAATAATATGACTAACCAAATTGGCAATCAAATTTAAAACCATAGTCGGCATGGTGCACTTGCAATTTGGTTCATCACAGCAGGGACTCACATCCAAGACCTGTGTGATCTTGGTCTTCAAGTTGAAAACCACCATGTACATGTAGTCGTTAGCGTAAATGCCAAATACAATCTATACACCAAATTCAAAACTATATCAGCAACTTAAATGTCATCAATATAAATTTCAGAGTGACAGGCCAACTATATTGTATATGAATTTACAAAGAAAACAATAATGGTTGTAGATAAAAGTTCTAGGCTTTAAAAAACAACTAGTAATTAACAAATAACTTCCATATGTTTAAATATATAAAAAGATGGCTATTAGAAGTGATTTTTTATTACCCGCGTTGACATCTGTATTAGTGTTGACATCTGAGTTGGTGTTTGTTATCAGTTATATAGTTACAAGATTACATTAACATATTGTATCAAAAAACAATATTTATTATTAATCTATGTATACTCATATCGTATGAATACATACATGTACTATTATTCAACCCACTACATGTCATCAGTAAGCATGTCAGCAGTCCACTTTTTTACAAGTAATTCTACAACTGTTTCAAAATAATTATGATATGCAGAAACAATCATTAATATAGATATTTAAAAACAACTAGAAATCAAGAAATAACTGCCACAGGTCAAAATATTTCATAAGATGTCTATCAGAAGCGATTTTTTATTATCGTTGTTGACATTTGTATTAGTGTTGACATCTGAAGTGAGTTTTTGTTATCACGTATATACTTAAAAAATTACATTAACATATCATATGAAAAAAAATACTTATTATTAATGTATGCATATTCATATCATATGAACACATATATGTATTATTCAACTCACTACATGTCATCAGTAAACATGTCAGTAGTACATTTTCTTAGAGGAAGTCAACACCTGTGTTTAATTACAGCTGAAATAAAAAAATAAACAGGGATATAGGTATGGTATTGCGTTTAAAGTTCATATAAAAAAACAAGAGTTTACTTTAATAGACATTGTCTTTCATATTATTTCAACAAAGGTCAGTACAAAATTGTGTTATTAACATATGTCAGCAACTAGCATGTCAGCAGTACAAAATTGTGTTATTAACATAAATGAGAAACTAAATTAAAAACAAAAGAAAAGAAAAGAGAATTACTATGTAATTACCGTGTCCAGTGTTTTCAATTTAATGTGAGGAGCAAAGGACAATGCTTTGTCAACTTGAAGACAAAACTTTTCAACCTGATGCGCACTTTGAGACATCGATACATCATCTGTTTGATATTTCTGGATTGAAAAAAATATTAGAAGAATTGCAGTAAAAATTTTTGTTTTAACTTGGATAAATTTATTAAAAATACACATGAAATGGAACATAAGATAAAAGTTGCAATCTTACAGATGAGGCAATACACAAGAAAAGCCTTGAAGGAGACAAATCACTCCTGTACTGTTCTTTGTGATTTAGTATTGATGCCCAAGCATCAAGAATAATGGGAGATACTATACAATCCTCCTCCAGACTTCTCAAATCAGCCCTAACTAAGCTTAGAGTATTTCCTCTAAATAAGGACTCACTGCAATTAGATGCATGAAGAACAGAAAACAAATGTCAATAAAACGAAGTAACTAGAATATAGAATAAACTCTAAAGTAAATAAATGAATGGGAATAAACATACGTGCTAGATGCTGTTCTCCTACTAACACTTGCATATAGAATCTTCTCAAGCTCAGACATATTATCTCCAATGTCAACAACACGAGAATAATAAGGGCTTCTCAAGGAGGCTGCTGGTTTATGTTCCCTTTTTCCATCTCCATCTTCATTGTCTACAAGAACTTCTTTTTTATCACCCAAAACATTAGCACAACTGCGAGTAGACCTACGTGTTGGCATAGCAGCAGCTGGTTTGGGTTTCCTTGAATACACTGTTTTAACAGATTTAACATTGTCACCTTTTTTAGCATGCAGGTCTTCAACAACATCAGCTTCTTTTCTGGCAAGGCCTTCCTCTTCAATAGGTTTCTGTGAAGCATGTTGTTTTTTAGAATCATGGGCCTGGCCTGCATGAATATTTTCTGGATGCACACTTTGAACATTTTCTACAGCTGATCCAATGTGAACTGTTGCATGAACAACCTTTGACACATCACTAACACCCTTCATTGCATCTCCATCAGCCTTCTCCCCCTCTTCTGCACAATGTTTTAAGGAAGGTCTTGGAGGTGTTGTGTAAGTATCATATATATCTGAATCCGAGTCTTCAGAAATTCTCACTTTCTTCTTACCCTTTCCTTTATCATTAAGACTAGCTTCTTTCTGTGCAGGTTCTACATTTTTTCCATCCGAGTGTGATGGAGGAATATTTGCATCATTATCAACCTTCTCTTCACTAGGTGATAAGAAAGCAGGATCAGACCCAAACAAATCAAAGGTTGGTCCGTCAGAGATAGGGGCTTTTCCTTTTCTCATTCTCTTCTCACGTAAAATATCCTTTTTCTGGAAATCTGCAAGATGCACTTCTTTGTCACCAGCAGCTTGTTTTGCTGGAGGTTCACTTGTTGTTGTTGCACAAGCCACAAAAGCAAAGTCATGCACAGGTCCTTCTTCAGGGAGCGTATCTTTCATCCGTTCCTTGTTCTGTGCAGCCAATTCAATCTGAGTTAGGACATCCAAAAACGTTGGATCTGTCCAAAAAGGATGCTGGGAATTGTTGAAGACTGTGTTGGGAGAGTCATGCATATAACTCGGAAGATGATCTTCAGGTGCAGTTGCAGCTTGACTCGGCTGATTTACCAACCCCAGAAGATTATTAGCAGCATCAATGAGAGCTTTGACCTTCTCATTATCTTGAAACTCAGATGGAACCTTTGTAGACATACTAGCAAATTCAGAGATTGCAGATGCTAGTGCAGTAGTCTTCTCAGCCAAAGCTTGTATGAACAACTAAACATAGATTAAAGTAAAACATTTAAAATAATATATCAAAATGAAGGGATGCAACAAAACAAGAGAAATAATATGTCAGCAGCGTTAAAGTTTTTATTTAGTTATACAGGGTTTCATAGCATATCTGTGTTTTATTTCTGATTTATCTCTTTTAATTTCTTCTGAAGATTGGTTTTTATTTAGTTATACAGGGTTTCTTGCTTTTGCCACAAACACTGTTTTTTTTAAGCCAAATGTCAGCAGTGTGACAGACTGTTATATTACTTAAATTTATCCCAAAAGACCCACACCATCTCAGTGCATTTTAGCATTAGAATTGACATATCTAATACCCTAGATGGGGGGCGGAGCTGTTATATATATCATATGTCAGCAGAGTAGCAAATTGTTATATTAATTCAATCCATTTAAAGGGTGGAAAATCAGTAAATTATTATCATAGATTTAGCTAAGTCTCTATATGTCATCAGCATCAACTTATGCACATAATAATCTTAATTTTGCATATCAGTCATGTGGGGGTTGCATATCAGTAAAATGTAGTTGCATATCATAATTTTACACTTGTACAAAATAACTTCCACCTAGTTGCACCTCACCCTAGGCATATTTTGGATGTGCATACACTCATCAAGTCAGCAATTAAGCCTGTATAAGTCATCAGCACTAACTTATTCATATAATAATCTTAATTTTGCATATGAGTCATATGCGGCTGCATATCAGTAAAATGTAGTTGCAAATCATAATTTTACACGTGTACAACATTAATTTAATTTAGTTGCACATCACCGTTTGCATATTTTGGATGTTCATACTCATATGAAGCTAGTAGCAAACAATTTCAGTGCATTTTAGCATCAAATTTCACAAACCCAATACCTTAAATTTAACGTAGTCTCTATATGTCAACATCAAATAATAAAAAAGCTACCTCAATAGGAGTTGGCTCATTATTTGGGACAGGTTGTTCCACAGGGAGAGGAGATGTTGGAGCAGTTTCTGTATTTCCAGTTTCAGAGCTAGGGATGCATTGACGAGATTGAATTAACCCAGAACCAAATTCTCCTCCTTCAATATCATCCTTTTCACGTTGACGAAGCATTGTTGACGTCAAACCAATGAAAACTGGTATTGATCTAGCGAATCTTCTGAACATAATGCTCGAAAACAACTTTACTCTGTCAACATAGAACAACTGCAACAGGGAAACCCGATGTTATTTAGATATTACATCCAATATGATATTAATTCATAGAATTATATATAATAATTTAAAAACAGATACTTACGTTTAAAAACAACACAGGACCTCTAAACTGCCCTTGTTTGGTTTTCTCCCAACTTTTCTTTGAGTCAACCAAACATTCTAATAAGAATGCACACCAGTTAAACTCCTTGAAATCTTCTTTGCCAGTAAAAACTCTAACTAAACTCTGGTTTATGTGCCCACTCTGATGTGTGTCCAGCAGCAAAGAATGTAACAATACTGCAAAGTTCAGTCTGAACTGATCACCAGCATTAACATCACTAATTATCTTTTCTATCAAAATAGAAGGTTGAATCATTTCCCCAGCTGAAAGAGAAGCCCGCCACTCTTTAATAACCTCAAAGTTTTCTTTACAGCTTTTCTTGCTGATCAACTTCCCTCCCATTGGCAGCCCCAAGGAAATGTGCACATCTAAATCAGTTATCACTAACCTATCTCCACTAGGTAGAATCAAAGAGCATTTGTTTGCATCAAAGTTATCAACCAACCAATAGGAAAGCGATAACGGGAGATTCTGTATTTTCAAATCAAGGATATGTCCAAACCCAATCTCTTTAATGCACTCTTTCTGTTTATCACTTAGCCTCTCAATTGCAGAAACAAACATTTTTGGGTTGGATCTTGTCTTTAGGGTAAGGAACTTTTTACCTTTTGGAATTCTCTGTTTCTTGGACAACCCAACTCTATGAGAAGGACCAGGCTCCACATTGGATGGGTGAGTTGGAATACCAGAGGAATCAGTATGCATATTTGGTTCTTGAAGGAAGTCACCACTACTAGAAGTCTGTCTCTTATTAGGCTCTGGGCATCCACCAAAAGAGACATTGATATCAATATCCATAGCCTCGACAGTTTGTTGTTTATGCTGCATATGATCCATTACATGCTGTTGTTCTTCATTAGCATCAGTCTTCAAATCAGCAGTATGTTGGACTTCAGTAGATTCCTCTTTATCAGCCACTTGACATCCAGCAGAAGATACTGGGACATCAGTCTGTTTTTTACCATGCATATCATCCATAACATGATATTGTTTTTCAGCAGCAGCAGTCTCAAAATCAGATGCAGGTGGGACTCCATGAACTTGATGATTTGCATTTTCCTTTCCAGAATCTAATATAGTAGCACCATTCACCGAAGGAAATGAATCAGAAGATATATTTTGAGGTAAATTAACACCAAGAAAAGAACCAGAGAGAACTTGATATGCTGCACCAGTTGCTTTTTGAGAATCAGAATTCAGATCAACGGTACACTCAACAGAAGCAACAGGATGAGGATTATCATTAACAGTATAATAAGCAGTGTTAACAGGATCTGTAACTCTTGGACCCTCATCTGCTGCTGCACAAGTTGCTTTTTGAGATTCAGAATCCAGATTTACCGTGCACTCAACAGACACAAAAGGATGAGGTTTCCCATTAAGAGTATAATCAGCAGTATTAACAGGATCTGTAAACCCTGGAGTCTCATCTGCTACTGCACAGGTTGCGTTTTGAGAATCAGAACTCAGATTAACAGTGCACTCAACGGAAACAAAAGCATCAAGATTCTTATTAGGAGTACAATCAGCAGAATTAACCGGATCTGGGTATCTAGTTGATAGAATTTGAGGACAAATCATGGGAGACTCCGAGCCTGGATCAATAGGCGTTCTACTATCAACACTCTTTCCTTCTTTGCAAATAATTTGTTGCTGTTCTTCAGCTTCTACTGACCCACTAAGCTGTGATAGATCTGGAAAAACGGGAGAATCTCTCGACAGATCAACTGCCTTCTGGGCAGGACGATAGGCTACAGATCTCTTGACACGCTTCTTACTGGTTTTAGGAACAGCATTTGAACAGAAATCACCTCTAGTTCTTAATCGTTTACCTAAAAACGATGGAAATTTGAAGATAGGACAGATTTACCAGATGAATTGGAAGACATTGCAACAGCGAAGCTCAATATTAATCGACAACGATCACTAGAACAAAGAAATCGTTGATCAACACAAAAACGCTCACCCCTGGACGAAGGTTATTGAAGAAGCTTGTAAAAAGTGAAACTCGTAAAGGGAGAAACCAACAGAAATAGAAGGTCGGTGCTGCCTTTATTTATACTACCATATTTAATATTTATATTTTTAATATTTTATTTATGCCCTAAATGATTTTATATTTACATATGATCAATTTATAGTTGCATATCACAGTCTTATATTTGCTTATCACCAAACTATATTTGAATATCATTAACTTATAATTGCATATCATGAATTTATATTTGGATCTCATATTTTAATTGCCCAATTTGCATAACATTGTTGTGTCTATTTTTACCACCACAGTATTTATATTTAATACTCTTATATATGCATTAGACGATTTTATACTTGCATATCATCAACGTATATTTGCATATCATTGACTTATATTTGCACATCATCAACTAGTATTTGCATATCATCAACTAGTATTTGCATATTATCAACTAGTATTTGCATATCATCAACTAGTATTTGCACATCTTCTCTTAAGTTTTGCATATTATAACATGCAAGAAAAACCAATGCAAGATGAAAAGAAACTACTGCTAAGACAGTAAAAAATAAAAATTGTTCAAATTTAAAATATAAAAGTCATTCAATTCATAGAGTAGAAGATTTTAAATTGTAATGTGTCAAACTTGCAACCCTAAAAAGTTCATATGCAGTGCTGTTTACAGAATTTATTATTCTGCTAAAAAATGGCCCAGAAGCTGTGTTGCTGAGACAGTTACTTTGAGTACTTTATCCTTCTCTTGAACTCCGAAGTAGAAAGTTTTCTTTTAGATGGTGGTCTGCCTGCCCTTTTCTTCACAACGGGGGGGTAACATTTGATAAGTTTTATAGCATCAGGGAGAATTTCTTCATCTTCACACGTCACTGGATATATCGTTTCCTGGTAGGTCAATGCCCAAGCTTCATTCGTATAAAAATCTGCTACAAAATCTGATATATTTGATTTTATGTGCTTAATTGCTGCCAAAGCATGCACACAAGGTATTTGCTCAACATCAAACACCCTACACGTACAACTCTTTCTTGACAGATCAACTATTACCCCTGCTCCCTCTCCTGTGACTTCAAACTCAAATTCATTAATTTTCACCACCTTGTATGCTCCAATATTCTCCTGTAAACTGCTGATCAACTTCAGTATCTCTGGTGTTATTTTGTCCTGGTTTTGAAGTGCCTTTTCTCTCCTTTCTTGAAACCAGGAACTGAGCTTTTCTCGCACAAACTTTAACAGGGCTACAACTGGATAATTCTTCTTCCCTGTTATTACAGAGTTCAGAGTCTCAGCATTGTTTGAAGTCATCATGTTGTATCTGTTTGATCTTGCATGTACCCTAGCCCACTTATCAAAACCTGCATCCTCTAAATATTTTGCTAGCTTGGGGAAATTCTCTTGTATGTGCCTGAATTTGGTGTTGAACTCCCCAATAGTATAACAATTTGCTGCGTTCTGAAACCAGCCAGAGAGATACTTTTTCTTGAAGGTAGATTTGATGTTTTGCTTTAAGTGCCAATTACAAAAGCAATGTGTAGCAGTAGGATAAATCAGGGCAACAGCTCTTGCAATACTCGCATGCCTATCAGACACAAAGACTAAATCATTTTGTTGTGGCAAAACCTTCAGCAGTTGCTTAAAAAACCACTCCCAAGAGTCATTGTTTTCAGTGTCAGCAATTCCAATTGCAAGAGGGAAGATTTGCCTGTTTGCATCTTGGGCAGTGGCACCAAGCAAAGTCCCTTTATACTTCCCAGTTAAGAACGTGCCATCGACAACAACTACCTGCTTAACAGAATTCAAAGTACATTTGATTGTAATTAATCTTCTAAATAAAAAAGGACGAGACTGTATGCTGACACACAACAGGACATACCTTCTTTAAAAGAGGAAAAGCACGTATGCTAGCTCCAAATGCTAAGAATGAGTACTTAAATCTGTCCTCACTATCAGTTGAGATTAATGCAATAGTTCCTTCATTCTTCTCCCTCAGCATATGGCAAAATGATGGCATATCAGCATAATTAGACTCTGGTGTCCCCCGAACTTTTTCCTTTGCTATTTTTGATGCTCTCCAAGCTGTCATGTAGTTAACTAGTATTTTTTTTTCATTTCTCATCGTATCGATTATCTGCTTTGGTTTGAATCCACTGTCCACACTTTAAAAAAATTGATTTGTTAGAACAAATAAAAAATAAATATGGAAGAAATTAATTAAAATTTTATTTTGTACATAATGCACACCTAGGTTCAATGAGTCTTGCAACTACTGAGGATGGAGCTTTTTTGCAATATTTTGTTCTGGCATCCCACGTGCAAGTGTGTTTGTCATTATACAGTGTGACTACATAAGAAGTCTGAGAAACAGTCTTTAGATGCATTTTCCAGTCGCATTTAGCATCCATGCAATGCACTCTAAAATACCTCGGCTCTGATTTTGTTACTCTAAAACCAAATGTCTGAGTTACGGACAGAATTGTCAAAGCATCCTTTGCTGCTTGTCTTGACACAAAAGTTTTTCCAACATACAGAATTTCACTTGAGTTGTTTGGCAAAACCAGTTGACTTGATGCAGAATCATCCCACTCTTCCTTTAATGTGTCTCTTCCCTGCATTGAAGAGTATAGATTCCTCCAGACCTCAGCATCTGATTCTGTTTCACTTTCAGAACCTTGAGACCAATCATCCTCTTCCATGTTTTCCACTTTTACACTCTTCATCTTCAAGTCAGACATCACTGATGTGCTATCTTTTTCAACAATATTTGGAACCAAATCCAGCTGCAACTGTTCAGATGTAAAAGATCTCCAGCTTTCCCTGTCATCTGCATTAGCTATTGGCAGAGGCAAAAACTTTTTGCTAACACACAGTTCAACAACAAATTTTACATTGGCAAGTGTTGTCAAAGCCAAAAATTCTTCAAAATCAGCATCTCAGTCAACTTTCAACGGCGATCTCAGCAATTTTAAAGGGTGTAGGTGGTTGAATTCTAAACCAACTGCAGCATCAATATTGAACCTACTACGTACTTTTTCTTCCAGCCGCTGAAAAGTGATTGGATTATTTAATATAAAAACCTTTGAAGTTTTTTCTCCAACAAACGAAAACCCGGTCGCAGAAAACCTCCATTCTCCACCATATACTACTGTAATCACATATGAAGCCATATATATTTCCTTACCTATGATAACAGAAAACAAGACACATCAATACTAATGGTAAACACATCAACTCAATTTATTTCAGTATTATTATAATACAGATAAAATTATGCCCTGTAATTACATCACATGTCAACACAATAACAAATTGATATATTAATTAAACTACTGGTTAAACTAAATATAATTGTAGAGGCGCATTTTCATTACCAACTAGTAAACACAACATCCCAGTATGTCTTAGCATCAGGATTCTCCAATTCACTAAACCAATACACCAGATTGAGTTTAACTCTTGCATGTCAGCAGTAGAATAGGTTTGCATAAGTATTAATTAGTATTTGCACAACTATTGTTTATTTTTTGGTGATCAATACTAATTTGTTTCAATTTTTAACCCAATTACAAGAAGAGTGCAACTCCCTAAATTTAAATTTAAATCTGTTACATTATATGTCAGCAGTGTAACAGATTTTGGCAAAAATTCAATGCATTATAATCAGATTTTTTGCATAATTATTTTTTAGAAGTTGCATAACTATTATTTAGTTTAGAATAATAACTACTAATTTCTTTTTAATTTTAATACAAAGAGTAGTAACTTCATAAATTTCAAACAGAATTTGTGTCCTTTGTGGAAAAATTTTACTTCATTACGTAAGATGTCAGCAGTGTAGCATATTTTGACAATAAATTAGTTCATTAGGAAATCAAAAATCACGATTAGGGCGTGTATAATCATTACAAACTATTTACACAACATCTAACTGCATTTTTCATTAGAAATAAGTCAGTCAAAACGTTAGATTGAGTTCATCCATTATTTGTCAACAACACTAAATTTTTGCAAAACGATTAATTATACTTTGCACATTTATTATTTGATTTAGAACAATCACTATTAATTTGTTTTTAGTTTCAATACAAAAGAGTAGTAACTTCGTAATTATTCAATCTGAATCTGTTCCTTTTGGCTCAAATATTACTTTATTAGATATAAATGTCAGCAGTGGAACAGGTTTTGAGAACAATCCAGTTTGTTTTGAAATCAAAAATGACAGGTTTGGTGTGCATAATCATTAAAAACTATTTACACAACATCTAACTGTATTTTACATTAGAATCATTTCATTCAACACTTTAGATTGTAGTAAACTATTACTTGTCAGCAGCACCATTTATTTGCATTACTTTCAAACAGTTGTTGTACAACTATTCTCTCTTTTGGAATAATTACAAATAATTTCTTTTTAGTTTCAATACAAATGAGTAGTAACACTTCAATATGAATTTCTGCCTTTTTACTTGTCAGCAGCATCAGTTTATTACATTACTTGCACACAGTAAAAGCATAACTATTAAAAGAACAGGTAATTCATCAACTTCAATCTAAATGTGTGCCGAAGGCACACATTTATATATCAGATTATATCTCAGCAGAACTAGGTATTCGAAAATTAATACTCCATTGCACTACTGTCAGCAGATATCAGATTATATGTCAGCAGAGGTAGGTTTTCTGTCGAACTAGATGCGTTTCGAAAATTAATACTGTACTATTGTGCGATTTCATACCCTTAATATGCGACGAGGACGGCTGATCTGCTGTTTTCTTTCTTCGAGATCAACTGCAGAAGGACACAGGAAACTCCACCGATGAACGACAGGCGAAGAACGATGCCGGAGGAACGAAGACGGAGGAACGAAGACGGAGGAAAGAAGACGGAAGAACGACGGGGGAGGAAGGCGATGGGAAGAACGGTGAATGAGACGGGAGCGACAATGGAGTATTCAATGTTGAAAAACAATGAATGAAAGGAATGGATAGTTTTGTAATATATTCAAACATGTGGATACTCCTCTAATTTAGGTAATTTTTTTGAATATTTATTTAAACGCCCCTTTCATTTATTATTTATTGAGATTTCTTAACCGAGTAGATAATCTTTTTTTCCTCTTGGCTTTGGGAACAAGATACGAAAAGCCGCTACAGATCCTAATCTCAAAGCTATAAATCCCAAAGTCCATTAATCTTCTCCCCTCACCCCTCTCACCTTCCTCTTCACCCACTCTACAGATTTCAGTCGGTTAGGGTCCTGCGGATTACGGGCACGTAGTCTCTTCCCACGATTATCTCTCTCTCAGAATTAAGGATTTACTGCTAGGATCCTCCTGTTATCTTCTCCGATTCTCTCTCCATCTTTTGAAAATTTCGTAGCTTCCGATTGATTCCGTTAGGGTTTCTCTTGGGTTTGGGTTTTTTCGGTGGTTTTCTCCGATTCTTCTTAAGCGGCTTACTGATACGCTTATACTCGTTCGATTCCGATGGCGTCTGTTGTTGTGAAGGTTCGATTTTCTTCCCCTTTTGTTGCTTGTTTGTTTGTTCAATTCGATGAATTTCTGTTACTTCTGTTGGCTGTTTGCTTTGGAGCCTGTGGGTTTATGATTAGGGTTTGCATGTACTTGTTGTTATGCTTCTCTTATTCTCTTGTTGTTGTGGCTTCTGTTGATTATTTGATCGGCCTGTGTGATTGGCTTTTTCCTGTTTCTGCGATCAAGGGGTTTTGGCTTCCTTTTTCTTCTCTGTATACGATGTAATCGGTTAAATTAACTTCCTTTTTAAACTGATTTGCTCTTTGTGTGTGTTGATCATGGTGATTTCGTAGTTTGTGCTCACCAATTTGGGGTTTTTTGTCTAGGGTTTCATCTAACAATTGAAATCAACATTTTTTCATTCTGAAATCAATATTTTTTCCGTGATATTTGGAATTTATGCTTCATTTTTCATGTTTGTGATTTTTTTTTGGTTTCGGCTAAAATTTCAAAAATTACACAACATATAGTTGCTGGATAGATGATTGCTCATTTCCCAATTTTATAAAAAGAATACAAGAATTGAGATTTAGTTGAATGATCAAAGCGGAAATGGAAGTTAGATTTAATGAGTCGCCCCTCTTTGTTCACTGCAGTCTTTTAGCCTTGGAAGTTGTACTTGATATGTGTGATTTGCTCTTTTACCTCGTGTAAATTGGAACACCAAATGAGATAGTTGAATGTTTTTTGACTGTTTGATTAAGTGATTAACTGTGCTCATGCTCTTTGCCTTGTGTTTTGATTGTTATGTTATACACGAGTTTATTTTGCAAATTAGCTACGTCAGTCTTGTTCTGATTTACCTTTCTTGCTAGCTGTATGAATATTGGTCTAGAAGTTGAATATTGTGGTTAATCTCTGTTCTTTAGCACTCTGCCAGCATGTGTTCTAAATTGTCTGTGTTGGTTTAGGTCAAGTACGGTGATACCCTGCGCCGGTTCAATGCTCCACTCAGTGAAAACCAGAGAATGGAATTTGATATTGAGGGGTTGAGAGCCAAAATCTGTTCTCTCTTCAATTTCACCGCTGATGCGGATCTAAAGCTCACATACATAGATGAGGATCTGGATCTTGTTGCTCTGGTAGATGATGAAGATCTCAATGATGTCGTGAGACAAGGTCTAAATCCAGTGAGAATAACTGTTCAACTAAATACTGGAAAAGCTGCTTCTGCCAGGTCAAGTGGTACTTCCACACCTGTGCTACCACAAGGACGTAATTTGAATCAAACCATGAATGCTACTGTGTCTGATCTTCTGAATACTGTTCCTGAGCCACTGCGAGAGCCCCTCTCAAAGCTCTCTGCTGAAGTAGCTTCTAAGGCTGCAGCTACCCCTGTTTTATCTGAACTTATTGACAGTATCACAAAAGTCAGCCAATCTATCTTGTTGAATGCACATCATACTCCGCAATCTGCACAGGCCGATGGAGCTGCTAGCAAAGATTCTGCAGCTTCGGGAGATGAAATGGTAATACATAAGAGGGTTGTACTGTCATTGAAGTTTATGCAATTCTGAACTTTTTTTTTTTGTCGAATTTTGTATGTGAACCTACCAATTCTTTTGTCTTAATCTGGTGAAGCAGGGCTCTTGCACAAAATGGGATGTTGTACGCCGCAGGTCCAAAACAAGCTGTGACAGGAAGAAGACCAAGGATATCAAAGATGATTGTAAGAGGAAGCTTGGTGATTCTGTTAACCCTCAGAAAATCTCACATGATGAGGGTAGTTCGGCAGCCAAAGGAACTGTTGCTAATGATGCTCCAAAAGTGAACCCTAGTCCTTTTGCTCCTCCAACTGAAGGTAGGAACATGAGAGGTTCTGCTGAATGTCCTTTCAGCGGTCTTGTAATGCCAATGCCGGGGAGTTCTTTGTTCCCTCCGGTTC
This sequence comes from Persicaria maculosa, assembly GCA_963922045.1. Lineage (NCBI taxonomy): Eukaryota > Viridiplantae > Streptophyta > Magnoliopsida > Caryophyllales > Polygonaceae > Persicaria > Persicaria maculosa. The sequence continues at coordinate 67,720,088 of OY998259.1, read as the reverse complement.
CGAAAGCCAAAAGCTTTGGCTTTGCAACTTCCGGAACGGAGGGTGCGATTTTTCACAGAGGTGTTCGATGTGATGGATGCGGAGTACTTCCCATCACTGGGCCCCGGTTTAAATCAAAAGTGTAAGATATCTATTTGAAATTTATCTGTTTGATTTGTCATGCCTCGTTGCTGAGTATTAATCCTTTCATCTTCTTACTGCAGGAAAGATGACTATGACTTATGCCGCATCTGCTTTGAGCAGATGGGTAAAGATGCTGATTATGTAAGGATTGATTTTCCCCCCCAATATCGGCATCCGTGGACATTCAAGGTAAATCAAATCGTGAGTGTTTTGTGATATGGCTTTCCTACCCACTTATCGTTCTTAATCATTTGTTAGATGAATTCACAGCCTTGGGCGCACCCCCCACCACCGCTTTTCCCACATGTGGGGAAACATATGAAGCAATTCCGACCAAAGCTGGACAGCCGTTTCATAATGGATGTCAATATTATGGATGGGACAATTTTGGCCCCAAAGACCCCTTTTACCAAGATTTGGAGGATGCGCAACAATGGAAACCTTCCATGGACCCGTGGAACACAGCTTCTCTGGATTGGTGGAGATAAGTTCAGCCCTACTGATTCAGTTGAAATTGAGGTACTTTCTGACATTATTTTATGTACTACAGTACTACTACAGCTATATACACTGAATGAGACTTGATTACGGTATTTCTCTTTTAAGTCTCACTTGTGTTTCTTTGATATATAAAACAAACTAGGTTCCTGTTGCTGGATTCTACCCAGAAAATGAAGTAGATGTTGCGGTTGATTTTGTTGCACCTGAATTACCGGGGCGATATATCTCCTACTGGAAGATGGCGTCACCCTCCGGCCAAAAGTTTGGGCAGCGGGTTTGGGTCCTTGTCCAGGTTAACTTCTGGCCTCTTCTAAATCTTGTGTCTTGAAATGTTTAGAATCTCTCTCTTAATCCATTGTCTCTGGTAAACAGGTTGATGCATCTCTGTCTGATGCGACATCCGCCATCCCAAATAGCTTGAACTTGAACCTGCCGCCAGAGGGAACTGGAGACAATCTCCCCCAAGCTCTGGATGTTGAATATGAACCTCTGGTCGATATGAGTTATCGCCCAACTCCTGATGTTCAGAAGCCACTGGTTGATGAGCAGCCAAACTATCAGAACTCTCCAGAGAATTTTCCCTTGGACCCATTCTCCTTTTCTATTGCCAGTACATCCTCTGTACCGGCACCAATAATTCCTCCTGCCACTGAGCCTGCTCCTGCGACTCAAGTTACATCTTCACCAGTTATGTACCCTACCCTCGAAGCAGATCTCCTGAATGCTGTACCCGCATCAACTGCTGAATTACCTGTAGAGCCTGCCGTTCCAAGTCAGACTCAAGCAGTGGATGATGACGTTGAGCAGGTCCTCCTCAAGGAGCTCGAAGAGATGGGGTTCAAGCAGGTGGACTTGAACAAGGAGGTCCTGAGGAAGAATGAGTATAACTTCGATCTGTCATTGGATGAGCTCTGCAATGTTAGCGAGTGGGACATGCTTCTTGAAGAACTGCAGGGAATGGTACACTAGGCATATGTTAATACCACCACCCTTGACCATTTCGTCGCTTTGCTCTTCGTGATGGTTAACTGAAATTGGTTCGGTTCTCTTGTTGCAGGGCTTCGGTGATGTTGAGATGAACAAGAGGATTCTGGCAAAGAACAAGGGGAGTCTCAAGCATGCTGTCATGGACCTCATCACTAGCGAGCGTGTCTAATATCCACATGGCTTTTCTATGTTAAGAGTAAATATAAATAAAGCTTTGCTATCACGAAACTCGGTTCACCTTCCGGCGTATCTGGTCTTGTGGTGGTGTACTCTGCTTAATGTCAGTATTTATGGTTTACCGCTGTGTGTGCAAACTGTGTGGCTTTGGCAAAGTTGATGAACAACTGGATTATGATTTGTTTTACTTGATGTTTTATGTAAGCACTATATGCTTGTTCTTGTGATGTCTAATGGTTTCCTTTTGCTGTCTATTATGATTTGCTGCCTTTTGCTATAACTAAAAATTCAGTATAAAATCAAACATAAATTTTCATTTCCATTGTAGAATATTCCCCATAGATACTGTTGATTTTGAGCAATATACCCTTTAAATGAAGGTGAATTTCTCTTCTTGGGTGATTCAGTAGACAACTATATAATTATTCGGATTTTTGGTGAGGTAACTGTGTAATTTAGCTGACAAACAAAGGTTTTAAAATTTCTGCTAGATAACTAAATTTTAAAATATTTTGTCGCACGTCCAAAACTTGTGTTCTGGTTGAAAAAAGGGACTTTTACCTTTTATAGGTATATATTATGTAATAATGATAAATTGTGTGGAGGTTTTTAATAATTAACCCAAATTGTTCCTTAAGCCATGAATACTTCACAGTTGATTGACTGTTCTGAGAGTGAAGTTCCTTCAATCCTTTGAAGACATTAGCTCTGAGTTCTGTCCATTCTTTGGCACCACGTGAAGGGTCGTTTCCTACCGCTGCCGTCCCCGCTGTCATCGGACTATTTCTTCTCCTTCTCTCTGTGTCGCCCTTCTTCTTTGTGTCGATGCCTCGCTGAACTGTGAAAACTGAAAAGTATTCGTGGCTCTTGTTTACCACCCAAATTAAGCTAAACTACCTAGCGAAAAATCCATTCTTTATTTTTTTTTTAAAAATAGTCGCACACTTTAAAAATAGTAATAATAAATTTTAAAACGTTTATACCAAAATAATTATGTATATATATATTAACTTGTTTATAAACTATTATTACGGAAAATTATGTTTGAAAATTATTGATGATGAAAAGATAGATAATTTAGAGAATATTTTTTCTAAAACATATATTTTCATAAAAGTTACCAAACACACAAATATAAGTATACACATAGTATATTGTAATTTTTGTAATATGAATTTATACCATAAATATCTAAGTGTAATATAAGGTATAACACCTGTTGTTACAAGGATCCGAACTCGGAGTAATTATATCGTATACTCGTTTCCTTTTTTCCTTTAAAAATAGTGATAGTCTTTTTAAGGGAAAATTACAGAAAACCACCCATTAAATATGGGTGTTTTCACTTAACCACCCCTTAAATTCAAAATTACAGAAAACCACCCTTTAAATGTTATTTGTTTACAACTCACCACCCATTCAACTATTTTCGTTACTTTATCATTAAATATATTATATTTTAATATTTTTAAACTCAAATTTGATTGTAAATATATTCAAAATTTGAATTTAAGTATCCAATTATATTTTAGGGAATTTTGTATTTATTTTTAAAAATAATAATCAATAAAGCCTAGAATTATTATCTTAATTTATGTTTGAAAATGTTTATAAATTTTTAAAACATTATGTAAATTACTCTTATTCAAAATATAAATAAATGAGAGTAATTTCCATAATATTTTAAAATTTTATAAACATTTTCAACCATAAATTAAGATAATAATTCTAGGCTATATTTATTATTATTTTTTTAAAATAAATAAAATAATCCCTAAAATATGACCGAGCCCTTAAATTCAAAATATGAATATATTTACAATCAAATTTGAGTTTAAAAATATTAAAATATAATATATTTAATGATAAATTAAAGAAAATAGTTGAATGGGTGGTGAGTTATAAACAAATACCATTTAAAGGGTGGTTTTCTGTAATTTTGAATTTAAGGGGTGGTTAAGTGAAAACACCCATATTTAATGGGTGGTTTTCTGTAATTTTGCCTCTTTTTAAACAACGGGATTTCTATCCTACGGGCATTAGATAAGAAGTCAAATTGAAAAATATTTCCCTTAGATGCACTTGGTTTAACTATTTTTAAATTAAATAATGGAATTCACCCATTTACTTTTAGTGTTTTCTTTCTCAATAAAATATTCCACGGCTGGATCCGTTCAAGAGAGGATCATATGAATATATTTTAGGCAAGATCTGTTTGTTGTAAAACCTACAAATGAAGTGAATTCCAATGCTTTACTTGTGTGACATTGGATATGGCTATTAATCAGACTTTTCATGGAAAATCATAGGCAACTATCTTTTTCATCCCAACTGCTAAGGCCACCATCCTTTTCATCCCAAATGCTAAGGCAACCATCCTTTTCATTCACAATCTTCCCATGAACATGACCACTTCAAATAGCGTCTATGAACTCATGTCCACTGTTTACGAACGATAACGAACAGCTATGGCTAGGTTGTCTGCACTGCTTCTCACCCGGCGACCTACTCACAGCCCTTGTGCTGATGAATCTGTTACAAACTTAATGCCTTGGTACATGTGAGAGCCAGTCGCGTAAAATAATGCTATTAGAGTATTGTTTGAGCAATAATGGTAATCTTCACATTCCAAGGGACACTCAGAGCTACTCAACATAATGTACATCCGAGGGATAGCAAACCACTTGAGGTAACAGAAATCCAGAGTTTTTCATGGTCATTGGTTCATGCTTTTGGCCGAGATTTAAGTATTCCAGGAGGAGATGTGGGTGGCCTCACCACTGATTTTGAGTGCCATGGCTGAGGCATTTGATAAGCCCCTGTCGTGGATGGGTTGGCACATCCAGCGTTCACTGAGAGATTCAGTGGAGCATCAGCAACGCGTGGTGACCACATCTTCTTGAGAACATAGTTGTCATCATGCAGCTCAAAGGGGGTGCTGCAGCAGCAGCAAGCAACGGTGTTAGAACGTTCATAGAAAATTTGCATCAAACTGATTAGTTGGTTTCCTTTTTCTAGTCAATTGTGATTTTCACATTATGCAAAACAATCTTGTGTTCTAATGGTGGATTTATGCAAAGGCTGAAGTTTCCACTCATGACTCACCTGTTGAAGTCGAAATGCACGAGCTGCATATCTTCTGATATCTCCACCTCAACTGTCGCATTTGGCCTCGTCTGACATTCAAATTTCAGAACGACGTTTATGCAGTTGTCACAAGATTAGCATTACCTTTCTAACAGAAGAATATGAATATCATTTTCCTTGGAAGTGAGATGAAATTCAGCATTACCTGCACAAGAATAAAAGGCAAGGACACACCGCCACTAGGAGTATTGTCTGAGGAACATAACTGTTTATTCCGCTGTATCAGGCGTTGATATCCAGTGAACTTCAACCAGACCATAAAGAATAAAATCAATACGCATCATTATGAAGTATACACCGAAGTTAAAAGAGGTAAAAGCGCCACTTACCTGTTCCTTCAACTCATGTAAGTATGCAGCTCTTTTCTCGGTACTACTTCTCAATCTTATCCTCTCTGCCTGAAATAATCATCCTTAGAAATCATCAGCTCAAAGAATCACTTTTGTGACTTGTCAATGATATTAAATTCCTACTAGAAACAAACATGGTGTGCAAACTGATGAAATCATACCTTTAATTCTTCAATATCATTTACACTAGTGCGAGGTAAACCTTTCCAGTGAATCTCCTTTTTATCTTTGGCTATGATGTCCATTGCCATCAGAACATTTAAGGCGTCATAAACCCTACGTCTTATATTCTTCTCCTCGTACTGTAGCTGTAACAAGGAATCAAATACAAATAAGATTTTACTTCAATAACAGGAGAAAATATAAACAATCTGCCATTTGGCCTCCCAAGGATAATTTTTACTTACCTGATCAGTTGGCGCAGGGCTGTCGCTAGGTTCTGCAAATTCAGCCACTAGTTCATCTGCGACCTGAAAAGGCAGTTTCTTAGTAACCTTTCTAAATAACATACATAATAAAAAGGAAAGAGTAAAAGTAACTCGGTATCCTAGAACAAAGGCCACAACAAGAGATTGAAGAGCGTATTTGTAATCCTATTACACTAGTAAAACAGAAGATTTCAAGCAGTAGGCTAACAGCATCTCAAGGAAGCCATATAATCTAAGCGGTTAATTTACAATTCTCTAGCTTCCATACCATAGCAATAGACTATGAATTCATAAACAAAACTAGAACAAGATTTTCCCATGAGCTCATAATGGTTCAAATTCTTTAGGATCTAGCACCCAACTAGCAATACTTTTTGAGCTAAAGTTGCTTATGATACTCTTGATAAGAGTATCATGAGAAATAAAGAATAGCTATAAAGTGAAGAAATATATATCATGAATTTCACAAACAGTCTTCAAGCATCAGGCAGAAGTATATGCTAAATGGAATGCAAGTCTCATAAAACCAACAAACCAACCTCATTGTATGTAGTTGTTCCTTTGCTTTCCACCTTCTCGCATACTAGACAATTTTTTTTATAAAAAAAAACACAAGAACAGAAACAGTATCGATTAAGTATACATATGAAAGGAAATCATAGACCAGTGGTTACAAGTGCTATAAAGGGGTTATAACCAATGCTATACTATCTTAATGATTGAAAAAAACAAGACAAAGGCATACAGATAACCTGATAAGGGTTGCTCCACAATAAATGAAAACCCACAGTTACCTTTCATACTAAACTGGCGAAGCCCTCGACCACTTTTATCTCCTCCGGTAGCACGCTGGGCCCTTTTCTTCTTTGTGACACTATAACAAAATAACTGATATGTCAATATTGAAAAGCAACAATAAATAGTGCTCTACATCTTAACAATCAAATCCTCCACGAACAGTGAGCCTGCTAGAGAAGTGCCAACTGCAACTTCTGAGAGTCTCACATTATCACATAACAACTTCTATTCAGACACCACAGACATTCAAAAGCCAGATTTCATTTACAAGGCAATAGTGCAATAGCAATTCGTAATAAGAGACATTGTCAAGAAGAAGGAAGACTCACGCAGAGGGACCTTGAGAAGCACTATCTTCACCATGAATCTCAAGATTGCTCAACCTATTGAAAGTATTCTGGCTTGCTTGTGTTGCCAGACCCACTTCACTCCGGCTAGACGGCGAGCCCACGCTACCACTGGTTGAAACTGATTGGCCAGAAAGGGTGGTGCCCCATGATCTAGTCGCCCCTTTTGAGTTCCTCTCTCCATTTTCTTGGGATCCCATTCCTATTCCAATCAAGATCAAGAGTCAGAAATCAAAATCACCAAATCTAACAGTTTACTGTATCATATAAGCTACTGACTGTTACTCTAGGAGCACACCCACGTCCAGTTCTTACAATTTTGCCCTCAATTCAGCCCCAAGTTAAAACAAACATCAGAAAAAATAATCGATTCAGAAAGAATCAAATCCCTAAACCCACTACCCATACCCAAAATTACCCTAATCCCCTACCCATAACACAAGTCCAAAACCCCCAAATTCAATCCCACAGAAACGAAGCTCTACAACACCAAAATTCAGCCGAAGGAAATTTACCGACCTTTTTATGAGGTAAGGGGTGAAACCCAGATGAGCAAACCACCTTTTCGACGGATTAACTGTGAAGGGTTGCAAGTGATTCGGCGAAAAAGGGAGTTAGTAGGGCATCAATGGCCACTGCACCGTTGCGTCTCTATCTCGGACACCAACCCACCTGCACACAGAGAGGAGAAATTGAAGAGTGGAAAGCTAAGATGGGAGGGGGTTCCAAAAGATCGAGGGGTTAGAGAGTACTTGTAATCCAGCGGGAGTTTGGATTTGGAAGGAAGGAAGCGGTCAAAACTCAAAAGGGGCGTTTGTTCTTTGTGTGGGAGCGTTTTGGGTTTTTCATTTATTCGGAAAACGAGGGAAATTTCGTTGCAGGGGATTTTTATTTGTATTTTTTATTTTATTTTTGGCTCTATTTTATTTATTTATTTTTTGTCAAGAGTTTTGGTAAATTAGCCTTTAGCTTTATGACCTATTAGTCCTCGTGAAGATGATGTTGGTGGACGATCGGTGGCTAAGTGATCTATTAAAAAATGATCCATTAATTAATAAAAGTATTTATAAGATCTAAAATATTAAACATTACTGTAATCAATAATATAAGATGTTTTGGGTAATTTAGTTTTTTTTTTATTGGTTAGTTTATTTTTTTCAAGCTACTTTTTTTTATTCTCCCTTTGATTATTTTTTTCCTTGAAAAAATTGTGCAAACTTTTAAAATGTTATACGAGTAAATTTTAAAGCACAATTTCAATTGGGCCACTAAAACGTAATTTAAACGAGAGAAATTACCGGTGTTAAATGTTAACGAATGAGGCAATGTTGGTGGGTTATATATAAACACCTCTTTATCAACATCTTCAATAGATTCTCCGTTTTGGATATTTTAGAGTGTTTTTTACAGAATTTTAAATGTTTTTTTGTCTAATGAATTTCCTATTGCATTCTTCAAAAAATTAGAAACAACATAAAAAAAATATAGAAGGTTTTCAAAATCTACATCATTCTCTAAATGTAAATGATTCCTTAAATTTTCAAAATAGGGAAATTGTTGGAGTTAAAACAAAAATAATTATAAAAATATGTATCTTGTTTTTCGCAGTTTAGGAAATTTTTAGAGAAGCCGTTCGAGATTGTTCAAGGGCTTGAAATCACATATATCCAAATATGTCCCCCACTTATCCCCATCCCTTTTCTCGCACAATCACAACCTTCAAATTAAAAAAAAAAGAAACGAAAAAAAAAAGATGAAAAGAATAACAAAAATAGGGGGTTCTGCATATCTTTTCTAGGCTTTCGCCACATCGACTCCTTTTAGCATAAAAGACTATAAGCTTAGTAGTCTTTACCTGTAAAAAAAATAGGAAGAAAGAAAGAGATGAGATAGAAGATCTATAAGAGCACACACCGGTGCACATTTGGTGTGTTTTTCACCGAAAATGTAATAAAAAAAAAGAAAAAAATGAAATACACCATTCAAGAGTCCTTCTGCAACAATACCTCCAAGTACACAGACACATATTTCAACCCCCTACAATTGTGTTGGAGAATGTGAAAGTTAATTAATTTGCTCCAAATTGGCCACCACTTCAATCTAATGGGGGAAAAGATATTTTATGTTGCAAAATTAGCCAACAAAGATGGAGAAAGTTCCACCATGGAAGACAAGCTCCCGACTTGCAGCTCTAGTTGCAGAGCATTTGTCGGCTTCAGTCTGTGCCCCTGTCAGTGATCAAAATCCCCGTGTCAATGTGATCCCCTAGAAACCTTTGTTGGCAAATGAAAGGGGTAAGTGTATTTGGCGAAGTAGTCCTCATCTTTGGCGTTATATACAACATGCCATCGACTTCATCTCATTGAAAACCTAATCAGGCTCAAGGTCGGAGATGGTCCTTCATATGCAGACTTGGCGTTGGCGTATGTGCCGAACTCGAAAGAAAGGGGGTCATCCGATCATAATAGCTGATGATGATGACCTCGAGGCGTTTAAATTTCTGAACTCAAAGTGTGGAGAAGATCCATGGCCCCTTGCGATATATGTCGGTCCATTGCAGAAGGAGAGCTTCGAAGTAAAGCAACCTGTCAAGGAAGAACGCCTTGTCGGGGAAAGAACGCCCTGCCGAGGAAAGAGCGCCTGAGTGGGTCACCCTCCTCCTAAAAAGTGGACGATTTGGCTAGGATTGTGAATGCTGGGGCAAACGGTAAGACAAAATAAAACCCCGTGTCTCTAGATGACGTGTTATATGATGGGGGGAGAGGTGATCGAGGCTTTAGGGAAGAGCAAGGAGCTGGCTACGATGGACACTACTGACACGGGTAAACAATCAAGTGACACGGGTATATTTTCAGGTGACAGGATATAGGTTATGGATGTGATTGAATTGGGTGACAATGGATACCTCTTCAGGTGAGATGGGTGACATGGGCTAGGGGTTGGAGGTGATATCCATTAGCAACGAGGAGGAGGATGACGATGGTCCAACCCCCACAATCGACGTTGGGGTCTCAGATGAGGACGAAAGTTTTAAAGTGAAGCTCGAAGAAGACTGGGATGATTTGGAGTTGTACGGTGTCACATGACATATTCCACGTGTCACCTGTTTGCATTTGTTGATTTACATTTATGATTGTGTCTGCCATTTTCATAAGGAAATCACCCCTATCACCTTTTTGTATGCCCTTGTCACCTGGCTGATTTCACGTGTCACTATTATTTCCACCCAAACATTATAAAAACTAAAAGACTACACAAAAGAATGAATGTAATCTCTTTTGATCTCCCCAACAAAGATACAATATATTTATAATAGACTTTACAAAAGTATAGGGTAAGATAAAATCATATACAAGAGATATGGAAAGAGGGGATAAATACAAATCTTTTACAACTACTTTCCTAATACCCCCCGCAAGCTCATGGAGGGGCAACGACATGAAGCTTGGATCTCAAAAACTCAAATCGGCGATTGCTGAGGGCCTTGGTGAAGATGTCCGTAGTTTGGTCATGGGACCCAATGTGACGGACCACAAGTTCACCAGCATCAACCTTTTCCCGAACAAAGTGGAAGTCAACAGGAATATGCTTAGAGCGACTGGAAAGAATCGGATTTCTGGCCATGAATGTGGCACTCAACCCAGGTGGCTGATCCATGTAAACATCCTCAGACAAATCCCCATTGAGAAAAGTATTATTGATATCAAGTTGTCGAATAGGCCACCCCTTTGTCAGAGCAATGCAGAGAACAAGACGAACGGTGGTGGGGCAGACAACAAGGCTCAATGTGTCAAAATAGTCAATCCCTTCCTCCTTATTGTACCCTTTCACAACTAGCCTGACTTTGTAGCGATCAACATAGCCATCAGCTTTCCGTTTGATTCGAAAGACCCATTTGCAGCCGACGACATTCATAGACGACTGACAAGGAACAAGATTCCACGTACCTGATCTGGAGAGAGCGTCAAACTCAGACTGCATGGCAGAGACCCATTGAGGGTGTTTCTCGGCTTGACGATAGGTTTTGGGTTCAGAGTCAGGGAGGGAGGATGGGGGTAGTGGATGTCTAGATGTGGCGAGGGCTCTAGATTTTAAATGTCCTTTTTGGGCACGAGTGGTCATGGGATGAACCCATGTATCGGAGGGGCGAAGGTGAGGTAAATGGGATGGGGGAGACGGTAACGGAGTGAGCTCGGGGCTGGCGGTTGAAGCCGAAGTGGGAGGGGACGGGGTGCAGGTGGAGAGTGATGGGGAGATGGGTTCGGGCGAGGGTGAATGTGAGGAGGATGAAGACGATGTAGACTCACCGTGTGAGGGGACGACTGTAAGGGTTGGCGAAGAAGAAGAGGCCGCTTGGAAGTCACCGACAACAGGCTCAGCAGAAGATGCCGCAAGGGAGGAGGAGGCAGCGACGAGTAGGTCTGTCGGAGGGGGTGACACAGAGGGTGCGGAAGGTAGGGAAGACGTGATGGTGATGGTGGACGGAAAAGTAGACTCGTGGAAGACAACATGACGACTGACATAAAATCTTTTGTCGAGAGAGTCATAACAAAGGTAATCCTTGTGACTGGAGTTGTAGCCAATAAAAATGCAAGCTTTGGTTTTGAACTCAAGCTTGTTAGCCCGATAAGGACCAAGGAATGGAAAACACAGGCAATCAAAAGAGCAGAGGATAGAGTAATTAGGATGCCAATTGTAGAGGCAATGATAGGGAGAGCGATTGCTTAGGAGGATAGAGTAATTAGGATACAAAAGTATAGGGTAAGATAAAATCATATACAAGAGATATGGAAAGAGGGGATAAATACCAATCTTTTACAACTACTTTCCTAATAAAAACAAGTACATCGATAAAGAAAACTCCAACTACATATGATGTTCATAGAAGACTAACATCTACTGACCAACCAATGTTATAAAATACTATAACCGATGACCAACGGATATCATAACATCCTACAAGCTTTGAGCAACGAAGTTCATAAAGTACAATCATAGCAACATTCGTAACCATCTAGTAAAAGGAAAACCAAGCCCTGATATAAAGTGGTCAGTGGTTTATTACAGTCTACCGTGGAAGATGGAAATAGTAAGCATATATGTGCATGTACGCCCCGATGAATACGTCGTCAAGTCCGTCGAAAGTCCGTCACCTGTTTGTATGGTCGTGTCACCTGAATGAATTAATGTGTCACAGTTTGGGGTTTCACTTTAAATTTGTTTTCGAAATGAATCATGTCACCTATTTGTATGGTCGTGTCACTTGAAGGATTTAAAATGTCACTTGTTTTATTTTGACGTTTCACATTTCTTAGTGTCTGCCAATTTGTTAAGAAAATAACCCCTGTCACCAGTTTGTATGGTCGTGTCACCTGAAGGAATTAATGTGTCACAGTTTGGGCTTTCACTTTAAATTTGTTTTCGAAATGAACCATGTCACCTGTTTATATGACCATGTCACTTGAAGGATTTAACGTGTCTGTTTTCCACCCAAACACTTCAAAACTAAGTACGTTCGTAAAGAAAACCCCCAAGTGCATAAAATGCTCATAAAAGACTAATATTTACTGACCAACCAATGTCGTAAAATACTACACCTACTGACTAACGGAGATCATAACATCCTACAAGTTTTGAGCACCAAAGCTCAGAAAATACAACCCCAACAAAGTTCATAACAATCTAGGGGTATGAAAAGTACGCCCTGATAAAAAGTTGACGGTGGTTTATTACAGTCTACCATGGAAGATGTTGTTGCAGGAGGATGGTCAAGTATGAAATAAATATGAAATAAAGTTCAGACTGACTTCCCCATCTCAGCAAATAAATACAAGACTTCCTCCCGTTGTAGCAAGAGAAAATCAGGATCGAATCCACGAGGAAGCACGTCAGCAGTTCTTAGGTAGCTGTAAATTCTCACAGACACAGCAGCAGAAAGGACAGAAACACAGAAAGGAAAGAAACAAATAAACCCGGCAAGGGCAACTAAAACAAAAGCAAAGAAATAAAGCAAAGACACAGCAAAAACGAAAAGCAAAGCAAAGGCGTACTCGATCTCGACAACAGCTCCTCGAGATCGACAAGACAGTGAACAACAGAAAGTGAAAATCGACGAAAACAGAAGAAAACCAACTCGACCTAGACCAAGTCCTACTCGATCTCGACCACAGCTTCCTCGAGATCGACAAAGCACTACTCTAGATCGAAAAGAAACAGAAATATAAAATTGCAGATTTTCGACAGAACTCAGCAATTCGACAGAAATAAACTTCAATATATTAAAAGACTTCCAAAGCCAGGGTTTCAACACCACAACGATAACCATGCAAAGTAACACATAAAGGCACAAAAGATCATGCTTTCCATCAAATAACTTTCGTCATTAACAAATAGGCATATAGAGGCTTTCGCATAAACCCTAATTGTTACTAACCCTTTTTCACATAATTAATCCAAGTTGCATTAAGATCACTTTCGCTTCAATAACACAAACAAGGATCACCTTCAACTCTCGCAAAAGAATCATGCTTATAGGGATAGAAGATGAATTGCATAACAAAATCTGACCTTTATCGCGTTATCTCACATGGCCACCGTCGGGCTCACCCTAGCCCCAGAAGTGGGTGGACTACTCGCTCTTCATCATCAAGAAAGACATCAAATAACAAAAGAAACTAACTTGCATTAAATTAAATAAAGAAAGCTTACAACCGACAAGACAAATCCGCTTTCGCCTCTCCACCTTGCTTGCTACAAACTCTCTCTCTCTCTATCCTACTTACTTGAATTGATTGTGAATTGGAATTGGAATTAGATGCCTAATGCTCAGCCCCTAGGGCCTTATTTATAGCCTTCATTCCCTAGCTAATCTAGGAAAGAAGATATCTATCTCTATCTAAAATTATATCTAAAGCTTGCAAGGATAAATAAAATGTTTTATGGAAATAAATCTAAAAGGAAAAGATAAAACTAAATAGGTAAGTCTTCGTGTCTTGATAGATCTTGTCTCCTTGATGATAGAACTTGATGGAATTGGATAGAATTTCGGCCAAATCGACTCCTTCGCGCCCAAGGAATCTCAATTCTACTCGGACAGGCCTCGTCGAGAAGTTTCTGGAAACGGCTCTACTCGACTTCGACCACGTCTAGTCGACCTCGACAAGGGTGGTTCGTCGACTGGGCTCCTCGGCTAGATCTTGCTCGATGTGGCTCGGACTTGGTTCAGGCGCTCGTCGATCTCGACCAAGGTTCATCGAGATCGAGTAGAGGTGTGGTCTTCTTGGTCGAGCAACTCTTCCTCGTCCTGGACTCGGACTGGTGTTGTGGTGCTTGTCGATCTCGACTAGGACTCGTCGAGATCGAGTAGGGTTGTCCGGGTTCTCGTCCTCGGCTTCTCGATCAGTTCTCTTCTCGACTCCGGGTGTGGTTTCTGGTCTTCGTCGATCTCGACTAGTGGTCCTCGAGATCGAGTTGGGTCCGGAGCTCGGGTTGGTCTGGCTCTCGATCAGGCTCTGTCGACAAGGCGGTGCTCGGACATGCTCGTCCATGTCGACTAGGGTCAACTCGAGATCGAGTTACCCTGACTTTCAGCTTGGTTCCGCTGCTTTGACCTTGGACTTCTGTAGCGGTTTTCCGAACTTTTCTGACCTTCTGTAGAATTGCTGTAAAATGCCTCGATTTCTGCGAATTAAACAGAAACTGGTGTAGATTCCATAATTTTGGCAAATAAACATAAACTACATAGATTCTGTACTATCTAAACCCAAATGAATGCAATGTATACAGAAATCGATATAAAAGTTACTGTAAAACATGGCAGATTCAGCTCACAACAAACACCCCATACTTAAGCTTGCTTGTCCTCAAGCAATACTTTTATTTGTCATTCAGGGGAAGAAATCAAAACTCTCAACATATCAGATTCATTCTTATATGTCCCTGCAATCAATTACCATCCTCGAAAAGGTACTAGTGTCACAGATCCATGCATGTGCAAATATATAAGAGCAACATCTACTCATAAAAGGAGGTTTATGCATAAATAATTTTTATGTGACAAAGCAACAATAATCAAGAGGACTTTAATTTCAGCTCAATAAGGAGTAGATTGGTAAAAGGCTAAAGGTGGGCAATTTTTGGCAATGTGGTACTAATGATCCGGGGAAATGGAGTACTTTCCAAATTGAATTTCCACATTCCTTCTCTCTTTGATTCATCACCTTTTCATAATGCTTTTATCCATAATAATGCTTTTACCTCTCTAACCTCAGCACTGCCTTCTCGCGAGTCGCAAACATGGGTGTCATGAATGGCCCCGGATACTTAGTGCGTCGGACTCCTCACTTGGTGTCCCATCTCTCCAAACTATTATCTCAGAGAGCAGGGTCGATCTTTGATCGGATTTTCTTTCACTCATTAAATTTTCCATATATTTCAAACAATTTCCCGCCAAACTCCAATAATGATAATAACAACACAAACACCATATAACAATCTCCATAATGTAACATCATTCTCAACATAATCCCCGGATAAGGTAAAGAATGGCAATATTTTTAGAACATGTGGAGCAATATATGAAATAAGGCATATTATGGCTTTTGTGATGCATAAGCATGGGTAAGGCTTAGGATTATAACAATATGAGCATTATATGGAAATATAAAGTCCTCCATCCTCTTATCATGCAACATGTCAAAAGCAACTTCAAATTTTACCTCCTTTCATGGTTTTCATCAAAATATGCACTTCATTGTGACTTTCCTTTACTAGGCAATTTCATGCTATATCTCTAATGAATCTAATTTTGCATCGTCGAGTTTAATATAGCTTCCATGACATTAATAAAAAATTTCAACGGGGGTCATTTTTCTCAAATTTTGGAAATCATGCATATATAAGCACATAAATGAATTCCAAAATAGCCATGTAGCAATTCTAAGAAATAATGCACAAAGTAAAGTCAAATATGATAAAACATGCACAAAGTAAGCCCTTCCCCCACCCCATACTTAAACATTACAGTGTCCTCACTGTATATAAAGAAAACAAGGTAAGGGTAAAGAAAGAAACTTACAAGACATGTGTGCAGAGCCTTATATTTTCGATTGGAGCACCTCCTGGACCGAGTATTAATGTAGCTTGGTTCCATCCATGAATCTGAAAAGTAGAAGACATATACCCACAATAGCAAAACTAAAAAGTGTTCAAAACCAAAAC
This sequence comes from Persicaria maculosa, assembly GCA_963922045.1. NCBI lineage: Eukaryota > Viridiplantae > Streptophyta > Magnoliopsida > Caryophyllales > Polygonaceae > Persicaria > Persicaria maculosa. The sequence continues at coordinate 67,704,011 of OY998259.1, read as the reverse complement.
AAAAACAACAAAGTCTCAAAAGTCCTAAAAAGTCTATGTACATGCTCTAGATTTTATAGTCGCTAGACCGACTTTCCATTAATGCTCAAGGTGGCATTTGCAGGGCCCATGTAGCTTGGGCCTCAAATAGGACTCCATTTTTGTCCATCAGCTGTAATCCTCCAGAATGGATCTTGTTCACCACGAAAGGTCCCATCCGCTTCTTGTTGAATTTGTTGGGAAACCAATGATCCTTAGATTTAGAGACATAGAGCTTGTCTCCAACTTCATATTCCTTAGGCTCATCATTGGATATCCTACATAAGCGCACATACCAAGGCAAACCTCTCCCATGTATAGATAGATCTTTAATGGAAATAGGAGAAGAAAGATCCATACCTTGGCTTACCTTTGCAGAGACGGAATCGGGGACCACTGTATTTGGTCGATCTCGACTAGGGTTAGTCGATCTCGACAAGTCTGCAGGTTCTGGTGGTGGTTTGGTCGAAGAGGCAGAAGTCGACGAAGAGCATGGCTTGTCGATCTCGACAAGCCTGGTCGACCTCGACAAGGACTCCGCTCCTGGTGGTTTGCTCATCGACGAAGGCGGATCTGGTGGAGCCGAGTGGTGGTCGACCTCGACAAGACTAGTCGAGATCGACGAGGGCTCTCCTCCTGGTCGCTGCAGCGTCGTTGAAGCAGGCTCTGGTGGCGCCGGGTGGTGGTCGATCTCGACAAGCTTAGTCGAGATCGACGAGGCTGGTTCGTCAGGCGGCTTCTGTGTCGAGGAGGATGGAGTCGAGTTAGTGCACTGGTGGTCGACCTCGACAAGTCTACTCGAGGTCGAGTAGGGTGGCTCCTCTGGTTTGCTGCTCGACGAGGCTGGCTCTGGTGGAGTCTCCTTGGTCTGGTCGAGATCGACTAGGGTTCTACTCGAAGTCGAGGAGCCCTGGTCGATCTTGACCCCATATTTAGCTCCTGTCAAGGCATCCGAAAAATAATTAATCCACAACGACGTACCTTGTTCTGTGTCGATCGGATTTTCTGTGTTTTCCTTGAGGATTGCCATGATCTCCTCCACCTGGGCCTCCATGTCCCTCTTTTCTATTTCCTCAAGGGTCATATTTCCACCTTGGGTTCCCCGCAGGTGATGTAGCCAGCTGAGATAGATTTGACCTCTTCCATTGGACCTGTATGCCTTTCAGTTTTATTAAAGGAATACTCAATTACCTCATCGCTGATGTTGAAGGTGAGCACTCCTTTCCGTACGCTTATGTTGGCAACCACCGTTGCCAAGAATGGTCTTCCTAGAATAATTGGACAAGCAGGATCTTCTTGCATATCAACAATTAAGAAATCAGCAGGGACGAAGAATTTACCTACTTGTACTGGGACATTTTCCACCATGCCTGTCGGAATGACCACCGTGTTGTTGGCCATGTAAAGTCTAGCATCCACAGGCTCCAGGGCACCTATCTTAATCTTGGACCAAATTGTTAAAGGCATAATACTAACACTGGCTCCAAGATCACATAGGGCATTAATTTTGTATGGACCAAATCCAATAGTTATAGCAAACTTACCTGGATCCGGCCTCTTCTCCAATATGTCCAGATGGCTGCACTCCTCTGTGATTTCAGCCATCGATCGCTTTTTGCTCAGAATCTCCTTCAGGAACTTGACATAAGATGGCATTTCATTGAGAGCTTCTGTGAAGGGGATGGTGACATTGAGCTTCTGAAGCATCTTGATGAAGCGTTGGAATTTCTTTTCTGCCGGGTCCTTTAGAGATTTTGTGGGGAAAGGCAGCTTCTTTTTTTGATTCGGAGCCAGAACAGACGTCGGAGGTGCTGTAGGCTGCTCTACGTCGACCAGGGGCTCCTCGACATCGACAAGGCCTTTGTCGACATCGACCAGATTGGGCCCAGTCGAGTTGCTGTGTGGTGCAGACGAAGATTCTGGAAGTGTCTCCTCGAGGTCGACGAGGCTCTTGTCGAGATCGACCACGGCTTTATCGAGATCGACTTGCTGTTCCTCGTCATTCTGCTATTTTCCGACCTCTGGCTCTCGCAGTTGATGGTCGCTTCTGAGTTTTATAGCAGCGATGTGTCCAGTCTTTCCCTTAGGATTTGGTTCTGAAGATCCTGGAAGTGACCCTGACTGTCTGGGGATTCCTGCTGCTAGCTGACCAATCTGTGTATCAACTGATTTCCGCCAGATATCAATTTCCCCAAGCCTAGAGTTGACACCTTGCATCTGAGTATAGACGGAGTTGAAAGATTGCCTAGTTTCTGAGTGGTTCCTCCGTATTTCCTCCAGGACTGTCTGTATATCACCCTTTTTCTGCTCCCTTTCCGGATGTCCTGGAGCTCTGTAGGGCGGGGGGTTCCTAGGGATACCTTGGTTCCATTGTGGTTGCTGAAACCTTTGGTCCCCCATGTAGCGATTGGGTCCCCCTGCGTAAGCCGCTTCCTCATGATGTTCTGCCATCCTGACTTGCTCTGTGTGTGGGCACTCAGGAGTGGTGTGCCGCTGCGATCCGCATTCAATGCAAGGCTGGTTGACAGAGAGATACTTTACTTGCTTGAGGAGCTTCTTATTCTGGTCTCTGTAGTATTGCTCCCTAACGTCTGGATCGATCTCCTTAGGGGGATCATATAGGGGCATAGATGGTGCTGGCCTGGCGTATGGGTTCTCTTCATAGGTTGCAGTAGACCCATACTTGTTGTCGTAGGTAGTGAGCTTCTCTAGCACACCCCATGCGTCACGTGGAGGCATTGTCAGATACTCATAGCGAGTATAATGGTTGATTCTGTCCTTAGTGCCTTGATCAAGAGAGTTGAAGAAGATCTCCTGAATGACGTAGGGTGGCTGTCCATGAGTAGGGCAAGATCGCAGAAGTTCCTTGTAGCGCTCCCATGCCTTTGCCAGCGGTTCCCCTTGCTTCTGTCTGAAGGCGGTGATTTTCTGGCGGAGATGTGCTGTTTTGGCGGGTGGGAAGAATTTGTTCAGGAACTCTTGCTCTACTTGGGCCCAGGTTGTGAGTGATCTTGGTTGCAGCCCTTCCAGCCATTTCAGTGCAGGCCCAGCGAGAGACCAGCGAAAAGATTTCATCTTGACATATTCCAAAGTTGTACCTTCAGCAAGAGTACGGCACATGTCAGCAAAGTTTGTAATATGTTCAAGAGGACACTCATTAAATCTACCATAAAAGGCATTATTTTTAAGTTCTATGAGAAACTGAGTGCGAATTTCAAAAGAGTTATCAGGGATAAGAATCGCCGATTCAGGCACGACGAGAGTTGGGTGCATATAGTCCTCTGCCGTGGTTGGATATTGGGCAAGCTCAGCCTGTGCTTGTTCCCTTGCTTCTTTCTCAGCGGCGATAGCAGCATCCTTAGCGGCTAATTCCCTGGTAAGCCTGGCGATCAGTTGTTCCTGTGTTTCAGCGGCCGCCATGGCTCTTTGTAGTTTAGCTCTGATGTGAAAAAGGCATTCCGGTTCGTCTAAGGCGTCAAACTCAGGTGTTTGACCAGAACGACGCATACACCTGCAAATTCACTCAAAGAAATAGTGAGAACTGACTACCTAAGGCGCGATTGATAGCTTCCCCGGCAACGGCGCCAATTTGTTGTTGCAGGAGGATGGTCAAGTATGAAATAAATATGAAATAAAGTTCAGACTGACTTCCCCATCTCAGCAAATAAATACAAGACTTCCTCCCGTTGTAGCAAGAGAAAATCAGGATCGAATCCACGAGGAAGCACGTCAGCAGTTCTTAGGTAGCTGTAAATTCTCACAGACACAGCAGCAGAAAGGACAGAAACACAGAAAGGAAAGAAACAAATAAACCCGGCAAGGGCAACTAAAACAAAAGCAAAGAAATAAAGCAAAGACACAGCAAAAACGAAAAGCAAAGCAAAGGCGTACTCGATCTCGACAACAGCTCCTCGAGATCGACAAGACAGTGAACAACAGAAAGTGAAAATCGACAAAAACAGAAGAAAACCAACTCGACCTAGACCAAGTCCTACTCGATCTCGACCACAGCTTCCTCGAGATCGACAAAGCACTACTCTAGATCGACAAGAAACAGAAATATAAAATTGCAGATTTTTGACAGAACTCAGCAATTCGACAGAAATAAACTTCAATATATTAAAAGACTTCCAAAGCCAGGGTTTCAACACCACAACGATAACCATGCAAAGTAACACATAAAGGCACAAAAGATCATGCTTTCTATCAAATAACTTTCGTCATTAACAAATAGGCATATAGAGGCTTTCGCATAAACCCTAATTGTTACTAACCCTTTTTCACATAATTAATCCAAGTTGCATTAAGATCACTTTCGCTTCAATAACACAAACAAGGATCACCTTCAACTCTCGCAAAAGAATCATGCTTATAGGGATAGAAGATGAATTGCATAACAAAATCTGACCTTTATCGCGTTATCTCACATGGCCACCGTCGGGCTCACCCTAGCCCCAGAAGTGGGTGGACTACTCGCTCTTCATCATCAAGAAAGACATCAAATAACAAAAAAAACTAACTTGCATTAAATTAAATAAAGAAAGCTTACAACCGACAAGACAAATCCGCTTTCGCCTCTCCACCTTGCTTGCTACAAACTCTCTCTCTCTCTATCCTACTTACTTGAATTGATTGTGAATTGGAATTGGAATTAGATGCCTAATGCTCAGCCCCTAGGGCCTTATTTATAGCCTTCATTCCCTAGCTAATCTAGGAAAGAAGATATCTATCTCTATCTAAAATTATATCTAAAGCTTGCAAGGATAAATAAAATGTTTTATGGAAATAAATCTAAAAGGAAAAGATAAAACTAAATAGGTAAGTCTTCGTGTCTTGATAGATCTTGTCTCCTTGATGATAGAACTTGATGGAATTGGATAGAATTTCGGCCAAATCGACTCCTTCGCGCCCAAGGAATCTCAATTCTACTCGGACAGGCCTCGTCGAGAAGTTTCTGGAAACGGCTCTACTCGACTTCGACCACGTCTAGTCGACCTCGACAAGGGTGGTTCGTCGACTGGGCTCCTCGGCTAGATCTTGCTCGATGTGGCTCGGACTTGGTTCAGGCGCTCGTCGATCTCGACCAAGGTTCATCGAGATCGAGTAGAGGTGTGGTCTTCTTGGTCGAGCAACTCTTCCTCGTCCTGGACTCGGACTGGTGTTGTGGTGCTTGTCGATCTCGACTAGGACTCGTCGAGATCGAGTAGGGTTGTCCGGGTTCTCGTCCTCGGCTTCTCGATCAGTTCTCTTCTCGACTCCGGGTGTGGTTTCTGGTCTTCGTCGATCTCGACTAGTGGTCCTCGAGATCGAGTTGGGTCCGGAGCTCGGGTTGGTCTGGCTCTCGATCAGGCTCTGTCGACAAGGCGGTGCTCGGACATGCTCGTCCATGTCGACTAGGGTCAACTCGAGATCGAGTTACCCTGACTTTCAGCTTGGTTCCGCTGCTTTGACCTTGGACTTCTGTAGCGGTTTTCCGAACTTTTCCGACCTTCTGTAGAATTGCTGTAAAATGCCTCGATTTCTGCGAATTAAACAGAAACTGGTGTAGATTCCATAATTTTGGCAAATAAACATAAACTACATAGATTCTGTACTATCTAAACCCAAATGAATGCAATGTATACAGAAATCGATATAAAAGTTACTGTAAAACATGGCAGATTCAGCTCACAACAGAAGATGACAATAGCGAGCAACTGCCTGTACGCCCCGATGGCAACGGAGATCATAACTTCTTCATAAGCTCTGTGTCGTAGACACGTAGCATGTCATCCACTTATCCCCATCCCCGCTACACCCTCACGGTGACAATATTAGGTTAATGACATCGTTTGTAGAATTAGTTGGAGACAAATATAGATGTGGGGTACCTTGTCATCCACCGGGCTAAGCCATCATTGTCAGACACGGATACAAGTCTGAGCTGAATCGCGTCTGCGCTGGTGACATTTCCTTCCCTTTTTGGCCCTGCGGTTTCTTCGCGAGGGGGGCATGTCTTCTCCATCACCTCCTGGAGCCTTTCTAGTCTTCTTGCCTCGCGCACCCTCAACTTTTGCAGCCTCAACAACTAAATAAACCCTATCACCCAACAACAACAACAACCTTGTCACATGAACTAATAACAAACAAATTCATATATGACATTCCTAAATTTTTTAACCTGTGTCACTTAACCGTAAATACCATGTCACCTAGCAGAAAACTTACCTCCTCATCCTGTCATTTTAGTGGCTGGTGACGGAGGGGAAACCTATCGTTGAATACCGCCAAAGAAAACTCAAACCTATAGCAAGTATAGCGATAAGCAAGAGGTCGATCCACAGGGAAAGTTATAACTCAAGTGTAATTCAGGTGTCAATCAAAGTAACCAGATTGGGGGGTTTTTATGTGGGAAAGTTTCGCCTTTTATCAAAGCAAAGTAAGCAAGTAAAGTAAATGAATTTGGTTTTAGACAATTGGGAGAAGCAATTCTACCTACAATTTTCCACTTTATTGGAATGAAGCGATCCTTGTAACTTCTTCTCGTCCTATTTAGTTTCCTATGAATGCCCTTGTCCCGACCTAATATAGTTACTAGTCCAATCAGTCCTAGAAACCCTTATCAATCGAACAGTCCCTAAAGAAGGATTTAACCCAATTGATAGCTTTAAGTTCAGAGATTAGCCAAGGTATTTGCAGTCCCTAAAGAGGGATTTAACAACACATTCAACTTCCTACTCATTCAATTAGTTCAATCAGCCCTAAAGGAACAAGTTTGCCACTTAGGTTAAGGTTCACAATCAGGAATCTACAAAACCTTAGCAATTGAATTGATTCTAACTAGTTGCGCGGGCTAGATAGAATAAAACAATAGACAATCAAGCACAAAGAAGTTGAAACATTCACAAATAGGAAACAAGGAGCGAGAATTAGAAACTCACAATCAATCCGAATAAAGCTTCAAATTGCAGGCAGAATAGATGAGTTTAGTTCCTCATGGAAGACATTGCTCAAAATCTCTAAAGTGTCTAATGCAAGAAAGAATAGAATGGAAGTAATCAAAATAACATAAAAGTGGCCTTTTCAAACATCCCAAGTCGGCCACCCATTAGACAAACAAGTTCTAGGGTTTTTAATTAAACAAAACGCAGCGCTTCAACGCTGTCGGCCAGTGCTGCGGGCGCCGCAAAGTTGCTGCGCCCGCCGCACACTGAAGGTCCGTGATCCCCGCTGCAGCGGGCTATGCTGCGCCCGCCGCAAGGTTGCGGCGCCCACGGCATATTGTTTTGCCGTGACTTCTTGTATTCCTTTGCGGGTTTCTCCTCTTGTCTTGCATCTTTCCTTCCTTGTTCCTTCCCATGTTTCTTGTGTTCCTCTTCGAGATATTGCATCTCCCAAATGGGTTCCGATTCAATCTGCGAGATAAACATAAAATTGCGCAGAATCCGAACTCTTCTAAAATAATCACAAGATGCAATTTAGCAACAAAGTATGAAAGAAATGCAACCTAACAAAACTAAATATGTCTATAATGCCTATCTAAAATATGCATTATCAAATTCCCCCACACTTAACCTTTGCTTGTCCTCAAGCAATGATAGAATGAACATGAATCAATATATCCCACAGGAAATCCCTTCAAGTTTCAACATTATCAAAATGCAACATCATAGTAGGTGAAAACATAAAGCAAGCAAACAAACATCATAGCATGTATTATAGTGATCAAAACTTAGAAGCAGACATCATCCAACCTCACAAGAAATATGTGTTTCACTCGTGTGTTTAAGCTTTAAGGTACAACTCTCAACTCAAACCAATCATGCACTAAGCTCATAGACATTGACCACCATATCACCAATTCTCTACCGAAATGTCATTACTTGCGGGACACAATAAAAACAACTAAATAAAATGTGACACTTTTTTTCTTTTCTTTTCTTTTCTCTTCTTTTTTTTTTCTTGTCTTGGTGCTTTCCTTACGCGAAGCGCAAACATGGGTGTCATGAATGGCCCCGGTCTATCCACACCTCAACCTACTAATATGAAGTCCACTTAAACACCTTTTGACGCAAGTTGCAAACATGGGTGTCATGAATGAACCTGGTTACTCAATGATTAAGCTTCTTTCCTAGTGGATAGTTTTCAACACCTTTTTGCGCGAATCATACCCATGGGTGTCATGCGTAGACCCGGTTACTCAGTGCATCAACCATTGCCACCTTATTCACTAAGTATGCATAAATTTAAACAAAAAGACTCAAAATATAAACATAAACTCCGCAAGCAATTAAACATGTGCATCGATCTTCAAAAATAGATACTGTAGTCAATGCCAAGAGGTAGCAACACTAGGCGAGTACTTCACACAACTGAGCAAAAGAATTCAAATAAGGCCAAACATTCTCACAAGGTCATGTTTTTAGGACTTCAATCATACTTTAGCTCAATCATACATGCTCAATTATATTTGCTAGCTCATGTTCCATAAAAATCAAATACAGATAATAATCAAAACATCCAGAACTCCATGGGATTTTTATGAATCATGCTTGAAATTTAAAATAGAGGACAAACTAAGCCAGATGGGTATTTGAATAACACATATGTATGCAATGCATGCTCTATTTTTGGATTTTCGAATTTTTTTTTTTTTTAAATTTTCGAAAATGCAGTAAAAGAAATAAAATAATAAAAAAATTAAACTTAACAGAAATTAAATAACTAACTATTACAGACTTAAACATGTTGTGCAGGAATAAAACATGGTCCTAGAAAATGCAGAATTGACATAATATACATATAAATCTCCTCCCCACACTTAAAATTTTCAGTGTCCTCACTGAAACAGTACAGACAACCAAAATAAACATAAAAATCAGGGTGAAGGAGATAGAACTAACCACTTACTGAGGCGGCGGCTGGTATGGCGGCGACTGGTATGGCGGGATGTGAGGGTATTGCTGGCGGAAGTAGTAAGTCTGCTCTCTCCGCATCTCCTCCAAATGGTAGATCGTCTCACTCCGCATCGCTTCCACGTTGGAGTCCGTCTCCCGCACAGTGCGACCGATGTCGTTGAGGGTGAACTCAAAGGCATCCTGGCGTAAGGACAGACGATGGAACTCATTGCTCAAATAGTCCCGCCAGGGGTCGTCCTCAGCAGACGAGAAGCGAGGCCCTGAAGAAGGGCCAGCATCGTGCTGTGCATCCCCCATATGGTAATCCGTCTGTGCAGGGGCAGCATCGTCCTCATCATCCTCACAAACCTCCTCCTCAGCCTGCTCCTGGTCAGCTGTGATGTATAGGGTGTTGTCGGAAGGTCCATAAGGTAAGGGCCTAGGAAGACGCAGTCGGTGCTCCCCACGGTTTCCTGACTTCCAAATCCAGCCACCTGCATCAGCACCCTCAAGCACGAACGCCCTCCGAAGCTGCTCTGTGGTATAGGTGTACCCACCAGACATGGGGGCACCGCACTGATCAGGCTGTAAATAACGGTAGGCTATGAGGCTAATCATGCCTCCCAAGCCAAACCTCCCGGACTTCTTCCCCTGAATCTTCACACAGCTCTCTACAAATATCTCAACCCAGTCTGGCGTACCACGAGACTGGGGAGCAAAGCTCCACAACCAGGCCAGATCGCCAGCAGGCACCTTGTTCACGTCGCCTTGGCCGCTGAAAGACATGGCCAAGACCTTGTGCACCAGACGAAGGCAGGGGTGTACAAAATTGTAGTTATACTCCCCCTTGTGGCTATCAAATGTGGTTCCAGTCGCTTTGAACCATACATCATGGCGCTGCTGATCAGTCGCCATGGAAGACCAATCTGGGGTGGGCGCCCGAGAGATCCCAAAAATCTGTCGTAGGGTGTCAAGCGTGCAAACGTGAGGTTGGTCCAACAAGTTGAACCGAATCCTCGAGTTATCCACCTTCTCAAATGTAGCCAGAAACTCCCATGCCAGCTCAGGGTACGTCGGGGCACTACGATCTATAAATCCCCCCAACCCGCCATGGTTGAGCATCTGTCGTGTAACATCTAACATACCCAGCGTCTGCAGGGCTGGGATGTGGAAAAACTTTGTCTGAACGAAGCGCCGTGCATCAAAGTTCTTAAATATTTTCCTTTGTTCATCGGATTCATTCCTCAGTCGGCGCACCATCTTTATCAAATCCCAGCAGTAGATATCAACAACCCCAAACAAATTCAGAATTCAACAACAAACAACACAACTCAAATCAATCAACAGAACACCCAAAACAAACACACCGCAGGCAACTAATGAACTTCAAATCAAAGCACCAACACAAATATCTTTCCAATAAACTACCTAAGAACCACATCCATCAATCATCCACCCAAACTCAAGAATATTTAACAATTATCAACAATACCACCCCAAATTACTCAAATTACTTTCAAACCAAAGATCCAACTTCAAATCTCATAACCCCAAAAACTCAGCCCTATATATATATATAAAAATCAGTCCCCTTAAAAAAAACAACAAAAATATCCCACACAAATTTCAACCTTTAATCAATGAATAGGCAACTCAATATCAAATCTCAACCTAGTTCTCAATATAGCAAATAAAATCTGAAATTGAAAGAGAATAGAGGAGAAATCATACCAGGAGAGTTGTAAAAGAGGGATTGAAATGGAGAATATAGCAAATTAGGGGCTGATCTCGTGCACAGGAGCGGCGGCGAGCAGCGGCGGCGGGCGCAGCGTCGGCGGCGGTGGCAGCGGCGCTGGGACGCAGATCCGGCGAGGAAGGGGCAGCGCGAGCTTGGATCTCCGACGATGCTGAGGGTCGGACCCGGCAATAGGCGTGGCGAGGTGGTCGGATTTGGGGGAAAAGGGGAGAAAAAGAAAGAGCTTGGGAGGGGGCTATGGAGATTGTGAAAGGATGAAGAAGGAAGCAAGAGGGTAACAATGGAGGTTGGGTCTTTTGTGAGTGGCGGCAGAGGTGAAAAGTGACAAGAGGTAGGGTTGAAAAGAGACTCCTCACGTGATCTATCTATCTTCTAATTAATTGATTTTATTATTATTATTTTTTATTTTTTATTTTTTTTAGAAATAATCACGGGTTGTCTTGCGGCGGGCGCCGCAGAGGTTGCTGCGGGCGCCGCCAGAGAGGGGTGCTGGGGCTTTGCTTTGCGGCGGGCGCCGCATGGGTTGCTGCGGCCGCCGCAAGCGAGGTGGCCATTACGCGTAATTTAAATTTTTTTTTTTTTTTTTTAAACTACCTATGTTACTAATCCTAAAATAATTAACTAATAATGAAACTACCTAAGAAATAATGAAGATGAAAAGGAAAAGAGAACTTACCTCGGGTTGCCTCCCGAGTAGCGCCTTTGTTTCAAGTCGTTGGCTCGACGTGATGGTCATTGAGTGGCCTAGTCGGTTGGTTCAGCAAGCACCAACTCCTCCTCTTCACTATGTGGAATGTTTTCAAAGTATGGCTTAACCCTATGACCATTGACCTTGAAGAGCTCATTAGACTTGGGGTCATAGAGTTCAATTGCTCCATGAGAGAAAATCCTTGAGATAGTGTAGGGGCCTTCCCACCTTGATTTAAGCTTTCCTGGAAAGAGTTTCAGACGTGATTGGTATAGGAGGACCTTGTCTCCTACATTGAGTTCCTTCCGCAGGATATGTTTGTCATGCCAAGCTCTTGTCTTCTCCTTGTAGATCATTGCATTATCATATGCATCCAAACGCAATTCCTCCAGCTCTTGCATTTGAAGTTTCTTGAATTCTCCCACTTCATTCATTCTCATATTGCAGTTCTTGACAGCCCAGTATGCCTTATGCTGAAGTTCCACTGGAAGATGACAAGCCTTCCCAAACACAATTCGATAGGGAGACATACCAATGGGAGTCTTATAGGCAGTCCGATAAGCCCAAAGAGCATCATTCAGCCTTAGACTCCAATCCTTCCTGATGCGGGACCATCTTCTACAACTCCAGACACACCCATCATACTTGGAGAAGGACCAATGACTCGAGCTAGAGCTAAGAAGCTTCAGAGAGACTCATTCAACTTTGTGGGTCATGCTTTGTTCTCGAGCAAGGTTCAACTCCCCGAGCCTACATTGAAGACATACATGTGCATTGGAGCACAAATGGAGGCCGAGCCACCTTAGAGTAGCTTAGGCCGAAATTATCTAAGTGTTAAAGCTTATTTTCAGCTTAAGTGTTCTATTGGGCTGAATTGGGCTTTTCTAGTCATTCTTTTTAGAGACCTTATTTATTTATGTTCTTAGGTTTATTTATTAAGTCCATTAAACATTAAATCTATCCTATTCTATCTAGGAGAATCGGCCATCAGGCCTTAGGAGGTTATATATTTCAGTTTCAGCATTGTAATTCAATTGGAACATTGATAATAGAAATCTATTCTTCTCAAACGTGTGAAACACTAGAGAGAGAGATCTGATCGAATTGAGCAGTGCTCTTCAGGATCTCGAACCGATTGATAATCTCAGCTTGGTTTGCTTTGCCGTTCATCAACTTCGCAAGACTTGGTGAATCTAGTATCCACAAGCCCCCTCCTTGTGCCTTCAAGTTGTCCGCTTGATTGTGTAGGGTTGTAGAGGCGGGTTGTGTAGTCATTGGTATTGGTTCCTACCCTCTGAGGAGGCCTGGGGTCTTTATCTTGTTCTACATAGATCGACTCAGTCCTTATCAGGTCGTGTCTTCTCATTCTTGCAATTCAATTTCGAGTCTTTGTTCATCTTTATTCGAGTCTTGTTCTTTCTTTAGAGTCGACATCAAGTTCAGTTCTGTTCTTGGTGTTCTTGTCGAGTTCTTGATTGATCTTGCATGTTCTTGATCGAATCTTGAGAGTCTTGCATTGTTCTTGTTTATTCTTGCTGCGTTTCTTGAGTTCTTGTTGGAATCTTGATCATTCTTGATTGTTTCTTGCAGATCTTGAACCGTCTTTTTGAGTCTTTCTTTTAGTTCTTGCTTGTTGTCGAAGATCGGACCACCCTGCGGCTAACCCCGTATCAAATTGGCATCAGAGCTTTGGTTTCCGACATCAAGATTGAGTCTTTTCTTTTCCTAAACACAAAAATCCAAAAAAAGAGTCCTTTTCTTGTTTTGGTTATTTACTTCTTGCATTCTTTTTGATTATTTTACTAATCTTGAGTTTGTGATTGTTTGTGGTTGCATAGCCTAAACACAAAGCCTAGCCGAGACCGTGGAGTCGACCAAAGGTGCACACAATCCCATTGTGAACACCCATAGCCGACGGCAGAATCTGTCCCCATAGCCTTGCTTTGGCCGAATCCATCAAACCACAAAGAACCCTAGTTTGTTGCTCTTTTCTATCTTTGGAACTTTTGATCTATCTATATCTAATTCCATATTATCTATTGCCTATTTAAATTCTGATTTTTGGTGGATTTAATTCATTATATCTATCAAATATCTATTAAGGCATAAGATACATCTTGTTACCATATTTATCCAAAGGTTGTCTATTTATTGATCTTAGGGCTGAAATTTTATCCTTTTATCACCTTACTACCAGAGTTTCGAGTCCTCTAGTTTTATTTGAGTCTTTCTTGCATTAGTTTCATAAGTTTAAAAAAAAAAAAAAAAAAAATCAGTTTCGAAATTTATTTTAAAACTTGGACCTAGGAGGATAAAATTCACTAGGGGTAAAAGTAAGTCAAAAAAAAAGAGAAAGGAAAGTGTTTGTTTGATCTAGTGCAAGAAAGCTCCCAAGGACAATTGGTGAACCCTTTTTCTCAGCCCTAGTCGACATACCCTATCCCAAACACATACACCTCCACAAAATTGAAACCCTACCCTGCAACTACAACGTCTTAACTTAAAGGTTTTCAATCAAAAGAGGTAAATTTCCAAGTTTTCTTTTGTTTCTCTATTTCTCTTGTGTCGAACACTGTTTTGTGTGTTCAAGAGCTGTTGTGTCGAGTTGATTGTGTGTGTGTCGAGTACTCCTTCACTTTGATCGAGTGCTGTTTGTTTCTGTCGAGTGCTTGCTTTGATAGAGTCGAGTGATCTCTTTGAGTGTCGAACTGATTTCTTGCAATTACCCATCTGTTTTGCTTGAATCAAGTGTTATAGCTGCTGTTGAGTACTCTTTCTCTCTTAACGAGTACTTATTGATTGTTGTTTCCTTCATTCTCTTATTTGCATACTTCGATTGCTTAGTTTTTGCTTGGTAGTTGATTTGCCCAAAGCGGATTGCCCTAGCAAGCGTGATATATCAATCAGAGAGGGAGTGTGAGCGAAACACAATTGTGAGGTGTTTATAAGTTTTACTAATCCTTAACATATTTCTGTGTTTCTTTTGTCTTTGTTATCATGTCTAACAATCAGGGAAATAATGGTGGTAACAACCCCAACAATGAGGGTAACTCGAGTACCACTGTAACACCCGAGCAGTTCAACGCCTTGGCCGCCAATATAGCCACCTTGACGGATACAATGGCTGCAATGCAAGCCAAGATGGCGGCTTGGGAAAGCTCTAGGCCTAGTGGTTCGAACACCATAGGAGGTCAGCAAGAGCGAGTTGAGATACCTCAAGAAGAAAGAGAGGTCGTTAATCCTAATCCTATTCCTAATCCTCATGATAATGTTAATTTCCAGAATCCTTTATTCAATGAAAACAACTCTCCACGAGGTGGGAGAAATGATCGGAATAATGGGTTTGTTAATGTGCAAGGTCAAGGACAGGGAAGGGGAAGAGGACGTGGTTATCAAGAGCGTTTCTATTACTCGGAGCAAGATGATGACTTCCAAGAAGAGGAGTATTGGGAGCAACGCCCGAGACGTAATCAAAGGGGAAATCAGAACCGACCACCTAGGTTCAATGACGACGACGGTATAGGTAAGGTTAAGGTAAAGATTCCTCCTTTTGATGGTAAAACTGATCCAGATGCTTATATTGATTGGGAAATTAAAATGGAGCAAATCTGGAATTGTCATAATTTCTCAGAGCCTAAGAAAGTACAACTAGCTTCCCTAGAGTTTCAAGGTTTTGCATTAATCTGGTGGGATAATCTTGTTAAGGAAAGAAGAAGATCCCTTGATGCGCCTATTGCTTCTTGGGAACAATTAAAAGTGGTAATGAGAAATAGGTTTGTACCTCAACACTATGATAGAGAGCTATTAAACAGATTAGAAAACCTTAAACAAGGTAGTAAAACTGTTGAGGAAACATTTAATGTTATGCAAGAAGCCATGGCTAGAGCTAATATAGTAGAAACTCATGAGAAAACTAATGTTAGATATCTTAGAATCTTACATCCTGCTTTAGCTCATGAAATTGATTACTTTCCCTATACTACTCCTACTGAACTTTTACATCTAGCTATGAAAGTAGAAAAGGGACAACGCTACAAAAGCCAAGGCAATAGAGTGTCGAGTGGCCAGCAACAAGGGTGGCGCCAATCTCGGCCCCAACAGCCCCAAGGGCGCTCGGAGATGGGCTCTAGGGAGCGAGCTCAGCAGCCCCAATGGAGGAGTGAAGGCCGACAGCCCCAACAGCCCCTCGACAAGGGTAAAGGTCCATGGAATGGACGAGAATCGTCTGGGACATCTACTGGTCCCAAAGGGAGTAATCCTAACTCTTCTACCATTCGTTCTAGAGATATTGTATGCTTTAAATGCCAAGGTAGAGGACATTATATGAAGGATTGCCCTAATAAGAAAACTCTCATGGTTAATCAATTTGGAGAATATGAATCTGAAAACTCTTGTGATGAACATGATGAGAATGCTAATAATGACAATGATCAGAACTTAAACCTTGTTTGTTATGAAAATGATGATAATGAGGTTGAATATGAACATGGAGAATCTTTGATTGTTAGGAGAGGGTTAAGTGTTGTTCCTACACCATGTGAAGATAATCAAAGAGAGAACTTATTTCATACTCGTTGTCTAGTTAAAGGAAAGGTTGTAAATGTGATCATTGATGGAGGTAGTTGCTGTAATTTAGCTAGTCAAGAAATGGTTGACAAATTGCATTTACCTACTGTCCAACACCCTCGACCTTACAAATTGCATTGGATGAATGACTGTGGTTTATTAAAGGTTCATAAACAAGTTAAAGTGCATATTAAACTAGGACATTATGAAGATGATGTTTTATGTGATATTGTGCCTATGCAAGCTTGTCATATTCTATTAGGCCGTCCTTGGCAATCTGATCGTAAGGTTATTCATGATGGGTTTACTAATCGTTATACCTTTACTTTTCAGGGAAAGAATGTCATTCTCAAACCCATGACACCTACGCAAGTAGCTGATGAGATTGAGAAGCGGAAGGTAAGTAAAGGTGAGTTAGATCAGGAGGCTCAGTCGAGCCAAGTGGATCCTCAAACTCGAGCTAAGAGTGTGTTCTTGGTTTCCAAAAGCACATTCCTGGACGAATTTGCGGATGGTGGAACTATGCTTATGCGCCTTTGCAAGAGCTTGAGCATGTTGAGTGAAGAGCTTAAAGCTTCTCTTCCATCGAACATTCTCGCTCTTCTTGAGGAGTTTAAGGATGTGTTTCCCGATGAAATACCACCAGGTCTACCCCCTATTCGTGGAATTGAGCATCAAATTGATCTTATTCCAGGGGCTGCATTGCCTAATCGACCTGCGTATCGTATGAATCCCACTGAGACCCAAGAGGTCCAAACCCAAGTCCAGGAACTGTTGGATAAGGGTTACATTCGAGAAAGCTTAAGTCCTAGTACTGTACCTGTGTTATTAGTCCCTAAGAAAGATGGATCATGGAGAATGTGTGTAGATTGTAGGGCTATTAACAACATTACTATTAAATATCGTCACCCTATTCCTAGATTAGATGATATGTTAGATGAGTTACATGGAGCTTCTATATTTTCTAAAATTGATCTTAGAAGTGGTTATCATCAGATTAGAATGAAAAAGGGTGATGAATGGAAAACAGCCTTTAAGACTAAGCTTGGTTTATATGAGTGGTTGGTTATGCCTTTTGGTTTAACTAATGCTCCTAGCACTTTTATGCGTTTAATGAATCATGTGCTTCGAGATTTCATTGGAAGATTTGTTGTTGTTTACTTTGATGATATTCTGATTTATAGCAAATCTCTTAATGAACATGAATCACATCTTAGAGAAGTGCTTCAAACGCTGAGAATTAAACACTTGTATGCTAATTTAAAGAAGTGTGAATTATGTAATGAACAAGTGTCTTTTCTTGGATTTGTAGTGAGCTCTAATGGACTGCGTGTTGATGAATCAAAGATTAAAGCCATCCAAGAGTGGCCGACACCCACCAACATAGGCCATGTACGCAGCTTCCAAGGTCTTGCGAGCTTCTACCGACGCTTTGTGCGAGATTTCAGCACCATCTCAGCCCCACTGACCGAGCTTACTAAGAAGAGAAGTGAGTTCACATGGGGAGCAGCTCAGGAGGAAGCATTCAACACACTTAAGGACAAGCTGACCCACGCACCTCTATTAGCTCTGCCGGACTTTACTCAGCCTTTTGAAGTAGAGTGTGATGCTAGCGGAGTCGGAATTGGTGGAGTCCTTATGCAGGGAGGTAAGCCTATTGCTTTCTTTTCTAAGAAATTGAAAGGTGCTTGTCTTAATTACTCTACCTATGATAAGGAATTGTATGCATTGTTTAGAGTACTTAAGACATGGTCTCACTATCTATGGCCTAGCGAGTTTATTCTTAGGACTGATCATGAGTCTTTAAAACACTTTAAAAGCAAAGATAAACTTGATAGG
Organism: Persicaria maculosa; assembly: GCA_963922045.1. Classification (NCBI taxonomy): domain Eukaryota; kingdom Viridiplantae; phylum Streptophyta; class Magnoliopsida; order Caryophyllales; family Polygonaceae; genus Persicaria; species Persicaria maculosa. The sequence goes on along the minus strand of OY998259.1, from coordinate 67,686,268 downwards.
AGACATGGTAGATGGATGGAGTTTATTGAAACATTTCCTTATGTAATTAAGTATAAGAAAGGCAAAGACAATGTGGTAGCTGATGCATTATCTAGGAGACATGTTCTTTTAACCACTTTGGATTCTAGAGTCTTAGGCTTTGTTTACATAAAGGAATTGTATGAATCTGATTTGGATTTTGGTGATATCTTTCGAAAATGCTTAAAAAAGGGTCCTAATGACAGCTTTTATATACATGAAGGATTCTTATTTCGAAAAGATCAAGTGTGCATTCCTAGATGTTCTCTACGATTATTACTTGTTAGTGAAGCCCATAGTGGTGGATTAATGGGACATTTTGGTAGAGATAAGACCTATAACACACTGAAATCACACTTTTATTGGCCAAATATGCTTAGGGATGTAGAACATTGCCTTAAGAGATGCATAGATTGCATTAAAGCCAAAGCTAAGCTTATGCCTCATGGTCTTTATACACCACTGCCGACCCCCTCAACCCCTTGGGAAGACATTTCTATGGATTTTATTGTTGGGTTGCCTAGAACTAAGAAGGGGAGAGATTCTATATTTGTGGTAGTGGATAGGTTCTCTAAAATGGCTCATTTCATTGCATGCCACAAAACTGATGATGCTACTAATGTTGCTAATCTATTCTTTAGAGAAGTAGTTAGGTTGCATGGTGTGCCTAAAACCATTGTTAGTGATAGGGATGTGAAATTCTTAAGTCATTTTTGGCGAACTTTATGGAATAAATTGGGAACTAGATTGCTATTCTCTACTTCTAGCCACCCCCAAACTGATGGCCAAACTGAGGTGACTAATAGAACCCTTGCTACTGTCCTAAGAGCCATTATTAGGAAGAATTTGAAACTTTGGGAAGAAGCCTTACCTCATGTGGAATTTGCTTATAATAGAACCATGCATTCGGCTACTAAAATCAGTCCATTTGAATGTGTGTATGGTGTTAATCCACTAACCCCTTTTGATCTTACTCCATATCCTATGAGAGACAAAGAATCATTTGAGGCAGGTAAGCATGTCGAGTTCATCAAGGAGCTGCATGAACGAACTCGAGAGAAGCTGAAGCTAAAGGCTGAATACAATGCTAACAAGGCCAACAAAGGACGTCGCTTGGTCACATTTCAGCCTGGAGATCTTGTATGGGTGCATTTGAGGAAGGAGCGGTTTCCAGACGCCCGGAAGAACAAGCTGTCGCCGCGTGGTGATGGACCATTTCGGATCAAGAAGAGAGTAGGCGACAATGCCTACCAATTGGAGCTTCCTAGAGACATGGGCGTGAGCGCTACATTCAACGTCGCGGATCTAATCCCTTACTTCGCTGTGGATGAAGACTTGGATTCGTGGTCGAATCCTTTTCAAGAAGGGGAGGTTGATGCGGGACCATCTTCTACAACTCCAGACACACCCATCATACTTGGAGAAGGACCAATGACTCGAGCTAGAGCTAAGAAGCTTCAGAGAGACTCATTCAACTTTGTGGGTCATGCTTTGTTCTCGAGCAAGGTTCAACTCCCCGAGCCTACATTGAAGACATACATGTGCATTGGAGCACAAATGGAGGCCGAGCCACCTTAGAGTAGCTTAGGCCGAAATTATCTAAGTGTTAAAGCTTATTTTCAGCTTAAGTGTTCTATTGGGCTGAATTGGGCTTTTCTAGTCATTCTTTTTAGAGACCTTATTTATTTATGTTCTTAGGTTTATTTATTAAGTCCATTAAACATTAAATCTATCCTATTCTATCTAGGAGAATCGGCCATCAGGCCTTAGGAGGTTATATATTTCAGTTTCAGCATTGTAATTCAATTGGAACATTGATAATAGAAATCTATTCTTCTCAAACGTGTGAAACACTAGAGAGAGAGATCTGATCGAATTGAGCAGTGCTCTTCAGGATCTCGAACCGATTGATAATCTCAGCTTGGTTTGCTTTGCCGTTCATCAACTTCGCAAGACTTGGTGAATCTAGTATCAACAAGCCCCCTCCTTGTGCCTTCAAGTTGTCCGCTTGATTGTGTAGGGTTGTAGAGGCGGGTTGTGTAGTCATTGGTATTGGTTCCTACCCTCTGAGGAGGCCTGGGGTCTTTATCTTGTTCTACATAGATCGACTCAGTCCTTATCAGGTCGTGTCTTCTCATTCTTGCAATTCAATTTCGAGTCTTTGTTCATCTTTATTCGAGTCTTGTTCTTTCTTTAGAGTCGACATCAAGTTCAGTTCTGTTCTTGGTGTTCTTGTCGAGTTCTTGATTGATCTTGCATGTTCTTGATCGAATCTTGAGAGTCTTGCATTGTTCTTGTTTATTCTTGCTGCGTTTCTTGAGTTCTTGTTGGAATCTTGATCATTCTTGATTGTTTCTTGCAGATCTTGAACCGTCTTCTTGAGTCTTTCTTTTAGTTCTTGCTTATTGTCGAAGATCGGACCACCCTGCGGCTAACCCCGTATCACTTCCTATTAGGGGCCACTGTTTTCTCCAGAATGCTCTTAATCTCCCTATTTGATACTTCCGCTTGACCATTGGTCTGAGGATGATAAGCAATGGACACTCTATGCGTGACATGGTACCTCTTAAACAGGGCAGTGATGGTCCTATTGTAGAAATGTGTCCCCCTGTCGCTGACTAGAGCTTTAGGCACCCCAAATCTTGCGAAAATTGTGTCTTTTAGGAAATCTGCAACTACTTTTGAATCATCAGTTCTGGTGGCCTTTGCCTCCACCCACTTGGAGACATAGTCCACCGCAAGCAAAATATAGATATTCCCAAAAGAGCTAGGAAAGGGACCCATAAAGTCAATACCCCAAACATCAAAAATTTCACAGAATATGATCTTAGTTTGTGGCATTTCATTTCTTGCCGATATGTTCCCAATCCTTTGACATGTATCGCATGATTTACAGAAGGCATTAGCATCCCTAAATAAGTGAGGCCAAAAGAAACCTGCTTCTAAAACTTTCCTAGCAGTCTTTTGAGGACCAAAGTGGCCTCCACATTCATGGGCATGACAAAAAGTAAGGACAGATTGTACCTCATTGTCTGGCAGACACCTCCTTATAACCTGATCAGCACAATGTTTCCAAAGGTAGGGGTCATCCCAAACATAGAAGCGAGAGTCATGTCGAATCTTGTCCTTCTGAGCTTTTGCAAAGTTTGGTGGAAATTCTCCCGTGACCAAGAAATTCACCATATTTGCAAACCAAGGTCGAGGAGTATGGACACCCATCAAAAGTTCAGGAATATCAGAACTTACCTCGTCAGATGGGAGGGAAAGAGGTGAAACGGTGGCTTGAACAGCGTGCGGCGGGCGCCGCATGAATGCTGCGGCCACCGCATCTTCCGTCCGTGTTTGTTCCTGCAGCTGCAAAGAAGAAGTGTGAGTCAAGTAAAACAATGTATCGTCAGGAAACTCACCGTGAATGGGTCTTTGATCTTCCGGCTTGTCCTCTCCTTGGACAAGTCTGCTGAGGTGATCCGCTACTAAGTTTTCTGCACCTTTCTTATCTTTGATTTCAATGTCAAATTCACTCAAAAGTAAAATCCAACGAATCAATCTTGGTTTTGCTTCTTTCTTAGTTAATAAATAGCGAAGAGCAGCGTGATCAGTGAAGACAATTACCTTAGCTCCTAGGAGATAGGAGCGAAACTTCTCCAGTGCAAAGACCACAGCCAGGAGCTCTTTCTCAGTGGTTGAGTAGTTCCTTTGCGCTCCATTCAGAGTCATGGAGGCATAGTAGATGACATGAGAGCTCCTTCCTTCTTTTTGTCCCAAAACAGCCCCCACATCATAGTCGCTAGCATCACACATAATCTCAAAAGGTTGAGACCATATGGGTGCTTGAATTATAGGGGCGCTAGTCAGGCGACCTTTAAGCTCATCAAAGGACACTCTACACCTGTCATCAAACTCAAAAGCTACTTCCTTTTTCAGTAAATCACAAAGAGGTGCAGAAATCTTAGAAAAATCTTTAATAAACCTGCGATAGAACCCTGCATGGCCTAAAAAAGAGCGAATTTCGCGCACATTGGTGGGGTAAGGTAGAGACTGAATGACATCAATCTTAGCTTTATCCACCTCAAGACCCCTGCTAGACATAATATGACCCAACACAATGCCTTGCTCAACCATAAAATGACACTTTTCAGAATTCAAGACTAAGTTGGTGTCTACACACCGCCTAAGCACAAGTGACAAATGATGCAAGCAAGTATCAAAATCATCTCCATGCACAGTGAAGTCATCCATAAATACTTCAATAAAGCGTTCTACATACTCAGAAAATATGCTGACCATACACCGTTGGAAGGTCCCAGGTGCGTTACATAACCCAAAAGGCATTCTGCGATATGCAAAAGTGCCAAAAGGGCATGTAAATGTCGTTTTTTCTTGATCCTCCGGTGCTATTGGTACCTGAAAATATCCTGAGTAGCCATCTAAAAAGCAATAAAAAGAACGGCCGGCAAGGCGCTCAAGCATTTGATCAATAAAGGGAAGGGGGAAATGGTCCTTGCGAGTAACTGCATTCAATTTTCGATAATCAATACAGACTCTCCATCCAGTTTGTACCCTGCTAGGGACCAATTCACCATCCTGATTTTCAACAACAGTAATACCTCCCTTCTTAGGGACAACCTGCGTAGGACTCACCCATTTGCTATCAGATATGGGAAAGATCATACCTGCCTGAAGGAGCTTCAACACCTCCTTCTTTACCACTTCCATCATTGGCGGGTTGAGTCTCCGCTGAGGTTGTCTAGACGGCTTGGCATCATCCTCTAATAGTATCCTATGCATGCAGAGGGTAGGATTGATGCCCTTAATGTCTGCTATCGTCCATCCTAACGCCTCCTTGTTTTCCTTTAGAACAGTCACCAATCGCTCCTCCTGTCCAAAGGTCAATTTATTAGAAATAATGACAGGCAGAGTATCATTTTCACCAAGAAAAGCATATTTAAGGTGATTAGGAAGTTGTTTCAATTCAACATCAGGCGCTTGGATAATAGATGGCAGAAGCTTTTCAGTAGGAATGGTCAGTTCGATGCGGTCTCCCCTTGGTGGCACATAGGTGGGAGATCGATGGTCTAAAGCTACTATAGCCTCCTGCAAATCAGATGACAACACATAATCTCTAGCAATTTCATCTATAGGAGCCTGTAACGCAACTTCCATCTCATCAACACACTCCAAATCAAAGCAATCTTGTGCCATAGTATCAATAACATCCACAAAGCACAGAGAAGGATCATCAGATGGGATTTTCATGGAATCATAAGTATTAAATTCAACTCTTTGACCATCAAATTCCATAGTAAGAGATCCTGAATAGACATCTATCTTGGTCCTAGCAGTTTTCAGGAAAGGTCTGCCCAACAAAATAGGGCCTTCATTATTACCAGGACCCATGTCAATCACAAAGAAATCAGCGGGGAATATCAAATTGTCAACCATAACCAAGACATCTTCAACAATCCCTTTCGGGTAGATAGTAGATCGATCAGCAAGTTGAATCACTACCCGAGTATCATTCAGAGGTCCCAATCCCAAAGCATGATAAACATTAGAAGGCAAAACATTAATGGATGCTCCTAAATCTAACATGGCTTTGTCAAATTTAGTATCACCTATCACACATGGAATAGCAAACATACCAGGATCACTACACTTCTCAGGCATACGTTTTTGAAATACAGCAGTGACATGTTCGCTTACCTTCACCTTTTGCTTACCTTTTAGCTTCTGGTTCCGCTTGATAGTGCAAAGTTCCTTCAAAAATTTAGCATATCTAGGAATGCTTTTGATCAAATTAAGCAAAGGAATGTTTACCTCACACTTACTGAATGTCTCAAAGATTTCCTTGTCATTCTCATATCTTCGTGTATCTTTCAAGGCTTCCGGGAAAGGCGGAATGGGCTTTGGAGTCTCCATAGGTAAGGGAGAAGAAGGAGGAGAAGAAGAAGGAGGAGAAAGAGGGAGAGAAGAAGAAAGAGGGGAGGAGAATGTACCAGGAGACGAATTGGCGGTGGGTTCGCCTGCGGCGGGTGCAGCACGAATGTCGTCTCTGGCGGCGGGCGCCGCAGGGGTGCTGCGGGCGCCGCAGGGGTGCTGCGGGCGCCGCAGGGGTGCTGCGGGCGCCGCAGGGGTGCTGCGGCCGCCGCACGCTGGTTTGGCCATTTTCATCTTCAACAATCTCTATCTCCTCGTCCATTATCTCCTCATCGTCCTTTTGATTTGTGACAACCAGTTCCTTGCCACTCCTAAGTGTTACAGTACTGACATTCTCCTTTGTCGGATTCTCAATGGTCTGTGACGGAAGCTTTCCTGAACTATTTGCCTCTTTAGCACTTAAGATTTGAATGAGCTGACTCATTTGATTCTCAAGATTTGCCATCCGATCGGATTGCTGCTTCTCTAGATTTGCCATCCGCTCTGACTGCTGTTTATCATTCCTCATGACCAATCGTGACAGTTTCTGCAGTGGATCCTCATTATCCCCATTTGATTGTTGCTGACCTCCCTGTCGAGGTTCATATTGTTGTTGAGGCCTTTCCTGTTGCCCCCCTTGCTGATTGAAAGAGGCTTGATAGTTCCCATAGCCTTGCTGATAGCCCCTATTGTAATTATTGTTGTTGAAATACCCAGGATTTCCATAATTGCCTTGCCTAGGCCTTTGTTGAGCGAAATTCCCAATGGCATTCAAATCAACATTAGGATCTTGTAGGAGCGGGCACATGTCCATAGGATGAGTGAATTGATTGCAAAGACCACATGCCTTCAGTTGTTGAGGAGTTCTATCAATGACCAATTGTTTCATCATCTCCTTTACCTCTGCCATGTCAGTCTGAAGTGCAGCCACAGGAGCATCAACAGCGAGTACACCCCTAGCACGAGGGCTCTTGTTGAACTGTCTGGAGCCCTCAGATAGCTCCTTAAACACCTCCCAAGCTGCGGCAGGCGTCTTGTTCAGCATGTTACCTCCACAAGCAGAATTCACTGTTTTGCGCTCTATATCAGTCAACCCATTAAAGAGAAAGAGAACCAGATCCTTTTGAGAGTACCCATGGCATGGGCAGCTGGCGCAGAGTTTCTTGAAGCGCTCAAAGTACTCATGTATAGACTCCGTCGCGTACTGCTCAATGCTGCTGATTGACCTTTTCAAAGCATTTAGCTTTGTTGCAGGGAAGTACATCTCTAGAAAGATTCTTTTCATCTCAGCCCAAGTAGAAATAGAGTCAGATGGTAGATAGAAGAACCATTCATTTGCATCATCCTTCAACGAGAAGGGAAAAGCTCTCAGCTTGATTTGCTCATCAGTTACGTTCTCTGGTTTCATCCCAACAACCACCCTATGGAATTCAGACAGATGCTTGTGGGGGTCCTCCCCACTCAACCCATGGAATTTGGGTAGAAGATGAACTACCCCTGACTTCAGCTCAAAGTTGACTCCTGCTGCTAGCGCAGGAAATTGGATTGCCAGGGGTTGTTGTGCCAGATCAGGAGCAGAAAGCTCCTTAAGAGTGCGGTTCGCGTCATTAGCCATCTCTGTTGTAGGTTCTTCTTGATCAAAAGGGAGTTCGCGAAAGCGATCACGAGCTTCTCGCCTTAGAGCGGCAAGAGTCCTTTCAATCTCTGAATCTAACGGCAACAAAGAAGAATTAGTAGCACGGGTATGGACCATATAAGACGGTCCACACCAAGATCAACACTAAAAACACACAAGAATTAAATAAAAATCCCCGGCAACGGCGCCAAATTTGACGGAGGGGAAACCTATCGTTGAATACCGCCAAAGAAAACTCAAACCTATAGCAAGTATAGCGATAAGCAAGAGGTCGATCCACAGGGAAAGTTATAACTCAAGTGTAATTCAGGTGTCAATCAAAGTAACCAGATTGGGGGGTTTTTATGTGGGAAAGTTTCGCCTTTTATCAAAGCAAAGTAAGCAAGTAAAGTAAATGAATTTGGTTTTAGACAATTGGGAGAAGCAATTCTACCTACAATTTTCCACTTTATTGGATTGAAGCGATCCTTGTAACTTCTTCTCGTCCTATTTAGTTTCCTATTAATGCCCTTGTCCCGACCTAATATAGTTACTAGTCCAATCAGTCCTAGAAACCCTTATCAATCGAACAGTCCCTAAAGAAGGATTTAACCCAATTGATAGCTTTAAGTTCAGAGATTAGCCAAGGTATTTGCAGTCCCTAAAGAGGGATTTAACAACACATTCAACTTCCTACTCATTCAATTAGTTCAATCAGCCCTAAAGGAACAAGTTTGCCACTTAGGTTAAGGTTCACAATCAGGAATCTACAAAACCTTAGCAATTGAATTGATTCTAACTAGTTGCGCGGGCTAGATAGAATAAAACAATAGACAATCAAGCACAAAGAAGTTGAAACATTCGCAAATAGGAAACAAGGAGCGAGAATTAGAAACTCACAATCAATCCGAATAAAGCTTCAAATTGCAGGCAGAATAGATGAGTTTAGTTCCTCATGGAAGACATTGCTCAAAATCTCTAAAGTGTCTAATGCAAGAAAGAATAGAATGGAAGTAATCAAAATAACATAAAAGTGGCCTTTTCAAACATCCCAAGTCGGCCACCCATTAGACAAACAAGTTCTAGGGTTTTTAATTAAACAAAACGCAGCGCTTCAACGCTGTCGGCCAGTGCTGCGGGCGCCGCAAAGTTGCTGCGCCCGCCGCACACTGAAGGTCCGTGATCCCCGCTGCAGCGGGCTATGCTGCGCCCGCCGCAAGGTTGCGGCGCCCGCGGCATATTGTTTTGCCGTGACTTCTTGTATTCCTTTGCGGGTTTCTCCTCTTGTCTTGCATCTTTCCTTCCTTGTTCCTTCCCATGTTTCTTGTGTTCCTCTTCGAGATATTGCATCTCCCAAATGGGTTCCGATTCAATCTGCGAGATAAACATAAAATTGCGCAGAATCCGAACTCTTCTAAAATAATCACAAGATGCAATTTAGCAACAAAGTATGAAAGAAATGCAACCTAACTAAACTAAATATGTCTATAATGCCTATCTAAAATATGCATTATCAGCTGGTTATCCCTTTCAGGTGTACCCTCCATCTCCCCGCCCTTGTGGTCGTTGTCCTCAACCTCCTCATCTTTGTTCCTTGCTAAATCGCATCCTCAATTAACATTCATGTTCGGGTCCTCTCCACTCTTCCCCCATCCTTGACAAGTACCTCCACACCATCTTCCTTCCTAACATCTTCGACACCATCCTTTCGACGGACCACAAGAGCTTAACTTATCACCTTTTCCTTTTAGGGGCTTCTCCCCGGCTTCAAGTGCAATCGTTGTAACCACATTGACATGAACGACCTGAAAAACAAATTCAAACTTTAAAGTGGATCCCCGATTTCCCGTGTCACTCAACATAAAACACCATGTCATCCAAAAACAAACTTACCTCCTCGTCCTTTCGTGCCCCCCTCATCCCCTTCCTTTTCACCGAAAAGTCTGTCTTTAGCTCCATCTTTCTCAACATCACCCTCCTTCTCTACATCAATGTCAAAAGAAGCGCAAGCATCCCTTTCTCTTTCTTCCCCGGCTCTTCCCATCCCTTTAGCAACTCGCAGTCCATTGACGACCTCCTCCAACACTTTCAACTGCAGGGATTAGGTTTTTAGCATCACTCATACATACTAAGGTGAACAAAAGCGTTCAGAAAACAACATCAGTTGACCTGGGTATGTCAAAACTCATTTATAATTCATAAACAAGCCCAATTAAAACAGAAGACGACATTGTTGTCCAGCAACCAATGAAAATGAAATAAAAAACAAGAGAATGACATCAAAGGAAAATATGTGGTATTCGTAGGACTATTCAAATTCATATCAGATTCTAATCGGCGCTTAATTTCAGATTGAAATGATTAGGACATTATCCTTTAAATATCAATATTTACGTGTCACCTTGAAAATGTCACATGTCAGGAGTCCATTTACGGTTGTCACCTAAGTTATGCAGATTCTGCAGAAAACGAAGATGTGTGAATGAATGACGTCTTTTTCCATCCAATTCGAAACCCATGTCACCTAATTTCTCTTTCAAACAAAAAAAATTCCAAATCAAACACGACTCAAACCTCAATCATTCTTCTTCAATCACCCACCAAAACCTCCCCATATCCCAATTTCAACTCCCACCATTGCCACCCTCTTCGGCCTTCCTAAACCCTAACCGCCGATTTGCCCTAACCATACCTGAAAACTGCCCTCCTCATCCTTCAATCGCACCTACCATCGTCACCCATGCACAACCCATCACTCTACCCACCATTGACATTCAATCTCTAACTCCATAGTAGGTGCCTTCACCCACACACCCCACACCCCACGTTCGCACAAAACAGAGAAAAGAAGTGAAATGGAGAGGGGGTGTACCTTTACAGTGGGTGGTCGGCGTTCTTTGCTTCTCCTCGACACTCCGACAATGGTAGGATCTTCCAGCCTCCTCCCTTTCGAAATCGTCGGCGTCTTCTTCCCTAACCTTCTTACAGTTTCTTTTTGAAATGGAAAAAGAGACAACTGATGGAGAGAGAGGGTGTGATGATGATAAAGTAGTCTTCTCTCCCTTTTTTTATTTTTATTTTTGGATCCTGCTCTATCTCACATCAAGACATTTAATGCCTCTGAAATTTTTTCCCTTTTCCCTTTTTTTTAATCCCATTTTCCACATTTCTTTTTCTTTTCCTCTTTTTTTCGCGCCTAAATCGGCTATACAATGTTAGGTGACGGGCACTTTTTTGCCAAATTTTGGAAAATGGGTTATTTTTGCAAATTTCAATGGTGAATGCTATTTATGCAAAGTTTTCCAAAGAGGGTGCTATCTACCCCTATTCTCTTTTTTCCCTTTATTTGTTACACACTCTTCCACTTTTCTTTTCTTTTTTTTCTTTTTTTTTCCTGCCTACATCGGCTGTCCCAGGTGGGGTGACGGGCACTTTTTTGCCAATTTTTGGAAAAGGGGCTATTTGTGCAAATTTTCCAGTGGGTGCTATTTTTACAAAGTTGTGCAAAAAGTGGTCTATCTACCCATATTCTCTCTTTAAAAAAATGTATAAGAGGATGTGCATTGGAGGGCCCAAATGCCCTTATTATTGTCAAATCAACTAAAAAAAAAAGAAAAATGCAAAAGAGGTAAGGGCCCAAGGGAGGAGGCCCTTAAGATGGAGCCCGGATTGGAGAGGCTCTAAGCACGTAGTACGAGGCCGGTGTTAATTCACCCCTTAAAAATTGAATTTTACACATGTTTTGTAATTAAAAAACATAAAATAAAATTATATTTAAGTGTAAATTAATTTTATCTATCCGTAAACACCCATTTGCATATGTTTTTTGTAAAAAAATATTTTGCTTACAATACCCATATGCTATGTTTTGTTCATTTTTCTCCCGTTTTACAACTTAATAATAATAATAATTATTATTATTATTATGACTAATAATAATAATAATAATAATTTAAGGGTCTGAGAGTCGGGTTCTCGGATGAGGATGCAAATAATAAAAAGGTGGAATAGGGTCCTTAAGCTGATGTGATAAGTGAAAAATAAGTTAAGGGTCCGAGTCTCGGGCCCTCTGCTGTGCATGCTCTAAATAATACTCCCTCCGTCTCGAAAAACAAGTCATTTTAGCATTGTGCACTAGTTTTAATAAAACACTCACCAATCAATCAACATCATCATTCCACTAACTTTTTTCATTAATTTTATTATTTTTAAATAGCCACTATATTTTTTAACCAATCAAACTCTTTTAAAAAGTCAACAACACAAAAACCAATACAAATCATTACTATCTCCCTACCTAGAAAACCTAAAACGACATGTATTTTGATACAACTCAACTAGTCTAAAACGACTTGTTTTTCGAGACGGAGGGAGTATGTCTGATTTATAAATGAATGGAAAAAACCATACATTTGACCAGAAGATTCCAATGTTGAAACCATTTAGCAAACATTGTCCCTCCTGCATAAATTAACAATAAAAGTCATTATTGGCAACAAAAATGACTACAGAATTGTAGTCAATTGGCATTTTGGATCAAATAGATGTTCCTGGTAGAGTGAGTAACAAAGATCAAATATGATTATTCCAAATATTAAAGTAATCCAAAAAAAAAAGAAAAAAAAAAGGTAAAGCTAAAGAGTAAATTAGATGCAAGCTAGGAAATGGACAAAAGGTAAAGATAACGAGCTTGAGTGTTACATGAACCAAACCAAAAGGAATCAAAATATGCTTCGTGATATTTGGCTCTTTATTTACTTTCAGTTTCAGTCATATTGGTAGGATCGAGTAACCCTCAGTGTCTTGACGAATACCACATTAAGATCATCCTCGGAATCCTGATAGCGCCTTTGTAGCTATTAAGATTCATCCGGATAGAGCTTTTCGACCAGCAAACCTGTAATTGACTATGAATATGATCATATGATCTTATATTGACCATGTATGTAGCTTCAGATAAACTCTCCATTTTCTTATGGAGATCTATCCAAAAATGGAAGCTCTAGCATCAGTTGAGTTCCGAAAAGGCATGCCAGTTTGGCAACCGAAAACCAAGCAAAGTGATCATATAACTGCTGGTGACAAATTGACCATCTGGAGGTTCACCTTTGGATAAGCAAAGCACAGCAACAGTAGTCCACAATTTTCACCAATCCGCGCGCAAGTTTCGCAAGCTACTGTGCACAAAGATCCCGGAAATGTATAGAGGCCAAACTCCTCTCAACACATCAACCATTATCATCAAATTCTTTAAGATTATCCCTTAAAAGAGGAAACTTGATAATCTTACATATACATACCTGCATCATTGATAGCATATACAGTACTTGTATATTTACAAGTGGAATGATCTGAAATTCTGTATGATTTGGCAGAGATAATAACAAATCACAGTAGAATCTGAAATATAAGGTATGTCAATTTTTAAATCAATTTCTTTTTTATTATCCCTTAAAGTAGAAAATTAATAATGTTTTTGCATTATCATACACGTTTATGGTTCAGATTATGAAGCATTTGTAGCCAAATAGAGCCTGTAAAATCTAATTTAATAATGTTGAAATCACCTTTTTTTTCTGCTTCTTATGCAATGCCAAGCTGCCTTCCATGTGCCACATGACATTCATGCTTCCTGTCTCTCTTCCTCTCATTCCTCAAATTCCCTTCCAAGCTTCCGAACCCAATGAACGAAATGCACATCAGCCCAAAATCACACCAGATGAGCCTTCAACCAACCACCAGTACTCGTCTGAGCATTGCCGCAATCACAACCTGCTTGCTGCTTGCTTTCATCCTTGCATCCTTCTGTTACAGCCTCCTAGCTTACTGCATTGGCAGCTTAGCCGGGTCTTCAGCCCTCTTCTACTTTCTGGCAGTGGTGGTGGCGGTGGTGGTGGCTGTTGCGGCTGCAAGGATGGCGATGGTGGCATGGATCACGGTGCTGGTGTTGTTGACGTTCGTTGGGAACAGGAGACGGGTCCTGGTGAGGGGAGGCAGGAGGATCACTGCAGACGTCGGAAGTTACTTGATAAGGCTCTTGATTAGTGAGAGGAAAGGCGCCTTCACCTTCGCCTGTGCAGCTGTTGTAAGCCTCTTGGCCATGGCTGGTCTTGTGGAATCCGTCTCCCTTTCTCAAAGATGGTGATCGGATCAAACTGCACCTCCTGTATACAATCTTATAGCGACGAGTTCATCCCAAAACACGTACTGATGAAACAGCCTACGACACATTTTTTGTACCAAAAAGAGTTGTTTTTACTGTGTCATTGAAGCTCCCATAAGGTATAAATACCATTCTTGTTGATTTTATTAGAGTGATTGATCAATATTCATTGGCAAATGGAAAGATGTCTACTGCTTAAACTTCTTAATACAATTCAAACCCGAATAAATTGAACTGTGAAAACCTTTGTCCAGGTCTGAACATGTAAGATGTGAAGGTTTTTTGCTCCATTTCCAACCCAAAAGCACCATTTTCTGTTACATATCTATATATATAAGGTTAAAGAAGATGACCCCAGCATATCTATATATATATATATATTAGACGGATCTTGGACCGAACAATCAAGCCTATCTGGCCTCATCCATTCATCTTCTGGGGAATAAATCATGCCCTGAAACGAATACTACATCCACCTCAACCAATACTACCTCTGGAAGGCCATAGAACACTTGTAAGTTGTATCCTTTGAAGGGCTAGAAAATGGTAGAATAGATCAACTCCTGAAGGAACTCAGCGCGCTGCATCCTCTCTTCGTAGTCTTTTTGCTGGCCCTCACTCAGCACAGATGCCTGGGAGCTGCACGTGCAAATCAAACCAGCAATGATTCAATAAGCACCTTCATTGATTGTGGAAAAAGAAACCTTAGGAGAAAGGTTCAGAGGCAGCATGATAAAGACTATAAGAGAAAGTGATGTGGTGTTTTTCGGCATAAAATACATGTTTTAGTTATGGCATGTGAGAGTTCTTGAATAACTAAACCGAGAAACAAGGAATTGGCTGATACCTAACCATGTGATAGCTTGCTTGATATTAACATCAACAACAACCGAAAAGATTTTCAGCTTTACTACTCAAATCATCAAGGGTAAGGGTAAATGGTTGAGTTCAACATTTATGATCTCCATGACACTTCACCTTTCCTACACTTAAATATAAGGCTGAGATTGCAAATCCAGATCAAGATACCCCACCCTTCCTAAGACTGTAGTTCATGTCGAATGAATTTGAAAAGTACAAAATCCAGCCAGAGATACAAAGGACAAATTCAATTTGATCCCATGTCCTTGTAATTCATGCCATAAAAACAAATCGCCGGTTAAAGCACACATCACCAAATTGAAGGCAGAAAAAGCTATAGATAATTAGATATGTGAAAGTACCTTTCTATATCGAGGCTGGTTGGGGCATCACTGCTACAAGTATCTTGTAGACAATCAGTTTTCTGCTTTGAGTATGGTGTGCTACACAGAAATGGGGCGATAAGCGGATCTGGTGAAGCATCATCAGTGTTGCCTCCAGTTCTTGATAAACCATAAAATGAGCTTATCTCTCGTATGTTGGGACTCCAGAAGGTTGACTTGTGGGATTTCTTTTGAGTCTGAAGCATCACAGAGAGTTCAGCTAAAGATAATTGAGGATGAAAGAGATGGAATTTTTACGTTTGGCAATCTCTCAATCTCAAATTCTACATTTAATTCAAAGAGATTGAAAACCACTCATCTGATTATTCACAGTTTGTTACCTTCAATGAATTTGCATGGTGGACCCTGAAATGACCCACAATGTCCCTGCCCAAATTCAGTGCACACACCGGACAGACCTAGCGAAAAAATAGATCAGACTAACAAGGAAGCAGAAATGGTACTTATGCACTCAATTTGGGGCCCAATGTGAAAATTTCCATTGAAAAAAAATAGCACATGACTAATATGAAGTAGCTTTTGCAATCACAATATTCTAAGTTTCTCACTATCTCATGGCCTATGATTTCCCAATCAAAAGTTCATATGTCCTCCCATTTCCCATGATGAGATCCTATTAGAACATAGGACTATAGAAGTGAAAATCCAGAAAGAACCAATTGACTGATAAAATTGTCTCATCTCTCACTCAAATCCGCGAACACGTATTGTATGATGAACTCCTCTATAGACTAAGCTAGAACTAATCTCAACTTATATCAAAAGTCTAAAAACCATAGTACTTTTTCAACCTTATGTCACAGATTTAAATCCTCATGGAAACTAAAAATCCGGAAAAGAAAGAGAACTAAGACAAGACGAGTATTAAGGAATATACCGTGTTCTTATCATCAAAGCAATGTTCTTCTTGAAGATGGGAGCTAAGCACGGAGAGCTCAATGTCAATATAACAGAAGGGGCAAGTAATGTAAGTTCTTGCATCTTCATTGTCATCTGAATCATCCAGTATCAAGTGGTTTTCTGCACAAATTAGGAACACAGAATCATTAGGATTTTGCAAATGAAATCATCAGATCATACAGGATTACAGGGACGCAAGCCCTTCCCTTATCAACACTAACTTTACCTTCACCTTTATTTCTTTCTCACTTTCCCCCCCCCCCCCCCCCCTTTCTTTCTAAAGTATCCTTTATGGATGATAAATGCTAACCAGAAAAAAAAAATCATATGGGTCTTCTTCCTTTAGGTAGAAAAGGACATGATCACTCATTAAATTCAATGCCTTGAATACAGTTAAACACCACTTCTTCCACACCATAATCAAAATACAATCTTTTTTGTCAATTAGTAAAGCAATCACAGAGGAAGCTAAAACCCACATTCCAATTTCCAATCTAATCCTAAACCCCCAAAATACCCACACATGACACAATCAAACAAGGAAGAGGTAGAGAGAGAGAGAACCGGAGTTGAAATGGGAAGTAGAGAGGTGCTTATCAGAAAGAACCCTTGAAGTCCAGTAGTCCACATCCATTTCTGAGTCCACCACCACAGAAACACCAAATGTTAAGGCTTTCACCGGCGATCAGCAAGAAGAAGAAGAAAAAGAAGAAAAGGGGTTTTGGAATTGGGGGTTTCTCTCTGTGGTGAAGTGCTTGGGTGGGTCTGTGTCAGCTGTGTAAATGGTGATGTGGGTGTGGTGGAGATTGTGGAGGCTAAAAAAAGCTCCTTTTTTATAAATAAAAAAAGGACAAAACAGCACAAGATGCAATGGGTCACTGACACGTGGCGGTAATTATTACCCATCAAATTCATCAGCTCTGGCCCCTCTCTCCCCCCTTCTTCCTAGACTAGTTCTTTTTCTTTCTGATCAGTCTCTGCAGTAAAATCAGAAAGAGTCCATGGATGCTAGCTCATACTGAGCTTATTCGTTTTTTCGTACGCTGAAAGCTTCTATGATACGAGTAAACATTTCATACTCTATTTTATTTTACAGAGTACAGTAGTGGAGTAGTATCTTATTCATGGACCCAATAGGAATTCGACAATGGAGGAGTACTCCGTATATTTTGTCTTATGCCGTATGCGTGAGACAAATTCACTGTAAATCTTGCAAGTACAGTCACCAGGAATAACCTTTTGCATACGCGAGATGGAGTGTGCAAATAACTTTGAAGTTTTTTGTACTCCGTATTTCATTTTTCGGATTTTCTACTTTTATTTTATTTTATTTCGGTGGTGTTTGACGTCGGCTCTTAGTCTACGTTGTCTCCAGTTTGGTTGGACTTGGTTCGCTTGTTCGGTTGCATTTGTGTGCCTCCCTCCGCTTGTACTACACCTTTTTTCTATTTCTATGTTGTATATTCTGTTTCTATGTTGTATGTTTGCCGACTTTGTCAGCCTTTCGAGGTTTCGGGTATGTCCGGCCTCAAATTATTCCCTAATCAAATAAAAAAAAAGGAAATGGTGTTGGAATTATCATTTTTTCGGTATATATAATAAAGAAAATTTATAAAATATATTGAAAGAAAACCCTTTTTTTCGGTATATATAATAAAGAAATTTTTTAAAATATATTGAAAGAAAACCATAAATTGTGATATAAATATGATATTTTATTAAAAAGAACAAAAAGTAGTGAAAAACTATAAGGAATGAAGTTTAAACACACGACGTCTTGTATCACTTTTAGTTCATCCCCTCATTTTACCAATTAAGCTAGACAACTTTATGTTTTTTCTTACATTTTTTTTAAAAAAAATTTACCTTGGTTTTTTTAGTTTTTTTTTTAAATATAATACGAAGCCCCCGTGGCCGCCACTGACTACATTTCATCCTTGTAGCTAAGTTGGTAAGACTTGACTTTCTATTCGATACATTTCATCCTTCGATTTTTAATATAAGGCATTTGACTTTTGTGCACGTAGTTTAATGAGCTAAAAACTATATGAAATATTATTTTTTAATTAATTTGTTTACATTATAATAATTATTAATAATAAGTATTACGTAGTATAATGTAAAAAAATGTAATTAAAAAAAATAAATATTTTATATAGTTTTTAGCTCTTTAAACTACGTGCACAAAAGTTAAATGTTTTATATTAAAAATTGGAGAGAGTATTAAAAAGCTTTAAGAGGACTTTGCATTTGCATCTTTGTGGATGCTATTGGATAGGTAACTAGTATAGTCAACCACCCCTTAAATTCAAAAGTCTAGAAAACCACCCTTTAAATAGTTTTTACTTACAACTCACCACCCCTTCATCTATTTTCATTAATTTATCATTAAATATATTATATTTTAATATTTATAAACTTAAATTTGATTATATATATTCAAAATTTTAATTTAAGGGCTCGATTATATTTTAAGGATAATTTTATTTATTTAAAAAAAACAATAATAGCCTACAATTATTATCTTAATAATTATATTTAAGTTATATGATTAGTTGATAACCTATTTTTTAAAAATTTAGGTAAATTTAAAGAAAAAAGTTCCATGTAACAAATAAAATGGATCAAACTCATATTTTAAGTTGAAAATTATTAACTATTTATTATTATTTTTTAAAAATAAATAAAATGATCACTAAAATATAATCGAGCCCTTAAATTCAAATTTTGAATATATTTATAATCAAATTTGATTTTAAAGATATTGAAATATAATATATTTAATGATAAATTAATGAAAATAGATGAAAGGGTGGTGAGTTGTAAGTAAAAACCATTTAAAGGGTGGTTTTCTGCAATTTTGAATTTAAGGGGTGGTTAAGTGAAAACACTCATATTTAAGGGGTGGTTTTCTATAAATTCCCTAAAAACCCTTCATTTTGAAGAAATGCATAGATTTTTTTTTTGTTTCAAAAAATTGTTTTGCAAGGTAGAAAAATACACTTTTTATAAATAAAAGCAATGAAAGGTTAAAGAACATTAAATTATTTTTGAAATGAGTTTTGTAATAAAAGTTGCAAAAAAAAGACTTAATGGGTAAAAATAATGATATGTTAAAAAAATAGTTTAAAATATCATTTTTTTTTGACAATGTGATGTGCGCCTATTTTACCATGTTTTGCACTTACTTTCATTTCGATTCTTATTTATATTTTACACTTTTGGAGTGGGAAAGTAGAGAATTTGTATAGTTTGTGTTTATTTGCAAGATATAGAGGTCTACACAAGTTTTTGCTTAATTTCATAGGAATTGGAAACATTTCGGAGCAATTTGGAGAAGAAGAAACCGAGCTGAAGAAGCACTCGATGTCTAGAGGATTGACTCGACATCGAATGGAGCAAAGAAGAAAATCTGCTAAGTGTTGGACAAGCGAGCTACCGTAATTTTAGTCGATATTGACCCTTGAGATTGACTGAGGCACTCGACGTCTACTGGAGTACTCGACGTCTAGTGAGAGTCACTCGATGTTAAGTGAAAATCATCCATACCTAGCGGCTGAAGAGAAGAAAGCCACTTGAGATCTATTGAATGACCCAAGATCGAGTGAAGTTGACTCAATTTTGACTGGACCTTAGTCGATGTCGAGTGAAACCCTAGTGGGCCACGAACGAGATTTGAAGAATCCGAACTAAAGGAGACTTGCTTAATCACGAAGAGAAGATCTTCTACTTACCATATGAACTTCTATCCTTATAGGTGAATGTCTATTTACCCTAGGAGATTTTTATTTGGATATTTATTCTAGTAAGGAATTTTATCTTTTCCAATTTTGATAGAGTTTATTTCCTTAGAGAGCAAGTTAGGTTTACTTTAAATAAATCCTTGAGGGATATTGTTATAAGGCATCCCGCACTTGAGCAATAAAGTTATAGAGGAGAGAGAGAGAGAGAGAGAGAGAGAGAGAGAGAGAGAGAGGGTTGCGATCGGTTGTACTCTTTTGTTTAGTTCAATTCAAAGTTTATTTCTTATGTTTATGGTGATGAGGCGTGAGTAGTCGTTACATTTCTAGGGTTGGGGTGACCCGACGATAGTCATGTAAGTATGCTTGAGTTTATGATTCTTATGTGATTTTCATCTTCTATCTCATGCTTAATCCGCTGCGAAAGTAGTGGACAATTCCTTATTTATGATTTTTAAGCGAAAGTAAATTTATTATGAATTTGGATAATGATTAGGTTTTGCTTGCGAGAGTTGGTTAATCGTACCCTAATTGTGATCAGGATAGAAACACTTAGGATTTTATCCGAGAGCCTCTATATTCATATTTGATGATAACGAGAGTTATCTATTCGATGAAAATCATATATCTTTCGATGATTTGAGTATGTTGCATACATGGTTATTGTCGTGATTATTGATCCCTTGCCTTGGAAGCTTTTTATTATATTGATAACAACCCTTTTGAATATTTCTGATCATTAAATCTTTACCATTCTTACATCCTTTCGACCGTTATTTGTCGAACAAAGTTTATGTTTTTTTTTTCTGTTTTTGTACTCGACATCAACTCATCTGAGTCGACATCGAGTGGCACTGACTCGACATCGACTGCCCTTTAGTCGACATCGTCTTGCCTGTTTTTGTTTTTGCAGGTACTTACTAGGAATCAACAGCCACGGTAGACATCGACTGAATTTCATTCGACGTCGAGTGACTTCTGGTCGATACAGAGAGCTTATTTCGAGACTACTTAGGCGAGCGCTGACACGCTTTCTCGAGGATCGATCATGATTCCTTTTCACTACAGCAGGGTCTTGTAATTTATCTTTGCTAGGACATAAGAGTTGATTTGCTTGCGATTTATATTTATATACTTTACTCCCCTAACACAATGTAATTGAAATAAGACGTCAACTATTTTAAAACAGATAAAATATTACTTCGGTACATATGTGATGTGGATTTATTTTGTTGAGCTATCCCACAACGAAAAGGTTATTCACCATTTTGTATAAGACCAATATTGAAAGTTGAAACTGTGAGCACAGCCAAAATTTAGAAAAAAGCAGAGAAATTTGTGTAATTTCATTGTCTGCAAATTTTTGTCTAGCTCAACGTCATTTTTTCTTGAAAACACTTGATGTCCTAATTGGCATGCCTCACAATCACAATATTAGTGTAGTCCAACCTCCAACGTGCTCATGTTCATTACTCCAAATGGGTAGCTAAAATTGATTGAGTAGCTGAATTTTAAAGCTAGTGATTGAGTTATTTATGTTAAATACGGTGTATATGTTAGTTAGTATGGTGTTTGTTAAACTGGTGAATAGTTATTGAAAAGTTTTAATTCTAAATTAAACTAAAATCTTATATTTATTTTATTTAAAACTATTAGTATCAAAACCAAAAGTTACAAAAAAAACTACTCCGGAGTAGTTAATAGTGTCAAATGGAGCCGAACTAATTTATACTTTCCCTCCATCTAAATGTTTTAATTTAAAATTTTATAGTTTTCGACTATTTTTCTAAAATGAATCCTACTCATTTATTCATTTAATCATCAAATTTCAGCTCAAAATTAAAACCCTTTGACATTTCGAATGCATCTTTTCTCATTTTCAATATACTAAACTCAATTGAAAAAATAATTAACGATTTCCCAAACAGTTAATCATAATATTTTGCTAAGAGTCACATGCTAGTTTAAAACATCAACTATGATGAGACCGGAGGAGAATAGAATTTTATTAATTGAATGACTTAACAAAAATTATGACATAAAGTTGCTTCAAAACAATAAAATTTAATTGATTGGTAGGTCCATATGACAACCGACCTAACAAATAACGTAGACATTTGGGCGAGGAAGAGAAATTGATTAGTTTGGACCTGTCGAGGTGATCCAGTGGTGTGAAGTAAAGGGTGAATAAAGAGATCTAGGTGTGCTGTTTTTGTTTGTTGAATCGTGTGTTCGGGATTTATCACTAAATAATTGCTTCTTCGTCATAAACTATAAAAAAAAAATAAAAAATTTTTGCTTAATTATTGTGAAAAAAATATACTACATGTTAGGTATTTACTATTTAGGTGCTTCCTCCCTATTAATATATATCGATTTAATTTTTTTAATCATTAAAATCTACAATTATCATCATTAACTATATCAATTCCAAGTTACTGTATAATACGCATTTTAATGAATAGTGTATGTTTCAAAGACAGCTTTTTAAACCTTTTTTTTTTTCCCTATATGAATGAATGTGCAAACCAATCTTCTATATCTAATATCTAATATCTAATATCTAATATCTAATATCTAATATAATACTAAAACAGATGCTTAAGATGCCACTTGGCGACTTTTACTTATAAATAGGCTTACGTGGCAACTTCACATGAATCATGGTCCCACCTTTATAATTAATTAATTTTTACTAATCAAATTACTTAATTATTTACCCAAAATATTTATTTGAATTTGAATATTTTGAATTTGAATAGTTGTTAGGTTCTTCCTATATACAAATTTGTAAATACCTTTATCATCTTTTATTTACAATTTTTTTATTTTACCGGTTATTATTGTTACATTAAAAGATAAAGATTGTGTAATTATTATTATTATTATTATTATTTTATTATAATTGTTGTTGTTGTCAACATATTTAATCATAACAAATCAATATAATAATTTTCATTAAAATCATCTTACTAACAGTAAATAATTGTGACGAATTTGTTGCCTTTATTTTTCTTTCTCACTTCTACATTGCAATTTAGTTTATGGTTCCTTGAATTGATGCCTTTGTTTTTCTTTCTCACTTCTGAACTAGATTTTGTATGAAATCATTGTGACATATAATACTAAAACAGATGCTTAAGATGCCACTTGGCGACTTTTACTTATAAATAGGCTTACGTGGCAACTTCACATGAATCATGGTCCCACCTTTATAATTAATTAATTTTTACTAATCAAATTACTTAATTATTTACCCAAAATATTTATTTGAATTTGAATATTTTGAATTTGAATAGTTGTTAGGTTCTTCCTATATACAAATTTGTAAATACCTTTATCATCTTTTATTTACAATTTTTTTATTTTACCGGTTATTATTGTTACATTAAAAGATAAAGATTGTGTAATTATTATTATTATTATTATTATTATTTTATTATAATTGTTGTTGTTGTCAACATATTTAATCATAACAAATCAATATAATAATTTTCATTAAAATCATCTTACTAACAGTAAATAATTGTGACGAATTTGTTGCCTTTATTTTTCTTTCTCACTTCTACATTGCAATTTAGTTTATGGTTCCTTGAATTGATGCCTTTGTTTTTCTTTCTCACTTCTGAACTAGATTTTGTATGAAATCATTGTGACGAATTTGTTGATGATGTCTTTTCACACATCATTGTTTTTCTAGAAAGATTTTTTTTTCTATTAATGAGTTCGATCTATTCCTTTATACTTTTTTGTATAAAATATTTGTTTAATTTCGAATAAATATTTTTTTTGAGCGATTTTCTATAACAATAATGCATATAACACAAGGAACCAATTTTTATTCAAATTAATTAGTATTTTAAGCTTAACATTTTTCCAATTTTTGATAATCAATTATAAGTATGATGAAAGTATATTAAGACTAGAGTCTCTTACATTCTGATGTGTTTTCACCACATTAGAATTTAAAATAGTATAATATAAATCAATCAAATTTGATCCAAATTTATAATTGGTGATTATTAAGAAAGCACGTGTGTAAGACATATGACAAGACTCACTTAAATTGATTAAGTTATAAAACGTAATTGTATAAATATCCATCCGGTAAAACTATTAGTACATAAATCTTAATATATTGGGCTCAACTAGCATTTGTCGAATGTGTAATCCACCTAACAAAATATTTGGTTCTACCTTTCAGCTTATTATGGCAACAAATATTTTTTAATGTCCAAAAAGTAACCAATCAAGTTACTAAAAAAATTAGAAGGCGAAACAAAAAATTTGAAACAATCTCTACATTAGTGCATGCAACTGTGTCTATCTAGAAAAGTAGATATTGACGTTTTGCCATATATCTAATATCTAATATCTAATATAATATAAAACAGATGCTTAAGATGCCACTTGACGACTTTTGCTTATAAATAGGCTTACGTGGCAACTTCACATGAATCATGGTCCCACCTTTATAATTAATTAGTTTTTACTTTTTACTAATCAAATTACTTAATTATTTACCCAAAATATTTATTTGAATTTGAATATTTTGAATTTGAATATTTTGAATTTGAATAGTTGTTAGGTTCTTCCTATATACAAATTTGTAAATACCTTCATCATCTTTTATTTACAAATTTTTTATTTTACCGGTTATTATTGTTACATTAAAAGATAAAAGTTGTGTAATTATTATTATTATTTTTATTTTATTATAATTGTTGTTGTTGTCAACATATTTAATCATAACAAATCAATATAATAATTTTCATTAAAATCATCTTACTAACAGTAAATAATTGTGACGAATTTGTTGCCTTTATTTTTCTTTCTCACATCTACATTGCAATTTAGTTTATGGTTCCTTGAATTGATGCCTTTATTTTTCTTTCTCACTTCTGAAATAGATTTTGTATGAAATAATTGTGACGAACTTGTTGATGATGTCTTTTCACACATCATTGTTTTTCTAGCAAGACTTTTTTTTTCTATTAATGAGTTCGATCTATTCCTTTATACTTTTTTGTATAAAATATTTGTTTAATTTCGAATAAATATTTTTTTTTGCGATTTTCTATAACAATAATGCATATAACACTAAGAACCAATTTTTATTCAAATTAATTAGTATTTTAAGCTTAACATTTTTCCAATTTTTGATAATCAATTATAAGTATGATGAAAGTATATTAAGACTAGAGTCTCTTACTGTAAAGACCGAAAATTTTAATTATGATTAATTAAGATTTAATTAATTTCCGAGGGATAATTCGATCAATTATCCTTCTTTTGACGATTTTGAAACCCCGGAAAAATTTAAAATTTTTGGATGACCTATTTTATATGGAAAGAGGATTACAATTCCGATCTAATGGAATTCATATGATAATTTTCCGAGAAATATTGGTGAGGCAAAGGCCTTGTCATCCATTCATTTCGGTAACTTTCATAACTTGTCGCGACTTTTCGAGACGTCTTTTAACCTCAAAATGCCACCTCCCCTATGACCCATTTCAGCCCCATTTTGATGATCTTCACGAGCCATCATTTTGTTGATTAAAGAATAAAACCCCCCATGAATTGACACCTTTGAATGACCAAGTCCTATTCCATTCACTATGCTACCTAATACACACCAACTCCTTGACCACCCTTGCCCACCCTTTTGGCTCCATAAAGAAACCCACTTGGCTGCCATTCTCAGCCATCCACACGCCAAAAATCAGAGAGAAAGAAAGAAAGAGAAAGAGAAAGAAAAGAGGGAAGCCATTGTTGGCCTAGCAAAACCTCAACTTCAAACCACCATAACTCCCTCCTCACTCAAGCTTTTTGGCTGATTCTTGAAGCCAAATATCCAAAAAAGAGAGGCCTTTCCAACCATAGTGAGTTCACAAAAATCCAGTCCCAACAAGCTGCCCGTTGAGGCCCATTTTCGAGCCAGCTGTGCCAAGCCCTTTGTGTTCTTGAGGTTTTCAAGTGTGTTTGGGTGAGTCTTGGTTTCCTCCCCTTCAAATCTGATTTTATACTTATTGTACAACTAATTTTGAAGGTTTTTGTCTAAGAATTCCTTTTATGTTTTGGTTTGGATTTGTCAAAAATGCTAGGTGTTTGGCGCAAGGTCCCGGGAAGCTTGGAGGGGTAATTTGGTCTTTTTTGAGAGAGGCTTCGAGGGTAATCTCTCATCCACCTTTCCCTCTATAGGTTAAGAGCCTTATGTGTGAATTAGGGCTTAGGAAGTGGAGCCTCTATGTGTTTTTGGTTGCGTTTTGTAGCAAACGTCACAACAAACAAAATGGATATATATGCCTCTGTAATTTGGACTTTAATTCCAATCCAACGGTCTGATTCGGCTAAAATCTTAATATGATATTTATGGGAATGTTATCTAACTGTCCTTTAAAAATTAGGGCGATCCAACGATTGGATCAAGAGTTATTATAATTTTAGTAACCAGTGTTTATAATGACTCGGTTAGAAAACTTGGTTAAGGGAATGCTAAGAATATGGTTAAATATGTGATGGCATAACCGAAACTTAGAGCATATAAAATACAGAAATGAAGTATACCCATAACTTGGCTTATGATCCGATAAGAAGAAAATCGATTATGTGATAATAGGATATAGATTATAACTTGTTAAGTCCGGATCACTTAACCAAAGTGTGTAATCTATAGAATCATGAACCTCATGTGGATGTATGTTGATTATTAGGTTGGGTACCATGCATTAGAATACCACCTAATGAAAGCTTAATGAAATTAATAGGCTCTTGTTGATTGGATCCTTGGTTGTGCACTTTATTGCTTGCTTATTCTCCGGACTCCAGGTAAGTCCCCTGGACTTACTCATGATGGATTTATGTGATACTCTTTGTCTTATCGAGAGTCTTCATGCATCACGCGAAATAGTAACATGTTTAGGAATATAAACCGGTAATATGACGTAGGATGAACTTAGTAAATCCAACAATTCATATGTATGCTATGTGTCTATGGTAGGACGACCGTCAAAATCTGAATAAATGACTTATAATCGATGGAACACGAATGAAATGATGAAAGGCTTATGATGAGAAAGAATGAGTATGTTTGAGAAGGATGAGTATGTTTGAGAAGGATGCGTACGTTTGAGAAGATATTATGATATGATGATTATGATGATGATACGGGCCCTTGTGTGTTTATTTCGCATTTATATATATCTATACACTTGCTTATGTGTTACATTTTAACATTCATGTAGTTTAAGTATGCCTCTTTATATGGCATTGAGTGTGTATATTTCCGATGATTGACTCCGATTTATTTCTTGTTTTTAGATTCAGGTACCCCTTACCCGATATGACTTACTTATGTGGATGGTTGTCAGGACAGACCTTTTGGACGATTAGAGTGAGAGAGGCGCTTAACATTCGTACTCTTTTGCTCATACGTTTTATCGTTTTGACCCGACGCGGCCGTGGCGTTTTGTTGTATTTATGATTTCCGCTTTTATTTCTATTCGAAACATTTTCGCGATAGTCTAGGACAGGTAAAGCCTCCAACGGGCTTACGATCTTTTCGGGGTTCGCAATCCCCATCTTTTGACAACTAAATCCTCCGCTTAAATGAACCTAATAATAACTCGTACTCGGTCGTAAGATCCAAAGCTCACGGGAGAAGATCAAACTTCTCCTATAACGTTCCCCGATAATCTAGTACTCCGAACCTTATTTACCTTCTAAGTAGGTTTATGGAGGTTAATTCGGGTACTTAAATTTTGGGTCGTTACACTTACATTCTGATGTATTTTCACCACATTAGAATTTAAAATAGTATAATATAAATCAATCAAATTTGATCCAAATTTATAATTGGTGATTATTAAGAAAGCACGTGTGTAAGACATATGACAAGACTCACTTAAATTGATTAAGTTATAAAACGTAATTGTATAAATATCCATCCGGTAAAACTATTAGTACATAAATCTTAATATATTGGGCTCAACTAGCATTTGTCGAATGTGTAATCCTCCTAACAAAATATTTGGTTCTACCTTTCAGCTTATTATGGCAACAAATATTTTTTAATGTCCAAAAAGTAACCAATCAAGTTACTAAAAAAATTAGAAGGCGAAACAAAAAAATTTGAAACAATCTCTACATTAGTGCATGCAACTGTGTCTATCTAGAAAGGTAGATATTGACGTTTTGCCATATATTATATACTAATATAATATAATCATTATTTTTTCCAAATTAATATTATTTGTCTATATCATTTTCATATCATTATAATATTATAATATATCTAATATATAATGTAAATAAATTATGATAGTATCTTTTAAATAATATAATATATTTTACAAATCCCGTGTGTTACGCACGGGTACTGTGCTAGTACATATACTAAAACCGATGCATTGGTGCATGCGTGCCGGCATGTGAGTGAATCTGCCTACGTGGCGGCGCGTGAGTGGGTCTCACAAAACTTTCTCCCGTCAAAAAGGAAATCTAATAAAAAATAATTATTTTATTTTATCATTAACACATATAATTGGATAGATGGAATATCTTATAAAAGAGTAAATATTATATAAGGAAAAAACTATATCAATATAATTAAACGTAGTAGTAGTAATAATAAAAATAATTAATTAAACTATTTTTCATAGTCGTACTTACCAAAAATATTAATAGATAAATATGTAATATTTGATATGTGCTATTTTATTTATATTTAGATTATTTTTTGGTGGAAAGAATTATTTATACCAAAATCAATCATTTAATAATTGTTATTTTATATCTATCTATATTATTTTTTGAGGCCAAAATAAATAATTAAATTATTATATAGCCATATATGTAGCCACAATCCATCCGTACATAGATATTTTAGTAACTAATGTAATAAATATATACTACATATTTAATAAAAAAGAATATTAAAATATTTTTAAAAATCAACTATCTAATTAAATTGCATGAGATTTAATTAACCATAGATTAAAAAAAAATTTACGTAGTACCTTATAAACGTGAATTTCATTTATATTTTGAGAGAATCTAATTAAAATATATTTAGATTATATATAACCTGTCGAATTAATTTTATTTATATTTATATTATTTTTTGAAGGAAAAAATAATTTAGATTTAGATTTAGCGCACTCCCCGTACACGGGACGGGATCTACACTAGTTATAATTAAAAGGTTTATTTTTCATATGTGCAAAATATTAGAGCAATAGTGTAAAATTCTGATATATGGCAGCATTGGACGGCCTTGTTCTAAAGTTGTTTCATCCATATCATATTGTTAAATTATGTCCCTTACCATTTAAGCACATATAAAAATAATAGCAAAGTGAAGTATATTGCTAATGCGAGATGATTTGACAATAACTTATTTTACTGCAGAGTTTGAACTCTTAAAATAAATCATTTTTAAATTTTGTGAAACACACTTTCTAATCTTATTGACCGGTATCCTATATCATTATTAATTACTGAGAAAATTTGTGACACATGCACTATTTTCGGTCTGATTAGTTGACTGTCCTACTTTTGAAAGAAATTAGCAAACTGTCCACCCAATTAAATAACCTAATTCCGTTCCCATTTGTGCCCAGTTCCTCTCTCTCTTGTTCATCATCGATCATCTTCCTCCCCTGCTCATACATGTCTCTGATGCCACCAGATCGCTCCTCCCCGGCTCCTCAGATCTCTCTTCCTCTCGGGCACCAGATCCACCGATATACGATGCCACCTCCGATTCTATATCCGAGATCTCAAAATCGATCCATGTCTTCGGCTCCTCCCCGGCTCCTCAGATCTCTCTTCCTCTCGGCCACCAGATCCACCGAGATCCGATGCCATCTCCGAGATCTCGAAATCGATCCATGTCTTCGGCTTCAGATCTCGAAATCATTCATTTGAAGGCTCCGGAGGCTACGATTTGGGATCAATTTTGGGGGTTAGGGCTTCGATTGAAAGTGAGATGAAGCGGGATCTAGAGATTTGAAGGAATCTCGAACCTCTCTTTGTTGTGCTCAGGGATCGACAGAGCAGGGTGAAAGATCTGTGAATTGATTGCGATCTGATGTGAGTTTGGTTGCTCGTCGATTGCGACTCGATCCGTCAATCTTCCTCCTCTCCTCCTTGTTGGCGCCGCCACCGCTCCTCCTCTGAGGGGAGGAGAGGTGCGCGCACGAGAGAGAGAGAGAGAGAGAGAGAGAGAGAGAGAGAGAGAGAGATGGTGGCGGCAAGCGGAGCAGCGGCAACATCGCCGGAGATCCCCCTCCTCTTCTGAGATCCGAGATCTCCTCGGGTCTCAGAGGAGATCTCGGCACCATCACCATTTTTTGTTAAATTACAAAAAATACCCTATAAATATGAAAATTAAAAAAACTAGGAAAAATGACCAAAAATAATACCAACTATCCATCGTGAACCAAAAATAATACGAACTTTTAAATTGACAATCTCATGTACAAACTATCACCATATTAACCAAAAATAATACGGACCAAAAATCCGACAATGATTCCGGCGATAGTTGCCACGTGTACACCAGAGTTACCATGTAGATGTCATGTCACTTGTGGACCCCTTGTCCATCTCATTAAATAAAAAAATAAAAAAAAAAAAACAGAAATTAATTAACCCAGATTCGAAGAGGAGGAAGAAGAAGACGTTCGATAGGGGTTCATCAGTTTGCACTTCGCAGAGGAGGAAGGAGGAGGAACACATTGACAAAGACACTCAGGGAGAAGAAGCTAACAGCTGGGGCGACGGCGACGAAGGCAACGTACGCAGGAGGATAGAACGGAAGGGATGACAGAGTCTTCAAGTTCATGTCGAAGAGGGATATCGTCAGCTCGAAAATGCCTTCATGGCCTCCCTGCAACCCTCCAAACTTGCAAATACACTGAAAATTCAGGAAAACGATTCTATCGGTGTCCATTGTGGAAGGTAAGATTGAATTGTAATTGGATTTTAATTGATTAGGGTTTCTGATGCTTTCTAAACGAATTTAAATTTTAGGGTTTCTGATGCTTTCAATCGATTAGGGCTTTGAATTGGTTTTGATTTTAGAGTGTGGCACTGGGTTTGAATTAGATTTAGATGTTAAAGTTTCGAATTGACTTCCAATTGGCTTGGAATTTTTGTGATTTTATAGGTAATTCGAAAATTTAGGAATCCAAATATAGGGCTTTCAACTGTGGATTCAACACTACTGTTGTTTAGGGTGATTCGATTATTGTGACTTTTCACTAATTGTCTTAATTTTTGTATTGAATTACAGACAAATGCAAAATGCACTTACTTCGAATGGGTGGATGCTCGTGCTTATGGTTTTAGAGGCAATAAAAAATATCTACAACTTGAGTTGACGAAGATCTTGGTACCTCTATAGATCCACACTGTTCAGATTGCAAGAATCTCGTGAAGAAGATTGAAAGAGAAAATCTAGTGTTGAAAATTGTAATTGGTGTGGTGTTAGTTATATTACTCATCGTATTGGTGAAAATATGAAAGCATGGGTGAATTTAGATTAGGTTAGTATTACTCTCAATGTATGGTTGTGTCGAAAATTGTAGTTGGTGTGGTGTTAGCTATATTACCTAATGACTTCTTATGTCTAAAGACAATGTTGTAAGATGCTTATTAATGCAATGAAAGTGTGTATTTTGTTTACCAAGAGTTGTTGGTGTCATTTAAGACACAAAATGTTGCTGCTATAGTTAAAAACTAGGGGAGGGGGGTTTAATTTTGAAACAGGATGCAAGTGTAGGTTCTGCAGATTCATATGATTAAGCTACTGTAGATACCAAGTTATAAGGGACTAGACAATGCTGCTATATCGGGTTATAAGGGACTAGATATAAGAGACTAGATACTGAAAATGAGGTTTGGAAACAGGATGCAAGGGGGTTTGGAAACAGGATGCAACTATAGTTATAAGGGACTAGATACTGAAAATGCTGCTGCTATGAATTATCTGATTTTGAAATAAGTCCCCAAAAAATATCACAGCACAGTAGTACCATTGACATTATGAATTATTTGATTTTGGTACCAAAATCAGTCCCCATATGGCATCTCTTATAAATCAGTCCCATACACCAAAATCAGTCCCCATGCAGCCCGGATCAAGTATTCTCTGTCAGATGAATAAATAGATAGCTGAAGTGATCATCTCTTATAAAAAAAATCAGTCCCCATATGCATTATGCACAAGAAAGCATCTTGAAAAAAAATCAAACATCTTGAAAAAACAGATTTAGTAAAAACAGTCACCATATGGCATCTGTCATTATTTGGGGCCAAGTGTTGCACTCCTTGTGAAGGTTGGGCTTGTCCTGATGATCTAGATATGTACATAAAACCTCCACTTTCTTTATAAATGACTTCAACTTCAGTTGCAGATGCATCTCCCCCTCTTCCTCTAGGTCGCCCTCTCCCTCTTCTCCCCCCTCTGCCTCCTATATTTGTAGCACCAGTAGGTACACCTACCAACAATAAAAAGTAACAAAAGGTTTATGAATTCATATCACAATGACATTACAATAGCATGCAATTTGGTTGTATGTTACCTGAAGATTCCACATCCCTCTCTAACAGATGCAATGGGGCTTTTCTAGGTCTTCCTCGAGGCCTTTTCTGAGCTGGAGGTGCATAGTCACTTCTTTCTGGACACCTCCTAATGTTATGATCAGTTGAGTGATACTTACCACACCTCATTGTCGCACCATGCTTTGTGAGTTTTCCTGGCCTCTTTGGATCTTCATGTAAACACTTTCTTCTATTCTTTTTAGGTCGTCCTGGTTGTGTCTTTACAGGTGGAGGGTCCAAAGGAAAGTGAACCTTCGGCCAAAACTTTTCACTAACACATGGCTCAATACCTTTTCCATAGGCCTTTAAGTAAGTCTCCTTTTTGTATAAGTTGTGGACATAATCTTCTGGGCTTAACTTCATATATGAAATTGCAGCTATAACATGATGACAAGGAATGCATGTGATATCCCATCTCCTACAAGTGCAACTCTGATGATCGATATCCACCTTGAAGATATCCACAATCTCTCTCACTTGAAAAACGGTCAGCGATGAAGGTGACACTCATAGCTCCCATGCTTTGACTTTTTGCTCCTCTAATTTCAGCTTTATTCTTGGGCAAATGGCATTTTCTTCCTGGCCTTCCATTAACATACGCTTCACAACCATCCTTTCCATGAGCAATGTTCTAACATCATTAAGCATGTCAATAATATGTTTTCCCCCAGTTTTAAGAATGTATCCATTAAATGTCTCGGCCATATTGCTAACAACAATATCAGACTTGCTTTCACAAGAAAAAAATGCCCTACAAAATACCCGTGGATTTTGTTGTAAAAGATCTGCGGCTCCTTGAGGGGAAATCTATTTGAGCTCTTCAACAGCATCGTCAAAATCAGCTTCAGTGTACGCTCGAACAATCCTCCAAAAGGCCAGCTTCAACTCATCACCTTTATGCACCTTATGCGAGTTTGCATATATATGCCTTGCACAGTTTCTATGTTCTGCATGAGGGAAAACTGCTGCAGAAGCAGCAAGAAGGCTCTGTGGATAAAATGTATCAATCAGATCAGTAACACACTAAAGAAAAACATGAATGTATCATCGCACTTGCTGAAAAAATTACAAAATGGTCTAACCTTCTGTTGATCAGACATGAATGTCCATCCTTCCCCATTTGTCTCATTCAATTCAACCTTCAAATGGTTCAAAAACCATTCCCAGCTTTCTCTATTCTCACCCTCAACTACTGCCCAACAAATCGAAAACATCTGATTATTCCCATCCCTTCTCACTGCACCAAGAAGAATACCTCCTAAAAATGTTTCAAAAAACATCCATCCAAACATATAAATCTTCTGCAGCCCAACAGAAAACCACTTCTTAACCCTTCAAAACAAAGAAAAAACCTTTGAAATGTCGGAGGACTAGATGGGATTGTAACTAATTCGAAGGTGCTTCCTCCATTTGTTCTTCTTAGCTCTTCAATGAACCTCCCAAGCTCGTTATAGTGTTGTTTGACTGAGCCATGTAACATCTTATATGCAGCTGTCCTTGCCTTATATGCAATCCATCTATTTATGATAACCCCATACCTTCTCCTCACATTTTGAACCATCTCATCTGCTGGCCAATGAGGGTTCTCCTTGAAACGACCAATATATTCTCTAGCAAGCCATCTTGATGTAAGCTGGCGATTTCTTTGCATATCCCTCACACAACGATGCTCAGTGGTAGCAGATTTCACGAGAATGCAACCCTCCTTTTGATGCCATGATGCGTAAATCTTGAATGGTCAATCCTTCTTACAAGTTAGCCCAACCTTCACCTTACGTTTATCACATACAACAAATTTGAAACTATATCCATTGTAAATACCATACCTTCTCACAACTTCCTTGAACATTTCCAAGCTTGGAAGTCGCAATCCAACTTTCCACAATAAATCTCTATAATTCGTTTTTCGTCCAACAGTCATATCCCTTCTCCTTCTCCTCATTGAAGCATCGACATCATCCTCATTTTCTGAAATCAAATCCATGTCCCCATCAGACTCCGCATATTCACTTAACTGCCCCTCCCTTTGTTTCTCTACTTTTGTCTTGTATTCAATCACCCTTTGTCTAACCATTTGAAACTCTTCATCGGAAGTGTCTATGTCACGTGCTGCCAAGCCATATTCTCCTTCCTCTTCTTCGGAAGACTCATCTAGTTCATACAAAAAAAAAATTTCCCTTTAAAACTCCTCATTGTGTGACTTGTCATTAATTCAGGATTGTTGTCTTCCTCAGCTGCATCAATGTTGTCTTCCTAGTCTACATCTTCACCATCAACTTCACTTGAAGAGTATTCGTCAAAGCCAATAAAATCAAATTCATCCTCAGACATTACACTATCCGCATTCTCAGCCAAAAATTCTTTCCAGTTCACAATAGGAGCATTATCAGATTCATATCCTTCAAAAGCCCTCTTTTCATCCTTATGAGAGTTATTTTCAGGGTCATCTTCACCAAAATCAACTGCATCCATCATTAAACACCTATTATGAATCAAAAAATACATAAAAAGGGCCTTCTTCTCAATCGAAATTGCAAACCTCAAACCCTAAACTAAAACATGTGCTTGAACCCTAAAACAAACGATGAACTTACCTTGGTGTATTCTAAGAATTGGAATTAGCGAGCAAGTAGATTTCGAGAGTGTTTCAGGCGGGTGGTCCTCCTCCTTCCCCCTCTGCGAAGTGCGAACTGATGAGCCACTGTCGAACGTCTTCTTCCGCCTCTTCGAATCCGGGTTAATTAATTTCTATTTTTTATTTTTATTTTTTATTTAATGATGTGGACAAGGGGTCCACAAGTGACATGGCATCTACATGTAACTCTGGTGTACACGTGGCAACTATTGCCGGAATCATTGTCGGATTTTTGGTCCGTATTATTTTTGGTTAATATGGTGATAGTTTGTACATGAGATTGTCAATTTAAAAGTTCGTATTATTTTTGGTTCACGATGGATAGTTGGTATTATTTTTGGTCATTTTTCCAAAAAACTATATATATTTTATTATGTGATCCACATCTACTATATTTTTTATTTTTACATTTGCACAACATAAAGTTATATTTGCACAATAAATTGTTATATGTGCACAACGTAAAGTTATATTTGCATAGCAAAAAAGTATTGAAACGAAAAAAAGGAAAAAAAAAAGCGCGGAAAAAAATATTACATTTGCACAACATAATGTTATATTTGCACAACATACACTTATATTTGCACAACTTATTTTATATTTACACAACAAAAAGTGCTAAAACAAAAAAAAAAATACATTTGCACAACATAAAGTTATATTTGCACAATAAAATGTTATATGAGCACAACATACCATTAGAATTGCACAACGAAAAGTGCTAAAACAAAGGGAAAAATGTATAAAAAAACAAAAACTAGACTTGGATCATATTTGCACAACTTACAGAGTTACAATTATATTTGCACATGCACAACATAATGTTATATTTGCACGACAAAATATAAATAAAAAAACTAGACTTGGGAAGGGGATGAACAGTTCACTAATTTGTCCAAATGTTTGGATATTTCACCAATTAAGACATGTTTTTTGGACATTTTACAAACTCCCTCTTAATTATTCCAATGTTCATATTTTACAAACTAATACAAATTTACTATTGCATATTACTATTCATATTTAAAAATACAGTTACACCAACTAGTATTCATATTTAATACGGAGTATTAAATATAAATACTAGTTGGTTATACGGTTAATTGTGTTTTTTAAAAAAAAAATCAATTTCCTCCCTTCATTTCTTTTGATCCAAGAGTCCATAATTATTCCCGTTACATGGTAAGGGGCGTCCTTATATATATATATATTAGTTATAGTGGAAGGCTGAGTTAATCACTTTAGCATAAGAAAGCAAAAGGAGTTGAGGGCAATTGGAAAATTTTGATTTTACTTCAAAGATACTACATTATAAAATTTAGATGTCTCACTCTTAGAGACGTTTGATTGTCATCAGGAAAGGAAAAGGTAAAGGAAACAAATATATATATATATATATATATATATATATATAATCTATTTTCATATTACTCATCATTTATACAAATAATTTATACAAACGGGTCTTCTCCATTTTTCATATAAAATGTGTTTCATTTCCTTTTTTAATGCACCAATTACTCTCTTACCCACTTGAAATTAGGCTACGTACAAAAGAAGCGAGTTCTCAATGCTATATTCATCGAGCACAGGTGCTAAATACACTCAACACGAATGGATTTAGAATCCGTCTAACCCTCAACTTAACACGTGTCTACCGTTAAATACTTCTAACATTAAAAAAGTAATGAACGGATCTTTAATTTGTTTGTATATACAAAATTTGAAATTAAAAAAAAAAAAAAAAGATCCATAGCATCCTTTTTTTTCAAAATTTTTAAAACTTGTTCTTTTTTTTTTAAATGAACAGATCTTTGATCCGTTCATTTCTTTTTAATATCAAATATATTTAATGCCGAATAAATATCAAGCTGAGACTCAAACGGATCATAGATTCGTTCGTGTTGAGTACACATTGCACCTATGCTTGGTGCATATAGCCTTTCCGTAAGAGTATGTATACTGTCATAAATGTGAGACAAGTTTAGTTCATTTAATCTTTCAGAAAGGGGTAGGGAATGGAAATGTATCAAATTCACATTTATGAAATTGCATGAATTCTGAGACAAAATGCTGCAATGCTCATCCATATGTTCCAATATTGACAGATTTTTGACAATAAAAAAATGCATTTAATATTTGAATGGGTTACCTTACCTTGCAACTTTGAGAGTTAAAGCTGCTTTTTTTTTTTTTTTTTGTAGTTGTATTGCACTATTGCTCATCCATATGTTCCATATACGCAGTTTTTTTTGCCCTTTTGCAAAACAGAATCTTAGGGTACTTTACCACAAACCTGAGGCTGAAAAGTTTATAAGTTTATAAAGTTGGGATCAACATAGGAAATACTTACCCCCGTTTGTTTTTTTGGGTAGGGAAAAGTAATAATTACCCTTACGAATATAGTCCATATTTAAATTAAGATTTATTGATCACTATTCTAATCATTCCCCTTCTTCACCTATTTTCCATACAAATGTGCTACCCTTCTATTCCCTAATTTGGAGGGGGTAACTAATACCTCTAGGATGGGCTAATAATCCCCCCATCCTCTCCTCCAAGCTCAAAAAAAATGATGATCATATACATTTTATGTGTAAAATTCAATACCTTACCTTTTCTTTCCCTAGTTATCTAAACAAACGAGCCCTTAGTTTTTAAGCAATATGTACTTTATTTGTACCCTTCAATAGCCTCTGATGTGTTGGGCCAAATAAACTCCAATTTATTTTAGGGTTTATTTATCTTTCTGAAAAAAATAAAACTCACAGCAACTTTTACAATAAAACTTGGTAAAATGTTGAATGGATAGAATGAAAAAAGTCATCTTCATTATTATTATAACAATTTCTTATAAAAATAATCCAGTTCAAGAAGACGGCAATCAATTACTGCCCCAAATTTAGTGCGACCATTGTTTTATAAAATAAAATAAAAATCAATGGGGGCAAGAAAAGGAGCAACTCAAAAAGGTCGGAACTTGGGAATATATAATGCTTAAAAAGTATTTCAAATATTTTTCGATTAAAAATTGTTCTACAAATAATATCCTAAAAAAGTAAACTTCATATAGAAGTTTACTTTAGCGCACCTGTGACTGAATTCCGAAAGGAACCTGAGGTTAAAGGTCGTCAAGAGAACCTTTTACCAATGGGTTCAGCTCTATTGTTATCTTGAGCAGAAACGTATTATTGTTTGCCTTCTGCCTCCTTGTATAGAGGTGACTACTACTTCTTGAGTGGATTCATCTTTTCTCGGAGATAGTAAAGCTTTGCCCGCCTCACCTTCTTCTTATCAAGCACTTTTACTTCCTTTATGTTTGGCGAGTACCTATCGTCATTCAGCGCGCCATTATTGAAAATGCTGAGCTGAAAGCATAATACAGGTTCCAAGTTCTTCTTTCATAAACAAAATATGGACCAATATGGTAACAAGGACGCACTTTAAGTTATTGTTCTTGAATAACAGCATGTTTAGAGAGTATTCGGTTTAAACACATATAAAGGCAAGGTCTTAAGGGCTTTTATCAAAAATCATCAGACAAATCATAACTTGATTTTTAAAACAAGGGATTCTTAAGATCGCTTACAGTGGGAAAAGGGATTCAACCCCAACTCCAGCAATTAACCGCCTCAATCTAAAAGTTGTGTTTAGACCAGCATTTCTCCTTGCAATGACAATGCCCTTTATTGTTGTCACACGTCGCTTGTTCTCAGGGGATTCCTGTTACTAACAAGACAATATAACAAAACATGAGAAGGCAAGTACAATTATACGAAGTACAATATACATCCAAGGGAAAAAAACATACCACTTTCATCTGGATGATATAACCAGGCTTTATGTCAGGAATCTCTCTCTGAGACTTCACCTCTGCAGTAGCTTCTCTATCAAGAATCTGTTAAATGTCCGAGCTTCAATTGTTTTTCCAACAAAAAATATAACAAAAGATCTGCATAGTAATGCATGCCTGCATTATATTTCTCGCAGTTTTATCAAGCCTTTTGAACTTTATTCGCGGAACCACGGGAACTGCTGGACCATATGCATCTTCAGAGACACTGTGCACAGGATTTACGTCTGTTGACATTGACCTGTGGCTAGAATGTATTAGGGGAGCAGCATATTGAGGTCCAACCGCCCTAGCATTCTTATACGACGGTGAATCGGTGATAACAAAGGCAACCGCGTGTCGTAAACTTGTAAGCATTGGGAGGCAACATGTCTTTCCTGATATACCAAACAAGAACGAGTTATATCTTCAAACTGACACCATTTACCACAAATTCACTCCAAAAGGACCACAACTGTCATTCAATCTAATTTTTACAGACATTCAGACAATCACAGAATCACTATTCAAGGGGAGTTGAAAGTTACCAATATATAAGCAGTACATAAAAGAATGCAGTAAGCAGAGCTATCAAACCATCATCAAGCTGTATGCACATACCCTAAATGCTTTGGAATTAAATTTTCATTTTGTGGTAGTGCTCCAGAGATACTTCATTCAGGAACCTGGTAAATAATCTGGAAAGCTCACACAAGAGAACAGCTTAAACCACTACAAACACATCTATCATCACACATATTTGATTTTCTAATTCAACAAGAGCTCTTTTCAATTCAAATACTCTGAAACAATTTCAATCACAATTTCTTATATCAATACGGAAATCAACAGTGACGGTTTGTCAACAAATACTTACGGATGCCATAGAATAGAGCGAAGATACGAACGTGCGCAGCGGAGAACAACCGGAACCACTTCTCGCTACGACACAATCCATTGCCGGAAAGTTCAACCTCAAACCGCCATTGTCAGATCCACCGAAACCACAAACAACCCTCACCGAACTCAAATCAGAAATCTTCGAGCTCGCAACGAATTGCCTACGAGCCGATCGCACTGCTCCAATTAAAGATTGCATTTTCCCTCCTTCGGAAAAATTGCCTCCGGATATCGGAAATCACAAAACCCTAAAGTTGCAATTTTCCGTTCGTTTCGGGGGTTTTAGCTTAGCGATAACACTAGACTACCCTCCAACTATTGTGAAATTTACCCAATAGAACCATTATAGTGTAATGGGCCCTCTATTGGGCCGTGGACATCCTCAGAGTGTTCCATGGGCCATAGCACTTCGGTATTTAAGATCAAATCCTATGATGAAACACAAGTTTAATTTATAAAGGGTTAGGGTGGTGAGTTGGGCACCCGCAAACGCACCCTGGATGTGCGGCACCCGCGTACACATCCAGGATGTGCACAGATTGGCATGCGCGCGGATGAATTCCGCGTGTTGCCACACGTGGGAAGTGAAGGATTTTTTTTAAAAAAAATAAAACGTAAATAATAAATAAAATAAAATAATTTAGTTATATAAAATAAATAAAAAATACTTAATAAGTAAATAAAATAAAAATAATTTGATTATATACATAAATAAATAAAGAATAAATGAAAAAAATAGTATAATAAATAATGGATATATATATATAATAAACAAATAACTATTTAATAAATTAATAAAAAAATATAAATTTAAATATATAATCAATACATAAATAAAAACAATAAAAAATAAATGAATAATTAATAAAGATAATATATTTGATAATTAATTATTATAAAAATTATATATAGATACATAAAATAAAAATAATTTGTTTATATAAATAAATAAATGAATAATTAATAAAAAAAATATTTAATATACATTGAATAAAAAATCTATTTATATAATTACTATAATTACTATATATATGTATATATAAATAATATAATCACAAACATAGATAAATAAATTAAATTTATTCATTGATAAATGAATTATTATTAAATTTTATTAATTTAAAATCTTTAGTAAGATTATTTTAATATAAAAATCAATTAAAAATAATAAAAAAATAAACATATATGAATTAAAAAATCAATTAAATCTTGAAATTAGGTAATAACAAAAAAATAATGAAAATTAAATTAAATTTTATTGGTTATTTATGTAAATAAAAATATACATAATTAATACATAAATAAAAATAGTAAAAAAAATGAATAGTTAATAAATATGTATATATATAATTAATTAATATAAAAAAATATATGTATAATTAATAAATTGGTAAAAAATAATAAATAAATAAATAAATTATTTATTTATTACATTGAATTTTTATTGTTTTATAATTTTTTGATGTTTTTTGTAAATAAATTAATTTATTATATTTATTATTTTTTGTTTTATATGTTTTTTCTTTTTGAATTTTTTTTCTAAATATTCACTAAAAAATAAATAATTACAAAAATATTCACACTTTTAAACTATTTACGAAAATATTCACTTTTGTCAGATCACACAGAAAAACGCGGTTTCATACCGCGTTTTATTAATGAAATAGAAAATTAGAAATTAGATAAAAAATAAAATAAAATTAATGAAAGAAACGCAGTTTGAAACCACGTTTCTTTCATTAATTTTATTCCGGAATAATAATATTTATATATTCAATATTATTATATTTTTTTAAGCAGAGACGCGGTATAGTACCGCGTCTCTTTACTGTATCTTTTTTTTTGAGTTTTTACAGGTTGAACAATGGAAGAGGAAGAGAGGAGGCCGGTTGGAGCAAGGCGGCTGAGCGCAGAGCTGTCGGAGGCAGCGATGGTGACGTCGGAGGCAAGGGCGACCATTGGGACGGCGAGAAAGGAGGGGAGCGGCGCGCCCTCACCGATTTCAGCAAACTTTGACTTCGATTCGAGCCCCCGCTCTCGACTCCGATTCCTTCTCAAGCAGAGGTGCGGATTCGGACAATTGGGGGAGAAAGAAGGAGGATGGAGACGTCTCCGACACTGGTTGCCCATTGGGGGAGGAAGGACTGAAGGAGGAGGCGGGAGGCCCGGATTCGATCGGACAATTGGAGAGGAAGAAGAGGGGTAACAGTTGGGGGAGAAAGGAGGAGAAGGGGGTGGTGGTTGTGGGTGCCAGAGGAGGAGGAGAGAGACGAGGGCGGCCGCATCAGAAGCAGACTGAGCGACGTCGGGGACCAGGGCCGCAGCGCAGACCACGAAGGGGAAGGAGAGCAACGGCGGCGGCGCAACCTTCTGCGAACGGAAAGGGCTCACATCCTCCGTCAAAGTTCAATCTGAAAAAAAAAAAAAAAAAACAACAACAATAACAACAACAAAGAGACGCGGTACTATACCGCGTCTCTACTTAAAAAAAATAATAATATTGAATATATAAATATTATTATTCCGGCATAAAATTAATGAAAGAAACGCGGTTTGAAACCGCGTTTCACCCATTAATTTTATTCTTTTTTTTTCTAATTTCTCATTTTCTATTTCATTAATAAAACGCGGTTTTATACCGCGTTTTTCTGTGTGATCTGACAAAAGTGAATATTTTCGTAAATAGTTTAAAAGTGTGAATATTTTTGTAATTATTTATTTTTAGTGAATATTTAGAAAAAAAATTCTTTCTTTTTTAGTAATAATTAAATTTATTTTATTTAATTTTTCTATTCTTATTTTTATTTTTATTTGTTATATTTTTTTCTACTTTATTATAATTTTATTTTTTTATGTAAATAAATAAATTTATTCTATTTATTATTTATTGTTTTACATATCTTTTAATTTTATAAATTAAAAAATTTATTTTATTTTGTATGATCTTTTTCAGTTAAACATATGTATAATTAATAAATTGGTAAAAAATAATAAAACATAAAACATAAATAAATAAATAAATTATTTATAATTAATAAATTTGATTTTTTTGTAAATAAATTAATTTATTATATTTATTATTTATTGTTTTATATGTTTTTTTTATTCATAAATAAATTTATTTTATTTTATTTTTACTATTCTTATTCTTATTTGTTATATTTTTTTTCTACTTTATTATAATTGTATTTGTTTTTCCGTAAATAAATAAATTTATTCTATTTATTATTTATTGTTTTATATATTTTTTAATTTTATAAATTAAATATTTTATTTTATTTTTTATGATCTTTTTCAGTTAAACATGTTACATCTTTTTTAATCTACCTCTTCTCCTACTCTAAAGCCTCATTATTCCGCTCAAGCATAACAATTGCACCATTCTCACCGCCACCTTCCATAAATCTCCTCACAGTCATGAGATCGAACTGCAACTTCTTCAATTCCACGTAAGGATGCTTAGGGGAGGCCAGAACTTGCCTTCATATCCAGTGTAGGGTAAAAGTTTGAGGGGATGATGTTTTATGTGCTCTTTATAGGCTAGTCCAGTCTCTAATTTTTTGCTGATTTCGGTGGGGAGGTTTATGTTCTTCAGTTAGGGTTTAGTCCACAACTAATGGTGCATAATAGTGCGCGATTGAGAACGAGCTTCAAATCTTTTTTTTTTAATCAACGGAATGCTCGATACTTTTTCACATTGTTCTATTACATTTACAAATAAATAACATGTTGCTCACCTTTTTAAATAGTGTTGTAAGCATAATACGAACTTTTCGCCATAGGCTATAATAGACCTCAAATCTTTTTCTTTCGGAATCTTCGCATTGCTCCATCTAGCTAATCTCGGATAGTCCTCATCTCAACACATCCAATTCTGTTCGTCACAGGCTATAGCATACCTCAAGTATTTGTCTTTCAGAATCTTCACATTGCTCCATCTAGCTAATATCAGATAGTCCTCATCTCAACACATCCAATTCGAAACTTACTTCAGCATAGAGAATCCAAAATCTACAGCACATCGGAAACAGGGTGGTTGGGATGCACATCGAAAAATATATTATGTATTCATTGATCAATCGACGACTTATCTAAGTCAATATTCACACTTATTCATTGTGTTTATTTCTTCTCATTAGATTTACAGAGAAATAACATATTTTTGACATTTGTAAATAGTTCTGTATACAAAATATTTCAAGCTAGACTCTAATAATCAATAGAATCCTCGATGATGATAATATATAGTCGTGCTGGTTTGAGTTGATCGACTTGGGTCTGCATACCTCGGAAACGGGGTGGTTGGGACGTACATCGGAAAATATATTATGTACTCATTGATCGATCCTAAACCCTAAACCCTTTCGAGTTCTAATCTTCTTCAAATTCAGTACTTTGTAGAGTAGTCAAGTCTCCAATTTTTTGCTGATTTCGGTGGGGAGGTTTATGTTCTTCAGTTAGGGTTTAGTCCACAACTGATGT
The DNA here is from genome assembly GCA_963922045.1 of Persicaria maculosa. Lineage (NCBI taxonomy): Eukaryota > Viridiplantae > Streptophyta > Magnoliopsida > Caryophyllales > Polygonaceae > Persicaria > Persicaria maculosa. The sequence continues at coordinate 67,642,193 of OY998259.1, read as the reverse complement.
TCCATAATGGTACGCGATTGCATTCGAGATTCAAATCTTCTTTTATTAATAATCAACAGAATTCTCGATGCTGATAATATATAGTCGTGCTGGTTTGAGTTAATCAACTTGGGTCTGCATACCTCGGAAACGGGGTGGTTGGGACGTAGATCGGAAAATATATTATGTACTCATTGATCGATCCTAAACCCTAACCCTAAACCCTAAACCCTAACCCTAAACCCTACACATCCTGAATGCGCAGACAGTCTGTACACATCCTAAATGCGCATAAAGTTCACACACATCCTACTTGTGTACTCTCTCATAACTTAAATAATATTAAATTGTATTATTTTACAATCTTTAATAATATTTTTTAAATACAATTCTATTAAATGAAATAAAATAAATAAATCATTTTTTATATATATTGATTTTTTTTATAAATTATATGAAATTGTATTATTTTTCCCTAAAACTAGTAACTTAAATCTCCGATAGCTTTACGTCTGTAACGGCCCGGAATTATGATTTCCGGGTTACGTTTCAAGGGATGAAACCCCTTATTCGGATCTTGCAATCCAGGTACGGGTCGATGTTTCAAACTCATTTTTATGGTCAGTAATAAAGAGGGATTTCGAACCCTGAAAATATCGTAGGGCCGTTGGGTACCCTTAACCTGTCCTAGGGACTAACTCGCGAAATTCATTTCAAACGGAAGCAAAATTCAGATACAAAGCGCCACGGCAGGGCCGGGTCAAACCAAAACATAAGTGTATAATTACCATTTTACTAAATTAGGATTTTAGCTAGATTCTTCGATTCGCCAAAAAGAAACCCCGTCATATAGACATCGAGCACTCGAATCTACAGAGAATACCTTTAAAAAAAGAACGGGGAAAGGAATCAGATCGAGCCACTCATGCGGGACCGGCAGTCCTCGCTGAGGCCACATAGTATGTGATATACCTAATAAAGATGCTCTAATGCAGTACGAAATTCAAACACACTAGCATGCTCCTAGTTCATAATAATGTGCAGAAATACTGTAAAGGGCCCAAGACAATGCCAAGTGGCATATCCCTCTCCTACCTCCACCCCTTCCGATAGGTGGAGACTGGCCAGCTCGTGAATGCATTCCATCATAATCGGGGGGCACGCATGCCTAACCCGCTCCACAATAAAGCCCGTAGGCATATCATAATATAAGGAAGTTCATGACTCGATTGACTCAGGGTACCCGATGAGGCTGGGCTACCCTATGACCCTAGCAAAGACTCTAGGACTATCACAGATAACGGCCGTTCTGTTTCAAACGCATAAAGTAAACAGATGCTCAATCAATTAGTGCAACCTAAACATGATACTACATGGCATGCTTTCATGCATATGCAACACCTAACATAAAATGCAACAATAGGCATGAATGTCCAACCTGAGTAAGCCCCCTAGGGAACTTACCTGAAGATGCAGAACATCAATATAACACAAGCAAGGGCCCAAATGCAAGTCCAAAGCAATCCAAAAGCGATACACACCTATCATCAAGTCACTTCCGTAAGCTACCAGACCAACATTCACACACACGAAACCCAAGTTCTCAACATCTTTAAAACCACTCGACGGTAAAACCATTTTCCAAAGCCTTTCCGACATGATTGACATCAACCAAAACCATTTAATCAAAACCATCGATAAATCTCACGAAAATATTTCTCAAACTCTTAAATCCCAAATTAAGTCAACTCATATTCAAAATAACTTATCAAATCATTTTATAGAAATAATTCCGGCATTTTATTTCAAAATCATACTATAATAAAATCCGACATTTAGTCACCACAAAAATTTTGAGTCCGACATTTCATGTCAAAATCAATTTTCCTTAAATTACAAATTAACCCATGTTATAATATATATTAGTAATTTCAGAATTATAATTCCTCAAAACAGAATATTATATTAATAATGATATTAACTATAGCTACTAATCATAATATAAAACCATAACATATATCATAAACATCTAACACAAAATAACATTTTTTAAAACAAACCAAAAGAAAAGGCCCAAATGCCCTCAACCCGAGCCCAGGCAAAAGAAAGAAAGGAAGGGGATCCGGCCCACTGAAGAGGACCCGGCCCAAGGTGATAGAAGAAAATCAGGCCCAACTTAATCTGGCTTCAACAAACCCAACCCAATCCCCATTTAATGAACCGGTTTTTATATAAAAAAAAGTGAACCGGACCAATTAAAATAAGAAATCAGGAAACAAGTGAACCGAACCAGTCGGCCACTGTTCATCGTCCCTCACCTATCCCCTGCGTTCGAAAGAAGAAGGAAAGGAGGGAGCTTTGGAGCTCGCCGGCGACGATACCCAACTCCGACCTCGAGGACACGAGAGGCACTCAAAACGCAACCAAGGAAGAGGGAGAAAGGGGTGCTCACCGAGAGGGTCGGAGTCTTCGCCGGAACGCTCCGTCGGAGCTCGATTCGGCTTCGTCGGGGTGCGATTTACCTTGCCGAGGACGGGGAAGAACTCCGGGGACCTGGGCCAGGTATAGGTGGTCATAAAGGAGGGACATTGCAGTGTGTGGGGACGAAAAGGAGAAGGGAGGAGTTTTACCGGACCTTTTGCGCGAAGATAGAGGAGGAGGAGGAAGCACTGGCGGCGTCGTGCTCCTGGCGGTTCCTGGACTGGCTGCTGCGTTGTGTCGTCGTCGGAAGGAGGTAGGAGGAGCTGCTGCTCAAGGTGCTCGGTTGGAGGTGAAGAGAAGGAACAAGGTGCTTGGTGCTTGAAGCTCCGGAAAACAGGGCCAATTCAAGGGTGTGCTCTCGGTGCAGCCGGCGGCGATGAGGAGGAGGCGGAGGCGGAGTGAGACAGCTTTGGTGGTGCGCCCAGGGTGTCTCGGGTGTGGTAAGGAGGATGAGGGATTGTGTGTTTGAGTGGAGAAAGGGATGGGAGATAGAGGAAAGGAGGAAAGTGCTATGAAATTGTGTGGGGTTTGTTTGAAGACAGATTATTAAAAAGGAGGGGATATTGCTTTTTGACTCAAAGGAAGTCAGAGGATTGGGTTCCTAAACAATGAAAAGAAGGGAGGGAGGCGTAAGGCTAGGTGCTGAGAAATCAAACAAAAGAGAGACAAAAGAGAGAGATGTTTGACATCTTCCATAATTTGGGTGAATAACCTTAAAAAGAGACCAGGGGTGCTTTGCCACATTAGAAGGGTGGAAGGGGATAAGGATTACAAGTGGTTCCCAACCCAATTTTAAATTCTCGGAAGATTTTTTTTTTTTTAATCCGAGGAAATATGTCGTCATGTCAAGTGAGTTTTCAAAATTTTATTTTAGGTTGAAAATCCGCTTTATGAGTCCAAAATCCGAGTTAGAGAGTTTTCCGTTATATTCCGCTTCTAAATTCATTTTATTTTTCCCCTTTTTCCGAAAATTAAGATTTAGAAATCCGGGCCTTTACATCATCCACCTCTAAAAACAAGTCTCGTCCCCGAGACTAAAATCACTTCAAAGCAAGAGGATGAAGTTTTAAAAATGCGAGCCCAAGGACCATGTCCATTGATCTTGTAATCATCTCGGTTGCGTCTTCCGGGATTCTCACAACATCCTAGTCACGGTCGTGACATCTCCAATTGGTCTTGACAAGTATGCAATAAGCGCCCCTATCACATCCTCGCTTCGACTTTTCGGAAGTAGCACAACTCTAAAAGTTCTATAATATCATCACTAGGTCTTAGCAAGCACCCTACAAGCGCCCTCATAAAATACTTGTATCCACTTCGTGAAGTATCATAGAGTTGCCCGGGTTTGAAAAGTTTCAAAGGGGATTCCGCAATTGAAAAAGATTGACCTCAAAATCGTTGAAATTCTCGATCGTGTTCGGTCTTCTCAAATCCAAGTTAGTCCTTTTCAAAACTGTTCAAAACCTTCAAATATGACGTTTAACCAAGCAACTTTACACCAGAACAAGTCAAATCCTTTCAAGCAAAATTTCGTCAAAATCTTCCAACCACCAGATTAGTTTCTCGCATATCAAACAATCAAATTCAGAATTTGGGAGGTGGAATCATCCACCTCTAAGGGCTAATCCCATATTCTCTTCCTAGTTTCCAGAATCAAATCAATCTACCAGTCTCAATTCAAGCAAGATTCACAAGTCATAAGCAATGCATAACCACATAACCAATCGATCCTCGACGAGTACATCATACGATAAGTCTCAACCATGTATCCACACAGTTCCACAAGGTCACACGAAGCATCTCCAAATCATACTAAAGGTTAAAATGTGCATCTAAACAACATACCAAAAATCATAGGGTATATCTACATCATACTGAAGGCATCACAAGTGCATAATCGAATGCTCATCACCCATCACGTAAGCACACATGTCCAGAAATCAACGGGTTAGATGTTATGGGGTTAGTACGTCAGTACACATCAAATCTCACTATCGCATATCGATATTGCAACACAAGTAGGACAGATTCATCACGTTAACATATCAACACAACAAAGTCGTGCTATTAAGATTCAGAAAAGGGAAGATCAAGCAGTATATAAATCATCAAAATGTCAGCATGCTCTGAAGGTCATCACCTTAACTAATCGCAATATCGAATGACAATCATTTAAAAAAAAAATCATGCACCATTATCTCATATATACTAACCATGATCATACTTCAAGTCATATTCATCATTTACATAACCACCAATCATGCTTGTCAACCATATAGTACCCATCATGCTTCCTACCACATAATAAAACATCATGCTTCCACATAATAGCACATCATTATCCCATAGTTCATACTCTTCATTACTTCATATATTATATCACAGCACGTCCTAACAGGTTTCTAAGACAACATAACAGGATAGCAAGGCAGTAATATATCATGGTAACACTTGTCACTACCAACTAGATTTTAATATTGCATATCAACATGTAATTCCATATCAGGTTCATCATGGTCGCTATCTAACATCATGCCAGCAGATATAAATAAATCACATAATCAAGAAAATCCTCACATCATACCAGTCAAAATAAAACACAATCCCCACTCGCCCATCTCCACTCTCAAGCCAAGACTAATCTCCTTCTAGACTCACCAACCTCAACTCAGTCAAAATTCCCTAAAGAAATCCCAATTCATTCCGATACTCAAATCTCGCCCTCATTCCACCAAACTCTCACACACATCATCCACCTCTAAGAATCCAACTCCTATCTCTAACTCCACACCCGAGTACCCTCTCATACTATATCCTCACTTCTCTTAAGGCCATTTCTTACACTTCCCACACTTCCTAAGATATCACCAGCATCATGCCTTGCGAAATTCCTAAAGCTCACTCAGTCTTACCTAAACCAACATCTCTCTCTTGCGACTTATCTCATAGCATCCCCGATCATCCTAACCACTCAAGCTCTTTCACCACTCTTCTACCACGCTACCAACGACCTCACCCACAGGTTTAAGGAAGAAGCAATAATTAAAATCATCAAACACAAGGTCTACATCATGTCAACTAGCATTTATAAACATAACATCATGGGTTCAACAAGTCTCAATTTATCATCATGCTCAATAATCATTGCAAACATCATATATGAACATACTGAAGTCAAGCTAACATGTTGCACTATAACCTTATCAGATATAACTCAGGTCTCTTAGCATATGTAGTTCACATTTTACAGGCAAAGGAATTCAAATCATGCTTAGCAACTTAGAGTAGCAACACGTCACGACATCATGGTACATTAGATCCATAAGGCATCACATCATATCATCATAGACGACAGGCAATCAGGCAATAGTCGTCCTCAAGTCAGCACATCAACACATAAACGTCACCATCAAAGCATTGCAACATGGTTATCAACATATTCAGAAAAGTTAGCAATTCAAACGGAGGACACTCCCGCCTGCAAGTCATATCGTACTCGATAGTCGGAATCCCAAAACATACTTGTCCCATCAACACTGTCGATCATGAGGCTTGTGGGTTACGGGCCCACGCTTCCGCCACACAGCTCTATCGTTATGCAACTTCCTTTCTCTTCCAAGCAGCCGCTCACCAAATATCGCAGAGGAGTCTAGGTTAGTAGAGGTAGGGGAGTGATAAGGACGGGCAACCCAATGTTCACTTCGGAACCAAACATAGACCAAGGCTAAGGAACGACAAGACTAGAGACAAGACTTTGACCCGAGGATAGCAACGGTGCCCTTATGGAAGTCGGTGAGGTTACAATTTGTGACAAGTAGCAAGAGTTCATCACAAGCAAATCAACCATATCAATCCACACTAACATGTACCTATCTCAAGGAACGACGACATACATGCACATTCCTAAAGACACGATTGAGTCCTACACCGATGCTTGCGAAGCAAAATAGCAGTCTATTATACCACGAAAGCAGATATGCTTAGTAATTTCAAGCAAATTATGCGGCATCAGTAACGGTCATGCGGGGTTTAACGAGGATGGCAAGTATCATGTATATGAACAATGAACGAGTATGCTATACACATAAACAAATGAGATCAAATATAGCATGACGAGGTACATCATAACAACCAGACTAAGTGTCGTACGAGAATACATAAGAGCGGCAGGGTAACTATCACATCTGACAAGCATATTCATACAACAGGTTAAGAATGACATATAATCATACGATGGGATACACTTAGAAGGCATATCTCCTACATGATATTAACAACACATGATGTGATACAAGTAGGGTCATGAGTCATCAAAAGGGGTTCACATAACATTTACGAACATGAGGCATTATCAAAAGTAACGAGAAGGGCATCATGAGTGACATATTATAATCATGCTAGGAACGAACCATCGTAAGGCATATAAGACGATAACTATCACATTCTGGAGCAAGTACAACATGTAATCATTTAACGACTCATATTAGAAAGTAGAAGCCCTACAAGATACTACTAGTACATATCAAAACGTGACTACAATCAAGGCAATTCGACTATATTCATTCTAACATTCATGCGTCATGTGTATGCGAAATTACGATGTAACGTGGTGTGTGACCATGCAAGGTGCCAAAGCATACATCTATGCAAGCCCGAGAGGATATCATAGAGCAATAGGGGAACACTACCGAGCGGTAACATGTAAGCATGCTATGATTAACCATCACAGAAAGTAAATCGATCATCGAATTCAACATCAATTAACTTGCATGAGTAAGACATGTTATGGTAATAGAAGGATAGAAGAACCACACTATTAGGAACCTAGCTCGAGAGAGAATCAGCAATAAAGTAGGCAAGGTACATATGGTCCCCATAGGTCGCAACCAAGGGTCCTACATGATACTAACGGCATATCATAACATGTTATACATATTAACATTTAATTGATAATTACGACGGTACGCAAGAAATCAATAACTCATATTCCGACGATATAGAAGCATGGGGCAAGTGTTCCAATTTAATAATACTAAATGAGACACGCATATATCAAGATACTACTTCGATAGCATGGTCACAAATGGAACTACTAATTTAATCAAGCAAGGCCAAGGGCAACACTAACTAAAATGCCGAGGAGATCATCTTACGGGGCATTCGTACAAAGAGGAGTTTACCACACTATCATGGACCTAATTCAGGGAAAGCAACATTCATATAGACTCATATCATGCCATTCATGGTTCTAACCAATCAGTAGTACGGTCATCACAACAGGTCAATCAGACACGCGAAACCAAACATAATCATGACAGGAAGCGAGATGCAACACGAGACCTAAACAATGCGACTAGCATGGATACGGAATGTTATACAATCACGAATTTACATTAAGGATCATCACAATACATGTACTGGAAATTACGTATCATATAAGGCATGGTGACATCAAGTTGTAGCACGTATCAAATAAGGAACTTGCTTCATCAGGGTATCAAAATTTAACGATCACACTATCATGAACCTAGTAGAGTAAAATCATGCAGATTCATTTCATGCAGCTCACACATCCATTCAATCCTACGATCAATAGGCCAAGTAAACATGCTATGACAACATATAATCATGGTAGAAGCCAAGACATAACACAAGACCTAAGCAAGGTAACCAATCATAGATGCAACAACATGAGTAGCTTTTTACCAATGGGCATTCACAGGGTACATGCCAAAGATTACAAAATTATGTCATGCAGTTCAGAGAGAGTCACAATTACAACCAGACAGATATCCCTAAGGGCAACCATTGACTTTTCCAACCGACTCATCACCCCTCTTTCCCGTGGGACTCCGGTACGACTCTTCATGGCAAGAAGACACTAGTTGATTATAAGGAAGGACAGCCCCATAAACACCTCACTTTTAACTCAAGTGACATCAAGAACTTCCAACACTCACTCAGACAACCTAACATCCAACCATAATTCCCGAAACAATGTGTTTACCAACCCAATTTCCCGGGAAGACACTGGCATCCAAGAAAAGCTAGATAGACCCGTCAATGGGTTAACAAACATAGTGGAAGGGGTTGTTTTACACAAGCTGGGTTTGACAATGTAGAAATAAAGGCACTCCCGCTATCTCGTTTGCACAGGTCAGTCAATACACAACTCATTGTTAGGCATACCAAATCAGATCTCTAGCATAGCAAGCACTCAGCACCGAATCAGTTAATAACATTCATAATGATCTCATTTGATTCTCCCAACCCATCTGTAAAGAACAAGCTGATATTTCGCCTACCGTTCCCAACTACACCCAATAGGGGTGGTCTATCGCCTTCACTACCCACTCGTGCCACCGTTTGGCCAGTTTTCCTCTTTTATTACAAGTCGAGTTCATTCTTAGTCCAATTTCGGTTAGGCATCTTAAGTTCATTTTGCCCCTTTAAAACACTTCCAAATCCTTCGAAATTCATGGGCGGTTTTCCAAAACATACACTCGACCCTTTTGTACCCGAATTGCACAACCTCAGCTCTGATACCATCTTTGTAACGGCCCGGAATTATGATTTCCGGGTTACGTTTCAAGGGATGAAACCCCTTGTTCGGATCTTGCAATCCAGGTACGGGTCGAGGTTTCAAACTCATTTTTATGGTCAGTAATAAAGAGGGATTTCGAACCCTGAAAATATCGTAGGGCCGTTGGGTACCCTTAACCTGTCCTAGGGACTAACTCGCGAAATTCATTTCAAACGGAAGCAAAATTCAGATACAAAGCGCCACGGCAGGGCCGGGTCAAACCAAAACATAAGTGTATAATTACCATTTTACTAAATTAGGATTTTAGCTAGATTCTTCGATTCTCCAAAAAGAAACCCCGTCATATAGACATCGAGCACTCGAATCTACAGAGAATACCTTTAAAAAAAGAACGGGGAAAGGAATCAGATCGAGCCACTCATGCGGGACCGGCAGTCCTCGCTGAGGCCACATAGTATGTGCTATACCTAATAAAGATGCTCTAATGCAGTACGAAATTCAAACACACTAGCATGCTCCTAGTTCATAATAATGTGCAGAAATACTGTAAAGGGCCCAAGACAATGCCAAGTGGCATATCCCTCTCCTACCTCCACCCCTTCCGATAGGTGGAGACTGGCCAGCTCGTGAATGCATTCCATCATAATCGGGGGGCACGCATGCCTAACCCGCTCCACAATAAAGCCCGCAGGCATATCATAATATAAGGAAGTTCATGACTCGATTGACTCAGGGTACCCGATGAGGCTGGGCTACCCTATGACCCTAGCAAAGACTCTAGGACTATCACAGATAACGGCCGTTCTGTTTCAAACGCATAAAGTAAACAGATGCTCAATCAATTAGTGCAACCTAAACATGATACTACATGGCATGCTTTCATGCATATGCAACACCTAACATAAAATGCAACAATAGGCATGAATGTCCAACCTGAGTAAGCCCCCTAGGGAACTTACCTGAAGATGCAGAACATCAATATAACACAAGCAAGGGCCCAAATGCAAGTCCAAAGCAATCCAAAAGCGATACACACCTATCATCAAGTCACTTCCGTAAGCTACCAGACCAACATTCACACACACGAAACCCAAGTTCTCAACATCTTTAAAACCACTCGACGGTAAAACCATTTTCCAAAGCCTTTCCGACATGATTGACATCAACCAAAACCATTTAATCAAAACCATCGATAAATCTCACGAAAATATTTCTCAAACTCTTAAATCCCAAATTAAGTCAACTCATATTCAAAATAACTTATCAAATCATTTTATAGAAATAATTCCGGCATTTTATTTCAAAATCATACTATAATAAAATCCGACATTTAGTCACCACAAAAATTTTGAGTCCGACATTTCATGTCAAAATCAATTTTCCTTAAATTACAAATTAACCCATGTTATAATATATATTAGTAATTTCAGAATTATAATTCCTCAAAACAGAATATTATATTAATAATGATATTAACTATAGCTACTAATCATAATATAAAACCATAACATATATCATAAACATCTAACACAAAATAACATTTTTTAAAACAAACCAAAAGAAAAGGCCCAAATGCCCTCAACCCGAGCCCAGGCAAAAGAAAGAAAGGAAGGGGATCCGGCCCACTGAAGAGGACCCGGCCCAAGGTGATAGAAGAAAATCAGGCCCAACTTAATCTGGCTTCAACAAACCCAACCCAATCCCCATTTAATGAACCGGTTTTTATATAAAAAAAAGTGAACCGGACCAATTAAAATAAGAAATCAGGAAACAAGTGAACCGAACCAGTCGGCCACTGTTCATCGTCCCTCACCTATCCCCTGCGTTCGAAAGAAGAAGGAAAGGAGGGAGCTTTGGAGCTCGCCGGCGACGATACCCAACTCCGACCTCGAGGACACGAGAGGCACTCAAAACGCAACCAAGGAAGAGGGAGAAAGGGGTGCTCACCGAGAGGGTCGGAGTCTTCGCCGGAACGCTCCGTCGGAGCTCGATTCGGCTTCGTCGGGGTGCGATTTACCTTGCCGAGGACGGGGAAGAACTCCGGGGACCTGGGCCAGGTATAGGTGGTCATAAAGGAGGGACATTGCAGTGTGTGGGGACGAAAAGGAGAAGGGAGGAGTTTTACCGGACCTTTTGCGCGAAGATAGAGGAGGAGGAGGAAGCACTGGCGGCGTCGTGCTCCTGGCGGTTCCTGGACTGGCTGCTGCGTTGTGTCGTCGTCGGAAGGAGGTAGGAGGAGCTGCTGCTCAAGGTGCTCGGTTGGAGGTGAAGAGAAGGAACAAGGTGCTTGGTGCTTGAAGCTCCGGAAAACAGGGCCAATTCAAGGGTGTGCTCTCGGTGCAGCCGGCGGCGATGAGGAGGAGACGGAGGCGGAGTGAGACAGCTTCGGTGGTGCGCCCAGGGTGTCTCGGGTGTGGTAAGGAGGATGAGGGATTGTGTGTTTGAGTGGAGAAAGGGATGGGAGATAGAGGAAAGGAGGAAAGTGCTATGAAATTGTGTGGGGTTTGTTTGAAGACAGATTATTAAAAAGGAGGGGATATTGCTTTTTGACTCAAAGGAAGTCAGAGGATTGGGTTCCTAAACAATGAAAAGAAGGGAGGGAGGCGTAAGGCTAGGTGCTGAGAAATCAAACAAAAGAGAGACAAAAGAGAGAGATGTTTGACATCTTCCATAATTTGGGTGAATAACCTTAAAAAGAGACCAGGGGTGCTTTGCCACATTAGAAGGGAGGAAGGGGATAAGGATTACAAGTGGTTCCCAACCCAATTTTAAATTCTCGGAAGATTTTTTTTTTTTTTTAATCCGAGGAAATATGTCGTCATGTCAAGTTAGTTTTCAAAATTTTATTTTAGGTTGAAAATTCGCTTTATGAGTCCAAAATCCGAGTTAGAGAGTTTTCCGTTATATTCCGCTTCTAAATTCATTTTATTTTTCCCCTTTTTCGGAAAATTAAGATTTAAAAATCCGGGCCTTTACATCATCCACCTCTAAAAACAAGTCTCGTCCCCGAGACTAAAATCACTTCAAAGCAAGAGGATGAAGTTTTAAAAATGCGAGCCCAAGGACCATGTCCATTGATCTTGTAATCATCTCGGTTGCGTCTTCCGGGATTCTCACAACATCCTAGTCACGGTCGTGACATCTCCAATTGGTCTTGACAAGTATGCAATAAGCGCCCCTATCACATCCTCGCTTCGACTTTTCGGAAGTAGCACAACTCTAAAAGTTCTATAATATCATCACTAGGTCTTAGCAAGCACCCTACAAGCGCCCTCATAAAATACTTGTATCCACTTCGTGAAGTATCATAGAGTTGCCCGGGTTTGAAAAGTTTCAAAGGGGATTCCGCAATTGAAAAAGATTGACCTCAAAATCGTTGAAATTCTCGATCGTGTTCGGTCTTCTCAAATCCAAGTTAGTCCTTTTCAAAACTGTTCAAAACCTTCAAATATGACGTTTAACCAAGCAACTTTACACCAGAACAAGTCAAATCCTTTCAAGCAAAATTTCGTCAAAATCTTCCAACCACCAGATTAGTTTCTCGCATATCAAACAATCAAATTCAGAATTTGGGAGGTGGAATCATCCACCTCTAAGGGCTAATCCCATATTCTCTTCCTAGTTTCCAGAATCAAATCAATCTACCAGTCTCAATTCAAGCAAGATTCACAAGTCATAAGCAATGCATAACCACATAACCAATCGATCCTCGACGAGTACATCATACGATAAGTCTCAACCATGTATCCACACAGTTCCACAAGGTCACACGAAGCATCTCCAAATCATACTAAAGGTTAAAATGTGCATCTAAACAACATACCAAAAATCATAGGGTATATCTACATCATACTGAAGGCATCACAAGTGCATAATCGAATGCTCATCACCCATCACGTAAGCACACATGTCCAGAAATCAACGGGTTAGATGTTATGGGGTTAGTACGTCAGTACACATCAAATCTCACTATCGCATATCGATATTGCAACACAAGTAGGACAGATTCATCACGTTAACATATCAACACAACAAAGTCGTGCTATTAAGATTCAGAAAAGGGAAGATCAAGCAGTATATAAATCATCAAAATGTCAGCATGCTCTGAAGGTCATCACCTTAACTAATCGCAATATCGAATGACAATCATTTAAAAAAAAAAATCATGCACCATTATCTCATATATACTAACCATGATCATACTTCAAGTCATATTCATCATTTACATAACCACCAATCATGCTTGTCAACCATATAGTACCCATCATGCTTCCTACCACATAATAAAACATCATGCTTCCACATAATAGCACATCATTATCCCATAGTTCATACTCTTCATTACTTCATATATTATATCACAGCACGTCTTAACAGGTTTCTAAGACAACATAACAGGATAGCAAGGCAGTAATATATCATGGTAACACTTGTCACTACCAACTAGATTTTAATATTGCATATCAACATGTAATTCCATATCAGGTTCATCATGGTCGCTATCTAACATCATGCCAGCAGATATAAATAAATCACATAATCAAGAAAATCCTCACATCATACCAGTCAAAATAAAACACAATCCCCACTCGCCCATCTCCACTCTCAAGCCAAGACTAATCTCCTTCTAGACTCACCAACCTCAACTCAGTCAAAATTCCCTAAAGAAATCCCAATTCATTCCGATACTCAAATCTCGCCCTCATTCCACCAAACTCTCACACACATCATCCACCTCTAAGAATCCAACTCCTATCTCTAACTCCACACCCGAGTACCCTCTCATACTATATCCTCACTTCTCTTAAGGCCATTTCTTACACTTCCCACACTTCCTAAGATATCACCAGCATCATGCCTTGCGAAATTCCTAAAGCTCACTCAGTCTTACCTAAACCAACATCTCTCTCTTGCGACTTATCTCATAGCATCCCCGATCATCCTAACCACTCAAGCTCTTTCACCACTCTTCTACCACGCTACCAACGACCTCACCCACAGGTTTAAGGAAGAAGCAATAATTAAAATCATCAAACACAAGGTCTACATCATGTCAACTAGCATTTATAAACATAACATCATGGGTTCAACAAGTCTCAATTTATCATCATGCTCAATAATCATTGCAAACATCATATATGAACATACTGAAGTCAAGCTAACATGTTGCACTATAACCTTATCAGATATAACTCAGGTCTCTTAGCATATGTAGTTCACATTTTACAGGCAAAGGAATTCAAATCATGCTTAGCAACTTAGAGTAGCAACACGTCACGACATCATGGTACATTAGATCCATAAGGCATCACATCATATCATCATAGACGACAGGCAATCAGGTACGCGATTGCATTCGAGCTTCAAATCTTCTTTTATTAATAATCAACAGAATCCTCGATGCTGATAATATATAGTCGTGCTAGTTTGAGTAAATCGACTCTTCATACCTCGGAAACGGGGTGGTTGAGACGTACATCCGAAAATATATTATGTGATCGATCATAAGCCCTAACCCTAAACCCTAAACCCTAAACCCTAAACCCTAACCCTAACCCTAAACCCTAACCCTAACCCTAAACCCTACACTTCCGGAATGCGCATACAGTCTGTGCACATCCTAAATGCGCATAAAGTTCACGCACATCCTGGTTGTGTACACTCTCATAACTTAAATAATATTAAACTAGTACAATTCCCGCGCCATGGCGCGGGTTTTTAAAACCAAAATTTTAATAATATATATAAATATATAATAAAATACTAATAAAAGTTAAGATAAAAAAATTACCATAAATGTATCTTATAATTCTGAAATAATTTTTTTATATCTCGTCTAAAGTATAATACATAAATGTAGATATTTTAAATCACCTAGTAATAATAATATCAATATCATTGTAATTATATTCAATGTTTTGAATTAAACTCAATAGTTAGTACATAAATGTGAGTTAAGCCTAATGGTTATATTAGGTTGAATTCAATGTTTTGAATTAAGCCCAATTGTTAGTAAATATGTTAAGAATAAAAGAGAATTGAGGATTAAAAAAATTTAATGGAAAAAAAGAGAAAAGGAGAAATAAAAAAATCAAGGAAAAAAACATAATTGGTCAATATTCCTAAAACTCCTCTAAGATTGACACTTAAGCAAAGTCTTCTAAATTAAGGTTATATATAGATATAGATTGTTAGTAAATATGTTAAGAATAAAAGAGAATGGAGGATTAAAAAAATTTAATGGAAAAAAAGAGAAAAAGAGAAATAAAAAAATTAAGGAAAAAAACATAATTGGTCAATATTCCTAAAACTCCTCTAAGATTGACACTTAAGCAAAGTCTTCTAAATTAAGGTTATATATAGATATAGATTGTTAGTAAATATGTTAAGAATAAAAGAGAATGGAGATTAGAAAAATTTATTGGAAAAAAAAGGAGAAAAGGAGAAATAAAAAATCAAGGAAAAAAACATAATTGATCATTATTTCTAAAACCCCTCTAAGATTGACACGTAAGCAAAGTCTTCTAAATTAAGGTTATATATAGATTGTATTATTTTACAATCTTTAGTAATATTTTTTAAATACAATTCTATTAAATGAAATAGAATAAATAAATCATTATATATATATATATTGATTTTTTTTATAAATTATATGAAATTTTATTATTTTTCCCTAAAACTTGTAACTTAAATCTCCGATAGCTTTACGCTGGTACGCGATTGCTCTTCGAGTTCTAATCTTCTTCAAATTTGGTACTTTGTAGAGTAGTCAAGTCTCCAATTATTTGCTGATTTCGGTGGGGAGGTTTATGTTCTTTAGTTAGTGTTTAGTCCACAACTAATTATCCATAATGGTACGCGATTACATTCGAGTTTCAAATATTTTGTTATTAATAATCAACAGAATCTTCGATGCTGCTAATATATAGTCGTGCTGGTTTGAGTTAATCGACTCTTCATACCTCGGAAACGGGGTGGTTGGGACGTACATCGAAAAATATATTATGTGATCGATCATAAACCCTAACCCTAAACCCTAAACTCTAACCCTAACCCTAAATCATACACATCCAGAATGCGCATACAGTATGTGCACATCCTAAATGCGCGCATAAGTTCACACACATCCTGGTTGTGTACAATCTCATAACTTAAATAATATTAAATTGTATTATTTATAAACTTATTTATTTAGAAATAAATTATTTTATTTTATTTATGTTTATTTCATTTATTTTATAAAGTCAATGAATTGTATTTATTATTTATTGTTTAATGTTTTGATTTTTTTTATAAATTAATTAATATATTTCATTTAATATGTTTTTAGGATTGTGTAATGTATGTTTGTACTCCCTTATAATTTTTTTATAAATAAATTAAAATCAAACTCAATTTTGTTTGTTTAAAATATTAATGTTATTTATTTTATATAACTAAATTATTTTATTTTATTTATTATTTATGTGTTTATTTGTTCTATAAATAAATTTAAAAATAAATTTATTTATTGTATATTTATTTATAAACTTATTTATTTAGAAATAAATTGTTTTATTTTATTTCTTATTTATGTTTATTTCATTTATTTTATAAAGTCAATGAATTTTATTTATTATTTATTGTTTAATATTTTGATTTTTTTTATAAATTAATTAATATATTTCATTTAATATTTTTTTAGGATTGTGTAATGTATGCTTGTACTCCCTTATAATTTTTTTATAAATAAATTAAAATCAAACTCAATTTTGTTTGTTTAAAATATTAATGTTATTTATTTTATATAACTAAATTATTTTCTTTTATTTATTATTTATGTGTTTATTTGTTCTATAAATAAATTTAAAAATAAATTTATTTATTGTATATTTATTTATAAACTTATTTATTTAGAAATAAATGATTTTATTTTATTTCGTATTTATGTTTATTTCATTTATTTTATAAAGTCAATGAATTGTATTTATTATTTATTGTTTAATGTTTTGATTTTTTTTATAAATTAATTAATATATTTCATTTAGTATTTTTTTTATAGGATTGTGTAATGTAGGTTTGTACTCTCTTATAATTTTTTATAAATAAATTAAAATCAAACTCAAATTTTTTTGTTTAAAGTATTAATGTTATTTATTTGATATAATTAAATTATTTTATTTTATTTATTATTTATGTATTTATTGTTTCTATAAATTTATCTTTTATTTATAAATAAATTAAAATAAAACTCAATTTTGTAATTTATGTTTTTATTACACTATAATTTTTTTTGTAAATAAATTAAAATCAAACTCAATTATTATTATTTTATTTGTTTTTTAATTATTATTATTTAATTTGTTTTTTTATTATTACTTTTTTATTTTTTTTAAAATAATTCACTCCACACGTGTGGCAACACGCGGAATTTATCCGCGCACATGCCACCTAGTGCGCATCCTGGATGTGTATGCGGGTGCCGCACATCCAGGATGCGTATGCGGGTGCCCCCCATTGACCCGTTTATAAATTATAAATAAATATTTTGTCCACTTTAAGGCTCGTTTGTTTATATAAGAGGTGAATGGAAAGGAAATGTATTAAATTTTACATATAAAATATATATGATCATAATTTTTTGTGAGTTTAGAGAAGAGAGTGCGAGAAACGATTAAACCATCCTAGAGGTAATAGTTATCCTCCTTAAAGAATGTGGGAAAACGTAACAAATTTTGTATGAAAAATAGGGGAAGAAGAAAAATAATTAGAATAGTGATCAATGAATCTTTAACTTAAATATGGACTACATTAATAAAGGTAATCATTACCTTTCTCTATACAAAAAACAAACCGGAGATAAATCTTTAGCATAAATTAATCTCAACTTCTAACCTATAATGTCATAATTTGAAACTGATGGGGGAGCATTTTATCACATCATTACGCTTATCCAATATTAAATGAATCACTGTAATTCAAATAGGGATTGAATTGTTGGTTTTCCTAACAATCTCGATATGTATTGTGTCAATAGCAGAATTTTGGGAACTCTTCATTAGATTTCAACTCGCGTGGGACAAAGGTTTTTGCAAAGTCGAGGTGAAAGTTGATGCCAACTAATTGTATTCTTATTGCATCGTCAACTACTATCTTCACATCCCTTATATAGCGTGGTACCATCGTCAACAACTATCTGTAACACTCCGTCCCACATCGGATATAATAAGGATGTTGAGAATGACTTATAAGTGATTCAAGCCCTACCTATGTCACAAGAGCTCTTCCTTTTCAGGCTCCAAATGAGGACAACGATCTTAAGAGGGGACAACCCATGTCTGAAGAATATTTTTTTTTTCATTGTGGGGAAATTTTAGAGGGACTTAAAAGAGAGTGGATGATGTGACGAGATGACATAGATTAACTTACAACATGAATATTTTATGTTAGTTCATAGACTATGATATAAAATAGAGTTTTCCGGTGATACCATATGAAATGGGCCGGGGTTTTACGTTTTGGCATACTTTTTTTTTTGGCGAGCTGGTTTTGGCATACTAAAGAAGAAGTGGTGATGGAATTGACTGATGAGAAGTGATTTTTTTTTTTTGATAGAAATGACCCTTTACACTTCTATAGAGGAAATTTAGAGAGGAAAGGGTATTATGAAAAACAAAATGAAGATGGGCATATGAAGGATCTCACCTGCCGAAATTTAGATTGTTATGTCGACAATAGTTTTCACAATAAGGAAATTAGGAAAAATACTAAAATTGTCAAAAAAATCTTGTAGTTTTTAATTAATGGACAAAGACTAAAGGGATGATTTGCCAAATATACAAATATGAAGGCCAAATTAGCCAAATATACAAGATTTTGGGAAATTTGCAAAACTATACACAACCCTTGCCCCTCCTATGTGCCCCTGCGCCCCCCCTCCAGCGTGCCCCCCTGTGCCCCCCTCCACGTCAGCAATTTTATTTTATTTTATTTTATTTTTTCGCGCGTCAGTGCTGACGTCATCGTCGGAAATGCTGACGTCAGCAATGCTGACACCGTTTACAAGGAAGGTTTTTTTGTTTTTTTTTTTTCCGCGCGTCAATGCTGACGCCGACGTCGGGAATGTTGACGTCAGCAATGCTGACACCGTTTTACAAGGAAGTTTTTTTTTTTCCGCGCGCCAATGCTGACGCCGACGTCGGGAATGTTGACGTCAGCAATGCGGACACCGTTTACAAGGAAGGTTTTTTTGTTTTTTTTTTCGCGCGTCAATGCTGACACCGTTTACAAGGAAGTTTTTTTGTTCCACGCGTCAATGCTGACGCCGACGACTGGAATGTTGACATCAGCAATGCTGACGCCGTCTACGAGAATGGTGACGCCGACGACAATGACGTCGGGAATGCTGACGTCAGCATTGCTCACACCCTCTACGAGGATGCTGACGCTGACAATGATGACATCGAAGATCAATATATTTGACGTATTAAGTCATTAAAAATATAAAAGGGGAGAACAAAGAGACAAAAGGAGTGTTCTACCAAAAAAAAAGAAACAAATATTTTATTTTATTTTTGGTAGTGAGAAACAAAGAATAACGGTAAACAATTAAAATAAAGAATTTTTTGACGCCGACAATGCTGACCTCTTTCCTCATCCATCTCTTATATTGCAAAAACGATGTCAGCAAATATATACCTACACAAAAATATGCATGAAAACGATGTCAGCGCTAAAAAATACGTATAAAAACGATGTCAGCACTAAGAAATAAACCAATTTTTAAGGACTCAAGCATACATATATACTTACATATATAATATCAAATTAAAAACGATGTCAGCACTAAAAAATACGCATAAAAACTATGTCAGCACTAAGAAATAAACCAATTTTTAAGGACTCGTGCATACATATATACCTACATATATAATATACAACTAAAAACGATGTCAGCACTTAAAAATAGGCATTAAAACGATGTCAGCACTAAAAAATAAACCAATTTTTAAGGAGTCAAGCATACATATATACCTACATATATAATAGCCAACTAAAAACGATGTCAGCACTAAAAAATACGCATAAAAACTATGTCAGCATTAAAAAATAACCCAATTTTTAAGGACTCAAGCATGCATATATACCTACATGTATAATATCAAACTAAAAACGATGTCAGCACTAAAAATCATTAACATAAAAACACTAATATTTACCTCCTACGTCAAATTTGAGAAGCAAACAGTATAATTCAATCTCTAATTTGAGAAGCAACATGTACCTACTACATCTACCTACTACATCTACCTACTACATCTACTACATAGCAGCAAGCAAACTCCACCACTCAAGACATATATAAATGTAGCAATTTCCATCAACTACATAGCAGCAATTTCCATCAACATTTACTACATCTACCTACTACATCTACTACATAGCAGCAACCACAGACTACAAACAAACTCTACATTTACTTATAAGGTATCATCATCTAAATATATGCAACAGATATGAATTCATTGCTTTATCCTTTGAACTACTGTATATGCCCATCCAAGAGTAGTCATTAGTCAAACAAGCCATTTCCACATAATAAAAGAGAAATAATAAAATAAATAAAATTAAGAACAGTACCTGCACATGGAAGGGCCAAAATTGTGTCCGGTGCTTTCTTCTTGGCCTTGTCATCCTGCAAATCCAACTCCAACACTACTGCACCAACCATTTTCATCTGTATTTGGATTTTGGAGCATCTGCAAATCCAAATTGATACAGATGAATCAACCCTAGGTATGGAAGCTTGAATACAATTTCAAATCAATCGAGCGGTTTCCAAATTGAAGTGATCGAACTGGAGGACAAGCGCATGTCGGCACCGGCAACCCTACCTGGAGGACAAGCGCACATCGGCACCGGAAAGGCACCGAAATCGATTAGAGGGGGCGGACCGTTAGACGCCATGGATTCCTTCCCTCATCCAGTTCGATCTGGAGGCAGTTTGGTAGTGGTCCTCAACTGGTGACGAGGCCAAATCGCCACCGGAGGAGGCGCCGACATCAATCGAGCAAGAGCAGATCCAACGGAGAGGGAGGGAGGAAGGTCGCTACCGCTGGCAGAGGACAAAGGCACATCTGGCGGATCGAGACCGGAGGAAGGTCGCCGCTTCCTCTTGCCGGAGATGAAGAATTGGAGACAGATCGGGAGCGCTTATTCTCGCCGGATATGAAGCACGGAAGACAGATCCGGAGGAGAAAGGCACCGTTTCCTCTCGCCGCTTCCTCTTGCATCCTTCGTCTTCACCGCCTTGCCACAGATCTGGCCCCCTCTGTCTGCATCAGCAACATCTCCGGCCAGAGGTGGTGGCGGATCCGCGCGATCAGAGAGCAAGCAATCGAGGAAGAGAGGAGCGACCATGGGAGAGAGAGAGGGGGGAGGGAAGGAGGGGCATCAGATCTGGAGGTAGCCATGGATGAGTGACCATGGGAGAGAGAGATTAAGATCTCAGATCTGGAAGGAATGAGAGTGTTGAGAGATCGAGAGAGATTAGGGTTAAAAATATAAAATGTATACTTGCAAATTTTTCAAAAACGTGTATATTTGGCTAATTTGGCCGAAAATTTGCGCCTTCGGCGCAAATTTTCTCAAGACTAAAACGTGTATTATACATTATTCTTGATCGGATGGAGTAATATCCAAATTTCAAATCTATAATATATAACAAGAAAAGTTGTGTGCAAGCCTAATAAATGCGGAACTAATTATTTCTCCAACATATAAAAATTATTCAAATGCTCAATATTTATGTTGAAAACTTTTTATCTTCTGCATGCCTTTACACAAAATCAGACTTTTCACCTATTTAGTGACTTGTGACTTGTGAGATACATTATCATAAATATTTGGAAGACACTTCATTTCTATTCTGTAAATCGCCGATTAAAAAGCCGCAAGCGCTAAACAAAAGGGGAGACTTGTAGGAAGAGTGAGCCGCGAGAGATTTGTAAAGAGAGAGAGCGCGATGGATGTGATCAAGACCCAGCAAATTTCCTCTCGCCCAATCGGGAAAGTGATTGTTCACCCTCTCGTGCTCCTCAGCATCGTCGATGATCACTACAATCGGGTCGCTCGCGATACCCGGAAGCGAGTTGTGGGCGTCTTGCTCGGAAGACGGAAGTTCATTCAAGGGCACCGTCGATGTTAGCAACAGCTATGCAGGTTTGTATCTCTGTAGAGGTTTGGATCTAGATTGCAATTGATATATGTTGAAATTAGGGTTAGATTGCTTTGCTGTTAGGTTGCGTATCGGTTCGGTTCTTGCTTTAACTATTTAATTTTAATTGAATCCTGAATTCCGACAATTTCTATATTTCTGGGCAAATGATAAAAGATTTAAACTGGCTGCTGTTGATTTTGAGATCGTGTTACCATACTTATTACTTAATCTTGGTTCAACAAAGAAAATGGCCCAATTGTAACATGGGCAATTGATTTCGGTTAAAAATTAGGGTTAGGTTGCGTACCAGTTTGGTTCCTGCTCTCTTGGGTTTGAATGTTTAAAACATGATTATGCTGAAAAAACCGTTTTTTATCCTTCGTATCTGGCATGGATTATTTGATGTATGATTATAACAAATTTTTGTGTCCTTGAATTGTAGAGTAGTCGGATAATTGAATTGTGGGTTATGGATTTCAGAAAAATACACGTACTTGGATCACCGTTGAAGATTTGGAGGATATCGGAGCAAAGTACTTGGATCACAAGGTTGAGAAAGGAGGTGCGTACATTTGCCCTTGCTTTGTTCTATCTTGAATGAAATATATGCTCCTTCCTTTTATTTTACGTACACACCATTCTATTTGTGATATTTATACGTACTATTGCACTTCTTACATAAAATATTTATAACAAAATGTTAAAAATAACTCTTTTTATCTTAATATAAATGGATCATAGTATAATTTATTTGTAAACCTCAACAATTGAATGTTTATATACATGCCATTTTGATGCATTTTTTTTTGTCAACAATTTTATGTGCATGCATATGCTAATTTCATAAATGCGGAACTAATTATTTCTCCAACGATATAATATATATTCATATATATATATATATATATATATATAATATAAAGTTGTGTTTATAGATTGTCTGTTACAACTTGCAATTCAATAAATTACAAATTGGGAAAATTAAATGTTTATAAATTGGGAAAATATTTTTTCAATTTAATAATAATCCAACTATCTCTACACATATATAAGATTGTTATTTTTTTTTATTTAATGGTTGTTTTTGAAATCAATTTCCAAAGCCAATCCTACTTGACCTAACCTATTTAAAGAATTCAAAGAGGCAGGCATAATTAGAAGATGAAAAGATATTCATTAATTTTACCTAAAACTAATGAAATTAATTGATCATTAAATCATTTAAAATATGAAAAGATAGCCGTTTAATTTTTTACATGTATGTCTATAGTTTTATGCCTAATAAATCTCATATTTATGTTATTTAAAATTATATATTCTTAATTAGGTCTTATCTTATAAATTACTTTATTTTCTATGATATCTCTAATATATATCATCTATCTTCATCTATCTATCTTCTATCTATCTATCTATAAAAGTTGTGTGCAAGCCTTCATAAATGTTTATCCAATTTGTTGTTTTTTTATAAAAGTTGTGTGCAAGCCTTCATAAATGTTTATCCAATTTGTTTTTGATTCTATATCTCTATAATTTAATTAAGTGCTCAGCCGTTTGTATTTGCCTTTTTTCGTAACTGAAAGGAATTCAAATCTCTATAATTTAATTGTGCTCAACTATTTGTATTTGCCTTCTTTTTGTAACCGAAAGGAATTCAATTTACTCTAGATGTCTGTAACCTATTGAACACATAAAATAAGTTAAATAACGTTGCCTCCCCATGCCTAAATTATTACATTTGTTTGAAAAGAACTATCGAGAACAGTTGTTCAATGGAGTACACTACCATGACAATTATAATTTTCATCTTATTTTTCCATTTTATTATTTTAAATCCAGGCTCATTTAATATAATTTAGACATAACTGACTTGAGCTCTATAATTTTTTTTTTTTTTTTTTTGGCATCTTGCGGTTAAATTTGTGAAAATATGAAATTAGTTTTAGAAAATGAAACTAATAAATTAATCAAACTCAAATTATAGAATATCAAATTCAAATTATAGAAAAGCTTTCAATTTCTAAACACGTGTGGATTATAGGACAATCAACCTATTTTTTTTGTTAATTTATGAATTTTAACTTATCAAATTTGAGGTCTTGAGTAGTAATTTTCACTTATTAAATTTGAGGATTGGGGTAGAAATTAAAAAAAAAAATGGATTATCGAATACTAAGAGATCTGCCGTTATAAAAAAAAAAAATTAATTGACCCAATAACTCTCTATCTTCATACTATAAGTTAAAACAAAGAGAGTTATAACTTATAAAATAGTCACTACTCATATGCATGACTTTCTATCTTCCTAATTAATTTATAAGTTACCATAGTAAAAGTTCATTGGTAGAGTTCTATAAGTATGTTTGTCGTCAAATATGTAGATTGAAAAAGGGATATGATCAAGTATAGAGAAAACTCCAGATTTGTTCGAGTAGATCGAGAAAGCTCTGGATTTTGTTCCTAACCATGGCTTCACAAGTTCAAATGTAGATCAAGCACAATCTCTAGACTCCTCATTACTTTTAGGTATGTTATTTTGAACTCATACTTTTTACAATGCCTTTAATTATATGATTAACTATGATTATTTTTTTACCGCGAATTATAAACGTGTTCTCATGATATTTTTTTGGTAGAGAAAGACGAGGACTAAGCCTCACACCATTCTCATGATATTTTGTTCCTTCAATTTTGTTTAGTAATGAATCGATGAATTGATTCCGGGCACATCGATGTTGATTAATTCATGGCGTTTCTATGATTGAAATATGGTGGGTAAAGAAGACATTAGAGTATTTTTCATGTCAAATCTTTGTTATTTTGTTAATTATAATTTACGATATTATAGTCGACTTAAACAACTATATTGTACTAACAATTTTGATATATTATACTTATTATAAAATATTAATAAACATTATAGGCATGTAACAAATACCAAATTGGCGGTATATATTTTATGAAGTTTGTCCCGTGCATATCAATTTCAGTTTTAATCGATTTTAGCATTTAAACTAGAATATGGACACAGTTTTTTTTTAAAAATAAAGAGAACAAACAAGATATTTAATAATTATTGTTATTGTAGAAAAGCACTATTGATGAAAATTACGAGAGTGGATAAATAGAGAAAGATCATCTATCCATACTTTATATCTTATTCTTAATGTTTTATATTAATATATACAAATTTTGATATATTTTTTTTTATTTGAAAAGGTAACTCTCTTTTTTATATAATGTTTGTTAATGTTATTGTAGAGAAGCAAAATTGGTGAAATTTCCTTGATGTTCACGGAAGAAGGAAAGATGGATCGAGTATTGTTCTTTTTTTTTTTTCTTCTCAATTTATTTGTATATCATTGATCTAATGTCATAATAATTTCATTTTTGTCATTAGCTAAATCATTTATGTTTATATTAAATAATTTAAAGTGTATTAAAAAGTCACAAATGTATTAATATACTTCATTTCTTACCCTTATATATAAACCTCATAGATCCCATAACCTTAAAAAAATTCATTTATTTAGTCTCCCTTTTTGGCCACGGGCATAATAGAGAGAAGTAATTTAACTGTTTTTTCATCATTGTAACAAATAAGTTACAATTATGTAACAAAGATGAGAGTTTTTTTTTTAAATTTAACCAATTAAGTGGTATTAATGTACATTATTATGTTAACATCAATAAAAATGAATGTCAAAGCGCATGGGTAATGAAATTCTGATTATCTTAATATTAATTAAAAATAAATAACATGTAAATCAACTATTGTGTAAATCAATTAACATTTAACGGATTAGACATATCCACCAAATTAAGTATATTAGCTAATTAAATGATCAAACAATGTGAAGAAAACATGTTCCCGTGCATCGCACGGGCATGCTCACTAGTTCCAAAAAGAGGTGAGAGCTTCACCATGGATTAATTACATATCATTCTTAATCACTAACATATGCCATTTCTAGCGTCTCCAAATCCACTGACATGTCAAGAATCATTATAATAAGCAACTCTATCACAAATTAATTTTGTTCATTTTTAATGATCATTAAAAATTAGCTTAAATAGCTCGTGTCATTTTTAATCACTAACAGATGTCATTTCTAGTGTTCCAAAACCCACCGGCATGCCAAGATTTATTATAATAAGCAACTCTATCACGGATTAATTTTGTTCATTTTTAATGACCAACAAATATCATATTATTGAAATAATAAAATTAACTTAAATAGCTCGAGTCATTTTTAATCAATAACAGATATCATTCCTAGCGTCCCCAAATCCACCGGCGTGCGAGATTTATTATAATAAGCAACTCTACCACGAATTAATTTTGTTCATTTTTAATGACCAGCAGATATCATATCATTAAAATAATAATAAAATAACTTAAATAACTGGTGTCATTTTTAATCACTAACAGACGTCATTCCTAGCATCTCGAAACCCACTGCCATGATTCAATATACTGTAATAGGTAACTCTACCTTAATTTTGGTAAATAAAGAGCAACCATCCAGGATTCGAATTAGAAATCTTTAGATGTTACCTGCAATTCTTTTTCGACAGAACCATTCCAGAATGGTTAATTAATAAGTAACTCTACCGGTACTAGTTATTTCGTTCATTTTTAATGACCAATCGATATCATATTATTAAAATAATAAAACTAACTTAAATAGCTAGTGACATTAAATGCTATGAGTGATGTTTAAAAAATATACGGAGTATTTTATTTTAAATGATAAAAAATGATTTAATACATATATTTTGGTCTAGAACGTGCAACTAAAAAATATATACGGAGTAGTAGAAAGTACGGAGTAGACACTACAGTAAAAACTAACTTAAAATTCACACACCCGTGAGTCCGTGACCCGCCCTACAAATTACGGAGTACAATACAAACAAGGGTTCATTACCCAGACCAGAAACAGTCAATAATAAGCGGTGCATTTTATCGCTCAAATGCGTCCATCTAGTTGTTTCTTTAGTTTTTCGGAAGACAATTTACCTGAAACTTTGTTTAATATGGAGTATTGTTTTTGGAGACTTGTTGATTTCATATTAATGAAAGGAATGTTTCATAAAAAAAAAAACCTGTATAAGACAACCTTGTTCAGAAATCAAAACTCATTCATACATCAGCATAAATTATAAAACTGCAATTCTCATCAATGAAATTAAAAATCCCAACGTCTTGTTAGCTGAATTTAGAGCCATTCCAACTAACTTTGTTCCATTCTCAAGTCTCTGAACTTATGAAGTCTCGTTTCTGTGGTGGACCAATTCGTTAACATACCCCAAGCCATTTTTTATTAACATAATGACACCGAGCCCTTATTGCAGCCCATGCGACTAAATCGGCTGCTTTATTTTTTGTACCAACAACTCAACAGTTACACCTACTTGTTCTACGCTATATTTCGATTATGCTCTTCGAAAAGGAACATCGGCTCGAACAATTCCATCTCCGTCTATCAAAACGACAGTGTGTATGAATAGAAGCATTGTTGCTCTTTCGCAACTCATGACATAGATCAGAAAGGGAATTATACATTCACTTCAAGCATACCTCTACGAAGAGAAGAAGACGAAGACGGAATCAATGGCAGTTACAAAATGGGTTGTTGCGGTTGCCTTCGTGATCTCCTTCATGGCTTCAGCTTGCTATGCAACTAAGAAAGCTCGGCCTTTCTCCGATCTCCAAGCTACCCTGGAGGTGACTGCTTCTGCACAGCCAGGACAAGGTAAGTCTGAAATACCCCAAAGTATTTTTGGTTATTTTTGTTTTAATTTAAATAAAAATAAGGTTAAATTTTTTATATAAAAGAAGTTATAAGATTTTTTTAATGAAATATATATCTTATTATTCAGTTATTATTATCTAGAATATAAAATTTGGTTTGACATTGTTATTTTAACCGTGAAACTGATTTTAACTAAAATAGACCCTTAGTATTATCATTATTATTATTATTATTAGTATTGTTTCTAAAATAACTAATTTTGGAAACGTAATTGTTGATTTGAATTCATTATCTTGTTTAAAAAAGTGTCTTACTTAAAGTATTTCAATATTCAACGTGATATCATTTTTCGCAAAATAAGTATGACTTATGATAAAAAGGTTAGAGTGAAATTTCGATTATAATAATATTACTATAAAGTTTGGAAGTTATTTCTAGTGAATAATTATTTTATAAAATTTACTTTCAAATAATTATTTAAATAAAAGCACATATTGCGATTTATTAAAAATGATATATGTGTGATTTATCTTTATGGTAGTTATGTATTTTCATCTATATATATATATATATATATATATATATATATATATATATATATATATATATATATATATATATATATATATATATATATTATATATATTATGTCATATATATGTAAACATATATAAAAACCCAAGGATTTTATTGTGTTGGATCGGGTGAACCAGACCAGATCAAAATAAATAAATAAAATGGAAAACCGGTTCGGGGGAACCATCATCTTCTTCCTCCTCCCTCCTGCGCACCCTCAACCTCACCTTCCATGGAGGTTTATTAAATCTCGGCTTCAGTTTAACACAGTTTAAACCTGAATCTTATCCCAAATTAATCTAGACGTTATCTTGGATTGATTGAGAGCATTAAACTGGACAATAGCATTCAAATCGATCCGAAGAATATTCCGCCACACTTACTCCGTTCTCACCCAAATCCGGTCATGACCACGTCAGTTTTGATCCAATTGATGGATCGCATTGATTCCTGCAATGAATTTGATAATAATGGTACATTCAATTGTAAGAATCAGTTACGAAATGGACCCGATTACAAGAGGGGTCTTCAATCGAGTTTAGAACGATAACTCACCATTGTCACAACCTCCGAGCTCCCAACCTATCCTAATCGGTTGTAAATCTCTCCAGGAACATTTTCATTCACAAATTTTTCGCAAAAACATATACAATCAAAAAGCCCATTTCTCTCCGACGGTGGCTAGTCGCGCTGCTTTCGCCCACCACCGTTTGACACACCAGCGGGTGTGCCTTCACAGGAAGAAGCCGCGGCCACCGGTAGTCGCCTCCACATCCGTCGCCGTCGCCACCGAGTCCTCGCTGCCGACACCTTCGGTAAGTGCAACCGTGGGTGACGTTGAAGAAGACACGGGCAAGGCTCCTTTGAACTTTGGAGCATAATTACGCCCTTTGCCCATTCCTTAGTTAAATTTTCAATAAGGGCCCTCAATTTCCTTTGAATTAAGTTCTTATACAAGTGCACAATTTTTTTTTTGTAAATTGTGCAACCTGTTTTCAATAGCCCGAGCCACTCGATTCCGTTCGTGGATTGAAATTCACAAATAATTTCAATATCGGTACGATCTGATATCGTAATTGATTCAAGGCATTACTGAATCAAATTATTCGATTAAAGACTATATCAATTTAGAGGGAATTGTTGGTGAATTATTTTGTAGGCTTGCGGAAAGTTTGACTAGTTGTCGATAACTGGCTTGAAATCCATAGTTGGTACCGAAATCCAACAAGGTGAAAAAGACAAGTGATATTCCGAGCTTCCTATGCTCAATTGCGTGCTTTCGTGCCTAGTTGTTGCCTACCGTTGAATCATGCCAAATTGCGTTAAATAAATTACAATCCTTCCGTTTGTGTGATTTATTAAATTGATAATCTATTTTGGCATGTTAAATGAGTAATGTTATTTTTATAGGTTATTTAAGTTAGATAAATGACATTATGTGCTCATATTCCCAGAAAGCATGTTTTATTATTCTCTCTTTATGCTAAGTTTAATTATGTGATATATCCGTTTTCATATCCATAATTGTCGTTTATTCAATTCATTTCCGGACTTGGTTGCATACTAGTTCGGTGTGGACTTAGGTTATATTTTGGACTAATCCTTATAAAAATATATAAATAAGAATGCTTAAGTTATTGATTTTAGATTTGTGGTTTAGTGTGTTATATAGAATGTGAATATATTAAAATTAAAGTTAAGGAAGATGAGCGTTTCCTAGTAAAGTATATAAACGATAATATAAATTAAATATGGAAGATGAGCGCTTCCAAGTTATATAAAAGATTTTATTATAAATTAGGAAGATAAGCGCTTCCTACCCAGTTTCATGAAGCTACGTTTCCGGACCTGAAAATGATCCACTGAGCGGACCCGTTCAGTGAATGTGATCGATAAGAAAATCCGAGCGGACCCGTTCGGTACACTTGATACTAAAAGAAAATCCGAGCGAACCCGTTCGGTATACTTGATATTAAAATAAAACCTGAGCGGACCCGTTCAGTACAGATTAAATATATAGATGTTATTATTATAGTTCATTGGTTGAATAAAAGTTGTAAGTTTAAAGTTATACAATTATCTATAAGACGGTGATCCTAAATAAGTTAGTCCTAATTTCAGCGTTTAATTATATTCCAGTCTCATTTCGGAATATAATTTCCTAGAGTGATTTATCACTCAGATCCACTATTCTTCCTAACTTATAATTTCTCAAGTTGCATCGAGTGTCTATTTCGTATTCCGTAATTCACATTTAAATAATCTGTATTATTCCCGTTTGGACTATTTGGTTCATACCGTTTTATGGTCAATGAATCTTTAGTGCAAAGTGGTCTTTTATTTCGTGTTGTCACTTGCTTGTTCTTAATTGAACTAACCGCCTGATGATGCCCAAAAATAACGGAAAGGAGGAAAAAAGGAAAAAAACAATAAAAGGACGGGGAAAATGGTCCAGCGCGTATACACTAATAAATGATCCGCGGATATAGGTCGCATGCAACTCGGCCAGATGTCGCACATGCCCACCACCCACACGCCCTTCTCCTTAGAACGCGTGGCAACCATGTTTCGACAAGTGGCAAAAAGGAAGGAACACTCCCCTCAGGAAGGGGCGTGTGCATGCACTCTAAAAGCGAAGAGACACTCTAAGATCGTGGCTTTTTCGGAAAACCAAAAGGAGGGTCTTGAGCTACTCAGAAGAGGGAACGGAGTTCAAACGCAAGAATACCAGGTTATTCGCACAGTTATCACGGACATACCATAATCGTCGGATAGGCGAGCCTTCAGGTATTAGAATTAAGGAATTATCCGAATTCGGAGTTCCTGACTCCAACCCTCTCACTTTGCTCTAGAGCGAGAACCCATCCTCTCCAAATGGTCTTGATAAGATCGACGCCCGAAGGGTAGAACGAGCCGCGGACAAGGCTCAGCGACGCCTGTCTTTTGTCATCTGCAGACCGTGGATGCTCAAGGTTGGGTAAGCCCGTCTCAACACATATGGTCATCCCGGCACAGGTAAAGGTTCTCCCCCCTAGGATAGTTGCACCATGAGATCGTTCACCGGGGGAGAAACTTCAGGTAAGACCGTTGACCACTATGTTCGACACACGTGGCTCACCCCCCTCCATGGGGTCCACCTTTTAAATGCGGTTTTATCACTGCGCCGTCCGTGGGAACAGTCTCACGCTAAGAGGTTTCAAGAAAGGTTATGCTAGGGGATTAGCACGGACTTTTTCTAATAATTGACTATGAATTTTTCAGGATAAAAGAAGATGAGCAATAACATGGAAGACGCGTCCAAAATGATGAGTCACGACGCGGGGGGGACTGCAGGGTCTGCCCCGCACGATGTCTCTCCGAACCCTTCAGGGGCTCATGACGACCCTGTCTTCTCACCGTACATACCTCAGCACCTCGGACAGAGCGGGGGGTTCAATGGAGACCATTTCTCCCCCCCTCCGAATCCCGAGCATCTTTGACAGGGTGATGGGGCAAACGGAGGTTACTATTTCCCCCCACCAAACCCTGGACGTTTCTTCTTCTACGAACATGATGGTTTCCAAACACCCCATCAGGAAAACGCTCGCAATGGTTTCTACAGAAATGACTGCGGTAACGCTCGGCAGGAACATCACCACCAGGAGGGATTTAAGTACCCGGGTCGACATTTCCATTTCGGAAATCGACAGGCTAACAAGTTCCACCGCGGCGAGCGGTCTTCGGATATCTCCATGTCTAATAGGTCCGACTCATTCCATACACAGATGAACGCGCCGGACCTCATACCGTCAGTCTTTTCGGGCGAAATTTGCCGGGCCCCAGTCCCCAAACGATGGAGGGACGTCAATCTCATGAAGTATGATGGCACTACCGATCCAGACGATCACATGTGCCATTTCGTAATGGCTATGGGGATAAACGAATATAACGATGCAATGCTCTGCCGCACTTTTCCTTCAACTCTGACCAACATAGCCTTGACATGGTTCACCAAACTCCCGCAGAATTCCAGTGCCGGTTTTGCGCAACTTTCCCAAGTATTCAAATCACACTTTGGGAGCTCTCGGTTGCGCAAGAAGACCATGCTGGACTTGAATTCCATCAGACAAGGGATACATGAGACCTTGGGACAATTCTTTGCACGATTCACCAGTGTATAGTGGTACAGATCCCGAATTTCAACCACGAGTCAGCCATCATCATCCTCATCGGGAAACTGGCAGAGGGCAACTTCAAGACTCGCTTATTTAGGAAGAAACCCAAGAGCTACGACATGCTGAGAGACATGGTGTCCACCCAGATCGAAGCAGAAGAGGCCGCGACCTCCAGTTCGAGGGGTAATGAGGGACAACAAGGCTTCTTCAGGAAAATCGCTGAAAGTTCCGAAAAGATAAGGGGGCCGGGAAGCAGAGGAGGCAGTACTCTGCAGATCACCGACCCGCATCTCGGCAAGACAAAGTGCATCTCAACAATGAAAAGAGGAACCCGGTTGTGGATCAAAACGAACGCGGCCAGGGGGCACGACGTAACGAAGAGCACAACTCCTCCCGGAGAGACGAAGGGCGCCGTGACCATAGGTGGCCCCATCGCGGCCCCCAGGACCCAAGGGAAGAGCAATATGCGGAATATCAAAGGGGTCTTCGACGGGCTCAGAAGGAAGAATATCCGCGACGGCAGGGAGATCATGATGAGCAACCGCGTTATCCTCCTCACAACCACGGTAGGGGGTGGGGCCGAAGGTGGCGAGGTGGCCGAAGGGGCAGGGCCCAGCCGGCACAACGATCATTTAACCAAGCTCCTAGAAACGAAGTCCACCAAGAGAGAACTCGGACCAACCGGATCCCCGAGCCTGAAGGCTTCATCGACACGTTGGTAGGTGGACCATCATTTTCAGGGGCTAGCCGACAAGATAGGAAGAACTACGAGAGAGAAGCGAAGTAACCTCCCTCCTCGGCAAGCCAAAGGATTGCTTCACAAAACCACGCTGAGGTTATCTTCGCCGAAAAGGATGCTGAGGGTGTCCGCATGCCACACGCGGACCCATTGGTCATACACGCCCAGATCGCCACCAAGACCGTAAGGAGGGTCTTCATAGATACCGGATCGTCTGTAGACATCCTCTCTTGGGAAGCCTTCTCCCCAATAGGCATATCCGCGTCAGCCTTGAAGCCTTACCATGGAACCCTGGTGACTTTTTCCGGGGATGAGGTGTAGGTGGCAGGTACCATAGAATTAACGGTGGTACTAGGGACAGCCCCCAACCGCCGAATGGAAAACATAGTGTTCACAGTGGTCAGAATACCAACTACTTATAATGCACTCCTCGGTAGGGTGTCTCTTTACAAATTCCAAATGGCGGTGTCCATATACCACTTTAAGGGGAAGTTCCCAATACTGGGAGGAGGAACGGGGGAAGTCTGTGGCCAACAGCCAGAGAGTAGAAGCTGTTATATGACTTCCCTCCGAAAAAAAAGAGAAGTGATGTGTCTTAGTGATACCGCGCAGAGCGAAGTCAAGGGGACGGATGGAAACCCCCGTGCAGGGAATGAAGGGCCAGAAAGCCCAGAAGAGAGGGCTCAAGAAGCTGACCTTGAGGTCAGACCAGAAGAACGAGAGCTCCCAACCGCGGACCAGAGGACGGTCCATCAACCTTTCTCCAACCCCGAAGAAAGAATCTATATGGGTCAAGCTTTAGGAGCGGAGGAAAAAGATCGTTATCTGAACATCATCCAACAATCCCGCGACGTGTTTGCATGGTCACCTAAGGATCTTCTGGGGGTCCCCACGTCCATAGCAATCCATACACTCAAAATCTGCCATGACGCCCGACCGATAGCTCAGAAGAAGAGAAAAATGGCCCCCGAGCGGTCCCGCGCCACAAAGGAAGAGGTAGAGAAATTACTAGAAGCGGGTTTTATAGAAGCAGTGGAAGACTCTGCCTGGCTCTCAAACGTCGTATTGGTCAAGAAGGCGAACGGGAAATGGAGAATGTGCATAGATATCTCCGATTTAAACAAGTCGTGCCCAAAAGATAGTTACCCCTTACCCTCGACCGATGAGTTGGTAGATGTCACCGCGGGGAATGAAGCTTTGAGCTTCTTGGATGCTTACTCTGGGTACAACCAGATCCGCATGGATCCGCTGGACAAAAAAGCAACCACTTTCATCACTAATCACAGGCCCGTGTCTAAGCATGTTCAGGTGGCCCAACCGAACATGGCCTCCAAAATTATAAGGGCCCAATATAGTGAAAGAAAAGTATATATAAATTTTGTTTTTAGAAGTAATCCTCAAAACTCACTTGGTCCACTGGCAAAATCAATGATAGCGTGCTTCCGAGTTTATTTTTGCCCAGGTTCGATTCCCAAGTCTGATATTTTTCTTTGCTTTGTATTTCTTTTTTATTTTCTATCATTCTAGTTTCCTCTTATTTTAATTCTAATTTCCACTGTTAATGTATCTTTTTTTTTGTCAATTTCTAAATAATAATAATAATTTATGTGTATTTATTTATAATTATAAAATTTTCTTCTTAGGTGATTAAATAGAAAAATTATTGTTGTGTAAATATCTTCTTTTGTTCGATCTATAGGTGTAATTTTGTGTGATTTTTCAATTTTTTTTTAAAAAAATTTCTATTCTTTTAATTTCACTAAGAGTAGCAAATAATTTTGGCCTTTTTAATTTAATTTCACTAATATAATTTGTATTTTTATTTGTACAAGGCCCCTAAAATTATCGGCACGGCCCTGACTAATCAGGGAATCTTTTGTTATCGAGTGATGCCGTTTGGCCTAAGGAATGCTGGGGCCACCTTCCAGAGGACCGTTGACAAGATCTTCCGCGGACAGCTTACGAAAAACGTGTCGATTTACGTGGATGACATAGTAGTACGGAGCCGTAAGGCAGAAAATCACGCGGCAGATCTGCAGGAAACCTTTGACTCTTTAAGACCGGGGGGGGGGGGGGGGCTTAACTTGAATGCAGAGAAATGTGTATTTGGTGTCGACTCTGGAAAGTTTCTAGGTTTTATGGTCAGCTAGCGAGCAATTGATGTGAACCCAGTAAAGATTACTGCAATTCAGGAACTGCGGCCGCCGCGAACCATCAAAGAAGTACAATCCTTAAATGGCGCGGTGAACTACCTAGGACGTTTCTGCTCATGCTTAGCCGACAAGTCACTACCTTTCTTTGCATTATTAAAGAAGAAGGGGCCGATACAGTGGACCCCAGAGCTCCATCACGCCTTTGAAGAATTGAAGGCTTTCCGACAACATTTGCCCACATTGCACCAACCTCGGAGGGCGGAGAATCTGCAGCTCTACCTGGCCACCAAGGGCGCCACCAACAGTGCAGTTCTCACCCGGGAAGGCCGGTACCCTGTGTACTATGTAAGCAGAGTACTGCACGACGCGGAGACCAGATATGAACCGGTGGAGAAGGTAATACTCTGTTTAGTCTTCGCGGCTAGAAGACTCCGGCCATACTTCCAAGATCACGGGATTGAAGTACTAACGGACCTGCCGCTGAGACAGATTCTCCATTCACCCAACTTGTCAGGGCGGCTAACAAAGTGGGCCGTAGAACTTTCCGAGTTCGAAATAACCTATGCGCCCCGCAAAGCAGCTCTTACTCAGGTCCTCACCGACTTTATCTATGAAACGAGCTTTGAAGATGATGGAGGAGATGACCAAAACAGGCGGGTCCTGAGGGTAGATGGAGCCGTGAATACAGATGGCAGCGGGACAGGAATTACGCTCACTACCCCCGAAGGAGAACAGTCGTGTTTCACTCATAGACTGGATTTCCAAGTAACCAACAACGAAGCGGAATATGAAGCCCCGATCTCTTGACTGGAAATCGCGCTAGCCCGAGGAGCAAGGACAATTGCCATCTACACCAACTCGGAGGTAGTTGCGAGACAGGTGGATGGGACATATTAGGCCAAGACAGGCCTCCTGCCAGACTACTTGCGTAAGGTTATGACGCTAAAGCAATCTTTTCTACAGTTCAGTCGTGAATTAGTTCCTCGAGAGATGAACGAGTCAGCGGATCTTCTGGCCCGGATTGGGGCAGCCGTACCCCTAGAAGCCGAGGGGAATTTCGTGTTTGGAAAAAAGGAGCAACGAGGTTTCATCCAGGAAATCTGCACGGTCCAAACCGAAGGACCGGGAGATTGGTGCACCCCGATAGCGGAGTACCTCCGAAAAGGAGCCATCCCTTCAGGAAAAGCAGAAGCTAAGAAAAGGAACTACGAGGCCACCCGATTCACAATCCGCGAAGGCAGACTGTACAAAAAGTGTTTTAATTTCCTCGATCTGCTGGACCGAAATAACAATCATGATGTAACTGGAGTGTATACATAAAAATGAAAGTGTAACGGATTCATACCTTGCATCGTAGAACTTTTGGATTTCATCAACAGGATCT
Organism: Persicaria maculosa; assembly: GCA_963922045.1. Lineage (NCBI taxonomy): Eukaryota > Viridiplantae > Streptophyta > Magnoliopsida > Caryophyllales > Polygonaceae > Persicaria > Persicaria maculosa. The sequence continues at coordinate 67,605,223 of OY998259.1, read as the reverse complement.
GATGCTTTTGGCAACATCAATGTTTATTAGGACATGTTATCGCTTGTGGCAGCAGTGTCATGAGCAGCAGTGAAATGGTTTTGGACTCCTAAGGCTGTCAATAGGGTGAAAGGGTTTTAATATCGCTTGAGGCCCGAGGCCCGGGCTGTTTACTATTCATGTTGGACCGAAATCGGGTTTTCGGTTCAGTTTTCGGGTCGGGCCACATTCTGAACCACCCTATTGTCAGCCTTAGGAGTCCAAAACCATTTCACTACTGCTCATGACACTGCTGCCAACAAGCGATAACATGTCCTGATAAACATTGATGTTGCCAAAAGCATCAGACCCTGTTGATGAAATCCAAAAGTTCTACGATGCAAGGTATGAATTCGTTACACTTTTATTTTTATGTATACACTCCAGTTACATCATGATTGTTATTTTCACTTCATCTTGGTTGATCTATGTGTCATGTTTATTATAATATGTGAATAAAATAGTTGTTATTACTTTATTATTCAATAGTAAAATATTTTAAGTCCCAAGTTAATTTTTGGAGCAAAATAGAATTAAGCTATCAGTAGCATCTCTAAAGGGATGAGTAATTCAACAAGCAAACAAACGGATCTTAAGCTAATAGGCAATGTTATTCCTTTTCTATTCTTTAGGCATATGAATGCTTCACTGATTTAATTTCAAGCAAAAGCCCCCCTTTCCCCTTTCAATCAAGGAATGAATTCCAAAAGCCCGTCCAAAATGGTACACAAACAGTAGAATGCGTAATTTTATCAATCCACTCCCTTTTTTGCCTAATTACCATTTTCAACATGTAAACTTTAGGTTTAAAACCCCTTTATATATAACTTATATTTAACTGTTCATTCTATTGTTTTATCCCTAAATCATTATCCTCACATATATTATTTTCAGGTATATCTCTCCAATGGAGGCCCTATAGAGAATATACGAATTTCCTATCCATATTAAAGTTCCATCTATTGAGCGGCTGAATTTCCATTTGCCTAATCAACATAAGATTGTATGTATTTCGTGATGCCGAATCTCTCAATGATGTGCTTGACATGCCTAGGAGTCAACATACTATGTTTATGGCGTGGATAGAATGTACTAAGAAATATGAAGAAGCTAGAGAATTAATATATGTTGAATTTCCTACCAAGTTTGTGTGGAAACAACAGAAAAAGGAATAGACACCTGGAAAACGTGGTTTTTCCTTTGGAAGGATATATCACGTCATTCCTGCCTCTAAGGAGTTGTATTTTCTTCGCATCTTATTAAACCGAGTTAAAGGCCCTACTTCCTATGAAGACATTCAAATAGTCGATGGGGTTGTATATTCTTCTTTCAAGGATGTAACGGCCCAAGTATAAATACCCGGGGTTATGTTTTGAAGGTCGGATACCTTCGTTCGGATCTTGCAATTCAAGTACGAGTTGATGTTTCAAACCTCTGTTAAGGATTAGTATGAAAGCGGGGATTTCGAACCCCAAAATCACCGTAGGGCCGTTGGGTACCCTTAACCTGTCCTAATGGCTAAGTCGTAGAATTCATTTAAGGAAACAGAACGGAAAACGAAATTAAGATACAACATGCCACGACAGAGCCGGGTCAAAACCAAATCATAAGTGGAAATAATTACCATTTAGCCAAGTTAGCGGATTAGTCAGGTTCTTCGATTCCGCCAAAGAGACTTCCCGTCACAGAAGCAAGGAGCAAGCAAGAAGCAGGTACCTAACACTATCCACGAAGTCAGACCCAGTATTCGCCTACGAGCCCTAAAGACCGCTCTGAGGCCATATAACATGTCTATACCTAAAAAAAGTATGATCTAATGCAGTACATGATTTAAATCACACAAGCATGCTTTCATCAGATAATAATATACGGAAAGGTTGTAAAGAGCCCCAGACAATGCCAAGTGGCATATTCCTCTCCTACCTCTGCACCCTTTCCCGTTAGTGCAGAGACTGGCCAGTTCAGTGCTATAGCATAGCAATCTCATCATATGTGTGCACATAATCATATCTCATCATATCATATCATCATCTCATCGCTTGCCCGATGGTGCTGGGCTATCATATCATGCTCATATCGATGCGAATGACTCAGGGCAAACCCGATGAGGCTGGACTATCCTATGACCCTAGCAAAGACTCTAGGACTTCACAGATAACGACCGTTTTGTTTTCATACGCACAAAGTAGCCAAATGCTCATTCACAATGCAATCCTAGCATGATACTACATGGCATGCTTTATTATATGCAACACCTACACATTATATGACACATCAGGCAGGAGGTCCAGGTTGCTGAGTAAGTCCCGTAGGATACTTACCTGGAAGTGCCGAATAGCAAAAGACAGCACAAGTAGAGTCCAAAAAGCAACATTCACCTATAATTACATAAATGTCATAAGCTATTGAACTATCAACCATGCACACAGAAGTCAAGTCCCAAAATGTTTCCAAAACCAAGCGAGAGTAAAACCATTTCAAAATCCTTCAAGTACATCCACCCCAACCAAAGCCATTTCAAAGTTTGTCCGATATGATAATAATTAACAAGACCATTTGACCAGTTTAACTCCAATCAAAACCATCGATAAATCCCACCAACAACATTTCCAAACTCATTTCCCCAAGACCATCTTCGATCATCAAACCAAGACAAAGGATCCCAACATTTACACTCTTTAACATGTTTTCCAAGCCTAAGACCCGATAATTCAAGTTCCGTCAAAATCCCATTTTAATATTTAATAATAAAATAATATCCCAAGATCCCGCTTCTAAAATCATCCATTATCTAAAACATATTCGAAAGGAATCGGGTCAAAAACCAACAAGGAACCCAAAGGAGGCAAGGTGTGACTCGATCAAGTCACTGGGGACATCTTGCGGTCGTGAGAGTGCCGGTCGCGACCGGGAGATGCTCCTGATTTCTCACCGCGAGAGGATGGCCTTCGCTAGTCGCGACACAAGGATCTCACGGTCGCGAAACTCATGGTCGCGATCGCGAAAGGTCATCTTCACCACTGGAATCTGGGTTCATCCTCGCCGCGACGAGACTTGAACCCAACCTTGTTCGTTTTTGCTCGTTCTTGCTTGTTCTAAATCCGTTTTTGTTCAAACTTGTTTTAAAATGTTTCTAACTCAAAGTACAACCCAAATAACATAAAAATGATTCTAATATACACACAAAAGACCTCAAACAAGGACTAGAAGGGAGAGCAGAAGAGGGATTACCTAGCCTCTTTGAGGCTCTTCGAAATCTTGAAGGAAGGGAGTCCTTTGGCTTCGATTCGACAATATCTTGCTAGGACAAGACCTAAGAGGGATAGATATAGCTTCAAAGAAGACATTTACAAAGATTTAGATCCGAAAACGAGAGGACTTGAAGAGAGACAACTCACCTTGCCCAAAAACAATGATAAAGGAAGGAATGGGCTCAGATCCGCCTCCAAAGATGTTAGATCTGACTTTTTATTGATCTCATAAGGTATAGGGGGAAGTGAGGAGCAAGTAGAAACAAACGGGGAAGAAAACGAAGTTGAAACGTGGGAGAACGAGGGATTTTTACCGAGACGTCGCTGGATTTGGATGCTCAACTCGCGACGGAGAGAGTACTGTTCGCGGCGGAGAACATGAACTCGCGGAGGCAAACATGAACTTGCGGCGGAAAACATGAACTTGTTCTTCTGGGTTCATACTCGCGGCGGTGACAGGGCCTAGTCACGGCGGCGAGATTGCCCAAAAACGTCATTTTTCGATGGAAACGACGATCTGAATCTGATTTTGGGGTTGTTTCCTTGAGAAGAGATCTTCTTGAGGGAGTTTAAAGACTATCTAGGGTATGAAAAACAAGAAATGGAAGATGAGAGGAGAGAGACATGGATTCAAGGAGAAAAAAGTGAGGATTTTGAGTTTTTTGGGATTTTTGGGTTTTTAAGTTGGGATTTTGGAGGCTAGGGTTTCCGTTGACTCAGAATTTTGTGGCTTGAGAATCCCTTTGGGGATTGGTGTTCTTTATTTAGGGGGGAGAGAAAGGGGCTCATTAGGGTTTTAATAAGCTAGAAGACAAAAACACTTAAGGAGGAGAGAGAAAGAGAGAGAGAGAGAGAGTAAGAGGGAGAGTGTGTGCTGTGAGGGAGGAGAGAGAGAGAGTGAGTGATTCCGCTCTTCCGAAAATCCGATCGGGAATTCAAATTCATTTCAAACGACACTCGAGATCCTCAAAATCGAAATCCAATAGATAATATTTAGAATCCGTCAAATTAAATTTTAAAAGCATGTCGGGATATTTTCCAAGAACTTTGCGAAAATAGAAATTGCTCGATGACGGGTTTTTTCCAAAACTTTCCATTTTTAGAAATTCTCAAAATCCTGTCGTTACAAAGGAGGCCTGTTATGTCTTATGCTTGCTAGATGATGAAAAGGAGTACATAGAGGCCATCGTAGAATCCATCTTCTCATGAGATGCATCCTATTTGAGGCGACTTTTTGCAACACTACTACTGACTAGTACTTTGTCAAGGCCAAAATTTATATGGGATAACAGATACATCTCCTATCAGATGATATTCTTTACCGGCAAAGGATGTTACTTCGAATGAAAGGTATTTACACAGTCTATATTTTTTGCATTACATAATTATTATACTCTCTTATTTAGTTACTATATTAGAATTACATTTCCCCCTTATTACACAATGGTGCTTATTGATAAATCCTAGTGGGCCATATAACCGTGGGGGGTCCACACGGCAGAGCGCATCATGCACACCCAAGCCGAGCACACAAGACCAGCGGGGTTCCATCCTAAAACCAATTGGCAATAGGAGGAGTGGCACACTGACTTATATGCAAGGCCCGGTTATCGTGTTTTTTGATGTGGGACAATCCCAAGACATCACAACACGCCCCCTCAAGTGCAACTGTCTGGCCTCGCAATATATGCCAGTTGCACTTGACGTCTTGAGCCTTACGGCCGGCCAGCCCAGTAGATAGACCAGGGTTCCGAACCACACCTGCTCTGATACCATGATAAATCTCGGTGGGCCATATAACCGTGAGGGGTCCACACGGCAGAGCGCATCATGCGCACCCAAGCCGAGCACACAAGACCAGCGGGGTTCCATCCTAAAACCAATTGGCAATAGGAGGAGTGGCACACTGACTTATATGCAAGGCTCAAATGGCAGCATTGAGCGGTACAAAGCTCGTCTCTTGGTTTTTGGCAATCGGCAAATTGAGGGCACGGATTTCTCTGAAACTTTCGCTCTTGTTGCTAAATTGGTTTTTGTGAAAGTATTTCTTGCTGTAGCCTCTATTCAGAACTAGGAACTCCATCAGATGGACGTTCATAATGCCTTTCTTCATGGTGATCTTAATGAAGAAGTTTACATGTCTCTGCCTCCTGGGTTCTCTAGTACTGGCTCTTCCAAGGTATGCCGACTTCGTAAGTCGCTCTACGGACTTCGCCAGGCACCTCGCAATTGGTTCTCTAAGCTGGCGTCTGCTCTTCGCCAGGTCGGATTCTCACAGTCATATGCTGACTACTCTCTTTTCTCCTATGCTCGGTCGGGTGTTATTCTGCATGTGCTCATTTATGTCGATGATTTGATTATTACCGGCAACAACTCTGCATCTATCACTCGGTTCAAGGCCTATCTCCACTCCTGCTTTCATATGAAGGATCTAGGTCCACTCAAGTATTTTCTGGGCATTGAGGTTTCTCGGACTACCTCTGGCATCGTTCTGTCTCAGCGCAAGTATACTCTTGACATTTTGGGTGAGTTGGGTCTCCTAGGATCTAAACCGACGGCTTTTTCTATGGAACAGCACCACACCCTTGCACTCGACACCAGCCCCCTTCTTCCAACGCCAGAACAGTATCGTCAGGTCATTGGTCGACTCATCTACCTAACCATCACTCGCCCTGATTTGTCTTACTCCGTGCGTACTCTGGCTTAATTCATGCAGCAACCACGTCAGGGGCACTGGACGGCTGCTTTGCGAGTCCTTTGGTACCTCAAGGGGCAGCCAGATCAAGGTTTATTTCTCTCTCGACATAGTGATCTTCGAGTGATTGCCTATTGTGACTCCGACTATGCCACGTGTCCGTTGATCCGTCGATCTCTCACCAGCTACATCGTCAAGATCGGCGAGTCACCAGTGTCCTGGAAAACCAAGAAGCAGTCTACGGTTTATCGCTCTTTTGCTGAAGCCGAGTATAGAGCCATGGCAACGACTACTTGTGAGTTGATTTGGCTCAAGTCCCTTCTCCGATCTCTTGGATTTGTTCATCGGAGTCCTATGCGCTTATGATGTGACAATCAGTCAGCCCTTCATATCGCCACCAATCCAGTATTTCATGAGCGCACGAAACATATTGAGGTGGACTGTCATATTGTGCGAGATCAGGTTCAGTCAGGCAACATCGCCCTATCTCATGTTCGCTCTGCTTATCAGCTGGCATACATCTTCACCATGGCATTGGGAGAGCAACAATTTCATCTTCTATTGTCCAAGTTGGGCATTCATCTTCACCATGCTCCAACTTGAGGGGGAGTATTGAGATAAATTAGGATATTTGTTAGATATATCTTTCCTTGTATCTTTATCATATCTTATCTAATTAGGATAGAATTACTCTCCTACATGTATCTATTTAATCAAGTTCAATCAATGAGAAAACACAAGCTTTTCCCTATCAAAATTGTTCACTTATTATTACAGATTGGCATATGTTAACTATAGATTATTTTGGATTTCAGCAATCTGAAACTTATATTGACCAATATCTAAATTCAGGAATTTTGATATAAGTTATACAATCTGTAAATTCAGTTTTCAACTCTGTCACTTCAGTTTTAAGTATGTAATTGTAGCAATAGGTGAATTTACAAATTAATGAGTTCAGGAATATGAATTTCAAGAATTTCATTTTTAAAATCTGTAAATCAAGTTTTGAAATCTGTAAAATCAGTTTTAAAATCTGTAATTCCAGAAGTCTATAAATCAAGTATCTGTAATTTTAAAATCTGTAACTTAAGTTTTAAAATATGTATATTCAGTTTTAAAATATGTAATTTCATAAAACTGTAATTTCTAAAATATGTAATTTCAGAAATCTGTAATTCCTGTTTTAAAATACCCCTATGTAAATTCAGTTTTAAAACCTGTAATTTCAGCAATATGGAATTTCATAAAACTGTAATTTCATCAATTTGTAATTTCAGAAATATGCAATTTCAGCAATATGTGATTTCAGAAATATGTAATTTTCAAATCTGTGAGTTCAACATTTTGCATTTCAAGAAATTTGTAATTTCAGAAATCTGTAATTTCAGTTTAAAAATCTGTAAATTATGTTATAAAATATGTAAATTCAGTTTTAAAATATGTAATTTCAGCAATATGTAATTTCATAAATCTGTAATTTCATATATGTGCAATTTCAGCAATATGTAATTTCATAAATCTGTAATTTTCAAATCTGTGAGTTCAGCAATATGCATTTCAAGAATCTGTCATTTCAGAAGTCTATTGTCATAATTTCGAAGGTTACTGATTGTTATATATTAACATTATTATTTTGGATTTCAGATTTGTAGTTAAGTGAGGCACACGTACTTAAAAACTATGCCCTTGCCCGGTGATGATAAGGTGTATCTGAGTTCTGATAGTATTTTGAAGACAGATGGATATATTTGTGCTGGACAACCGTTATATTCAACTGATTTTCTCAATAGCATCAAGGCTTCTGGCATCCCCAATCATGTTTTAAGACTAAAGGTTGGTGTTTCGATCATGCTGATAAGAAACATAGACTAATCTGTTGGCTTATGAAATGGAACCAAATTGATAACAACTCGGTTATGTAGCCATGTCATTGAGGCAAAGGTCATGTCGGGAAGAAATGTTGGTGACCAAGTGTTCATCCCTTGGATGCTCATGTGCCCTTGACATACAACATCTTTACCATTCATGTTTCAAAGGCGATAGTTCCCCGTGAGTGTTTGTTTTGCCATGACAATTAACAAAAGCCAAGGATAATCTCTTTCTTTAGTTGGGTTGTACCTCAGGCGACCAGTATTTACTCATAGGCAATTGTATGTATCTATATCAAGGGTTACAACCAAAGCCGGATTGAAAATTTTATCTTTTGATAAGGAAGGTAGCCCATTGAACACAACAACTAATGTTGTGTACAAATAAATCTTTCATGTTTCACTTCATAATCTTCTTCCTTTTGAATTGGTTGTTGAACTGCTAATTGTTCAATCCTTAATCTGGGAGGCCTTTCTATCCTGGCAATTTTACTTTGCATTTTTTCCTGGTTTACATCATTAATATAACTGGTTGATTATTTTTGACAAGTCTTAACAACTAACTACAACAAAGCATTGCTGAGAATGTCATTCTGGCAATTAGGTGAACATGCAAATCATTTCATCATACCAAATCTTTATATGAATGTAGTAATCGGGCAATATTCTTACCAGGTGTTTTGTGTTGTATTTTATTTCAGCTATTGCTATTGTTGTGATAATAGCAGAGATCCTGAAAAACAATGGACTGACTATTGAGAAGAGTTATATTCTTTTCTTTCTACCTTCTCATTCTCACACCTGTTTCCGATGCTTAATTGTGTTCTCTTCTTAAAAAATGAAAAAGCTATTTAGTTAAGTTTACACATAAATATTACAACTATCGTTATTGATTCATATCATGTGCAGAAATCACAACATCAACGGTTGAAGTGAATGAAGTTGGTGGTCGGCCAGCTCAAAAAGCAAAGGTAATTCAAAGTTTACAAATACAAATGTGAGAATTAACCTTTGCAAATTGAGATTGTCATTGTGCTGGGGAAGTCGGAGAACTTTGATCAGTTGATGGTTGTTGCAACTGAAGTTGGAGACGTCGAGGAGGACATTTAAGGAGAACTTTCTTAAAATTTCCTCCGTTCTGTAGTTTGCACAAGCTACTATCTATGTCGAATACCATGTTTATTTGTTTCAAGATTCTGTAATTTCATAAATCAATAGGTTGAAGATAACTAAATGAAATGCAATCTTACTATGACAATTTGATCATTAACATTGATTTCCAACTGAGAACTTGAAGCTCAATCTACTTTACAATTTTGTAACAAAAGTTGGCTAACATTATGCAACAGAAGCTATCCAATTGAAATTTGTTATTCATTTTTTTTATGTTTTTTCAATCCAGCTCCTTATCACACTTCTTATATCTACCATTATCAGGATATATATGTATATATAAGATTTTCTTTAAAATGCGTCATTGGCCCGGGCATCTACTAGTTTAAATTTATAAATAAATATTTTATCCACTCTAAATCTCTACTATAAATATCTGTATTATTCCAATTTTATTAGATGTCTCCGAAGAGACGTCTACTATAAATCTCAACTTCTACCATATAATTTCATAATTTGAAAATGATGGAGGAGCATTTTATCACATCGTTACATTTACACCTATCCAATATTAAACGAATCACAGTAATTCAAATAGGGATTGGACTGCCAGTTTTCCTAACAATCTCGATATTTGTATTGTGTCAATAGCAGAATTTTGAGAACTCTTCATTGGATTCCAACTCGCGTGGGAAAAAGGTTTTCGCAAAGTCGAGGTGAAAGTTGATGCCAGACTAATTGTATTCTTATTGCATCGTCAACCACCATCTTCACATACCTTATATAACCTGGTACCATTGTCAACAACTATCTTCACATCCCTTTTATAATGACTTTATGAAATTGATAGGTTGAATTTGTGTTAGATTTTAAGCCAAAATAATTTAAAGAATATGTATTCTGTTTTTTCATTGTGGGGAAATTTTAGAGAAGTTGGAGATGGATAATGGGGTGGTTATAGTGGAACAATGGGGTTATGGAGAACGAGAGTGGATGATGTGATGAGATGACATAGATTAACTTGATATATTTTGTTAGTTCATTTAGTGATTGACATAATATGTCATAGACTTTGTCATATAAAATGGAGTCTTACGGTGATGTCATATGAAAGGGAGCTTTTAGGATTTCGCAATAATTAAGGAAGAAGTGGTGATAGAAGTGATTCAGCCAACCGACCTATACATTTTCATAGAGAAAATTTAGAGAGGAAAGGGTAATATGGTATATATAAAACAAAATGAAGGTGGGCATATGAAACGATCTCACCGGCCATTTTCATTTAGATTGTTATGTCGACTATAGTCTTTATAGTTTTCATAATAATCGTGACAATTAATTAAGGAAAATAGGGAAAGTACTAAAATTGTTTTAAAAATCATGCTTTTTTTAAAACAATGGACAAAGACTATACTAAAACGTCAAATATTCATTATTCTTGATCGGACGAGTAATATCCAAATTTCAAATTCTAAAAAGAGGCGAGAACTCCACCATGGATTAATTACATTTCAATTTTAATCATTAAAATATGTCATTTCTAGCGTCCCCAAATCCACCGGCATGTCAGGATTCATTATAATAAGCAACTCTATCACGAACTAATTTTATTCATTTTTAAAGACCAACAAATATCATCCTATTGAAATAATAAAACTAACTTAAATAGCTCGTGTCATTTTTAATCACTAACAGAGTTAACATATGTCATTCCCAGCGCCCCCAAACCCACTGACATACCAGGATTCATTATAATAAGCAACTCTGCCCCAAATTAATTTTATTCATTTTTAATGGCCAACAGGTATCATAATCTTATTGAAATAATAAAACTAACTTAAATAGCTCGTGTCTTTTTTAATCACTAACGTATGTTATTCCTAACATCCCCAAACCCAATTAAATATGCGAGGATTCATTATAATAAGCAACTCTACCATTAAATAATTTTGTTTATTTTTAATGACCAACAGATATATATACAAAGTATTATTATTATTGAAATAATGAAACTAACTATTTTGGCATTAAATGCTACGAGTGAAATTGAAAAAATATACTACGTCTAGAACAACTAAAAATTAAAGTACAGTAGAAAATAAATGTCAACCAACCTAAAAACTAACTCAATAAAGATAAATACGGTGTAAAATATTTTAAATAATAAAACTAATTTAATTAGCAACCGCCAAACATCAATTAAATTCACACAACCGCCCTACAAGTTACTCCTACAAAACAAGGGTTCATTACCGAGAAAGAGTCAATAATACCTAGTACGTAGTATAAAACAACCTAGTTCAGAAATCAAAACTCATTACATCATCATAAATTTTAAAACTCCAATTTTCATCAATTTTAAAACTGCAATTTTCATCAATGAAATTACAAATCCCGACACTTTGTTAGCTGAATTTAGAGCCATTTAAACCAACGAGCAGTGTTGGGATTTGTAATTTCATCCTTTTTTCCTTTGTATTAAAAAAAAGCGCCATCAATAAATAAAAATATATATCATTGTTCACAAGTAAAACTTAACAAGTGATACCTCGAAACACTCACGTTTCCAAAAAAAAAAAGAGAGGGTGAGACAATTAATGACCACTTGCCCTAGTGGTAAGGGAGAGTTAACCCTTACAAGAGGTCAAGAGTTCAAATCCCATTCTTTACAAATTTATGTAATTAGCGAATGCTCACCGGTTCGCGTCCTTTGCAAGCTAGGGCTCGGACCCGTGAGAGATTAGTCGACAACCTCAAAACCACCACGTTACCAGAAAAAAAAAAAGATGAGACAAAGCTCATGAAATACAAGTGTTGTTGCTCTTTCCCAACTCATCACAAAGGGAATTATACATTTACTTCAAGCATGCCTCTCCGAAGAGAAGAATCCAAGTGTTGTTGCTCTTTTCCAACTCATCTCAAAGGGAATTATACATTTACTTCAAGCATACCTCTCCGAAGAGAAGAATTCAAGTGTTGTTGCTCATTTCCAACTCATCACATAGATCACAAAGGGAATTATACATTTACTTGGGATACCTCTCCGAAGAGAAGAAGAAGAAGAAGAAGAAGACGGAATCAATTAATGGCGGTTATGAAATAGTTTGTTGCGGTTGCCTTCGTGATCTTCTTCATGGCTTCGACTTGCCATGCAACTAAGAGAGCTCAACCTTTCTCCGATCAACAAGCTACACTGGAGGTGACAACTTTTGCACGGCCAGGACAAGGTAAGCCTTTACCTTGAGAGCATACACAAAATCAGGAAAAAAAAAACTTGAGTGAGATGGATAGACTAAATTATTTATATACGTATAATTTTTATTAACAAAACTTTTATTTTAATAAATAAATATATAATTTTCATCAATTTTAATTATTTTTTTACTAATTTTTATGTTTTTAAAAAATGAGGCGGGCTGATACGGATCCCAGCTCGCCCCTAGTTCTATGCCTGCTTGAGAGTTATATAGCATTTCCTCCGATCAATTTTAAATGTCGTATTCATATAAGTTTTTTAAGGTTAATTTTTTTAAAAAAATAATTTCATGCTTATTTCTCTCCTTCAAAATATAGATCGTTTGACTTTTTCATACATTTTAAAAAGGATAAAAACACTATAAAAAATTAAAAATATTAATTTTTTTTAGGTTTTGGTGATGAAAATTAGAGAACAGAGAGTATTATGAAAACAAAATGAAGGTGGCATATGAAGGATCTCACATGCCATTTCCATTTAGATTCATATGACGACTATAGTTCTTATTCGGTTCTGATATTTGCACGACGAAGTTCTCGCCATCGGCACGGTGACGGTGCCGGACTCCTAAACCGACAGAACCTAATGCCGCACCCGGACTCCCAGATCGGCATAGGGGGAGGGAATCTGCAGCTTTGGTCACATCAATCAAATCGTCTGAAAAAGCTGACGCCGGGAGCTGCACGCCGATGCCGGACTCCGGATCCGCCATGGTCACATCAGTCAAATCGACTGAAAAAGCTGCAGATTCCCTGCAGCTTTACTTCATCTCGTGGCATGCCACTGTCGAGCTCCCAGTCCGGCATAGGGGGTGGCGAGGTATTATAAAAGGAGGGAGCCCCGCCCTCATTTAGTGCACCACACAAAAACACCACTCTCCTTCCTCTTACGTCGCCGATTTTCTAGGGTGCTTGTTGGAGCGGTCGATAGTCCGTAATACCTTCTAAGGAGAAATGCCGAAGTTCAGGAGCTTGTTAGACCGGTTTAGGCGAAGTCCGCGATCCTCTTCACCAGCGACCCCGCCTCCCGATGAGAATGAGCCAATACAACCCCCGCCGAATGATCCTAGAGCGCAAGCCGCCGCCGAGGTAAGTAGAGATTTTATGTTATTATTTGTCAACATTTAAATAAAAATTAGATATAGATATGGAATTAGATATAGATATGGAATTAATAATGCATGAAAATTAGATATAGATATAAATATGCATGAAAATTAGAGATGAAATTCTTAATGCATGAAAATAACCTAAGGAATATTTATTGAATGAAAATGTAGATAGGGAATTTGTAATGCAATTATGAAAGTAGATAATGTAGATTTATGTGGAATGTAGAACAAATTATTATTTACAAGGAATTTATGTTAACATAATGTAGTGGATAAATATGATGTATTGGCAAAAATGAAATTACATAATGTAGATTTATGTGCACTTATGAAATTAGATAATGTAGATTTATGAAATTTAGATATGGAATATATGTTAACATAATGGATATGGAATTTTATATTGTAGATGATGAGGCGGGCCGTATCCCAACGGGAACGGGTAAGGCCAACGACCTCTTTGAGGAGAGGGGATAGGCCTATAGAGCCGGCGCGAGCCAGCACATCGGCAATAAGACAACCACCCATAGAGCCACCTCTACAAGAGCCCGCTAGGGCTTGCACGTCCTTTCTTGGGCGTGACGACGAGGATTTCTTGGGAGATTACACCGTCGACCAGGTCGACACTTCACAAGTGCCAGAGACCCCGTACGTACCCGAAATCCCCTAGTCCCCCAGTTATACGCCAGCGGACGAGGTCGACATCGGTTTCATGCAGCATTCGAATGCGTGGGAACCAGAAATCAACCAGACCCCCCCCCCCCATTTATTCGACCGTGGGGGGATCTGGACTGTGGCCGAACTGAGCGGGCATGACTCAGCAGCTCATCCGCGACGAGGGGGCATCCTCCTCAAACCCAGCTGCTGGTACAACGGCACGCGCGTCTAACCCCTTCGGGGTCGCTGACACATTTGGGGGTATTTCCAGTACAGATCCCGAGCATAACCCCAACTACCGTCCTGGGATGAATGACGAGTTGAACAGTAGGGATGTGGACGACGGCCGCCCCAAGTTTGTGGAGCCACTTCGACACTATAGGACTCACAGGTGTCAGTACCTGTGGTTAAGTGAGGTGTGTGTTAATGTATGAACGATTTGGTCACATTTAAGGGTATATTATGTGCAACTGTGGTATCCGGTGGTATCCGTGCAGCTCATACTCTTATTATTTGTCTTGTAGGAGGTGGAGATGACAGTCAAGAGCATAAGGCGTGTAGACCGGTGGCAGTCAGTGCGCAACTGGCCTCGTTTACCTGGGCAGTGGCAGTGGTGGTATGTGGCGAGACATAGTGGGTTACATATGTTGGATGACATCAGGATGGACACAGTGGATCACTGTCTCATCAAAGCATTTCTCTACCGTTGGCATCCAGAGACCAACAGCTTCCATCTCCCATGGGGGGAGATGACAATTACCTTGCACGATGTGCACAAGTTGTTTGGTCTTGCCATCGACGGACGCGCCATGATCCCTAACAGCACAAACCAGCTACGGCAGGCGTGGATGATGGAAAAAATAGGCTTTGGCCTCCACGACTTTGTACGAAGTGGGAATGCTTTTTACCATGGAAGCCTAGATTTCCACATGGCGCAACTAGTTAACAACCCGCAGATACCCCCAGGTGTCATCGCAAGCGGATATATGTTGGAGGTTCTTGGCTGCTTGGTTCTAAACGACCGGACCACGACAACCATACCCATAATTGCTTTGGATTTCGTGACTGATCACCGAATCACATCAGAGTATGCATGGGGTGTGGGAGTCCTGGCTTATCTGTATCGGCAGCTGGGGATCTCGTCGAGACAGGGGATGGCTAACTTGGGGAGTTGTACTGCTCTTCTTCAGGTATGTCTCGATCCCCATACATATGTTGTGTGTTATTATTGAATATAACTCAATGTCTAACTTACGTCGGGATTTTTCAGTTTTGGATATTCGCTCACTTCCCAATGTTCGCGCCCGGCGTCTGTGAGGACCCCGCGGACCATGGAGACGCACGCTGGGCAAAGCGGTACGCGAGTCGACCTACACCACCGATCACCCACGATAGGACTCTGAAGTTTATCAGACAAGTAGAAACGATGCGGGCAGAGGACGTCAAATTCATGCCCTACGGTCCCCTTGACTTTGATGGGTATTACAAAGTTTCCCGGTACAGAGGCTTAATCCAATTCTTCTCTGTCATGGAAGCCTACATGCCGGACAGAGTTATGCGACAGTTCGGGTATGTTCAGACGATCCCCATGGAGCGAATCCTCCCACTTCGAGAAGAGAGACCACCACAGGTCAAGGGCCTGAAGCTGAACTGGCACCCAGTGGACGACTGTTGGGATGACCATTTAATTGTTCCAACTGTGTACATATCATTCAGCCAACATAGGGCAGCGCTTGAGCCACACGCTGTTTCTGCAGAGTACATGGGGTGGTTTGGTGAGCACGGCCATCCATTTCTTTTCAAAAGCTCAAGCCACCAGGTGCCAGCAAACATTGCTCCGCCAGTGGCCGTTTACGATCACCGGGTACGTGTGAATAATAGAAATGGCCTTTTGTTATCTTTGTTTTGTTGAATACAATGTTAGTTATCCCCATCCTATTATTTGAAATGCAGCGTATGGGGTTGTTGCTTCATCGTCTGGATGTTGTGCTTGCTCGGGGCGATGCTTGGGTTTCCACAAATGAGCTTCGGGAGTATGTTGACGAAGTGCGAGGTGGAGAGGTGCCTTTGGCGCCTACCCAGGTTCGGGTCTCAGTTTTTCCAATTTATGCCAAACCCCTGATGAGTGGCATGGAACTGTCAGATTCCTTGAGCCTAGTTGTTGTATTGTCTTTCTTGGTAGTTGTATTTGTATTGTCGTTGCAAACTTCTGTTCTTGTGATTCATGTACTCCGTTTTGGTATGGACATTGCAACTTAAGAAAACTTTTTAAGTCTTGAGGATTGCTACATCTTAAATATTGCATGAGATTACAAATTGCATAGCTGCACCATTTCAAATACATTAAGTACGATCTGAGAACATAATATCATCACAACTACTGGGCCGCCCTTTCAACTTGACGGTAGTTCATGTATTGTTGAATGCGCTCGTTGTATGGGATATCCCAGCCATTCACACTCGGGTGGTAGAAATGAGACCATTCAGGTGCAGTAGGAGGAAGTGGTGACCCTTGCTTCAGCCACACGGGGGTCCAATGGACTCTTGCTAGCCCGGCAACTGTAATAACCTCAGTTGTGTAACACCCCTTTTGAGATCCCAAAGGAATGTTGCAGCGCCAGTGAATCCGCAGACTTTAATGTCTTTGAATTCACCTGAGGCTTATAGGGACATGTTATCATGCTCCCATAAACAAGATGATACAAATATAAAATATAATAGCGGAAGTCTTTATAAAAAGATTCAAGTTATTACATCAAAATATTAAACCAAGTCTTAGCAAATAAAAAGTTCATAAACCAAACCCGCGGAATTCATATCTTTTACATTATTAAAACCTCCTATACAAACGACTAAGAAAGTAAAGCCATAAAAGAAGATGATTCCGGATCCAAGTGCCCAACCTTCGATGACAACGCTTACCCTAGACCTGCGGGTCATGGCCTGATATCCGAGGGATACCAGCCATCCAAAAGAAAGGACGGTTAGTTCGCGAGAACTAGCAAATGACGGCTCAAAACTGGGACTTCTTCGAATTTAAATCCATTGACCTTTAATGGTGTGAATTTAAATCCAAATGCGATTATTAGAGTATTTTAGTGGGTTGGTGAATTAATGACACGACTTCTAGGACACGGATAACCCCGAAGGGTTGAATGAGAAAGTGAAGTAGGTGACGAGCACCATAGGAACCATATCCCGATCACGGATGGGATATGATATAGCTTTAGAAATGCGTTTTATGATCACCATGAAAACATTTTTCTTATTAAGTTCGGACTCGATATCGGATTATGAGGTACTCCGTGTGGCCCAAATCCGTCCCGCTAGTAGTTACCCAGACGTTAGGGAGAGCCTACTATTAGGAGTGGG
Source organism: Persicaria maculosa (assembly GCA_963922045.1). NCBI lineage: Eukaryota > Viridiplantae > Streptophyta > Magnoliopsida > Caryophyllales > Polygonaceae > Persicaria > Persicaria maculosa. The sequence goes on along the minus strand of OY998259.1, from coordinate 67,587,879 downwards.
AAAAGGGTTGACTTCGTGTCCCCCGATATCAAGTCTAAACAAAAACTTTGGCCAAATGAATAAATATTATTCACTCACTATCTCACATTGCATAGCTTAACATTATTTCTTTATAAAGAAACACATTTTTGAATAATGATACCGGCCCCACTTACTAAAGTGGACACGACCTAAAACCTTTTTAATTGGTAGTGTAACATTCCGATTAAATGATATGTATATGTGCGCATTCGGAATGTGTTAGTTTCATGAAACTTTTAGACCGGGGAATAACGGCCCCGACCTCGCATTATACTACATAGCTTTTATTTGTATTTACTCTTGATGCAATTGAGTTCCACGTACTACTCTTCCAACACATTGTTAACTAGTGATTAAGGCCAACCTAGGTGATCACGCATGAAAATTAATCCATTTTAATAAAAGTAAAATGGATGCCAAGACCATAAATAAAATACATGGAACATAAATAAAGGCATATTACATACCTAATAAATTGCATGAAAGGATAAAGAATAAATCATGCATTTTTATAAAGCGGGTATCTACGTTATTATTTTATAATAAGGTCGAATAATAACATTACCCGGTTACATGCCAATTTCCAAAAGAACGGATAAATAAATTACACAAAGCAAGTGATTGTAATTTATTTTTAGTTGATTTGGCATGCATATCAAGGCAAGAAAACAACAAGACACGAAGGTACCAAGTGAGCGGAAATGCTCGGATTGTCACTTGCCTTCTTGTTGTTCTTGAGTCGGGGAAGTTATACGGTTGAATTTGGTGGCGTCGAACGGATCTACACCAAAATCACAACACACAATGAAAGATACTTGTTAGGTGGTATTTTGGTCAAACACGACTTTTATTCAATTTATAACATAAATCGAATGAGACAAAGTCGTTAAATGAGACCACTACCCACCTCTTGAAAGACTTGCGTTGGAGTGTGCGCGTAAGGAGGTTGGTGAAAGGCTGCGATTCAAAGGAATAAAGATATTAATCAACTATTTAATCCAAATAAAAATTACAGCCATAATCTGTAATTTTTATAACTTAGAAAAGGGCAATTATTATAGAAGCACAAAGTATGGGTTAGTTTGTGTAATAAGCCCTTCTTCTTCGCCAAATGGAATGGCCATGGACGTGCCTTCACCTGCTACTGGAAGGTGACAACGACGGCTCGACGCGGAGGGCTCGGTGTGGCTCGGTGGCTCCGAATGCCGTGGGTGGTGGCTCCCACGTCAGACGGTGCAACTCCGGTCGACACGGTGGTGGCAAGGCGGCGCACCGGTGGTCCGACGACGGTGAAGAGGGCGGAGCAAATTTGGGGGTTTTGGATTTTGTATGGAATTGAACCAATTTTTGGAATAGAATTTCTTCTGGAGATACAAGGAACACAATGGAGTAGGAGAAGAGCTCTAATTGTGAGTGATACGGATGAATTGCACTCGGAAAGGTAGAGGGTGCTCCCCTTTTATACCGAGCTCACTCGGAGCGGATAACCACCAATTAACGACGCCATTATGTCCGAATTCACTACCCAAATCAATTCCATTCATCATTGCTGTGTAATTTGTCCATTAACTCGACTGTTACGACCGAAAACTTCGCGAAACGTGGAGAAATAACGTTAATGATTCAACAACGAAATCAATGGGATTCTATCAATTAGAGCTTCCAGCACAACGTCCTTATCTATATTGGTCAATGGGCATTGATTTCCCCAATTATTGGGGCGAAACAGTTGATGAATTACAAGCTTGAATCTGCTCATTTGAAGGTGGAAGACAGAGTCGACTCGCCAACTCGACCGAGTCCACTCGACTGACTCAGCCAGCTGAAGGCCTTACTTGAGTGGGCCAGGCTGGGATAGGAAATTGGGCTTCATTTAAATGGTGTACATGACTAATATACATGACTTCCCTATCAGTATAATCTATATACATAATACGGATATACGCATATTAATCTCGGTATATGTACAATTGTACATTAGCAACTTATCTGATTCTTTTGGAAATAACGTAGTATATATATTATATATACACACCTAAAGTACATATATATATTATATAATCTATGTACGTATATATGTTGTGTATATAATATATAATATAACATACATACGCGCACATTCGTAGTATAGTATATACTATATGTACGGACTTCCGTTATAGTATATATATTTATATACCTAAGTTTACGGGTTATATTTTATACCCTTAAATAATACTATAAAATTAAATAACTATTTATTTAACTTTATCATAAGGTAAAATAAAATATATCCCTTGGGTTCGAGATTTCCAAAGTGTCAAGAGACACTTTTATTAAATTTTAAATATTCAAGATAGAGAATAAATAATTCCCTATACTCATACAACCCCAAATTATTACAATATACTTTTATTTAAATTTATCCAATTTAAATAACATGAAATACTATGGGGTATTTCATACCTCCCCCCTTAAAATAAGTTTCGACCCGAAACTTAGGACAAAAACAACTGAGGAAAACGTTTCTTCATATCTGCTTCAGTCTCCCAGGTCATTTCTTCTGTCCCGTGCTTTGACCAGAGCACTTTGACGAGAGGAACCACTTTAGTCCGAAGCTGCTTGTCTCGACGCTCCAAGATGCGGACTGGTTCTTCCTCGTATGTTCCCGTGGGTCGTACCTCAATGTCCTCATAACTAAGGATGTGAGTCGGGTCAGGCACATACTTCCGGAGCAAGGAGATATGAAAAACATCATGAACTGGATGAGCTGTCGGTGGCAAAGCTAACCGATAGGCTACAGTTCCGACTCGCTGCAGGATCTCAAAGGGTCCAACATATCGAGGATTTAGCTTTCCTCGCTTCCCAAAATGAAAGACTCCTTTGGTAGGAGAGACCTTTACGAACACCTTATCACCCACTTGAAATTCCAAGTCTCGCCTCTTTCCATCAGCATACGATTTCTGCCTGCTCTGTGCGGTCAGCATCCATTGTCGGATCATAGCTACTTCCTCTGCAGTCCTCTCTAGCAGCTCGGGCCCCAGAATAAGAGCATCCGTCGGATCATCCCAAACAACCGGGGAACGACACTTGCGCCCATACAAAGCTTCAAACGGAGCCATCTTGATAGATGCATGCCAACTGTTATTGTAGGTGAACTCGATCAGACTTAAACTGGTTTCCCAATCTGTCGGTTGGTCCATCACACAAGCTCGCAGCATATCCTCAAGAGTCTGGATAGTGCGCTCAGATTGCCCATCAGTTTGCGGATGAAAAGACGTGCTAAAGTCCAATCGGGTCCCCAAGCCACCATGTAGTTTCCTCCAAAAATCGGATATAAAACGACCATCCCTATCTGAGACAATGGAGGTTGGTATTCCATGGAGACGGACTATATGTTTCATGTACAACTCTGCCAGCTTCTGTGGCTTCCAGTCGGATCGGATGGCTATAAAATGCGCACATTTGGTGAGTCGATCTACGATCACCCAAATGGCGTCTTTCTGCCCTTGAACTTTAGGCAGTCCCATCACGAAGTCCATGGAGATTTGTTCCCATTTCCACATCGGTACCGGAAGTGGTTGTAGTGTACCCGCTGGTCGTCGATGCTCGATCTTGACTTGTTGGCACACTAAACAACGAGCAACATAATCTGCCACTTCCCTCTTCATGCCCGGCCACCAGTAATTTCTCCTGATGTCTTTGTACATCTTACTAGCGCCCGGATGCACTGAGTACGCCGAAGAATGGAATTCTTGCAACAATGTTTGGCGAAGTTCTAGAACGTTCGGAACACAAATGCGGTCTCCAAACCATAATGACCCATCATCCCTCACGACAAATCCTGGGGCCTTACCCTCATAAAAATATGCACAGAGTTTGATCAACATCTCATCGTCACTCTGTCTATTCTTAATCTGAGTTAGCAAATCAGACTGAATATCCATCCTGTTCAACTGGCCCCGATGCCGCTCAAACCATACTTCCACGTCCAGCCTCAATAACTCTTGACGCAATTCTGGTTGCGCTGTCAAACACTGAATCATGGCCTCTTGTGGAGACTTCCGACTTAAAGCATCAGCCACCACGTTTGCCTTCCCGGGGTGATATAAGAGTTCGATATCATAATCCTTGATGAGCTCCAACCACCGTCTCTGACGCATATTCAACTCCTTCTGAGTGAACACATACTTAAGGCTTTTGTGATCGGTGAAGATTTGGCAACGAACTCCGTATAGATAATGTCGCCAGATCTTTAGAGCGAATACCACAGCAGCCAATTCCAAGTCATGTGTAGGATAGTTCTGCTCATACGCTTTCAGTTGGCGAGATGCATAGGCTATGACTTTGCCTTCTTGCATGAGCACACAACCTAGGCCTTGCTTTGAAGCATCACTATAGACCACATAATCTTGGAAATCCTTGGGAAGGGCTAGCACTGGCGCCGTAGTAAGCCGTTTCTTCAATTCTTGAAAACTTGCTTCACACTTTTCATCCCATACAAACTTCTGGGTCTTGCGGAGTAGTGAAGTTAAAGGCTGAGCTAACTTGGAAAACCCTTCTACAAACCTTCGATAATACCCCGCCAATCCAAGAAAGCTCCTGATCTCCTTCACATTCTTTGGTTGAGTCCACTGCTGCACTGCGGAAACCTTTTGGGGATCAACCATGACTCCCTTCTCGAAAATGATGTGACCCAAGAAAGCAACTTGTTTCAACCAGAAGTCACATTTTGACAACTTTGCGAACAACTGATGTTCCCGTAGTGTTGTCAAGGCAATTCTCAGGTGCTCCGCATGTGCCTCCTCGCTTGGTGAATATATCAGGATATCATCGATAAATACCACGATGAACTTGTCTAAGTACTGATGGAAACAACGGTTCATCAATTCCATGAAAACCGCCGGTGCATTAGTTAGCCCGAAAGGCATCACAACAAACTCGTAATGCCCATAGCGCGTTCTGAATGCCGTCTTACCAATATTTTCCTCCCGCACCCGCAGTTGATGGTATCCCGACCTCAAATCCACCTTGGAGAATACTCTCGCTCCTTGAAGTTGATCCAACAAGTCATCAATCCTCGGAAGAGGATACTTGTTCTTGATCGTGACTTTGTTCAACTCTCTATAATCAATGCATAGTCTGAAGGATCCATCCTTCTTCTTCACAAATAGGACTGGAGCCCCCCATGGGGATGCACTAGGCTGAATGTAACCCTTTTCTAACAGTTCCTCCAATTGTTTCTTCAACTCTTGCATCTCTAAGGGAGCCATGCGATAAGGTGCCTTCGAGATGGGTGCAGTCCCAGGCTCCAAGTCTATTGTGAACTCAACAAAGTGCTGTGGTGGTAGTCCGGGAATTTCATCAGGGAAAACGTCAGGAAATTCCCGTACTATTGGTATGTCAGTAACTTGGACCGGGCCTTTGGGGAGTTCCTCCAAGTAGCATAGGAAACCGGCACACCCTTGCCGTAACAATTTCGCTGCTTGCATCATGTTAATCACTCGACCGTCTTCATTAGGGATACGGCCACGGAACTTACACACACATTTCCCGTCAGATGCCACGGTCACAGTCCCTCGTTGAAAGTCAATCACCGCGCCATGTTGGAATAACCAATCTTGCCCAAGTATGATGCCCTGCGGAATAAGTGGAATCACCACTAACTCGGCGTCGAGAGCACGACCCTCGATTTTGATAGGAAACTTATGCAACACCTTGTTTCCTATGATTTTCTCCCCGTTAGGGACCCTAACGATAAACGACTCTTCTAAAGTCTCACATTCCAGTTTTAACTTTTCTACCGTACTTTCAGCAATAAACGAATGCGTCGCACCAGAATCAAATAAGATATCAATAGGTTCTGAATAGTGGTAAATAATACCTTGGGTCATAGGGGCAGTCACATCATCAGCTTGCCTCATCTCATACAGTCGCGGTCCTTGCTTTGAGGTACCCACAATACCTTTGCCCTTATCGACAGTAGGCTGTGATCCCACAGGACCCTGGTTCCTCGGCAGATACTGTTGTTGCGACCTCTGCTGCGGTGGAAAACCGTCCTGTCTTGGATTAGGAGCTCGGGGGGCAACAGCTGAAGCCTGCTGGGAACGATCCTGGCCACCATTAGTTGATCTACAGAACTTGACCATGTGACCGGTCCGGTTACAGCCCCGGCAAGTCCGCGGTGCTTCAGTGCAACTAGGCTTTATGTGTCCAGCCTTCCCGCAGTTATGACAAATAACAGCTTGCCTGTCACGAGGGGTGCTCTGCAGGGATTGTTGACCACTGCGGCCACTGTTGGCAACAATTCCTCCTGAGGGCGCAGACGAGGCAGCTCGCTTAGTTCCTGAATACTTCTGCTTGCCCTTTCTCCTTTCTGCCAGCTCAAAGTTTCGCTTCCCTTCATCTAATGTTGCCTCAACTCTATAAGCAGCATTGATGTAATCATCAAGAGACTCATAATCCCGGTGCAACATCTGTAACTTCAGCTTGTAGTACGTTGCCTCATGGAAATAGCGAATCTTATCCTCCTCAAAATGTACCAGATCACCAGCATAGGGAAGCAGATTGTAAAACCATGTCACCAGTTGTGGCATTTTCATGCCCTGAGTCTTAGGGTACAAGAATTCCCGCCTTTTCTCTAGCCTGAGAGAAGGGACGAAGTAATGGTTGGTGACAGTCTCCTTGAAAGCTTCCCAAGTCGGGTTGGCCTCCCAGGCATGACGTGCTGCCTCCCACCATTGTCCCGCCTCCCCTTTCAAATACAAGGCGGTGATGTTGACCTTGTCGACATCAGTACATGGAACACCCCTAAATACCTTCTCAATGTGCGTCAACCACTGTACCACTTTGTAGGGTTCACCGGTGCCATCAAACCCATCCGGTTTGTTGGAATTGACTGCCTTAAGAGCTCGGGTGTATGTCTCTCCCTGTCCCACAGTTTGGGCAAGTCTCCCTTCTAAGTTACCTCCTGGAGGTACAACTCCTGCTGGTGGGATCCGGGCAGCTGACCCTGTCGGCCCGTTAGGTAGGGGATTCACTTGTCCTGCCATAGCCTCTGCCACCGCACTTTTCACCAGCTGGTTCAAAGCATGCATGATTTCAGATCCCAGACTACCCTCTGGACCTTGGGACTGTCCCCTCTGTTGGCCCGCATTTGCCTGATGGGCCTGAGTTCCACCATGCACTGAGTGCTCACCCATCTCTTCCCGATCACCTGCTAGTGGCGCTGGATTCGGCCTAGGCTCGGGGTTTTGTGGGGCTCCTAGGGCAGTGATGTTCATGCTGGGGTTGCGGCTCCTTCTAGCCGCTGGGGTCGATGCTGCTGGACGACGCACTCCTCGCTTGGTCATGATCGAATATTGGAAAGATGAAAGATTTTTGAGATTAAAATACTTAACCGTGCACACCTACGTATGCTTAGGCCAAAAATCAATTCTCATAGATCATGACATTACTCTTAAACAATGCTTTGTTAGAGTTTGATTGGCAAGGGTACAAGCTAAAGCTCTTAGGAGCGTTGATGTCTCTACATACCGCTCGTCCGTTTATTTCTAATCTTCAATGCTATGAGTTGCACTACTGTCAACTCTCAACCCGAATCTTCTTGAGTGCACACTACCCATGATGTGGAAATTGCTAAGTCTCTCTTTTTCCTTAGCAAGTTGGAATTGTCATTACTATTGCGGACTTTCCTCGTTTTTGGGTATGTGGGAACTTGTGAAAATTCATGCAATAAATAATACTTTCACAAAAGCATTCTAAGGACAAGAATGTTATTGCATAAATCATAAATTACTGAATTCGAAAACTAAATTGTTCCCAAACAACCAACGGTGAAAGAAAGAGTGCGAGAAAGGAAAACAATCTGTTCGAAGGGAAATAAACTGCGTAGATCAAGCTATTAAAGGAAAGTCTAGGAATAGTGGATTCTCCTGCCGGGACCCAAAGTACGCTGCTTCTTGGGTCGAGAGGGTCCTGCCTCGGGGTCAAAGGTAGGAGTGGTCAATGCAAATGGCGGGGTGTCGGGCTTGGTAGTGGCAAGGTGGGCTTCTGCGCGGGCATGCTGAAGGAGATACCTCTCATACTTTTCTTTGCATAACTTCTCCTCCAATGCCGCCATCTCTGCCTCCAGGATATCTATTGCTTCGTCCTTCTCCCTGATCTCACGATCAAAGAAATGAACTGTCTCTATCATCCTCTTGCGTTCTAGCCCCTTCAGAAATTTCTCCCCGTCCAATGCGGATGCCATCCTTAGAGGAGGATAGCCCATCTCACTTCCAAAACGAGGTGGCTCTTGACCCATCTGGCGTGCCATGCGCCGAAATTCCTCTCGAGCCTCCTCGGCCGAATACTCCTGAAATCCCCCATTCTCTCCCATGTTGATGGCTTCATGGTTGAGATATAGCGAGGGGTTTTCATTCTCCCCAGTTGTTTCCCTCGCTAGCTCATCACTCGGATCCTCAAAGGGTTCCGACTCCTCCTCCTCATCCTCCGGAACAATGATCACTTGAGGCTGAGGCTGGCTTAGCACAATCGGCTCCATGGGGGGAAATCCAGCTCATCCGTTATCTCCTCGTTAGCTCTCTTCCTTGAGCCCCATGAGTCGTCCTCGCGTGCTGCTTGGCGGTTGCGGTGCTCCATAGCCTCAATGATCTTCGACCTTAGGTTGGTGTTCATCTGCCGCAAAGGTAGGAGGATGTTAGTACCCCGAATGATGATAAGGTAAGTGAAGGGTTTATCAAAGGACACTCTAAGATACACTCAAAGGTCTAGTTGGGATGCCGGAATCATTATTGAAAACAATTTCATTTCAAAAAAAAAAAAATAATAAAAAATAAAGGATGTCTTATAAATAAAAAAAATTCAGAACTTAGTATAAACTTTTTAAACGTTATTTAAAAAACTTTTAGCTCTGATACCACCTTCTGTAACACCCCTTTTGAGATCCCAAAGGAATGTTGCAGCGCCAGTGAATCCGCAGACTTTAATGTCTTTGAATTCACCTGAGGCTTATAGGGACATGTTATCATGCTCCCATAAACAAGATGATACAAATATAAAATATAATAGCGGAAGTCTTTATAAAAAGATTCAAGTTATTACATCAAAATATTAAACCAAGTCTTAGCAAATAAAAAGTTCATAAACCAAACCCGCGGAATTCATATCTTTTACATTATTAAAACCTCCTATACAAACGACTGAGAAAGTAAAGCCATAAAAGAAGATGATTCCGGATCCAAGTGCCCAACCTTCGATGACAACGCTTACCCTAGACCTGCGGGTCATGGCCTGATATCCGAGGGATACCAGCCATCCAAAAGAAAGGACGGTTAGTTCGCGAGAACTAGCAAATGACGGCTCAAAACTGGGACTTCTTCGAATTTAAATCCATTGACCTTTAATGGTGTGAATTTAAATCCAAATGCGATTATTAGAGTATTTTAGTGGGTTGGTGAATTAATGACACGACTTCTAGGACACGGATAACCCCGAAGGGTTGAATGAGAAAGTGAAGTAGGTGACGAGCACCATAGGAACCATATCCCGATCACGGATGGGATATGATATAGCTTTAGAAATGCGTTTTATGATCACCATGAAAACATTTTTCTTATTAAGTTCGGACTCGATATCGGATTATGAGGTACTCCGTGTGGCCCAAATCCGTCCCGCTAGTAGTTACCCAGACGTTAGGGAGAGCCTACTATTAGGAGTGGGAAAAGGGTTGACTTCGTGTCCCCCGATATCAAGTCTAAACAAAAACTTTGGCCAAATGAATAAATATTATTCACTCACTATCTCACATTGCATAGCTTAACATTATTTCTTTATAAAGAAACACATTTTTGAATAATGATACCGGCCCCACTTACTAAAGTGGACACGACCTAAAACCTTTTTAATTGGTAGTGTAACATTCCGATTAAATGATATGTATATGTGCGCATTCGGAATGTGTTAGTTTCATGAAACTTTTAGACCGGGGAATAACGGCCCCGACCTCGCATTATACTACATAGCTTTTATTTGTATTTACTCTTGATGCAATTGAGTTCCACGTACTACTATTCCAACACATTGTTAACTAGTGATTAAGGCCAACCTAGGTGATCACGCATGAAAATTAATCCATTTTAATAAAAGTAAAATGGATGCCAAGACCATAAATAAAATACATGGAACATAAATAAAGGCATATTACATACCTAATAAATTGCATGAAAGGATAAAGAATAAATCATGCATTTTTATAAAGCGGGTATCTACGTTATTATTTTATAATAAGGTCGAATAATAACATTACCCGGTTACATGCCAATTTCCAAAAGAACGGATAAATAAATTACACAAAGCAAGTGATTGTAATTTATTTTTAGTTGATTTGGCATGCATATCAAGGCAAGAAAACAACAAGACACGACGGTACCAAGTGAGCGGAAATGCTCGGATTGTCACTTGCCTTCTTGTTGTTCTTGAGTCGGGGAAGTTATACGGTTGAATTTGGTGGCGTCGAACGGATCTACACCAAAATCACAACACACAATGAAAGATACTTGTTAGGTGGTATTTTGGTCAAACACGACTTTTATTCAATTTATAACATAAATCGAATGAGACAAAGTCGTTAAATAAGACCACTACCCACCTCTTGAAAGACTTGCGTTGGAGTGTGCGCGTAAGGAGGTTGGTGAAAGGCTGTGATTCAAAGGAATAAAGATATTAATCAACTATTTAATCCAAATAAAAATTACAGCCATAATCTGTAATTTTTATAACTTAGAAAAGGGCAATTATTATAGAAGCACAAAGTATAGGTTAGTTTGTGTAATAAGCCCTTCTTCTTCACCAAATGGAATGGCCATGGACGTGCCTTCACCTGCTACTGGAAGGTGACAACGACGGCTCGACGCGGAGGGCTCGGTGTGGCTCGGTGGCTCCGAATGCCGTGGGTGGTGGCTCCGACGTCAGACGGTGCAACTCCGGTCGACACGGTGGTGGCAAGGCGGCGCACCGGTGGTCCGACGACGGTGAAGAGGGCGGAGCAAATTTGGGGGTTTTGGATTTTGTATGGAATTGAACCAATTTTTGGAATAGAATTTCTTCTGGAGATACAAGGAACACAATGGAGTAGGAGAAGAGCTCCAATTGTGAGTGATACGGATTAATTGCACTCGGAAAGGTAGAGGGTGCTCCCCTTTTATACCGAGCTCACTCGGAGCGGATAACCACCAATTAACGACGCCATTATGTCCGAATTCACTACCCAAATCAATTCCATTCATCATTGCTGTGTAATTTGTCCATTAACTCGACTGTTACGACCGAAAACTTCGCGAAACGTGGAGAAATAACGTTAATGATTCAACGACGAAATCAATGGGATTTTATCAATTAGAGCTTCCAGCACAACGTCCTTATCTATATTGGTCAATGGGCATTGATTTCCCCAATTATTGGGGCGAAACAGTTGATGAATTACAAGCTTGAATCTGCTCATTTGAAGGTGGAAGACAGAGTCGACTCGCCAACTCGACCGAGTCCACTCGACTGACTCAGCCAGCTGAAGGCCTTACTTGAGTGGGCCGGGCTGGGATAGGAAATTGGGCTTCATTTAAATGGTGTACATGACTAATATACATGACTTCCCTATCAGTATAATCTATATACATAATACGGATATACGCATATTAATCTCGGTATATGTACAATTGTACATTAGCAACTTATCTGATTCTTTTTGAAATAACGTAGTATATATATTATATATACACACCTAAAGTACATATATATTATATAATCTATGTACGTATATATGTTGTGTATATAATATATAATATAACATACATACGCGCACATTCGTAGTATAGTATATACTATATGTACGGACTTCCGTTATAGTATATATATTTATATACCTAAGTTTATGGGTTATATTTTATACCCTTAAATAATACTATAAAATTAAATAACTATTTATTTAACTTTATCATAAGGTAAAATAAAATATATCCCTTGGGTTCGAGATTTCCAAAGTGTCAAGAGACACTTTTATTAAATTTTAAATATTCAAGATAGAGAATAAATAATTCCCTATACTCATACAACCCCAAATTATTACAATATACTTTTATTTAAATTTATCCAATTTAAATAACATGAAATACTGTGGGGTATTTCAAGTTGGTGGAGTTTGGTTCGACCCATTCGCGACAACAACGACCTTGTTGTACAAGGTTGCTACAGCAAGTGGGACCATAGTGCCTCCATCCAGTTTTCATGACGATGTAAACAAGGAGCGGGGTCTTGCAGATCAACATTCTCGATGAGATCGTCAATGGAGTGTAATAGGGTACGTTGCTGGTTGGTACAACCACCAATTCACTCGAAGCTCTTGAGCGACCTCTCTTCTGACTCGCATGTACTGGTCTTCTCCATACCCAAGAACAGCCGCTAAGGCACGATAAACGCAATGACCATCAGCAGAAACCGGGCTACTTCTATCAACAAAGTTGAGCATGAAGTCATGGATGTGAGTAGTCAACAATACCGAAGGATCTACCTCCCGAGCTGTACCTCTACCTCTTGATCGGCCTCTACCACGTGCCCGAGCAGCAGCCTCTCGTCTCCCGTGCTCAAAGCCAGATGGGTCACGCTGCAATGATCGTCTCTCTGTGGGACGACCCTTTCGATGGATCCCCGTTGGCTCTCTCATGGTAGACAACCCAGGGTTGTTCATGTTGAAGTATGCCTCGCCCATCATATCCTGCTGATCAGGCGTGAGGTTGTTGCCATCAATATTCCTTCGAAGGCTGACAAATTCCTGACTGTTAGGAGTTGCGTCTTCGTTGGCCCCATTGGATTCTCCGGGAGGAATTATTGGATCCCACATTACTTGCTTCCAGAAGGGATGAATTTGCGAGGGCCTAATAGGTTGCCGGTTTGCGATCGCCTCTAAGAACTCATGTACACATGGAACACCGTAAGCGTCCCTCCAATAGCAATCCCTGCAAACACCATCATGACTAGCCGGAAGTGCCTTCGCCCTATTGTAGTTGGCCAGCAGAAGATCGAAGCACTCATCAGTCACCAACATCAATAGCGGGGCGAATATTGGTTCACTCATGACACACCGTTTGATTGTCAACCGTGACTTCTCAAGGAACCCTCTGAGTTGGTCTACCTGTTCATTGACCAAGTTGTCAATGCATTCTGTTACGTCAACGAACCCACCAACAGTCGTCCCTAGCATGGACTTTAATTTTGCATGTGCTGACTCGGCACTATATCATAAAACATATATTAGTTTGACTTATATAGGATACTTAAATATTATAATAATTAAATAGGTGTCACTTACTTATTCGTAGTTCGCACCCCAAGATGTAGGAACCTATCAACCCATGCACGAACTATCGCCTCCTTGAATTTTATGAGCCAGGTGTCTTCAAGGTACTTCATAAGACCCCATCGTTCCTCCCATTTCGACTTCATCACTAGTAGACGAACTTCATAACTTTCTTCAGTCTTTGACTCAAATAAGGCCTTGCATTCATTGTAGAAGGCGTTTCGCTTCTCGGTAGATTTCGTGATCCTACCTTTCATTTCAATGTTGCACATAATATGATAAGTGCACAACATATGCTTTACCGTGGGCAACTCCTCCCGAAGAGCCTTGATAAGACCCAACTCTCTGTCTGTATAAATTACTTCTGGGAGTCGTTGACCGCACAAATGGCGTAGTCGCCGTAGTGCCCAACTATAGTGATCTGCGCTCTCGCCTGCCATGAATACGAACGCAATTTCAAATGTGTTCTTCGTGCTAGTAATCCCAACGATCTCAAGCAACGACATTTCGTACCTACCACATGAACATTAATTAGTCAAACAAATTGCTACAACATATGACAGATATAACAGTAGTCGACATTAATGTGATTCCTCTTACTCGTTCGTCTTGTAGGTCGAGTCCATCACGATAACATACGGAAACAACATAAGAAGATGTCGGGAGTTCGGATGGGACAAAAACACATCAGTAACCTCGTCTACTCCTGCTTTAGAGGAATTCCGTGTGGCGATAAAGTATCCCTTTTGTTTGAGTTTATGAAGCGCTTGAGGCAGGTCCCTCCGTCCTTCTGCAGCGGTTCTCCGCAACTGGGCTCGTGCATTGTAGACTTGACGAATGTCCGTCACGCAGTCATGATCATCATACTTCATCCCGCGCAGCATATCCCCCGGTTTTATCCCAATCACTGTATCACAGCGAACCTGCCGATGTTGATCTGGAGTTAATCTACCGGCATAGGGATGTCCTAACATCACATCGTTTAGCTTGTGGTTATGCACACCGCATATAACCTTCATGGTCCAATTGTCAGCATCATTTTGACGACCCTCCAGCTCAAATAAGCATCCGATCTTCACCGTTCTCCCTCGCCTACTCACTGCGGGAGGAAAATCCTTGTCGACATCTGGAATATCTCTACCCCCTCCGTACTTATCACACACTAGACGAAAGGTACCCAATCCGCTCATTTGGTTCTTCCATGACTGAGTGATCACAAGTACCATGTTCTTAATCTTCCCTACGTATCTAGCCCATGCCTTCATGTTTACTTGATCAGCCCAATAACCATCGACTGTAAACATCGAACCATATTCTGTACCCACATCTAGAGGTTGGTTTTGTTCCTGCATAATGTCACTTATGTACTCAGCACTTTTTCGCACACAATCTCACTATGTGAAATTTTGCAAAATATTATCAACAATGCTATATTATATGATGGTTTCGTTTTACAAAACTATGTTATATTATGTTTCGATTCAAACAACATATCCATTCAAACTTGATTCTATTCAAACATTATGTTTCGTTTTACAAAATATTATGTTTCGATTCAAACAACATATCCATTCCGCCATAATACGATTCTATTCAAACATAATTATTATATAAAGGTTCCCTCTACATAAACGTTCCTCTATAATATGATTCTATTCAAACATAATTATATAAAGGTTCCGCTATATATAAACGACCCGCTGTAAAAATATTAACTTACCCCGAGATTCTTCACGAGCTCCTCCGGATCGCTATAGCTAAAAATGTCGAACGGTAAATCGCCTCCGCCATCTTCTTCCGCTAACGCCATTTCCTCCGATGTTAGAATATGGATTTTGAATCGAAAACATTGTAGTTAAACCGGACCATCGCTTTTATTATATAGGCATTCGAACTTACCTCGGGCATTGTATGCCGAATTCGGAGCTCGACACCTTCATGGGCTATGCCGAATTGGGAGTCCGGCATTGGCATCCGAGTCTGTCGACTTGAGAGTCCGGCACCGGCACCGTGCCGATGGCGATATAACGCCGTGCAGATCACAAAAAGGTTCTTATTTCATAATAATTTTGGCACTTAAGGAAATTAGGAAAAATACTAAAATTGTCAAAAAAAATCGGGCTTTTTTTAAAATCAATAGACAAAGACTAAAACTCTAATATTCATTATTCTTGATCAGATAGAGTAATATCCAAATTTCAAATTCCAAAAAAAGTGAGAATTCCACCAATGATTAATTACCTGTCATTTTTAATCACTAAAAGATGTCATTTTTAGCATCCCCAAATCCACCGACATGTCAAGATTCATTATAATAAGCAACTCTATCACGAATTAATTTTGTTCATTTTTAATGACCAACACATATCATATCATTGATATAATAAAACTAAATTAAATTGCTCATGTCATTTTTATCAATGAAATTAAAGATCCCAACCCCCGCGAGGAAAGGGAAGGATGAAGCCGGCCCTAGAAAACACTCTCTTTTGAGAGGGTTTTGACCGCTGCTTTCCTGACCGCCTCGGCTTACAGCTGCCACAGCCACCGCCCTAGCCACTGCCTCCGGTCCGAGCCTCCTGCGGGTGCTCCACCAATCACCTTGGTCCTCAGACGCCAATCGTCCTCCTCGCTCATCGGCATCTCAAGCGACGTTATGCGTTGCTCAGTCTCCTCCTCGGCTGTCCGTTCCGATCTTGTTTTCCAGCCACCTCGGCTCCTCCATCCTTCTGGATGCCTCCGTTTGGAATCAGTCCACACAGACCAACCTGGCACCAGCCCTTTTTGCTCTCTTCTTTGAGGCGTTCGATGCCCGCAGCCGCGCCTCCGAATACCTCAGCCCTCCGTCTCCATCATCGGCCACTGCTTCTCCGGCTGTTTGTTGGGGCTTCATGTTCCCGCTCCTTCTGCCGCCGCCTTACCCGTCGCCACTGCAGCCTCCCACCGGGCCAGATTCCAATGGCAACGTTGTTTTAACGCTTGCTTCTTTTGAGGAAAAAATGAATTACAAAACAATATGGGCTTTGTTTTTCGCCCGCTACCTCTTTCACTTTCCGTTTCATTATTGCTCTTTTTTGCTTCCTTGCCTCGTTTTTTATCGCCTCTATTTGGGTTATCCTTGTGGTAGCCTGCTTCGATCTAGTTATCGTCCTTGAGGGTAGAGATGGGTGCCTGGAAGTTTGATTGTGCAATGGTGTGGTTTGGGTTTGAGTTAGCGGGTTCGTGTACTGTGTTGTTCTTGTTGTGTTGTAGGCTTTTTGTGAGCGATGTTGATTTGCCATGTTCGATGACGTCGTGGTTGTGCGTTGACATCTGAAGGCTCGCTTGAGTCCATAATCTGAGGTGTCCGCTGGTCCCCAGAGTTCTCTGTGTGCGTTGTCTCTTTGGCCGATCGTTTTCGTTCGTCTTTTGGCTTGTGTTTCGCGGTGTAGGATGGCTTGTACTTGTATTTTTATTTATGTCATTTTCTTCTGTAATTTACTTTCTGTCATTTGATTTTGTTATTTCCTTTATGTCATTTGCTTCCAGTTGTACATGATGGTTAGTCCATCTACCGGCTTGTCCGGTCTCTCGGTTTCTTTAGGCTTGTCTAGAGAACCGAATTCTTATCTTGCTTAAAAAAAAAAAAAAAAAAATTCCCAACCCCCCAACACCAGCTATTAGCCTTTTTTTTAGGAAGTAAAGTTTTTGAAAGGTGTCAAACTTTACAAATCCATTATCCGTTAGCTTCTTTACAAACAAGAGCAGTTAGCTCTGAGTTAGCTCTGGGTGAGCGAGGAGTGAAGCACCCTATTAGCTGAATTTAGAGCCATCCCAAGTTCCCATCCAAAAAAATCCCAACATAAATTGTTACCCACAAATCCTTACAATAATAATAAAAAAATACCTTTCTTACCAAGAGACACCTCCATTGAATATGTCAAACAATAAACAAGAGAGGATGACTGAAGTAACATGTTTTGAGGGGAGACATGTGTATGAATACAAGTGTTGTTGCTCTTTCCCAACTCATCACATCGATCACAAAGGGAAGTATACATTCACTTCAAGCATACCTCTCCGAAGATAAGAAGACGGAATCAATGGCGGTTACAAAATGGTTTGTTGTGGTTGCCTTCGTGTTCTCCTTCATGGTTGTAGCTTGTTATGCAGCTAAGAAAGCTCATCCTTTCTCTGATCTCCAAGCTACCTTGGAGGTGACAACTTCTACACAACCAGGAGAAGGTAAGCCTTACCTTGAGAGCATATACGGAACCCGAAATTAAAACTTAAGTGAGCTGGATAGACTAAATTATTTATATACGTATATTTTTTAATAAACAAAACCCTTATTCTAATAAATAAATATATAATTTTTTTTACTATTTATTAAGATTTAAAAAAATAGGTTGTGCTGGCGCGGATCCCAGGAGAAGTGATTCAGCTAACTGACCTTTGCACTTCTACAGAGGAAATTTAGAGATGTTTTGAGTTTTGTTATGCCGACTATAGTTTTCATAATAATCGTGGCAATTTTATCGGATTAATATTCTTGATCGGATGGAGTAATATCCAAATTTCAAATTTCAAAAAGAAGTATGTGTCATTTTTAATCACTAACAGATGTCATTTCTAGCGTCCCCAAACCCACCGTCACGATTCATTATAATAAGCAACTCTATCATGAATTAATTTTGTTCATTTTTATTGACTAACTGTTATCATATTATTGAAATAATAAAACTAACTTAAATAGCTCGTGGTATTAAATGCAATGTATGAAATTGAAAAAATATACTCCGTATTTTATTTTTAAATTATAAAAAATGATTTATACATATATTTTCGTCTAGAAACTAAAACTAAATTAGCAACCGCCAAACATCAATCAAATTCACACACCTACAAGTTAGAATACAAGGGTTCATTACAGAGAAAGAGTCAATGACTCAAATATAAGACAACCTAGTTCAGAAATCAAAACTCATTCATACATCAGCATTAATTGTAAAACTGCAATTTTCAACAATGTAATTAAAAATCCTAACACCTTGTTAGCTGAATTTAGAGCCATTCCAACAAACCTGTGTATGAATACAAGCATTGTTGCTCTTTCCCAACTCATCACATAGATCACAAAGGGAATTATATATTTACTTCAAGCATACCTCTCCGAAGAGAAGAAGACGAAGACGGAATCAATGGCGGTTACAAAATGGGTTGTTGCGGTTGCCTTCGTGATCTCCTTCATGGCTTCGGCTTGCTATGCAACTAAGAAAGCTCAGCCTTTCTCCGATCTCCAAGCTACCCTAGAAGTGACTGCTTCTGCACAGCCAGGACAAGGTAAGTCTTGCCTTGAGAGCAGACATGAAACCATAAAATAAAACTTGAGTTTTAAAAAAATGGGGCAGGTTGGCGCAGATTCCAACTCGCCCCTAGTTCTGCGCCTGCTTGAGAGTTGTATAGCATTCCTCCGATCAATTTTAGATGTCGTTTATTATTCATATAAGTTTTTTAAGGATAATTTTTTTTCTAAAAATAGTTTCATCCTTATGAATCACTCTTCCAAGATTAGATTGTTTGATTTTTTTTATACGTTTTTTAAAAAGTTAAAAACTTTATAAAAATGTTTATTTTTTAAATAATTTGTTAAAAATATATTCATATTTATTATGAATAAGTAAGAGATTATTTTTTTGCTTTTAAAAAAAAGTGTTAAAAAGTTATTCACTTTTATAAGTCTCACTTTGATATCTGGTTTGGAATGCAGATTTTCAGCTGCAGAATTAACTGTTAGAAGATAAAGATGTTTCTGTCATGGTGGATTCTATCCTCACAGGTTTTCAGTTTCTTATACTGTTAATCTCTGTTTCCATGGTGCAGTTTTGGAAGCAGGGGTGGACAAAATTACAGTCACCTGGTGGCTAAATTCGTGCTTCAAAGCCGGGGCACAAGACTCAGCCTACAAGACCGTGGAGGCCAAGCTCTGCTTCGCACCCGTCAGCCAATTGGACAGGCCATGGAGGAAAACCGTACTAGACAACATAGCCAAGGATATGACCTGCCAACTCAGCATGTTCTCGAAACCATACTCAGCTTCAAACACCACAGAGACCTACACTGTTCAGAAGGATGTTCCTAGCGCCACCTATTTTATCCGGGTCTATGCCTCAGACTCCGGAGGCAAAGAAGTGGCCTATGGGCAAACCACCAATGGATGCAAGACCAGCAACCTCTTCACTGTTGTGGGTATTAAGGGTCGAACCACGTCCATTGATATGGCGTCGGGCATCCTCTCTGCATTGTCACTTCTTTCTCTGGCATACTTTTGCTATGTGGAGAGGAAGCTAGAAGGGGGACCAAGGCAAGTTCAAAATGCGCTTAACCAAACATGAAATAATCCTATTTGAAGCAAGATGTAATAAACTCATGGTAGTCTTTGTTGGAGCAGATGTTAACTACTGTCATAAGAATAAGAAAGATGTAATATGCGGAGCAGCTCATAATAAGCAATTAGCTGTTATTTCACTTTATAATAAGCAATCAGCTGCTATTTAGGGTTAATCTGATATGGAATACAATTGTTTTGTTAGGAAATAGGACTCACCGGGGCCAAAAATGGTTGTGTGTCATGATGGAATCACTGCCTTAAGAAATGTGTATCCGCAAATTGAATGGCCCTTTAAAATAAATAATCAGCACCACAAACACAGACAGTCGATGCACATGTGGGAGTCTTCCTTCTTTCTGACCCATCTAACCAGATATAAACAAACCCCTTATAAATGAGGTTTTGAAAAGCCATCTCCTTTAATTTGTATGTCACAAGAGCTTGAGATCTGTGCATTAGTTAGGTGAGGTATCACTACACACAGGTTTCCTACATCATCCCTCTAAACTCATATTTAATTTCAAACTAACACTTATTTTCAAAAAAAAAAAAAAAAAAAAAATTTCAAACTAACACTGCATTGATCTTTCAAACTCCTTTGTATAATCCAAATGGGTGCAAAATTATTTGAGAGGAAAAGAATGTAATGTTCTTCAAATTGCTTCCAGACTAATATATAGATAGTCATTTTTCCATATTGGTGACTTTTAAAGCTTTTTTCCATCTTTGTAAGTGGTTTTCTTCGGACCTAAATTTGGACAAGACAATTTATTTGATTGATTTGCTTGCCCAAAAACTGTGTAAAATTTACAAAGGCCTAATCTATTAGCGCAGCCCAACCTTGATAAAACAAACAACTCCACTGTGTTTGTTCATGTGTAGATGGGAAATATATAACAGTTGGCTACCGCAAGTTGAAATCATTGGCCTCTCAATCCCCACAAATGATTCTAACAGTGCCAGAAATTCCAACTTTGTAGCACTCCAGATTAGAGATTGATGAATTGACGTTTAGAAAGAGAACATACCCATACTCAGTTTGGGTAAGTAGATATCTTCATTAGCATTCATGAATCAAACATAATACATAAAGGCCTTCTTTGGGAAATAATTAGTCACTTGGATTCCCATATGGGGCAGGGAATGAATCTAATGGAATAGGAATCAAACTAGTGATGAATATAAGGTGGGGATATAGAACTACTCTATCAGTTTAAAAATATCAACTTCATTACAGTCATTTTATTTAATATAATAACATTTCCAGATATATGGTGATTTGGGACAAAATTTGACGATTTTGGTATTTAATTCTTTTCATTAAGAATCTCGAATGCTGCAGTTCTGTTGGGATGATCTGTAACAACAGCACTAACCATCCACAATGTCTCCAAAATTTGACGATTTTGGTATTTAATTCTTTTCATTAATGGCAAAGCTGAGGTTTTCAAGATCCTTCCATTTCTGGACTGCTCTCTGCAACAAAAGTATGATGTGGTCTATAATACCTTGAAACTCCCAGAAAAGACCGACCATCGGGAATATCAGCATATTGAACATCAGCAATAACTTCAAACGAGAAAAGGGGTTGCCGCCCTGAAGTAGTAATGAGCCCATTGCTTAGGGCCATTGTGCGGACAAGAAGACTCAAGACTGCCCTATGAGATCATAATCACAAAGAACATTGGTATTTGGCAAGACTGCCCTTTTTGCCTAATTACCATTTTCAACATGTAAACTTTAGGTTTAAAACCCCTTTATATATAACTTATATTTAACTGTTCATTCTATTGTTTTATCCCTAAATCATTATCCTCGCATATATTATTTTTAGGTATATCTCTCCAATTGAGGCCCTGTGGAGAATATTCAAATTTCCTATCTATTATAGAGTTCCATCTGTTGAGCGGCTGAATTTCCATTTGCCTAATCAAACATAAGATTGTATTTCATGATGCTAAATCTCTCAATGATGTGCTTGACAAGCCTGGGAGTCAACATACTATGTTTTTGACATGGATGGAATGTAATAAGAAATATGAAGAAGTTAAAGAATTGACATATGTTGAATTTCCTACCAAGTTTGTGTGGAAACAACAACAAAAGGAATGGACACCTGAAAACGTGGTTTTTCCCTTGCAAAGGATGTATCACATCACTCTTGCCTCTAAGGAGTTCTATTTTCTTCGCATGTTATTAAACCGAGTTAAAGGCCCTACTTCCTATGAAGACATTCAAACAGTCGATGGGGTTGTATATTCTTTTTTCAAGGAGGCCTGTTATGCCTTTGGCTTGCTAGATGATGAAAAGGAGTACATAGAGACCATCGTAGATTCCAGCTTAATTCTCAAGAGATGAATCCTATTTGAGACTTTTTGCAACACTAGCTACTACTGACTAATTGTATTTCTTCACATCCCTTATATAACCTAGTACCATTGTCAACAACTATCTTCACATCCCTTTTATGATGAATTTATGAAATTGATAGGTTGAATTTGTGTTGGATTTTAAGCCAAAATAATTTGAAGAATATGTATTCTGTTTTTTCATTGTGGGAAATTTTTAGAAAAGTTGGAGATGGATGATGGGGTGGTTAGTGGAACAATGGGGTTATGGAGAAAGAGAGTGGATGATGTGATGAGATGACATAGATTAACTTAATATATTTAGTTCATTTAGTGATTGACATAATATGTCATAGACTTTGTCATATAAAATGGAGACTTCCGGTGATGTCATACAAAAGGGAGCTTTTAGGTTTTGACAATAATTAACGAAGAAGTGGTGATAGAAATGATGGGGGGGCATTTTATCACATCATTACATTTACACCTATCCAATATTAATTGAAGCACAGTAATTCAAATGGGGATTGGACTGTCGGTTTTCATAACAATCTCGATATTTGTATTGTGTCGATAGCAGAATTTTGGGAACTCTTCATTGGATTCCAACTCACGTGGGCCAAAGGTTTTCGCAAAGTCAAGGTGAAAGTTGATGCCAGACTAATTATTTTCTTATTGCATCGTCAACCACTATATATCTTCACATCCCTTTTATGATGAATTTATGAAATTGATAGGTTGAATTTGTGTTGGAGTTAAATCAAAATAATTTGAAGAATATGTATTTTGTTTTTTCATTGTGGGGAAATTTTAGAGAAGTTGAAGATGGATAATGGGGTGGTTAGTGGAACATGGGGTTCTGGAGAAAGAGAGTGGATTATGTGATGAGATGACATAGATTAACTGACCTATACATTTTCATAGAGGAAATTTAGAGAGGAAAGGGTATATATAAAAACAAAATGAAGGTGGGCATATGAAACGATCTCACTTGCCATTTTCATTTAGATTGTTATGTCAACTATAGTCTTTATAGTTTTCATAATAATCGTGGCAATTAAGGATATTAGAAAAAAAAAATACTAAAATTGTTTTTAAAATCATGCTTTTTTTTTGAAACATTGGACAAAGACTAAAACGTCTAATATTCATTATTCTTAATCGGACGAGTAATATCCAAATTTCAAATTTTAAAAAGAGGCGATAACTCCACCATTGATTAATTTTACAAATTTTACAAAAGGGAGTTGTAATTTCTTCGCATCTTATTACGAGTTAAAGGCCCTACTTCCTATGAAGACATTCAAACAGTCGACGGGGTTGTATATTCTGCTTTCAATGAGGCTTGTTATGCCTTAGGCTTACTAGATGATGAAAAGGAGTACATAGAGGCCATCGTAAAATTCAGCTTCTCAGGAGATGCATCCATATGCCTAAAGAATTTTTATATTAAGTTATACAATCTGTAAATTCAGTTTTCAACTCTGTAACTTTAGTTTTAAGTATGTAATTGTAGCAATAGGTGACTTTACATATTTGGGAGTTCAAGAATATGAATATCAGGAATTTTATTTTTAAAATCTGTAAATCAAGTTTTAAAATCTGTAAAGATCGGTCAATTGCGATGCAGCGGGGGATACGGGAGGAGGGTGCGGGATTGGTTTTGTGGTGCGCGACGAGAGGGGCAGGTTCATTCTTGGTGGTGCCCAGAAGGTCCAAGCCTCGTCGGATGTGGAACTGGTGGAAGCAGAGGCAGTTCTGTGGGCTGCTCGTGAGTGCACATCCCGCAACTTCGACCGAGTGGTGGTGGAAAGCGATTGTCTCCCGCTGATGGCTAAAATTAGCAAAGGTGTGGTTCCTATTAGTGAGTTGGGGAACGTGATCAAGGGGATTCGAGGCCTAACGGAAAGCGCGGCGGAGTGGAGCTGGCAATATGTTCGAAGACAGGGGAATGGGGCGGCTCATACCCTTGCCCAATTAAGACCACATGAACCCATTCTGCCAAGTTCAATTCTGTGTTTTCCTGCAAATGTAGACTCTTGTTTGCAAGTTGACTTAATGGAATGAGATGATTTTCTTGTGCTCAAAAAAAAAATATGTAAATTCAGTTTTAAAATATGTAATTTCATAAAACTGTAATTTCTAAAATCTGTAATTTCAGAAATATGTAATTCCTGAAATCTATTATTCCAATTTTAAAATCTATAATTTCAGCAATATGTAATTTCATAAAACTCTAATTTCAGAAATCTGTAATTTCAGAAATATGCAATTTCAGCAATATGTGATTTCAGAAATCTGTAATTTTCAAATTTGTGAGTTCAACATTATGCATTTCAAGAAATCTGTAATTTCAGAAATCTTTAATTTCAGTTTTAAAATATGTAAATTAAGTTATAAAATATGTAAATTCAGTTTTAAAATTTGTAATTTCAGCAATATGTAATTTCATAAATCTGTGATTTTTAAATCTGCGAGTTTAGGAATATGCATTTCAAGAATCTATCATTTTAGAAGTCTATAGTCATAATTTTGAAGGTTACAGATTGTCATATGTTAACATTATTATTTTGGGTTTCAGATTTGCAAGTAAGTGAGGCACAAGTTAAAAACTATGTCCTTGCCGAAATTGAAACCAAATTAAATGGTGAAGCCCAATTAAATGGTGAAACCCAATTTATATTCCAAACCTCGCAACCGGGAAGCGGAATTAAAATCCGTTTTAAATTTTTAATTCAATAATGCCGGAACTTGCTTAGAAAGATTTAGAATAAGTCCAATAGCTCGAGGACGGAAATTTCAAATATCCCGAATTTTAGAAATCGAACCGATTATAAATCACTATTTTAATAAAATAATATTATAAAAATTTTCGGTCTTTACAATAGTGGCGGTGATTCTACCATAGAAATACCTTCTGATTTGCTTCTCACCTATACAGGTGATCCTGTTGCAGCAATTGTTGATTCTACTATCCTTCTATCATGCAACACATTTCATATGCAAGTTATTTTAATGAAAGAGTCATCCTCGCCCCGACAAATGAGTTTGTGGATGAAGTGAATGATCACATACTTGGGATAGTATTTTGATAGTATTTTGAAGACAGATGGATATATTTGTGTTGGACAACAGTTATATTCAACTGATTTTCTCAATAGCATCAAGGCTTCCGGCATCCCCAATCATGTTTTAAGACTAAAAGTTGGTGTTCCGATCATGTTGATGAGAAACATAGACCAATCTACTGGCTTATGTAATAGAACTAGATTGATAACCACTCGGTTATGTAGCCATGTCATTGAGGCAAAGGTCGTGTCGGGAAGAAATGTTGGTGACCAAGTGTTCATCCCTCGGATGGTCATGTGCCCTTCACAGACAACATCTTTACCATTCATGTTTCAAAGGCGACAGTTCCCCGTGAGTGTTTGTTTTGCCATGACAATTAACAAAAGCCAAGGATAACCTCTTTCTCGAGTTGGGTTGTACCTCAGGCGACCAGTATTTACTCATGGGGAATTGTGTGTTGGTATATCAAGGGTTACAACCAAAGCCGGATTGAAAATTTTATCTTGTGATAAGGAAGGTCGCTCACTGAACACAACAACTAATGTTGTGTACGAAGAAATCTTCCAAACCTTAACATAAACAGGTATCTATATTTTATATGTTCATTTCCATGTTTCATTTCATAATCTTCTTCCTTTTGACTTGGTTGTTGAACTGTTGATTGTTCCTTAATCTTGGAGGCCTTTCTATCTTCGCAATTTTACTTTGCATTTTTCCTGGTTTAAATCATTGATATAACTAGTTAATTATTTTAACAAGTATCAACAACTAAAAACAACAAAGCATTGCTGAGAATGTAATTCTGGCAACAAGGAGAACATGCAAATCACTTCATCATTCCGAATCTTTATATGAATGCAGTAATCGGGCAATATTCTTACCATGTCTTTTGTGTTGTATTGCATTTCAGCTATTGGTATTGTTGGGACAATAGCAGAGATCATGAAAAACAATGGACTAGCTGTTGAGAAGAGTTATATTCTTTTCTTTCTACCTTCTGATTCTCACACCTGTTTTCGATGCTTAATTTTGTTCTCTTCTTAAAAAATGAAAAAGTTCTTTAGTTAAGATTACACATAAATATTACAGCTATCGTTATTGATTCCTGTCATGTGCAGAAATCACAACATCAGCGGTTGACATGAATGAATTAAGTGGTCGACCTGTTCAAAAAGTAAAGGTAATTCAAAGTTTACAAATACAAATGTGAGAACCTTTGCAGATTTATGTTCACTTTTCATTGAATCGAATTACATTATGCTTGACAGATTGTGTTGGGGAAGTCGCAGAACTTTGATTAGTTGATGGTTGTTGCAACTGAAGCTGGAGATAGTTGATGGGTGTTGCAACTGAAGCAGGAGATGTTAAGGAGCACATTTAAATAGAACTTTCTTAAAATTTCTTTCATTTTGTAGTTTGCACAAGCTACTATCTCCTGTCCATACACACCTCCCCAGAACGGAAAAGCTGAACGAACCATCCGTACCATCAATAACATGGTCCACACCCTCCTATTTCATGCATTTCTACCCTCCAAGTTTTGGCCATTCGCCCTCATTGTGGCCACCTATGTCTTAAACATTCTTCCCTCTCCTAATCTCAATCAATGGTACCCCATGCAACTCCTATATCGGACCACCCCTAGCTTCGATCTCCTTCGGGTGTTCAGATGTTTGTGCTATCCCAATCTCTCCGCTCAAATATCTCACAAACTTCAACCCCGCTCCTCACCGTGTGTGTTTCTCGGCTACCCTGATAACCATCGGGGATACATTTGCCTTGATCTCGCCTCCCACAAATTCATAGTGTCTTGTCATGTCACTTTTGACGAATCTGTATTCCCTTTTGCACAGCACTATCGCACCACCTCTCCGTCGTTTGATTTCCTCGATCATGATGACTATGTGTCTCCCCTCATCTCTTACTTACCATCTGGCTCGCCAGCTACTGTATCTCAACCTCACGCATCCCCGTCGCCTCCACCCGTTGCGACAACCCCCCACCACCCGTTTCCCCCAACCCCGACAACATCTCCCCACGCTGCTACACCTCCCCCCCAACCGACTCCTCCACCAGCTGCGGCAACATCACCGTCACCCGTCCCTGGCACCATGCTGAACCCCCAACCACCTCCAAACACCCACTCCATGACCACCCGCGGCAAGGCCGGCATAGTTCAGCCCCGTCGGTTGTTTGATCTCAACACTCTGGCCTCCCCAAAATCATCCCTCTCCCCTCTCCCTACATCCCACAAAACAGCCCTGCTCGACCCAAATTGGTATGCCGCCATGACTGATGAATACAATGCTCTTATTGGTAATGGTACGTGAGCATTGGTTCCCCCGCCCCTTGGGGTCAATGTGGTCCGTTGTATGTGGTTTTTTCATCACAAGTTGCGATCTGACGGCTTCCTGGAGCGCTATAAAGCTCGCCTGGTAGCCAACGACCGATCGCAAGAGGTCGACATTGATTGTGGTGAGACATTCAGTCCTGTTGTCAAACCGGCCACTATCCGAACAGTTCTGCACTTGGCGGTCTCTAGATCATGGCCCATTCATCAGCTTGACGTCAAGAACGCCTTCTTACATGGTCATCTTCATGAGATTGTTTACATGTTTCAACCACCTGGTTTTGTTGACCCTACGCGTCCCAAGCATGTCTGCCTCCTTCAAAAGTCCTTGTATGGTCTAAAGCAAGCTCCGCGGGCCTGGTATCAACGGTTTGCCTCCTTTTTGCTTCGGATTGGTTTTTGCGGCAGTCGATCAGACTCCTCGCTATTCATTTTCCGTCGAGGCTCACAGACAACATATTTGCTAGTGTATGTCGATGATATCATCTTGACAGCGTCGTCAGATTCTCTTCGTGATGGCATCATCAACTTACTTGGCAAGGAATTTGCCCTCTCATATTTAGGCCCCTATCGTTCTTCCTTGGAATTTCTGCTACCCGGACATCTTCAGGACTGTTTGTCTCAAGATTAGTATGCTCGCGAAATTGTGGACCGCGCCGGCATGAGCTCTTGCAATCCAGCAGTCACCCCTGTCGACTCTGGTGCTAAGCTGAGTGCTCAGGTTGGCAAACCTGTGTCTGATCCTACACTGTATCGCAGTCTTGCTGGAGCTCTTCAGTACCTGACCTTCACCCGTCCTGACATCTCCTATGCTGTTCAACAAGTTTGTTTGTTCATGCACGATCCCCGAGAAGAGCACTTCGCTGCTCTGAAGCGAATCATCAGGTACATTCATGGGACTCACTCCTTGGGTATCACCATCCAGCTGGCCCCTGATCCTTCCATTGTAGCCTACACAGATGCCAATTGGGACGGCTGCCCTAACACTCGGCGTTCTACATCGGGCTATTGTGTCTTCCTGAATGACACATTGATCTCCTGGTCTGCAAAACGTCAGTCTGTCATCTCCAGATCGAGCGCTGAGGCTGAATATCGCGACGTTGCCAATGCTGTCGCCAAGTGTACTTGGCTGCGAAACCTTCTGTTCAAGCTCCATTGCCCCCTCTCTCGTGGTTCGCTCGTCTACACCGACAACGTCTCTGCCATGTATCTCACCTCCAATCCGGTGCAACATCATCGCACCAAACACATCGAGATCGACATTCACTTTGTCCGTGAGAAGGTCGCGCTGGGTCATTTTCGCATTTTGCACGTCCTGTCAGCCTACTAGTATGCTGACATTTTCACTAAGGGTTTGCCGCGTCAACTTTTTTCTAGATTTTAGAGACAGTCTCACTGTCCGTCTTCCTCCCGTTTCGACTGCGGGGGTGTAATAGCATGTATATATTTATCTATCCTTATCTTACCATATATAGGCGATGTAATTGTTATATAAGGAGATCAATGAGAAAGGCAAACCCCAAGGGGGATTATTCAATTATATATGTGGAATCCAATAATGTCGAATACCATTTTTATTTGTTTCAAGATTTTGTAATTTCATAAACCAATAGGTTGAAGATAACTAAATGAAATGCAATCTTACTATGATAGTTTGATCATTAACATTGATTGTCATTTGAGAAGTTGAAGCTCAATATACTTTACAATTTTGTAACAAAAGCCAATCAATATTTTGCAACAGAAGCTAACCAATTGAAATTGTTATTCACTTTTATGTGTTTTCAATCTAGCTCCTTATCACACTTCTTCTATCTACTATTATCAAGATATCTATGTATATATAGGATTTTGTTTTTTAAATGACTCATTGGCGCGGGCATTCTACTAGTTTAAATTTATAAATAAATATTTTATCCACTTTAAATCTCTACTATAAATATTTGTATTGTTCTGATTTTATCAGATGTCTCCGAAGAGACGTCTACTATAAATCTCAACTTCTACCATATAATGTCATAATTTGAAAATGATAGGGGAGCATTTTATCACATCATTACATTTACACCTATCCAATATTAAATGAATCACAGTAATTCAAATGGGGACTGGACCGCCGATTTTCCTAACATTCTCGATATTTGTATTGTGTCGATAACAGAATTATGGGAACTCTTCATTGGATTCCAACTAACGTGGAACAAAGGTTTTCGCAAAGTCAAGGTCAAAGTTGATGCCAAACTAATTGTATTCTTATTGCATCGTCAACCACTATCTTCACATCCCTTATATAACATGGTACCATTGTCAACAACTATCTTCACATCCCTTTTATGATGAATTTATGAAATTGATAGGTTGAATTTGTGTTGGATTTTAAGCCAAAATAATTTGAAGAATATGTATTATGTTTTTTCATTGTAGGGAAATTTTAGAAAAGTTGGAGATGGATAATGGGGTGGTTAGTGGAACAATGGGGTTCTGGAGAAAGAGAGTCGATGATGTGATGAGATGACATAGATTAACTTAATATATTCTGTTAGTTCATTTAGTGATTGACGTAATATGTCATAGACTTTGTCATATAAAATGGAGACTTTCGGTGATGTCATACGAAAGGGAGCTTTTAGGTTTTGGCAATAATTAAGGAAGAAGTTGTGATAGAAGTGATTCAGCCAACCGACCTATACATTTCCATAGAGGAAATTTAGAGAGGAAAGGGTATATATATAAAAATAAAATGAAGGTGGGCATATGAAACGATCACACCTGCCATTTTTTTAGATTGTTATGTCGACTATAGTCTTTATAGTTTTCATAATAATCGTGGCAATTAAGGAAATGATGGGGGAGCATTTTATCACATCATTACATTGACACCTATCCAATATTAAATGAATCACACTAATTCAAATGGGGATTGGACTGTCGATTTTCCTAACAATCTCGATATTTGTATTGTGTCGATAGCAGAATTTTGGGAACTCTTCATTGGATTCCAACTCACGTGGGAAAAAGGTTTTCGCAAAGTCGAGGTGAAAGTTGATGCCAGACTAATTATATTCTTATGGCATTGTCAACCACTATCTTCACATCCCTTATATAACCTGATACTATCGTCAACAACTATCTTCACTATCTTCACATCCCTTTTATGATGAATTTTTAAATTGATAGGTTGAATTTGTGTTGGAGTTCAAGCCAAAATAATTTGAAGAATATGTGTTCTGTTTTTTCATTGTGGGAAAATTTTAGAGTTGGAGATGGATAATGGGGTGGTTAGTTGAAGAATGGGGTTCTGGAGAAAGAGAGTGGATGATGTGATGAAATGACATAGATTAACTTAATATATTTTGTTAGTTCATTTAGTGATTGACATAATATGTCATAGACTTTGTCATATAAAATATTAAAATGGAGTCTTCCGGTGATATAATATGAAAGGGAGCTTTTAGGTTTTGGCAATAATTAAGGAAGGAGTGGTGATAGAAGTGATTCAGCCAACCGACCTATACATTTCCATAGAGGAAATTTAGAGAGGAAAAGGTATATATAAAAACAAAATGAAGGTGGGCATATGAAACGATCTCACCTGCCATTTTCATATAGATTGTTATGTCGATTATAGTCTTTATAGTTTTCATAATAATCGTGGCAATTAAGGAAATTAGGAAAAATACTAAAATTGCTTTAAAAATCATGCATTTTTTTAAACATATATTGGACAAAGACTAAAACATCTAATATTCATTATTCTTAATCGGACGAGTAATATCCAAATTTCAAATTCTAAAAAGAGGCGAGAACTCCACCATGGATTAATTACATTTCATTTTTAATCATTAACAGATGTCATTTCTAGTGTCTCCAAATCCACCTGTGTGCCAAGATTCATTATAATAAGCAACTCTACCACGAATTAATTTTATTCATTTTTAAAGACCAACAAATATCATACTATTGAAATAATAAAACTAACTTAAATAGCTCGTGTCATTGTTAATCACTAACAGATGTCATTCCTAGCGTCCCCAAACCCACTGACATGCGAGGATTCATTATAATAAGCAATCCCGCCATGAATTAATTTTGTTCATTTTTAATGATCAACAGATATCATATTATTGGAATAATAAAACTAACTTATATAGCTCGTGTCATTTTTAATCACTAACTGATGTCATTCCTTACATCCCAAACCCACCAACATGAGAGAATTCATTATAATAAGGAGTGGCGGATCCTGAAATTGTTGATTGGCGGGGCAAAAAATTACGATAAAAAAATATTATATGTAAAATTAAACCCTAATTTTTCTTTTCCGAAAAATCATCAATATTATGGATGTGTAAATTAGAATAAAAACATAAATCTTGCATTATGTATTTCATGGTTTTCAAATATTTCAATATAAGCTCCTAATTTGAAGTTCTTGGATATAATTATATTATTAACATATGAAATTAATAAATAATAATTACAATAAAAATATATCGGTTTGGTAAATGATGTAGAAAATATTGTAATTTGGGGCTGAAATCTGAAACGCTTATAACTTTTTGCTTAGATATCGGATTTGAGCTTATAATATATCAAATCGAAGCTATCAACGAGAGGAATATGTATGTTAAATTTTATTTTCGATTGGGGGCGACTGCCACCACTGGTCATAAAGAGGATCCGCATCTGATAATAAGCAACTCTACCATGGATTAATTTTGTTCATTTTTAATGACCAACAGATATATGGAGGATTAATTATTAAATAGTTCGTGGCATTAAACTAGGAGTGCAATTGAAAAAAATATACTATTTTATTTATAAATTATAAAAATTGATTTAAACATATAGTTTCGTCTAGAACAACTAAAAACTAAAGTACAGTAGAAACTAAGTCAACCAACCTAAAACTAACTCAATAAATACGGAGTAAAATATTGAAATAATTAAGCAACCGCCAAATAGCAATTAAATTCACACAACCGCCCTACAAGTTACAATACAGGGGTTCATTACCGAGAAAGAGTCAATAATATAAGACAACCTAGTTCAGAACTCCTACCATACATCATCATATATCATAAATTGTAAAACTGCAAATTTTAGCAATGAAATTAAAAATCCCAACAGGTTTATTGAAAAGGGTAAATAATAAAAAGTAACTTGGTCCGATAGTCGGGCTCATAAATGAGAATGCAAATAATAGGGTCCGAGAGTCGGGACAGGACGGGATCGGGGTGGGATGAGATTTGTCCCTCATGAAAAATATTGAATTACAATAAAAAAAAACAGTAAGTCTTTTATGCAAATTAAATTCATGCATAATAAATGTTAAGATATAATGTAAATATATTTTTATTAATTTTAATGAAATATATAATATATATAATGTTTTATATATATGCGGGATGTGACGGAATTTGAGGGATCTGAACTCTCCGTCCCGCGTAATTTTTATGAGATGGGACCAGAGCGGGATTGAATTGTTTTTTCTAATTCCCACCGGATCGGGACGGGATGAGATTTGTGGGATTTGTGTGCACCCTTAGCAAATATGGAATAGGACCCTTAAGCCGATGTAACATAGGAAAAGTAAGTTCAGGGTCCGGGTCCAAGCTCACGAATGAGGATGCTTTTAGAGCCACCCCAAGCAACAAAAATCCCAACATAAATTGTTACCCACAAATCCCAATCAATAAATATATATATATATATATATATATATATATATATATATATATATATATATATATATATATAAATACCATCCTAAGCAGCGGCGGATCTATGGGGGCTCGGATGACTGAAGCCCCCTAGACCGGAAGAAAATTAAGCTTGAGGAAAAAAATAATTTTATGGATTTTTTGTGTAATTTTATTAATTTTAGAGATACAAAGTGTAAAAAGAGTAATAAATTACAAAGACATGTTAGTTTAGTTGGAAAGGAGTAATAGTTTTATTCTACAAAATATGTCTAATTAAATAACAAATTTAAGATTTTTTCCAATATATTTAAACCCAAAGGCTTTATTTTCTATATACATATAAAAATAACTATTATATTTTAAAATAAATATTTAAATAATAAATTTAAGGTTTTTTCTAATATATTTAAATGACAAAATTAATTGATCTCAATCATTTGTAATGATATTTTTATAAAATTGATGAATTGATGTATGAAATGTGGAATCAAAACAGTGTCACCAAACAATTTCATTAATGAATTTCAACGAGAGGCACGACTCGCAAAAATGCAATCAAAGGTGCATTTCATTAATGAATTTACAAAGAACCTACTCACTAACATAATATACCTTTTCTAACTACATAAAACTCGCATTCTATCTAGGCGGTGCAAGAGTAGATAAATGTGCTACGTCTTCTTGCCCTCGGAAACAGTAGATTTATCGGCCATGGGGACATTTGTCTTCTCTAACTTCGACATAACAAGTGATTCACCAAACCGGCCCCAGAGATTTTTCTTCAATCTGTGCAAAAGACAAACAATCAATCACCTAAGAGGATCACAAATCACAAAAGAGGAAAAACAGATCATCGAAGTTCTTATCACAGTGCAACAAATCCCCCTATTTCAGAAGCATTAACACCAAAATCAAGAACAATAGGTACCACATAATCTCTATTTCTGCTTAATTCATATGAAATTTTTGCTGCTGATTTTGTAATGAATTGTATCTTTCTTTGTTTGTTTGCAAATTTAAATGTAGCAATTACATTTATGTTTCTTGTTTGCTCTAATAAGTAAATAAAAGTGTTAGTCTGCTGAGCAAAAATCAGGTAGTATTACATATATGAAAATTATATGAATTTATTTATAAGGTTCCATGGACCTAACACCATTCCAGGGTTGACAGTAACCACATCGAAGCCATTGTCTTGAGCAAATCTCCATGCTGCCTTTTCTGCCATTGTCTTGGACACTGAATACCACTGCTAT
This sequence comes from Persicaria maculosa, assembly GCA_963922045.1. Taxonomy (NCBI): domain Eukaryota; kingdom Viridiplantae; phylum Streptophyta; class Magnoliopsida; order Caryophyllales; family Polygonaceae; genus Persicaria; species Persicaria maculosa. The sequence continues at coordinate 67,553,430 of OY998259.1, read as the reverse complement.
ACATACAAATTCTAGCATTGGAAAGTAACAAAAAGCTTAGAGATTTCTCATTCATATTTTTGCACTGCAACGTAGATGCAATAAAAACCATGGACACATTTCTTAGCCAACTACTGTATTTCCTAACAATCTATGATATCAAGGAAACTTGTGAGCCGACTAAGTTTAAAAACTCTATCCAGGAAAAGAAAGCACATGTATTTGTACTAGAAATATAAGGGGAAAACAAACAGACAATGTAAATTATTACAACCATAGAAAAATGGACAAACCTTGAAGGTTCAAATATACAAGCTTACAAATTCTTCATAGCAATTAAAAAGACAGATTCCAAAGTTGTTACCCACTTACCCTTGTTCTTGTTATATTCATTAACATTTCTTCTACGCCTTTAAATTGCTATTGACAATTAAATACTTAAAAATAGCAGAGGAGTCATGACCTTCCTTTGATGAAACAGATTTCTAGTCCTATATTTTCAGCTTCATAAGGTGGAGACTGAATTCATATAAGCTTGTAAGTAAGAAACTAACAGATAATCAACACAAACAAGTATATGTTTTGTGAATATAATTTCAAACACATCAAAACTTTGATTAGAAAAAAGCCATGGAATCCAAGAAAGAGGTTCACAGTAACTTCAAGGAAGAATATACAATTACAGACAAAAGGCCTTGGCCAAGCCTATCAGAGATGAATTTTCTTTATGCAAAGTAACAAAGTAAACTGGCAAAAAAGAAGCAATTCGCAACTCGAAATCCAGTTACATACCTCGATTGATGCCGAGAGCTCGAAGGAGTTCTACTTCTCAAAATGTAAATTTAACATACTACACAAAAATCAAATTCTGTAATCGAAATCAACCAAGCGAAGTTCCAATTCAACAAGACTCGATGAAATTCAGTTGCAGGAGGTAGACAATTTCGCTGCATAAGCAAACCAAATCAAGACAAACAAAACTCCAATTCACGAACATCGATAATCATAGAACCTAAATAAAATCCCCAAAATCTGCAAAATATGCTTACTTCGTTGAATTGGAACCACTCGTAGAAAGGCGGATCGAAGATGCCCTCGAAGTCGGACTTCCCCGCGCCGGGAACTAGCCGTCGGCGAAGACGAGATCGATCTTCTGGAGGACAGATTCCAGCCATCAGGTGACCTGTTTGCGGAGGATTTCGCCGCTGGTGCGGAATCCATGGAGGCAGAGGAGCCTCGGCCTCCCAAGCGTCGCCGGAGATCTGCATCTGAGTCGCCGTGGAAAGAGAGAGAGAACGGGATGGGGTACATAGGGCTAAAAAACTTTCAAGGTCTAGCACGCCTAAAAAAACAATTGAAAGAGGTCAATTAACTAATTAAATATTTGAAGGGTACAAAATATCAAAAAATTTCTCAAAAAGAAAATCAGGCTTTTTTTAAAATCAATCGTCAAAGACTAAAACTAATATTCAATATTTTTGACCGATGGAGTAATATCCAAATTTGAAATTCCAAAAAAGGTGAGAATTCCAGCCAGGACAAGGTAATCCTTTACCTTGAGAGCATACACAAAATCAGGAAGAAAAAAAAAACTTGAGTAAGTTGGATAGACTAAATTATTTATATATGCATAATTTTTATTAACAAAACTCTTATTTTAATAAATAAATATATAATTTTCATCATTTTTTAAAATTATTTTTTACTAATTTTTAAGTTTTTAAAAAATGGGACGGGCTGACACAGATCCCAGCTCACCCCATTGAATATGTCAAACAACAAACAAGAGAGGATGAGACAAGGCTTCTGAAATACCATGTTTTGAGGGGAGACGTGTATGAATACAAGTGTTGTTGCTCTTCCCCAACTCATCACATAGATCACAAAGGGAAGTATACATTCACTTCAAGCATACCTCTCCGAAGAGAAGAAGAAAAATAAGACGGAATCAATGGCGGTTACAAAATGGTTTGTTGCAGTTGCCTTCGTGATCTCCTTCATGGCTTTAGCTTGCTATGCAGGTGAGAAAGCTCATCCTTTCTCTGATCTCCAAGCTATCTTGGAGGTGACAACTTCTGCACAACCAGGAGAAGGTAAGCCTTACCTTGAGAGTAGATACGGAACCCGAAAATAAAACTTGAGTGGATAGACTAAATTATTAATAAACGTATAATTTTTATTAACAAAACTCTTATTCTAATAAATAAATATATAATTTTTTATTTATTTTTTTTACTATTTATTAAGATTTAAAAAAATAGGTTGTGCTGGCACGGATCCCAGGAGAAGTGATTTAGCCAACCGACCTTTACACTTCTAAAGAGGAAATTTAGAGATGTTTTAGGTTTTTTTATGCCGACTATAGTTTTCATAATAATCGTGGCAATTTGAGCGGATTAATATTTTTGATCGGATGGAGTAATATCCAAATTTCAAATTCCAAAAAGAGGAGAGAACTCATGTCATTTTTACCACCTAACAGATGTCATTTCTAGCGTCCCCAAACCCACCGTCACAGTTCATTATAATAAGCAACTCTATCATGATTTAATTTTGTTCATTTTTAATGACCAACATTTATCATATTATTGAAATAACAAAACTAACTTAAATAGCTCGTGGCATTAAATGCAATGTGTGAAATTGAAAAAATATCAGTATTTTATTTTTAAATTATAAAAAACAATTAATACATATATTTTCGTCTAGAACAACTAAAAAAATACATTAGAAACTAAAACTAACTTAATTATCAACCGCCAAACATCAATCAAATTCACACACCTACAAGTTACAATACGTTTATTACATAGAAAGAGTCAATGACTCAATAATAAGACAACCTAGTTCAGAAATCAAAACTCATTCATACATCAGCATAAATTGTAAAACTGCAATTTTCATCAATGAAATTAAAAATCCCAACACCTTGTTAGCAACTAACCTGTGTATGAATATAAGCATTGTTGTTCTTTCCCAACTCATCACATAGATCACAAAAGGAATTATACATTTACTTCAAGCATACCTCTCTGAAGAGAAGCAGAAGAAGAAGGAATCAATGGCGGTTACAAAATGGTTTATTGCGGTTGCCTTCGTGATCTCCTTCATGGCTTCGGTTTGCTCTACAACTAAGAAAGCTCAGCCTTTCTCCGATCTCCAAGCTACCCTGGAGGTGACTGCTTCTGCACAGCCAGGACAAGGTAAGCCTTACCTTAAGAGCAGACATGAAACCATAAAATAAAACTTGAGTTTTAAACAAATGGGGCAGGTTGGCGCAGATCTCAACTCGCCACAAAATAAAACTTGAGTTTTAAACAAATGGGGCAGGTTGGCGCAGATCTCAACTCGCCCCTAGTTCTGCGCCTGCTTGAGAGTTGTATAGCATTCCCTCCGATCAATTTTAGATGTCGTTTATTATTCATATAAGTTTTTTAAGGTTAATTTAAAAAAAAATAGTTTCATGCTTATTAATCCCTCTTCCAAGATTTAGATTGTTTGATTTTTTTGATACGTTTTTTAAAAAGTTAAAAACTTTATAAAATTGTTAATTTTTTATACAATTTTTAAAAACATATTCATATTTATTAGTAATAAGTAAGAGATTATTTTTTGGTTTTAAAAAAAAGTGTCAAAAAGTTATTCACTTCCATAAGTCTCACTTTGATCTCTGGTTTGGAATGCAGATTTTCAGCTGCAGAATTAACTGTTAGAAGATAAAGATGTTTCCTGTCATGGTGGATTCTATCCTCGCAGGTTTTCAGTTTCTTATACTGTTAATCTCTGTTTCCATGGTGCAGTTTTGGCAGCAGGGGTGGACAAAATTACAGTCACCTGGTAGCTAAATTCGTGCTTCAAAGCCGGGACACAAGACTCAGCCTACAAGACCGTGGAGGCCAAGCTCTGCTTCGCACCCGTCAGCCAATTGGACAGGCCATGGAGGAAAACCGTACTAAACAACATAGCCAAGGATAAGACCTGCCAACTCAGCATGTTCTCGAAACCATACACAGCTTCAAACACCACAGAGACCTACACTGTTCAGAAGGATGTTCCTAGTGCCACCTATTTTATCCGGGTCTATGCCTCAGACTCCGGAGACAAAGAAGTGGCCTATGGGCAAACCACCAATGAAGCCAAGACCAGCAACCTCTTCACTGTTGTGGGTATTACTGGTCGGACCACATCCATTGATGTGGCCTCGTGCATCTTCTCTGCATTTTCACTGCTTTCTCTGGCATACTTTTGCTATGTGGACAGGAAGCTAGAAGGGCGACCTAGGCAAGATCAAAATGCACTTGACCAAACATGAATAATCCTATTTGAAAGGGGTTTGGCGTTATAAAGCAAGGGGTAATATAAACTCATAGTTGTCTTTGTTGCAGCAGATGTTAACTACTGCCATAAGAAAGATGTAATATGCGGAGCAGCTCATAATAAGCAATCAGCAGTAATTTCACTTTATAATAAGCAATCAGCTGCTATTTAGGGTTAATCTGATCTGGAATACAATTGTTTTGTTAGGAAATAGGACTCACCGGGGGCAAAAATTGTTCTGTGTCATGATGGAATCACTGCCTTATGAAATGTGTATCTGCAAATTTAATGGCCATTTAAAATAAATAATCTGCACCACAAACACAGACCGACAACGCGCATGTGGGAGTTTTCCTTCTTTCTGACCCATCTAACCAGGTGTAAGAAACAAACCCCTTATAAAAGAAGAAACGGGTTTGTTCCCTTCACAAGAGTTTGAGATATATGCATTAGCTAGGTGAGGTATCACTACAAGATTTAGTTTCCCTTTCATCTCTCCTTTCTCTTTTAATTTATGAAGATCGAGAAAGATGTCTTTTTTTTTTGTGGTACATTAGGGATCAACTGATTTTTTGGAATAAAATTGTTCTGAAGTTGAAGGATCAAACAGATGTTTGGTTCTGATACCAAAACAATGGTTTGCTAAAGATTGAGAAATAACTACTTTCCCTATAAAAAAAGAAGAAAAAAGATTTGCTTCCTTCTGACCCAAAAATAATAATAAAATGAAAGATTTGCTTTCCATAAGTGATTGCTATCTTTGCGGTGCTGCCCAAGTTTTCATTTACTGTAGTCTGTCAGAAAGCAAGTCTATGAGATTTCTAAGAAACACAGGTTTCCTACATCATCCCTCTAAAGTCTTAAACTCAAATTTAACTTAAAACTAACACTGCATTGATCTTTCCAAGTATAATCCAAAAGGGTGCAAAATTATTTGAGAGGAAAAGAATGTACTGTTCTTCAAATTGCTTCATATTGGTGACTTTTAAAGCTTTTTTCTATCTTTGTAAGTGGTTTTATTTGGACCTAATTATGGACAAGACAATTTATTTGATTGCTTTGCTTGCCCAAAACTGTGGGAGGTACAAATAAATAAAGAGATGGTGTAAAATTTACAAAGGTCTAATCTATCAGCGCAGCCCAACTTCGGAAAAAAAAATCAACCCCATTCTATGTTTGATCATGTGTAGAAGGGAAATATGTAACAGCTGGCTACTGCAAGTTGAAATCATTGGCCTCTCAATTCTCGCAAATGATCCTAAGAGTGCCAGAAATTCCAACTTTGTAGCACTTCAGATTAGAGATTGATGAAATTGATGTTTGAATGAATCAAGGCTTTAAAAAGAGAACATACCCATAATCAGTATGTTAGATGGTCTAGTTCATCTCTTGAGTCCACTAAGGTGACTTTGGTAATTTAGGAAGACGAATCGGAAAAGGAATAATATCTTGACAAATTAGTAAGCCAATCAAGCAGGGTCATAACTAAGAAAAATCACTCACCCAACTTAAGCCTAGGGCTGGGTTGAACACTTTCTAATCCATGATTTGAAACTACACCCTTCAATGCCTCAAGCCAAAATAAGATAAAACCCCAAGTTACAGATTTTGAATAGCAGAACATGCTACCCGTAATGTGGCTCGCCAAATATGAAAACTTTAGGCTTAGAGTTGAACACCTCGCAGCTTATAAACAAAACTAATCAACCTGTAAATAACCTGACTTGTTTAACTGAACATTTAAAACAACACAAAGCTAGACTTACAACAACGGTGTAAGCAAATCTGGTCATTAGTATTCATGAATCAAACATAATACATAAAAGCCTTATTTGGGAAATAATTAGTCACTTGGATTCCCATATGGGACAGGGAATGAATCTAATGGAATAGGAATCAAACTAGTGATGAATATAAGGGGGATATAGAGTGGTTTGGCCCTTTGGGTGATAGTTTGAGTGACATCAACACAAAAATAATCTAACCTCACATATTAATCATCCTTTTTTTTAGATAATTTTTTTAAAAAAGGCAATATAGTGGTCAACATAACAAAAACACTCAACAGAACCCCAAATCCATCATGTTTGAAGCTCTGAAGCTTTCGAACTTGACCCAAATTCTATACATATACAACTACTCTACTATATCAGTTTAAAACTAAACTTCATTCCAATCATTTTATTTAATATAATACTCCCTCCGTTCTAAAATATAAGTCGTTTACTATTCACACACGTTTTCTTAGGATGATAAAAACTATATAAAATATTAAATTTTTTTAATAATCTCATACTTATTAGTAAGAAGTATGAGATTATTAAAAAAAAATTAATTAAAAAAATAATATTTTATATAGTTTTTATCATCATAAGAAAACGTGCGTGAATAGTAAACGACCTATATTTTAGAACGGAGGGAGTAACATTTCCAGATTTTTCCAGATATATTGTGATTTGGGACAAAATTTGATGGTTTATAGTATTAATTGTACTATTGTAGACAACTACTCTACTATATCAGTTTAAAACTATCAACTTCATTCCAATCATTTTAATTAATATAATAACATTTCCAGATATATGGTGATTTGGGACAAAATTTGACGATTTTGGTATTAATTGTACTATTGTAGACTTTGTAGTAGTGGTTGGTAAAAAACAGGTTGGTATTGGTAATGTTGGATTTGTACTTTATTTGAACCTAATGTGTGATTTGAGAGCCGAATGTGTATGATTTATGCGATCTGGGGCGTATCAGGTTTTCCTCAACATTATTGTAAGGATTGGCCATAGCTCCTATGATTAATATGTCCAAACATGTAACTTCCCACAACAGAACTACAATGTTAATATTGAAGATAGCCTTGCATGAAGTAAATGAACATTGCAAAGTTTTCAATTCATGTTTAGTAGAGAGCCTCCAATTACAATATGTTGGACTGTTATTGTAATCTATAAAAACATCTGCAAAAATCTAATAGTAGTGTACATGATGAACTATGCTAAGAAAGAGTATGCAAGGATGACTAACTTGGATAAGTTGTCGGCCTCAGGAGTCAAAAACCATTTCACTGCTGCTCATGACACCGCTGCCAATAAGCGATAACCTGTCCTGATAAACATTGATGTAGCCAAAAGCATCAGACCCTGGAGGGCACTCAAGTGCTGCTTCAAAGACTCGATGGTGGATCCCAAGGGAATCAACCTTGTAGCCCCCAGTGTGATCATGACCCGCAAAGCAAGCTTTGACACACTTGTACTTGTGTATTACATTTATAACCTCATCGTAGTTCCAAAGGAGTGTTGTATAAGAGGAACAACCGGGATACAAAGCGAGATGACAACAGATGACTACTTTCTGCTTCAGGCAGGTTGCGTCCTGAAGAACACCATCTAACCATTCCAGTTGTTCTTTCCCCAGACCTCCATTGAACATAACAAACCTTCTCTCAACACCAACTAGCCCATCTGGACTGTTCTTATCCGAGTTCGGATTCTTTTCATTAAGAATCTCGAATGCTGCAATTCTGTTGGGATGATCTAGAGGCCAGCCAACAGCACTAATATCATAACCATCAAGGACCACAAATCTGTAACAAGGGGTTGGCGAAAAATCATAGTAAGCGCAGCCACTATTATGACTTGGTATCTTCAGTAATGGAAGTAACTCTTCACGGGGAAGATTGTAGAGGCAATGATTACCAATCATGTGGTAAACAGGGCCGTTGAATTTTTCAAACTCAGAAACAACTTTATTTACAGTATTAAGAGATTGATCTTTGGGGCAAAACCCATCCACAATATCACCAAAATTAATGGCAAAGCTAAGGTTTTCAAGATCGTTCCATTTCTGGACTGCTCTCTGCAACACAAGCATGCTGTGCCTATAATATCTTGGAACTCCCAGAAAGGACCGACCATCAGGAATATCAGCATATTGAACATCAGCAATAACTCCAAATGAGAAAAGGGGTTGCCGCACTGAAGAAGTAACGAGCCCATTGCTTAGGGTCATTGTGCAGACAAGAAGAAATATCAATATCGTATTTTAACTGCAACCAAAAGAACAAATGAAGACTCTGTAACTAACCAGTGGATTGAATATTCATGGCTTACAGAATCATAAGAATGTACCAGGCATTCTCCAAAAAGGTTGAAAAAAGATGCTTACAAAAAGTTATATTTCCTTATTTTCAAAATCATAGCAAGCCAGACAGCTACAACAAATGAAATTCCAATTTACAGGCAGATTCACCTTTTGAAGAATCTGACTTCAATGTTCAAGCTATAATTTCCAATAACATTCAAAGATTAAGAATTTACCATTTCAATGTTCAAGCTCTGGACCCTCGGGGCAATCCAAATCCAAAGGAAGCATTTACTAAAATTAAAGCCCTAAATTCTCAAAATTTCATACATTTCAACCAATCAACTTCAGTTAACATCAACAGGCGCGAGTGAATGAACAAACAAATCACACGCAATCACTCTCTTCTTAATTTCTTTTCTATTCTCGGTTGCTCATCAGATCGATCGATGAGTGCAGTACCTTGTTGAGCAAATTAAACCCGTAAGAAGAAAAATAGGGTAAAAAGGGAATGAAACCTGTTAATTTGTAGCGATGAGGATAGTAGTAAATTGCTGAGTTCGACACCATAAATTGATTGAATTCGACCTCCCACTTAGTTCGAAGCGAAGGATTGAAGGAGCGACCCTTCCGTGGAGATTGGGAGAGATGGTTATTGATTGGCGTGAACGTCGACGAATCAAACGACGACGTTTTGATTAATTCTGGTCCAGATCGAATACAACAGTACATGGTCCAAATTTGTTTTTTTTTTTTGGTAAGGTGCAAATTTGTTTATATCACCTCTTAATTTTTTTTGTTAATAATGCATAAAAAAATATATAAATCTTGACCAAAATATATATATATATATATATATATATATATATATATATATATATATATATATATATATATATATATATATATATATATATATATTTTGGGAAGCGTTAAAATGTAAAACATCTTTAGGTGTAAAATTACTTAAGGTGTAAAATTTATTTTTTTTAATGAATCAACACGCGCTTCACATGTACAGCACCCAGCAGGCCAGCATCGGCTTCTCTCTCGGCCTCCCACACCCACCTCGAGCCACCTCCGGCCACCAGCCCCTAGCCGCACTCGAGCCCACCCCTGTGCACACCTACCGAGCCCAGCATCCACCTGGTTCGAGCCCTGCAGTCGCACCACCGAGCCTTTCTTCCCCTACTCACTGTTCGATATATTGACCATTCCATAGCCCGTCGAGCCACCTTTGACCCACCAGCCACACCACCCTCGAACCCCCGTCCTCATCCGCACCCCAGCAAGCCCTGAACCACCCTCGTGTGTGCCCAGCCGAGCTCAGACGAGCCCATCTCCCCCAACAGTCCTGTTCGACATTTTTGGCTCGAAACCATTCGAAATCCCGATTTTTATCCTTGTTTCAACTCGAATTTGGTATGATTTCTAACCCTAAACTTGTTTATTACAATTATTTAGATTGTTTGAATGATTTAGGTTGAGATTGAAAACGTAGGGTTTGCTTTAGGAGCGGAATTTGGGGCTTTTTGCCAAAAGACAAATTGATTGAAATTGATGATATGGTTGTGTTGTTGGGTTGATTTTGAGCTAATTTCATGTTCATATTATTGTCAAATTGTTTATGGATCATGAGCTAATTGAATTTTAGAATTTTATATTGCGATATCCTTTAGAATTTGGGGTTTTTTTTCCAAAAGACAAATTGACTGAAATTGATGATATGGTTGTGTTGTTGGGTTGATTTGGAGCTAATTTCATGTTCATAGCATTGTCAAATTGTTTATGGATCATGATCTAATTGGATTTTAGAATTTTATTGCGATATATTTTAGAATTTGGGTTTTTTTGCCAACATCCAAATTGATTGAAATTGATGATATGGTTGTGATGTTGCGTTGATTTGGAGCTAATTTCATGTTCATATCATTGTCAAATTGTTTGTGAATCATGAGCTAATTGGATTTTAGAATTTTATTGCGATATGTTTTAGGTCGATTAGGTTCTTCTATTTTAACATGAAAATCATAATTTAGCCTATTAGCTCAATTGGTAGAGTGATGTGGATTTGCACAAAGATGTGGGTTCAAATCCCACATAGGTTACATAATAGACAAGAGCGCAACAATCGCAAATTGTTAATCATGCACATTATAATCTTAGTTATGCACTTTTTAACCTTAATTATGCACATTTTAGTCTTATTTATGCACTTTAATTTTAAAAGCTTATACGTAAAAAAATCGATTTCAAACTCACATCTATCAACCTAAATTATGCGAGAGGTGAACCCAAACTCTCAAAAGTAAAAAAAATAAAATTAAATTAAAACATCGATTTCAAAAGCACATCTTTTGTCTTATTCATGCACATTATGATCTTACTTTTGCATAATTGTATTCTAAATCTGCACAATTGTATTTTACTTTTGCACAATTGTAGTTTAAATTTGCACAATTGTAGTTTAAATTTGCACAATTGTATCCTACTTTTGCACACTTGTATTCTAAATGTGCACATTACAATTGTATTTTTGCACTTTATGTTCTTATATTTGCACTTTAAAGTTGCACAAATGCACTTCACAGTTGCACAAATGCACTTGACAGTTGCACAAATGCACATTATAATTTTATTTTTGCACCTTATACTATTTACGAAGATAAACATAATAAGAGATACCACATAGATAGCCTATACGGGGTTTGAACCCGCATCTTTGTGCGTAGGCACATTGCTCTCCCATTTTGAGCTAATAGGCTTTTAATGACACATATGACACATTGGAAGCGAGGGAAATGGATGTAAGTAGCAAAAAACGAAGATAAAATAACAAGCAGCACCCTCCTGCGAACAGGAGTTGGGCATCTCAGCCCTCTTAATCCCCTCAAACAAAGCCAAGTTGCGACTATTGAAGCAAAATCAAAATATCATGCAGTGTTTGGATTTCCCCCGTTTGCAAGATGTGGCTTGGGACTACTTGTGATGCTTGAACTGGTTATGCAGTCATTTGCTTTAGCTTTTGACAGATCCACATTCTTTTCAGAAATCTTCTTTAACTTCTTCTCTTGGACCTGTTAAATATACTTGAGTGGAAGTAGCAAATCCATCCTAAGCACAAAAGACAAACAAGCAGAATGCTCCACTTTAAATCACTTAAACATTCAAACAAATTCATCCTATTTACCCATAAAATAGGATGAACTGGTTATTTATATACTTTATATTTGCACAAAAAAAGGTGTCGAAAACGGGAAAAAATGCATTTACCAATAAAATTAGACATATTTACCTATTTACCCATAAATTAAACATATTTCAATTATAAATTTTTATAATTGAAATAGGCAAATTTACCTATTTACCCCATAATAAATTATTATGTCTGCACAAAATAAAGTTATATTTGCACAACGGGATGTTATATATGCACAAAATCAAGTTATACTTGCACAGCAAAAAGTGTAAACACGAAAAAAAATCCTGGGACAAAAGGAAAAAAAAAACTGGCCCCATAAGGGGGGCATAGTGGGGGGCAGGGGGCACACGCATGGGCAAGGGGGCAGACATTCTACTAATTAAATTAGGCCCATTAGTAATTAAATTAGGACCATTAGTAATTAAATTGGGCTCATTAACAATTTACTTACAAAAATTAGGCCCATTAGAGAATTTTACACCTTAAGCAAATTTTACACCCTAAGGATATTTTACATTTGAATCATTCCCTATATATATATATATATATATTAGTGGAGGTCCAGTCTCATGCACAGATTAACACGTTAATATAATATTATAAATAATTCAGATAGATTCCAATAAATAAATAATAATAATCTAAATACAAATGACTTTTTCCACCAAAAATAATATAGAAATAAATAAAATTATTTCGATAGATTATATATCACCTAAATATTTTTTATTTAGATTCTCTCAAAATATAAATAAAATTCACATTTATAAGTTAAAGATATTTTTTTTCTAGTCAATTGTTAATTAAATTTCATATAATTTAATATAGTTAATTAATATACAAATATTTATAAAATAAATAAATATTTATTTAGTTTTTAACATTCTAAAAAAATATATATATATATATAAATAATAAACGACATATTTTTTAGGGATAATAATTACTAATAAATTATAGATTGATTCCAATTTGTGATCACTGCAAGAATTCATAGGAGTAGGAGTAGCCGTTGGTTACCCCGTTCCCTATGTCCACTGCAGCGTCATCGGCAGCCTTGATCGTCCTTTGTCGGGTACTCTTTGGTGTTGTCGGTATCGATTCCGTCCTCGGTGCCGCTGTGCCCTTCTTGGAATCCGTCCTTTTCTTAGATCTGGTCCACCCTTTCTCGTCAGCTCTGGAGAGGTGCTGGTCGATGGTGTTTCCGACTTCCTCTTTTTGGATCCTCCTTGCTTTCCATCCTCCCACCCCACCTTCTCCTCCTCCTCTATCCTCAAAGTCCGTTTGGATTCCGTTTTAGGTGGTTTGGATCTTGTCCACTCGGCTTCGCCGTCGTTGGGTCCATTCTCCTCCTTCGGGTTTCCGCACCCTTCTCCGCTGTAGCCCTCCTCCTCCTTCTCCTCCCACCTCGTTTTGGGAGGTTTTAGTTTGGATTGATCACCTCTTCTTCCACCAGCCTTTGGGGTGTTCTTGTCGGTGGCGGTCAGTCTTCGGCGTCCCTCCACCTAAAACCCTCCCAGCCTGGGAGTTGCTCTGTTGCAGCGTCCCTTTAGATCTCTCCTTGGGCCCAAAGGATTTTCCTTGGGCACGGGGAGACCCGAAACCCGGTGCTTTGGGCCTAAGGCCAAGGCAACTGGCCCGCATAATTTTAATAATAATAAATAAACAATTTATAAACAAATATTTTCCGAAAGGATTTGACCTATAAATTCCGAAAGGATTCGGTCAAATTATTAACTTAATATGTATTATTTTGTTATAGATGACATCATATCCCGCAAGGGTATTTTTGAAATTTCGCTTGATAGACCTTGATCTAAATCCTGGGAGGGCTTGCTCAAATTCCGGTTGGTTAAATCTTTTGGCGCTTTTTGCTCAAGCGGTGTGGGGCTCTACTTTCGGCGTCTCTAGGAGGTCTTCTGCTTGGTTCGGGACGTGAAGTTTGGAGTCGGGACTTGCTGGGATCGAGGTGGTGCTTATGGGCGACTCCGTATTCGGGATGATGTTTCCTTGGAGCTTCGTCTGCACTTCCCACAGGAGATAGAGTCCTATTGTATTGCTGGCCCCCGGTGTTACTATTTGGTGGTGCGTGGCTTCGTTCTTTTCCGTCGTCCGCAACTGTTGGGAATAGTTCTTCTTAATTCGTTCTTTTTGTAGAGTTGTTTCTGCTTGTCTCTTAGCGTCGTTTTCTGTTTCTATTGTATGCTTTGGCGGTTTTCGCCTGTCGATTCGTCGACCTCTCGGAAATCAGGCTAGTCTGATCTCGAATTTTTAATTTATCAAAAAAAAAAAAAAAGGAAAAGAAAGCCATCGTGCAATTATTTTTCTTTATACGGAGTAAGAATTATTGTTGATTGTTGATGCTCTGATTTCATGTTTGTGGGGGAAAAGATACAAAAGCTCTGATTTCATGTCGGATCAAATAATAATTTCCGATATTTTTTTGGTCTGAACCACATTAATTTCTTGGAGATTCGATGCTAACACGCATAGAGCATGTTAATCTATCTACCAAAAATAAATAGAGCATGTTAATCTATGTTAATTTTTTAAAAAAAAATTCAGTCTACGGTCGTGATTGGTTGAATGTGGAAGGTTCTCATGAAAACTTAGAATGTGTTTGGATTCCAAATGCATTATGTTTATAATGCCAAATGATAAGACGGTGTTTGGTTAACATAATTTTTAAGGTATTTAAATTATGATGTTTTTTATTCAAAGATGTATTAATTATAATGCAATTATTTTATCTCAATTTATGTGATTATTTGGTTAAATTAATATTTTACCTCGATTTTTACGAGATTTTTAGTTTTAAAGCCAAACACGCACATAAAGCGAGGTAAAATAATTACATTATAATTAAAATGCAATAGAATCCAAACACACCCTTACTTCTCATGAACTGAATTCCTTTAAAATGTACTTTCCATGAGATGAAAAAGTTGTTTGATTGAATTTTGATTTTTATAAATATAAATAGGAAAATAAAGAAAATTAAATTAAAAAAGGTGGAATTTAAACTTACTCTAGGTAAGTGAACTTCCTACAATTTGGAGAAATTGAAATTTCTGATAAGTTGAATTCTTGTGTCTTTATGTCAATCAAACACAGAAATATATCTTACTTCCTGAGTTTTTAACTGATTAACCAAACGAGCCTACATATCGGTTTATGGCTATTTATCACAAAATTTTTTGACTAAAAAGGTGTAATAATTAAAAAGTTATAATTTAAAATAAATTAAATTAAATAGAACTTATAATTGTATCTTATCTTATATAACTGAATAAATATTACGGAGTATATTTTATATAAAAAATTAAATACAGAGCATATTATGGGATTACACTTTTACCATTAATAAAAATATATTAAAGATTTGAAAGAAAATCAACATATTCGACCAAAAATAAATAAATTCTTAATTTTTACTCCGTACTAGATAAATATTACTCTAGAATTCAAAAAAATTATTTTCTAAAATAATCAATTTTTTAATTATCATTATCAATAATTTTTAAAGTTGTATATTATTAAAGATGAGGCTACAACTTCGAGAGACATAATCCGAGAAGCACTAAATCATAATATCCAAAATATCGAAATAAAAGGTAACAATCTGTGTATTATTTATGCACTTAAAGGTACTTGGAAATACCTCTGAAAAGTTGAAATGATCATTACTGACTCCATGTTGGATCTTTGTCATTTCAAGACCGTTCATATATATTCATCACGTTTTTAGAAAAATTAACAGTTTAGTGGATAAATTGGCCTCTTTAGGTCATACAACCACTATTCTCGATCCTACCACCGATTTAGATCGAATTAAAGATTCTCATCCGAAAGGCTACTCGGGTTGGACTATTGATCGTTCATAGTACGTCCATCCTAGCTAATCCTAAAATTAAAGCTTGTTTTTCATAATGAAAGTTTATAAATATGTTAATATATTTTTGTTGAACAGGAAAAGATTGACATGAGCCCCCTATTGATCCACCACCCAATATATCATTCTTGTGAACGAGAGTACAAAACACTGACGAGATAAACACCATTCATCGAGAATATAAGATGGATACGACTTTGGCAACCATCTGATTTTTTTAATTGAAGATAATAATTCGAAATCTCATACAAGACTATTATTTGAGAAATCTAAAGGTCGAACTACTAGAGAAGTTGTCAAGATGTAATCAGTAAACAAACACCGCATCACACATAATCAAGAAGGATTCTGGCATCAATCACAAGACACCAACCAAGCACATCGGAGTATCGGACTGTGTAGAAACATGAGACGAAGAAGGGACGGAAAGTGAATGTTGATCCGAATGGGTCTCGACACCGGAAGACATGAACAGAAATCCACCATGAAATAAGACATCTTTAAGAAAATGTGAATTAGTGACGTTAGGGAACGAGAGATCTTTAAAAATCACGATCGTACATCATCACAACATCTAAGTCACTATTAGTGACTTAGATGTTGTTACTCCCGAAACTAATCAATTCCACACCAATACCAGCTTCTTCCACGACAAGCACATATGGATTGACCTTCAATCGGTCCCACCCAATTTATTTTTGTTTTGAAAAAAAATATATTAATTTTGGGCTTCGGCCTCCATAAGAGGATGTATAGCAACAGCTAGCTTAGGGTTAAAACCAGACATGGATTCCATATCCATGGCCAATGCATTTAGCTTGCAAAATTACCATCCCTTTACACTATTCCTTCCATCGCTCCTTTTCTGCCTCTTCCTCTACAAATGGCTAACGAATACCGTCGCCGCGAGAAAGAACCTCCCACCGTCTCCGCGGGGGCTTCCGGTGATCGGAAACCTCCACCAGCTGACCACATGCCCCCAGCGTGGCCTCCACGCGCTCTCCCACCGCTACGGGGACACCATGATGCTCCACCTTGGGGTGAAGCGCGTGCTGGTGATCTCCTCCGCCAGGTCAGCCAGCCTCATCATGAAGAGCCACGACCTCGCGTTCGCCAGCCGGGCCGGATCGGGAGTGTTCTGGCGCATCCTCTACGACGGCAAGGACATCGCCGCCGCCCCCTACGGAGAGTACTGGCGGCAGATTAAGGGCGTGTCCGTGCTTCAGCTCCTCAGCAACTCGAGGGTGAGGTCTTACGGTGAGGTGAGGAAGGAGGAGGTTTCCGCCATGGTTGGGGAAATCGAGGGTTTGGTTGGGAAGGAGGTGGATTTGAGTGCGGTGTTCATGGCGCTGACGAACGACGTCGTTTGCCGAGTGGCTTTCGGGAAGAAGTACCGGCAGAAGTCGGAGTTTCGGATGCTATTGAGGGAGCTTTTGGAGTTGTTGGGTGGGTTTTTTGTTGGGGATTTTATACCCTGGTTGGGTTGGATCAACCGGTTTAATAGGTTGGATCAACGGGTGGAGACGCTCAAGGCGGAGTTCGATGAGTTTCTCGAGGGCATCGTTCGAGAACACGAGGAGCGTGCAAGGGACGGGACGAATAGGGAAGGATCTGCGAAGGACTTTGTGGATGTGTTGCTCGAGGTTCAAAGGGATGAAGCTACTGGGTTTCCACTAGAACGAGATTCCATCAAAGGAATCATCTTGGTAAAGATCAATGATTCAGGAGTAGCTCATCAATCTTATATGTTGTTCAATTTACTTATTTCTTTTGGTTTGTAGGATAACTTTGTAGCTGGGACGGACTCGACTTCCACCGTGCTAGAATGGACAATGTCGGAGCTCTTAAGGCATCCAGAATGCATGAAAGCCCTGCAAGCCGAGATCCGACAAATCATCGGACCCGACCTTGGATCCATAACGGAAGAAGATCTAGACAAAATGAAGTACCTAAAAGCAACAATCAAGGAATCCATGAGGCTTCACCCTCCGTTCCCTCTCTTGGTCCCGCACGAGTCGACTAGAGACGTCGAGATCAATGGCTACACCATCCCCGAGGGGACCCAAGTCATCATCAATGCGTGGACCATTCAGAGGGACCCGACCCTTTGGTTTGGGCCGGAGGAGTTCCGGCCTGAGAGGTTCCTCGACTCTTCGGTGGATTTTAAGGGGCAGCATTTCGAGCTGATTCCGTTCGGGGCAGGGAGAAGGGGCTGCCCTGGGATACAATTTGCAATGGCTAGCATCGAGCTCGCGCTTGCGAGCTTGGTGGGGCAGTTCGACTGGGGTTTGCCTGGAGGCCCAGAACCTCACTCTTTGGATATGGAGGAGACAATCGCTCTTACCGTACACAGGCAAAATCCTCTGATGGCCATTCCCAGTCTGCCTAATTTTTGAGAGATGGAAATTTAGGCGGTAAATCAATTTTAGCGGTTTAATCCATCTCATACCATGTAAGCCCAATAAGGGATTAAACGGTTAAAGTGTCCCCTCACAAGATAGTACTTCGTTCGGGCAAATAAGAATTTCTTTTGTTTCCTCAATTAGTCATGACTATCAATATATATATATATAGTCTCCTTGTAATAACGTCGATGGCATTGGCATCGCCGTCTACGGTTAAATTGGTATTTTTTTTTTACATCACCTGTTTCTAGGGGTGTTATTCGAGCCGAACGAGCCGAGCTTGACATGTTCAAGCTTGGTTCATTTGTTAAACGAACTCGAGCCGAGCCGAGTCCAATTTTTAAACGAGCTTTATTTTTTGTTCAAGCTCGTCTCGTTTTAGTAAATGAACGAGCTCGAGCCGAGCTTTTTTCGAGCTTTAAGTAGTTTCACTTGTTCATAACATATTAACTTAAAGAAAATTTTAGAAATTCCATACATTTCGAGCTATTCGAGCCTAAATCGAACGAGCCGAACTTTCAACCGAGCTTAAAATCATGTTCAAGCTCGGCTTGTTTAGGTATGTGAACGAGCTCGAGTCGAGCCTTTTTCGAGCCGATCCCGAGCCGAGCTCGAGCTGTTCAGCTCATGTAACAGCCCTACCTGTTTCTTCGTATTGAATCATCTTTTAATAAACTACAATGTTTTTGTATTTTACATAAATTTTAATAGTATAATTCAGCCAAAGAGTTTTGAACAGTGACGGAGCCTCAAACTCAACAATGAGGAAGCCGAACATTACTACAAGAAAAAGAAAAAAAATTGTTTAGGGTTTAAAACCCAGGCAACTTAATTAGGAGGGCCACCCTCACGCCTAATCGAATAATCGGATCAATTAAATTTACCATTTAGCAATTTACATTAACTTTATTTGAATCACTCTACCTAATCACTAATTAGATCAATTTAACTCTACCTATTGGGACAAAACTTTCACATCCTTTATTGTAATTGAGATTTGAGGGAGACTAGGAGTGAGGAATAGAAAGTGAATGAAGGGTCCATCTTATTAATTCTTGAAAATTGGCTTCCTATTATAAACTTCTTACAAACTAAAAGTATAAAAGAGAATATCAGGGCCGGACCTGAGGCGAGGCCCAACAGGCGCTCGCCTCGGATCCAATATGCATAGGGGGCCCAATAGAGGTATGAGAATGAACGCATTGTGGGCTTGACTCAATTGGTAAAATGTATTTATGAGGGAGTGTGCATGTGTGACTTGTGCGGCACGGGTTCGATTCCCACATGCCCTAACTTTTTTAAAAATTATCTATCTTATCCCTGTCAAAATGTTTCCCTCAACTGTTAATTCTAACAATTTCTTTCTCATTCTTTTATTTATTTTTATTGCCAATTTTTTTTTGGTTTATTGATTCGTTTCCTTTCTCATTCTTTTATTTATTATTTTTATTTCCAATTTTTTTTTGGTTTATTGATTCGTTTCTTTTCCTTTTTCATATTTATTCTATTTACAAAATAAAAACAATTGGTTAATCTCTAAAAATTTAAAGAAAAAATTATTATCTTTCATAGGTAATTAATTCTAGTATTGATAATTTAAATATAGATAAAAAAAAATTGATTCATGCTTTGTAACTAAATAGATCCAGTGACCTATAGAGAAATAAAAATAAAAATTATATGCCAATCCAGGCAACCCAAAATTATAATTCTGAATATGTGTCTGGTAACTTGTGTGTTTGGATTTTAAAACTGTGATAATTTAGTATCTTATACAATATCGTACATTAGTATGTTAGTATTAGATGGCATATTTGAACGATCAACAATTTTTTTTAAACTATAGTAGAGGGCCCAACATTTATAATTCGCCTCAGGCATTATAAATCTCAGGTCTGGCCCTGAGAATAGGGAAGAGAGTCGGAGAGAAGAGAGGAGAAACTGATGTATATTAGGGTAAACAATGAACCCTATTTATAGGGATTACAAGTCTTAGGCCCCGAGCACAACTAGAGTTTCCCACGTATATCCAGGCATATAATAACACTCCACATTGAATATACATCACTAATATTACAAAACTGTCATATTAAAAACCTCGCCTAGAAAACCCAATGAGACCAAAACTAGGACCAAGTGAAAATATAAATGGCATGCGATACGCTTTGGTGAATACTGCCTCATTAAAAACCCAGCTAGGAAAACTCAATGGGACAAAATTATAGCTTAGGGAAGAAGAGTGCAACCTTCTACGTACGCTCTTGTTGTATTGCCTCGTTAAAAACCTTATCAGGAAAACTCATTGGGATAAAAACCTGATCGAAGGGAAAAAAGTGTAGTGCGTATAATGCTCCCCCTGAGTTCAACGTGTTCGATGCATGACTCTTCAAACTTATTGGGATGTCTTCAATCTTCATTGGAGGTAGTAGTTTCGTAAACATTGGATCCTCATTTGATCAAATTTATAAAGATCAACATCGTGATACCGCCTTTGATGAATTCTTCTTGAATTTGGGATATACAATGTATCCTTATGAGAGGGGTTGTCTTTTTAAAAACTTTGGTTTGAGAAAACCCAAATGAGACAAAAACCAAAGTTAAGGAAAAGATTACAACTTTTCTCCTCCTCAATTTAGCATTTAAAACATCAATTTTATAAAGACATGATAATTCAGGACCTAATATCTTTTCAATGAAATCAAAGATGAAAAGGTTGATTATATATCTTTTGTAATATCTCTTTCTGTGTACACTCGAACTACAGGTCGAGATATTTCTAGACTTTTTAATAATTTTCAACTAATCTTCTACTTATTTGAAATCTTATGGATTGTTCAATAAACAAATCACATTACACTATCCGCATTTTGTAATGACATTCATTCCTAGCCAAATGAGTTCACATCTTCAATATTGGAGCTACAGGTTCAAAACACTAATGTTTAGCTTATCAAGAATCCAATTAAATTAATCATTTTTAATGTAGACTGATGTCCATGTTTTATGTCATGTTTTTGTGCTTATTTTCGCTCTTTATTCTAGTTATTTTATATATTATGGGTAGGGAATATGTTGAATTTATGTAGTTTGTGTTTATTTGCAAGAAATAGAGGTCTACATAAGTTTCGGTTTAATTTTGCAGAATTTGGAGCCATTTCGGAGCAAAACCAAGAGGAAGAATCGAATGTAGAGAGGCAGTCGATATCTAGTGACTCCACTCGATATCGATGGAAGAGAAGAGGAAAATTGGATAAGTGTTGGGCAAGGAAGCTACGTACTGTAATTTCAGTCGATTTGGCCTTCAGATCGATTGAGCCACTCGACATCTACTGGAGTACTCGATGTCTAGTGAAGGCTAATCGATGTCGAGTGGAGAATTGCAACATTTAGAAGCTGAAGAAAGAAGCCACTTGAGATCTACCAAAGCACCCGTGATCTAGTGAAGTGACTTGACGTCGGTTGAAACCCTAGTGGGCCACGGACGAGATTTGAAGAATCCGAGTTGGAAGAGGATTTCTTATGCACGAAGAGAATATCTTTATTTTACCTTATAAACTTCTATCCTTATGAGTGAATATCTATTTACCCTAAGGAACTTACTTATTTTAATATTATTTTATAAGTCCAAGTTTGAGTAGGATTAGAATTTCTTTCATTGGCTAGCAAGGATTAGTCGCTATAAATAAAGCCCTTGGGGATACATTTTATTAATTCAATTCATAGAGAAGTGAACAATAGCAGTTTGGAGCTTTAGAGTGTTGGAGTTCTTACGAGAGTTCGAGTGTTGTGATTTTGAACTCCAAGTTTGGTTTTAAGCAAGTTATTTTCTTTATTCCAATCAAGTCTTTTGTAACCATGAGCGAGTAGTCCCCCTTCTTCTAGGGTCTGGGTGAGCCCGACGATCGTCATGTTAGTTGATTGGTAAGTCGCGAAAGAAAGGTACATTATCTCGCTCTACCTTGTGCTTCATCTTTAAATGGATATTTAAGGAACTCATATTGCAAAACTTGGGTAGTAATTAGGGTTTCTTTTTGAAAGTTTATAACACTCTATTTATGAAAAAGGTAGACGCAATTATGTTTATTTATTGAAAGATTCATATACCTTCTTGCTGGATTTTGGTGAAAGTCTTGTCCTTTATCAATAAAGTATTTGTCTTTTGCGATTTATTGATTTTACTTGCATGGTTGTCGTTGTGGTAAACCTGGCTTTGGAAGACTTTTCTTTTATTGTTTACATCGTTAGTTTGTCGTTCGTTGAGTCCTAAAAAAAATTCAACACCTTTTCTTATTTCTGATCATCATTCGTCTCCATCCTTTTATTATTCAGCCATCTCGGCTGACACTTTTGGTTACTGAGTTTTGACTCGACATCAACTAAACCCCAGTCGACATCGAGTGCCCTGTATCAAATGGCAGGGATTTCTTAGCCAGTCGATTTCTGTTACTATTTCTCGACATCGCGACCATACTAGTCGATGTCGACTATTGCTTTTGTTTTGCAAGAACTTGACTCGAGATCGACAACCACATTAGACATCGACTGAATTCCAGTCGACGTCGAGTGACTAGTGGTGTCTGGTCGGTTACAGAATGTGGTTTTCGAGCTACCTTGGGATTCCGCTAACACGCTTCCTCGTAGATCGAACCTGATTCCCTTCCACTACAGCGGGGGAGCCTTGGATTTATTTGATAGGCTAGGAGTTGCGATTTGATTGTATTTTCATATTTTCATATTCGATTCTCCTCTAGATATCATAGACTTCTATTTAGAAGCTCTAGTTATTCTTATCAAACACTTCAAGAGTAAACTTAGATAATCAAACACTTCAAGACAACTCATAATCAATTCTAACATTGTCAACGTTCATGAAATCTCTTCAGGAGTTTTATACTTGTGGACATATCACCATTGTTTGAAGTCACTACTAGAACCTCGATCCGAATCGCGATCATGCTAGTGCATTATTTGTTATAAATGTGACTTTTGTCACTATCATTTGCATTTACTGATGTCTTTACTAGCATGTTTGCTATATAATTCATTGAACTTGTGGTTCTATTCTAGTCCATGCAACATATTATTTCTTGATCTCCTTCCCCCCCCCCCTAAATACCGAGTATTTTATCATCTATGATAAACTATAGGTACTTGATCATATCTGGAGACTCAATCCCCCATATACATCAACCTTCTTGGTTTACAACAACTTAGTGTAATTTGGGGAGATATCAGTGCCTATACCAAGCATTTAAAAACTTGTAAAATAAAGCTCTCTTTTGGAGATAAATTACAAAAGGAGAATATATTCTATTGTTAACCGAAATCGAATAATATTCTTGATATGCATGTCCGCTTTTTTGCTATTATTGATGACTCTACTAGGTCATTCCATTTATTAGCATTATCCTAAATGATAATCTCATAATTAGTAACGACTTCACTTTGTCGATTTAATCGTTAGCTTCTCATTGCTTATATCAACATATCAATCTCATTGATAGCATTTTCATATTGCATCTATATTGCCAACATGGACAATCTATTTATTATGTCGGATCCCCTTTTTGACACCCTCAACAAAAGGAAAACCCTTGTTCTGGCAATTATTAGTCCTAGCTCCATCGGTTTTATGATCCCAATTTGTCAGTTCTCACTCCTTCCTTGAATTGGTAAATAAAGAGCGGCCATTCCGGGGTTCGAACCGGGGACCTATGGGTACTACCCACAAGTTCTCACTTCTTCCCTTTAGAGTGTTTTGACACTCTTCTGGAGCTTTTTATTGCTTGATTATATCAACAGTCCATTGATGACTAATTTTGATGCTATTCTGGAGCCATATATAATGTTTAATTATGTAAAGTATAGATTCGATACAAATATTTATCAGTTCTGCCATCTCGAAAACTTCAAGTTTCGCATAGCATTTTGGCATATATCAATGAGACTAAGCTATAAATCATTGTAACAGTTTCATACGATGATCCATTCACAGTTTGGGAGATTACAAATCCAAATTACCTAATCTATCATCTTTGACCTATTCTTCCACATTCTCCTTGACGTGGGAGTCGACTGATACATTATTATCTATAATCATTTTTAAAATTATGACTAGTGTCCTAACAACGGTTATGCACACCGTATCCTCTTTATATCCTCGGCTAGAGGTAACAATATATATTGCATCTGGCAATAAGAGAGGTTGTTATGAACCATAGGTCATTTAGCTACCTATTTATTTGAGTTCTACCATACCCAAGTAGATTAAGAACAAGATCCCAAAATAAAGAGTCTTTGGGCTCTCATGAACTAATTTTATCAATTTCACACAATTTAACAAGGATGTGCTTCAAACTCTTCTCCCAAATCATCATTTGTTGAATAAAATTGACATTATCTACCCATAATTGTTTCTTCAAGAAACATTTCCAATGCATATTCATATACATAAAATGCAAATCAAATCAAATAGAGATATAAAATAAAGATTCCATGTACCTTAAAAAAGCCAAATTGAACTAATAACAAACCAAAAACGGTAGAGTTTACATAATAAAAAATGGCTTTTATTAACAGTAATGACATAAATATTTTTTTTTATCAATATAAAACCACATATGTTTATGGCATAAAAACTATTAACAAGTTGTTTCTGCTAGAAACAGTTTGAGTTTTGAATTTATATTGCAAAAAGTAAATTGAGATATGTACACCTCACAAGTAAATAACAAAAGTAATCTCAATAAAAATAAATACAATAAACATAATTAAAATTTGCATACAATTTCATTCACAAATATTTATCATTTGTTTCAATAAACAATATCATTCACAAATAGATTAATATGTCTACTTAAAGTGATATGTTCAATAACTATCTCAAATGTCAATTTCGATCATCATCTAAGAGAAACGATATTTCTTTTATTATTTGCATACAATTTCTTATATGGAATTAGCCACTAAATTAAAACATGATAATTACACACACAATAAATATTACAAAGTATACCGTGTATATATATACACAGTATAATATACTATACATAGTATAGCTAGTATATAGTATGTACACACACGCACACGCACACACACACACACACACACAAACAATGTATATAATATATACGCGGGATGAGACGAGATTTACGGGATAAGGAATCCTCATCCTGCGTCCCGTCCTGCATAATTTTTACGCGATGGGACTAAAGCATGATTCATTTTTTTTCCCTTCAAATCCTACCAGGACCGGGATGGGTTCGGAACGGGACCTGGACGAGCTCGAGATTTGTAGAATTTGTACTCGCCCCTAGCGGGGACCGAATTGGTGACTTATATTCCTCCTCAAGATACTTAATTTGGTGCATCTTAGAGATCCATTTAAAAGAAAGATGAAATATTTGGAATCGATCTCATATCAAAACAGGCCCTTGGGCCCTTAACGAGTAGGGTGGGCATATTTACTAGTATATTGGGACATTTACTAGGATGACCATATTTAAGGCCTTTATTAGTAAATTGTCCACCAATGTTGTCAAATTATCAAAAAATTCACCTCCCTTCCCCTGCCCCTTTTGCCCCTGTGTCCACCCACGTACGCCTCCTGTGCCCCCCTCCTATTTCAGCATGTTTTTTTTCCTCGTCAACACTTCAACACCGGAGTTGCTGATACCCAAGTTGCTTTTTATTTCGCGTTAGCACTTCGACACCGGAGTTGCTTTTTTTTTTCGCGTCAGCACTTTGACACCGGAGTTGCTAAAATCGTGTTGCTGAAACCGGAGTTGTTGACGCCGACGTTGCTAAAACCGGAGTTGCTGAAACCAAGTTGAATAGAAGAAAAGGCTCAAGCTCAACACGGACCACAATTTGCTCCATTTCAACCTTAATTTCAGCAATTATTTACAACAACAATTTCAGCAAATTACGGAATTTCAGCAACAACAATTTCAGCAAATTAAAAGATTTTGGGAACAATTGCAAGAAACACATATCAACTAAATTGTGTTTCTGACATTAATAATACATCTGCATTGTTCTTACATAAAAAACACGTGTTAATCCATTATCATCAAAAAATAAGAACAAAAAAAAATTGCGGACAACAAGGCAAATGACAACCTAAACGACAGTCCGCATTTGTTGAAATTGCCAACATCAGCCTTGTTCTTCCCCATGGGGCTGCCCCTTTCTCACACATCTTCAATTGCATCCGAAATTCTATCTTCTCATGCAATTCCCCTGATATATTCCTTCATCCCATTATCATAAAAAAAAAGAACAAAAATAAAATTGCGGACAGTAAGGCAAACGATAGTTCGCATTTTAGCAAGGCAAAAAAAAATTTGCTGAAATTCCCAATATCCAAAGCTTACCACCTAAACCCCAAAACATTACCTCTGTCAAGAGTGTAAAGATGCGCCTCCCCCACGCAGAATAGCAGAGCCCCGCTCTTCGCCGCCTTCATCCCCTCCTCCACCGTCTTCACCTTCTCCTCCCTCTCCTCCTTCGTCCTCATCACCTCCGCCACCGCCACCGCTGCCCCTGCCGCCGCCTCCAGCCCCCTCCAACCATGTTCTTCCCCTTCTTCTCCTAATCTTGTCTCCTCTGCTGCTTGATCGCTATTGCTACACAAAACACTGACGCGATGAAGACGAAGACATCGATCGAAAACCCTAGGATCACGATGGCGCTCTGGCGCTTCTTTCTGTCGTACTGAGTGAGCTCCACTCCCTGTAAATCTTCGTTCTAGCCAAGTCGTGGCTGAAGCAGCTGCGGGCCATCACCACCGACACAGGAGCGTCGAAGAATGGGATCTTCGGGCAACATTCACGATATGGACGATTTCTTCGCAAAGCCTAGGGTTCAATGCGTAAGATCTGGCGTCGAATTTTGATCAGACGGGGGTGACAGGAACCGGACCAGAGAGGTTATGTCTGTAGACATTGAAGGTCAATAACGTTGACTGGTTGAGTGCCGAGACAGGATCGAAGAACCGGTTGAACTCGAGACGAAGAGATCTGAGGCGGTTGAGGGATGTCAGCCAGGGGGAGGGAGCTAGTGAGGTTGTTGAAGGACACATCGAGAGTCCGGAGGCGGTGAAGAGAGGAGATGGAGGGCGGGAGGGCACCAGAGAAGGAGTTTCGAGAGAGGAAGAAGAGCTTGGTGAGAGAAAGGAGGAGGGGAACAAATTTGAGATTTGGGAAGGTTAATTTAGGAGATGGACTTTTTGCAGATAAAACAAATGAGTGGACATTCTTCGAATTTGGACGGGAAAAATGGCATGTGACACAAATTATTTCTTGTATATTTGTATGTTTGTATGTATTATATGTATGTATATATAATGTGGATCATTTTCACACAACCCTTACAATATACAATATGTATCATGTTAACATATATAGGTAATTAAAATAAAAAAAATCAATGGATGATATTAAAAGTAACTTGTAATTATTTGTTAGTACTACATCCGTTAATTAAAACATGACGTTTTACTATTCACAAACGCCTTTTCAGGTATTTAAAACTATATAAAATATTAACCTTTTAAATAATTTCATAGTTATTACAATTAAGTATGAATTTATAAAAATAAATGTAAAAAGAGTTAATATTTTGTATGGAGTAGTTTCTATCATTCTAAAAAAACGTGTATAAATAATAAACGACAAGTTTTAATTAACAGGAAAAATATTAGACAATTTTTCAATTTTCATTTTTTTTTTGACCAATTCAAAAAATAAATAAAAATTGTAACACTGTTTTTCAAAAGAAATTTTTTTTTCCAACATATAAGTAATTAACTTGCCCATATATTTTAATCTTTTTTTTTTAAAATGTCAAATCTACAATATGCGTTGTTGCCTATACGCTTCAAACTCTAACAAGTCAATTTCGATCAAAAAAAAAAAAACTCTAATAAGTCAAGGAATGTTCTAGTCTGATAATAGTAATATCATAAAAAAATAAAGGTGTTACTATTATACGTACGGTCAAATTATCGTCATATACAAGGTTATTTATCAGATTTTAGTATCAGTAAATTTTTTTGTCTGAAAAATGCTTATTTATATGGGAAGTCGGTGTCGGTAAAATTGACCGTCATTAGGTTTACGAGTAGATCCAAATTTCTCCTTATTTAAGGTTAACACACTCTAATGACAAAGCCAACTTTTCGTGTTAGTAAGTTTTTTTACAGGTTAAAAAAACTTGCTAACACTAAAACTTAATGACCACACTATGTGTTTAACGATACGAAAACGTGTATTGAGTATGTCGGAAAATAATCGTAGGTTTAAAAAAACCTGGAAAATCCCACGAGATAAGCATTTGTGAGAAGTACAAAATAGCTGGCCTCATGGATGAAAGCGAGGCAAAACAAAACTAATATTTACGTACTACCTCCGATTGACAAAACACTTGCTATTTATACTCGTTTTTTTAGAAGATAAAAATTATATAAAATATTTATTTTTTTATAAATTTTTTTAATAAGTTTGTACTCTACGAAATTGTTAAAAAATTAGATATTTTATATAGTTTTATTTCCTAAAAAAACGTACGTAAATAGTAAATGACATGTTTTGTCGACCGGATGAGGCAGTAGTAAACATTGTCAAATCTGTAAGTAAATTTTATTGTAGCATTGAATTTCTATAAATGAAGTAAGATTGACAACAGGTGGGATTGCAATTCAACCTACAAAATTTACTATGTGGGAACGGAGGAAGACAAATAAGTAGAAGAAGTAAAAATGATTAAGAAAAACAACGATCATTTTAAAGATCTTTCTTCATCTGATAAACTATATGAGAAATCAAACATAGTGTTATATTTAAAAATAAGAAATTGGAATGTAATAAATGCTTGTTAATGATAATTAAGATATTTATCTTTAAGCTTTTATTTTGTAATTTGAATTGCAGTTGAGAGATTTTAGGAACTGATTATCCTCTTACCTTTTATAAATTATCTTTTCCAATGAATAACAAAGTACGTCAGTTTACTCAACTTATTCCCTGCTCTACATGGTATCAGCCGTATATGATCCTCTCACAAAATCTCCCTGTTAACTATGGCAGCAGAATTTGCCACACAAATCCCTAATCCACATGAACCCAATCACCCTTTTACAGTGGTCATTCTCTCCAATATCATCAAGCTTGACTCCACCAATTTTCTCCCATGGAAGGTTCAAATTCAAGCCACTCTCGAAGGTTACGATCTGTTCAAATTTCTTGACGGCTCTCATTCTGCCCCTGCAGAAACCGTCACAGTTAACAACAACACGACCCCAAACCCGGCCTACCTCACCTACAAAAGACAGGATCGCATCCTCTATGGTGCGATACTAGGAACTCTCTCCCCGTCTGTTGCTTGTCTGGTGACTACAGCGACCTCTGCCAAACAAGTCTGGGACATCCTCAACAACACGTATGGCAAAAGCTCCCGAGGGCATATCAAGTTAATCAAGGAGCGGCTTCGTTCCTCAAGCAAAGGCTCTCTAACAGTGACCGAGTATATGCAAAAGGTGAAGGCTTCGGCTGATCTTCTTGCATCCCTCAATGCTCCGGTCGCCACCGAAGACATCACTGATTATGTACTTCGTGGCTTGGATGAGCCCTACAAGCCAGTGGTCTATGCTATCAATGCTCGGGACACTGCGATCACGTTTGAAGAACTTCACGAGAAGCTACTTAACCATGAACTTAGTCTCAAGGAGGAGGCAAAGCTCAATATCGGACCTACAGCAGCATTCAATGTCCAAACCAAGAACTCCAAAGGAAAAGGTAAGCCTACCTCTACTCAGCCGGCATGGCAATCCTCCTTTCTGATTCAACCTACCCCTCCCAAACAGCCTTGGCAACAACCAAACAAACCCCATACCTCTTCGACTCCAACTGGCAGTAAACCCTTCCGAGGGCGCTGTCAATGGTGCAAAGAGATAGGCCATGTCCTTACCCAATGTCCCGTCTTCCGACAACTCCACCCAACTGTGACCCTTCCTTCCTCGGCTAGGTTCCCAGCAGCCCCCCCACAGGCCAATGTTGCTGCTACATCTCGGAACTGGTTGGTTGACAGCGGTGCTTCGCACCATATTACAAATGACCTCAATAACCTTGCAATACACTACCCTTACAATGGCCCTGACGAGATGGTTGTGGGCGATGGCACAGGTTTAAAAATCTCTCATTCTGGCAGCATTTCTTTACCTTCAAATTCTCAAGTTTTTGCTCTTGAAAACGTTCTTTGTGTTCCTTCCATGACCAAAAACATTTTATCAGTTTCAAAACTTACAAAACATAGTCCATATGCGGTGGTTTTCTTATCTGATTTCTTTTTTATACAGGACATCAGGTCCAAGAAAATCCTCATTAAAGGTCCCTGCGTTGATGGCATATACTTGTGGCCAAGTCCTAGTCCAGGCGTCCAGTTGAAACTCCACCAATCCACCAGTCCCAGTGTCCAGTCTCTTCAAAAGTCAGTCGGATCAGCCTCCCTTCATCACCAACTTGGCCATCCGTCGACGTCTGTCTTTCAATTTCTAGCAAAACATTTCAATTTGTCTAAATTTCCATTCAAACAATCAGATTGTCCTTCTTGTAATGTCAATAAGAGCCACAAGCTTCCATTTTATGAGTCAACTATTGTGTCTACTTATCCTCTTGAGGTTGTTTTCTCCGATGTTTGGAGTTCGCCAATTGTGTCTTATGATGGCTTTAAATACTATGTCATATTCGTAGATCATTTCACTCGATACACTTGGCTTTTTCCACTCAAAAATAAGTCTGACACAAAACAAATCTTCATCAAATACAAAGCTTTGGTGGAAAATTTCTTCAAACACAAAATCAAAATTTTATACACGGACAATGGTGGAGAATTCATTGCTTTACGTCATTTCTTAGGCTTGGAAGGGATTACTCATTTTACATCCCCCCCTCACACGCCGGAACACAATGGTATATCGGAGCGAAAGCACCGTCATATTGTTGAAACTGGCTTATCTCTCCTGACTCACTCAGGGATGCCTTTAGATCATTGGCCTCATTCTTTGATCACCGCCACCTATCTAATAAATAGGCTTCCTACTCCTACTCTTCGAAATGAGTCTCCCTATTTCAAGTTATTGAATGTGTTGCCAGATTATCACAAATTTAAGAGTTTTGGTTGCTTGTG
Source organism: Persicaria maculosa (assembly GCA_963922045.1). Taxonomy (NCBI): domain Eukaryota; kingdom Viridiplantae; phylum Streptophyta; class Magnoliopsida; order Caryophyllales; family Polygonaceae; genus Persicaria; species Persicaria maculosa. The sequence goes on along the minus strand of OY998259.1, from coordinate 67,522,361 downwards.
CTATCCTTGGTTGCGTCCTTACAATGCCCACAAACTTCAACCGCGATCAATTGCTTGTGTTTTTATAGGTTATTCATCAACCCAAAGTGCCTATCAGTGTATGGATCCAATTACTCGTCGTATTTATACATCCAGACACGTTAAATTTGTTGAGAGTGAGTTTCCGTATAAAATAATGTCACCAACCACAAATAATAAGCCACCCATTGGATCGGAATGGAGCAATTTTTTAATTCCTATTCTAAATCCCAAGCCTCCCATCACAAGATCACAAAAAAATATAACCAAGCCAATTAACAAATTGAACCTCCACATCCAGAAATCCCTACCTTCTCCAGTTGAACCAAAAACCATCACACAAGCCCTAAAGAGTCCAGAATGGAGGACTGCAATGCAAGCTGAGTATGATGCCCTTTGCTCCAATCACACTTGGGACCTAGTTCCCCCTTCGCTGGACTACAATCAAGTTGGTTGCAAATGGGTGTTTCGTATCAAATACCTTTCGAATGGACGGGTCGACAAGCTAAAAGCTCGACTGGTAGCAAAAGGGTTCCATCAGAGATCCGGGTTGGATTACAAAGAAACCTTCAGTCCGGTCATCAAACCGGTCACGGTTCGTATCATCCTTACATTGGCGGTTACAAAGGGGTGGCGGCTTCATCAACTTGATGTCAATAACGCCTTTCTTCAAGGCAAACTCTATGATGATGTTTACATGACTCAGCCGCCGGGATTCATTGACAGTAAGTATCCGAACCACTTGTGCAAGCTACATAAGGCCATTTATGGCCTCAAACAGGCGCCGAGGGTGTGGTATAATGAGCCGACTGTCTTTCTCTTACATGCTGGATTTGTCAAGTCTATTGCCGATGCATCCTTGTTTATATATCGACATGATCAACACTTGTTATACTTGTTGGTTTATGTTGATGATATAATCATCACCGGTAATTCATCTTCGGTTATTGATCATTTGGTGGGCTGCCTGGCTGCAAAGTTTTCGTTGAAAGATTTGGGTCCTTTGTCATACTTTCTTGGGGTCGAGGTCATTCCGTCTCCGACAGGGATCTTCCTATCACAAAAGAAGTATGTCACTGATCTTCTTGTGAAGGCAGGTATGGACTTATCGAAACCCGTGGCAACTCCGATGTCTACTGCTCCTCTTCTAAAAGACGCAGGTACTCGACTTCCTGCACCAACGGAGTACCGCGCTCTTGTAGGTAGCCTCCAATACTTAGGCCTCACTCGGCCCGACATCGCCTTTACGGTCAGCAAGCTCTCCCAGTATATGCAGGCGCCAACTTCAGATCATTGGACAACCTTAAAACGCCTCCTCCGCTATCTATCAGGTACCCTACACCTTGGTATTAACATCTCCTCCACATCGTCTCCGGTTCTACATGCCTTTTCCGATGCCGATTGGGCAGGAGACAAAGATGATTTCGTATCTACAACTGGGTACATCGTCTACCTTGGGGGTACCCCGATTTCGTGGAGTTCTCGTAAGCAGAGATTGGTTTCTCGATCTTCAACGGAATCAGAGTACAAGGCGCTCGCAGATACTGCCTCTGAAGTTCTTTGGGTCCTCCATCTACTTGATGAGTTAGATGTCCACATGCTTCAGCAACCAGCAATATATTGTGACAATTTGGGTGCCACAAGCCTTAGCTCTAATCCGGTGTTTCACTCCCGGATGAAGCATATAGCTCTTGCATATCACTTTGTAAGAGAACAAGTTCAGAAAGGCACCCTGCACGTCAGTCATGTCTCTACCAATGATCAACTCGCCGATGTACTCACTAAGTCGTTGCTTCGTCCCCGATTCCAAGATCTTCTTTGCAAGCTTCAACTCACTGATAGATCGTTTCACTTGAGGGGGAATGTTAATGATAATTAAGATATTTATCTTTAAGCTTTTATTTTGTAATTTGAATTGCAGTTGAGAGATTTTAGGAACTGATTATCCTCTTACCTTGTATAAATTATCTTTTCCAATGAATAAAAAAGTACGTCAGTTTACTCAACTTATTCCCTGCTCTACAATGCTATCGTCCAAATAATAATCAACAATATTACAACCTGGAACTGAATAAACAAAGGCGAATGGGTCACAAAAAAAAGAAATAAGAGTATAAAAGCGAAATGGATCAAACCTAATAGAGATATCGAACTAGAAAATATTAATGTTGATGGCTCGATCAATGCCCCTGGATTATGCCATGTGGTGGAATTCATCAGGGACTCTGAGGGTCAAGTTATATATAGATATTTTTCAATAGAAGAGTTGTCAAGGTACAATTCTCCAAACCGAGGCCTCGACCATCTGTATAGGAATGAAGCTAGCAATAGCCAGAGGGTTACACAACGTTATTGTCAAAGCAGACAATTTGGAAGTAATGAAGGCAATTAAAGATAGATGTAACTTCAAATGGGAGATTACGCATCACATATGGAGAAGATAGACATACTCAAGACCTCCTTTGATCACATAGAGTTCAACCATTGTTATAGAGAAGCAAATAAGATAGTCGATTATTTTATTTATTTCAAAAAATCTTTTCATTTTCTTTTCAAATCACAAATTACGTATTTTCCCTTAATTTAAATAAATAATTTTTTTTTATTAATAAGGGTTACAAAAGTAATTTTACACAAATTCTCATTAAAGTTAATATTTAACCCAACAAAACACATGATTTTAACTTACAAGAAGTTAAAGTTATCCAAACATATTTTCTTATATTACAGGAATTATACAAACGAGCACTTAAAATTGAGAAGATGATTATTCGATGATGATAATTTTAATATTTTTTTAAATTATGTTTATTCATGAAAAAATTATACAAATATATATAATTAGTTATTTATAATATAAATATATATTTTTTAAAATTTTCATGAAACAATTAGTTATTTATTATATAATTTTTCATATGAAAAATTATACAAATATATATAATTAGTTATTTATAATATAAATATAATAAAAAGTTTTTTTATCATAAATATTAAACCTAAACATTTTTATATTGTAGGAATTGGAGTATATAAGGGGGAGTACGTAGGAGATCTCTATCAAGCAGATATGGAATCCATAAACAATGCACTGAATTTGCAAAATTTCCATCCTTTGGCAGCACTCCTTCCATCGCTCATCTTCTGCTTCTTCCTCTACAAATGGCTGACTCACACCCCCGCGGGAGCGAACCTCCCGCCGTCTCCGCAGGGGCTTCCGGTGATCGGAAACCTCTTCCAGCTCACCGCATTCCCCCACCGGGGCCTCCACGCGCTCTCCCTCCGCCACGGTGACACCATGCTGCTCCACCTTGGATCCAATCCCGTGCTGATAATCTCCTCCGCCAGGTCGGCCAGCCTCGTCATGAAGACCCACGACCTGGCTTTCGCAAGCCGGCCCGGCTCGGGGGTGTTCCGGCGCTTGCTCTACGACGGCAGGGACGTCGCCTCCGCCCCCTACGGCGACTACTGGCGGCAGATTAGGAGCGTGAGCGTGCTTCACCTCCTGAGCAACTCCAGGGTGAGGTCCTATAGCCATGTGAGGAAGGAGGAGGTTTCTGCCATGGTTGCGAAACTCGAGGGCTTGGTGGGGACGGAGGTGGATTTGAGCAAGGCGTGTATGGAGTTGACGAACGACGTCGTTTGTCGGGTGGCGTTCGGGAAGAAGTTCGGGGAGAAGTCGGAGTTTCGGAGGCTCTTGGCGGAGTTGATTGAGTTGCTTGGCGGGTTTTTTGTGAGCGATTTTATACCGTGGTTAGGGTGGATTGACAAGCTCACTGGGTTGGATCATCGCGTTGTGACGGTTAAAAGGAAGTTTGATGAGTTCTTCGAGGGTGTGATTCGAGAACACGAAGAACGCGCGATGAAGATGAAGCTATCGGGTAGGGATGACAATGGATCGGCGAAGGACTTTGTGGATGTGTTGTTGGAGGTTCAAAGGGATGAAGCTATAGGGTTTGCGTTAGAAAGGGATTCCCTCAAAGCAATCATCTTGGTAATGTTTTAATTTTTTCGATGTCAAATTATCGATCATGATCTTCAGCTACCTCACTAACTACGTGTGTTACCGACCATTATTTAATAGGACACTTTTGTAGCTGGAACAGATACGAGTGCAACCGCGATAGAATGGACAATGGCCGAGCTCTTAAGGCATCCGAAATCGATGAAGGCTTTGCAAGAGGAGGTTCGAAGAATCATCCGACCCGATCAATCATCCATAACGGAGGAAGATCTCCGCCAAATGAAGTACCTAAAAGCAACGATCAAGGAATCCATGAGGCTGCACCCTCCAATTCCGCTCCTGGTCCCGCGCGTGTCGACTCGAGAGGTCGAGCTCAACGGTTACACCATCCCGGCGGGGACACAAGTCTTCATCAACGCGTCGGCCATCCAGAGGGACCCGGCCCTTTGGGCTGGGCCGGATGAATTCCGGCCCGAGAGGTTCCTTGACTCTTCGGTGGATTTCAAGGGGCAGGATTTCGAGTTAATCCCATTCGGGGCAGGCAGAAGGGGCTGCCCTGGGATACAGTTCGCAATGGATATCGTCGAGCTCGCCGTTGCAACCTTGGTGGGGCGGTTCGATTGGTGTTTGCCCGACGGTTCGGAACCTCAATCTTTGGATATAGAGGAAACAAACGGTATAACTATACACCAGAAAAATCCTCTTATTGTCGTTCCTTGCGTGCCTATTTCTTAATAGTCTCTGTTAATATGTCTTGAATATGTAATGGGTTTATTGGGTGTGTTTGGATTCCAATGCATTATGTTTATAATGCAATTATTATTATAAAAACTTAAATAATGTATGATTACTTATTGTAATACAATGTGTTTAAAATAATGTAAATTTTCAATAAAATGCTCTGTAAATTGTCTCAGTTAATTATATTAAATTTACAATGTAATTATAAACTTTATGCAATATCGGTTTTTAATTGACATAATTTATAAGGTATTTTATTTATAATTTATGTTATTTTAAACACGTGAGAAAATTTGTAAACAAACATTATTCAAGTGTTTATAATTTATAATACATAATGCTGGAATCCAAACATACCCATTATAATTATATGTTTTGGATTTATGCCCATAGTCTCACTAGGGTTTCATATACTCATGAAACACCAATTCAGGTGCGTTTGTACAAGTGAGATCAATTCAAGACAACACCCTTATAGCACACGAAGTATTCCACTCTTTCCATAAGAAAAAGGGTAAGACGGGCTGGATGGCACTAAAACTGGACATGGAAAAGGCCTATGATAAACTCAGCTGGAGCTTCATAGAAGCTTCACTAAAGAAACTAGGATTTCATGAACAATGGATCAAGTGGGTCATGAAATGTCTAACAACATCTACATTTTCTGTTTTGATAAACAATAGCCTAGGGAAACCATTCGCACCTGAACGAGGTCTCCGACAGGGTGACCCTTTAGCCCCATATATCTTCATAATTGTAACGGAAAATCTAGCAAGGGAATTGCAGAAAGAATCCCAGCTAGAAGATGCTGTAGTGGGTGTAAAAATAACTCCTAATAGCCGCCCTATCCCCCTACTAACATTTGCTGATGATACATTAATCTTTGCGAAGGCGTCCTACAAAAGTCTTGACACAATAAAAAATATACTAAACCATTTCTCTAACATGTCAGGATTAACCATAAATTACCAGAAGAGCTCTATGCAGTTCTCCAAAAATGTAAATAGAACTAGGGCCCTAAATTTGGCACGACAAATGAATATCCCTATCGCAATGGGATTGGAAAAATATCTGGGAATACCTATTATGAACGGGCGGGTTAAAAACGAGGTCTTTGAGGATGCCCTTCAAAATCTGAAAAAGCAGCTTCCAAAATGGAAATCTAGTTCAATATCTCAAGCTGGGAGAATGGCCCTTGTCAAAGCCAACCTCAGCTCAAAAACGAATTACCTAATGCAAAGTTTCCTACTTCCAAAAGGAATATTAGCTAAGATAGATCAGATTAATAAAAACTTCTTCTGGAACAAAACACACTCACAAAATTATAGACTGCTAATTAGTTGGGACAAAATTTGTAACCCTAAGGAAATGGGTGGCCTAGGAATTAAGAAAGCAGAGGAACAGAATATAGCCTTACAAATGAAATTACTCTGGAAACTTTACACTGATCCTGATAATATCTGGGTCAAAGCCGTAACTAAAAAATATCTCCAAAATCGCCAGATCTCGGATTTAAATATTCACAACACATCCTGGCAATTTGACCGCCTTCTACAACTAAGAGAAAGATTATCTGATGGACTCCTGTGGATCATTGGTGATGGCTCAAAAATAAACATTTGGTCTGATCTGTGGTTGAAGGGAGACAGCCTACAACAATATAAAAATAATAATAACCCGAATTTGAAAGTGTCAGACCTAATTAAGGATGATAAAACTTGGAATGTAGACCTAATTACTTCTCTATTCCCGTATACAATAACCCGGAAAATTCTGCAAATAACCATCCCTTTCTGGGAAGCTCAAGACAAACTAGTCTGGAAATTTAACAAGGAATGAATATATACAACTAAAACAAGCACTGATAAACAAAGACATATAAACCCAACTAATGCTGATAATTCATGGATCTGGAAACTACAAGTCCCTCCGCGAACGCATAACTTTATATGGAAGATAACTTCTGACAGCTTGGCAACAACTGATAGATTAAATAGGTATTTCAACAGAGTCCCTAGTCCTTGTTGCCTCTGCAATGATGAAATTGAGGACAATGACCACTTACTTCTTAGATGCCCCATCACAAAAATGATTATTGCTAAATACGAACAAATGAGTGGAGATAGGTTCTTTGGCCTTCACGAAACCAGGATATCAGTTACAAATTAACCTTATATAAAAAGGATCAACCCACAATTTGAACACCTATGTATGCTTTGGCAGCAAATATGGGAATTTCGTAATTCCGTTATTTTTAAAGGAACCAAACCAGACTACTTAGAAGCAACTGCAAGGAAAGCTAGTCATAGTATAAAGGAATGGCTTAATCTTAAAAATGAGGGAGAATCTAAGAAAAGTAAGCCCAAAAGGAGGAGAAACATAAAATGGGCAAAACCCCCAATGCCCATCTACAAAATCAATGTAGATGGGTCGGTTAAACCGTCGGGCGATTGCCGCATTGGAGGGATTGTCAGAGATTGGAATGGAAAGGTAATTGATATGTTCTATGAAGATATTTTTAAGGGATCTGTAATCCTAACAGAATCCCTTGCGTTCTGCAAAGGGTTAGAAATAGCCCGCATAAGAGGATGGAGTAAGGTCATCATTGAAGGTGATAGCTTGGGAGTTGTCAAGGCAATTGAAGATCAACATTCAGGTTCATGGGAAATTCTTAGAGTGATTAAAGAAGATCAGATTACTTCAGAAGGAATTCACGACAGCTACAATTCAGCACTGTTATCGAGAAGCCAATCAAGCTGCGGATTTCATAGCTAAGAATAGTGTTAATTGTAATCCTAGTTTCCCTTTTTTTAGAGAACTTTGTAACATCATCCTTAGGGATGATCAAGAATGATCTTAATTTTGTTCCAAAAAGACATTTAACTGGTTACCTACTGTAAAATATATATATATATATATACTCATGAAACACCAAAATTTATAACCCTAGTTTTCTTCTTAGCCTCTGTAATAAAGAACCTGATTCCTCTGCCCGTGGACGTAGGTAACACTTCGTTGTCAAACTACGTAAATCTCTATGTCTTTCTATTCTATTATCGTTCTCGTTACAACAGTCTCCTTATAAACGTTGATGGCATTGTCGTCGTACTCGTCTGCTCATTGTTCAGATGGTATGCTTTCATCTCCGGGTTTCTCCATGAAGAGAAAAACTTGCATTCAATTTAGTAACATGGATATGTTTGAGAAATCACAATTTACAATATGTAGTGTACAATGTACATCAATTATATATACCAAGTAAGAGGAGTACACAAGGATATATAACTAACTCGATCATGTGTCGAAAATCATCTCAGTGTTGCTCACCAAACCGGAGCCAATAAGCGAAAGCCTATCCTCGTAAACATCGATGTAGCCAAAAGCATCGAACCCTGGAGGGCATTCGAGTGCGGCTTTAAACACTCGATGGTGAATCCCGTGCGAATCAACTCTGTAACCACCATAGTGCTCATGACCAGACAAGCAAGCTTTAACACACTTATACCTGTGTATTACCTCTATAACTTCGTCGTAGTTCCACAGGAGTGTAACATACGACGAAGCAATGGGATCCAAGGCAATATGACAACATATGACTACTTTCTGATCCAAGCGGGTAGCGTCCTTCAGGACGCTATCCAGCCATTCTAGCTGCTCTTTCCCAACGCCTCCGTTGAACTTGGTAAACCTTTTCTCGGGTCCAAATAGTCCACTCGGACTGTTCTTGTTTGAGTTGGGATTCTTTTCATCGAGAAGCCTTAAGGCCGCGGCTGTGTTGGGGTGATCCTGTGGCCAGCCGATAGCGCTAACATCATAAGTATCAAGGACAACAAATCTATAAGAAGGACTCGGTGAAAACTCATAGTAAGCGCGGTGATTGACATGATGACCGGGTATCTTGAGTAACGGAAGTAGCTCTTCGCGAGGGAGATTGTAGAGGCAATGGTTGCCAATCATGTGGTAGACGGGGCCATTGAACTTGTCGAACTCGGAAACAACCTTCTTTACGGTGCTAAGAGAGTCGTCTTTGGGGCAAAATCCGTCCACAATGTCTCCAAGATTAACGGCGAAGCTGAGACTTTCAAGACTGTTCCATTTCTGGACCGCTCTCTGTAAGACAAGCAAGCTGTGCCTATAGTATCTTGGAGCTCCGTCAAAAGAATGGCCGTTGGGGATATCGGCATACTGAACATCAGCGATCACTCCGAAGGAGAAGAGAGGCTCCCTTTGCGGGGTTGAAGACGAAGAAGCGAACCATTTGTTTAGCACCATTGTCCAAATTAACAAAGAGGCCCTGCGATTTGACAATAGCCTCTTCTCAGTTTGAAATATTTTCAATGGATCATTGCTAATTGATGGTGATTACGATGAGATTGAAATTAAGCAGATTCAGATGATGACAGAAGAGGAAAATGAAGGTGGATTCAGAAGAAAACCTGCTAGGCTTGGAGCGATGGAAGAATCAGTCCAATTGCGCGATTCTCCGCCTGAAATTGATTGCAGCAATGGAGATTAATCTGATGGAGATTGAGAGGAAAATGATCAGATCGAAGCAGAGGAGCGATTCTGAGGGGAAAGAGGGAGACTCTTGCGTGGACGATGGGATTTGCGTTACGGTGACCGACCTAAAAGTCGTTAACCGCGTGTGTATAATATAATAATATTATATTTCTAATCTGCACAGTTTGATTATTTCTCCTTACTTAAAAAAAAAAAACAGTTTGATTAATTCTGCTTCGAACGCCCCATCCAAGAGACTTTGTTACAAACTCCCAAACCTTATGAAATCAAGAAAGAAGGGTCTAATGATACCAACAAAGAAAGAAGGATCTAACGAATATAATGAAGCAATTAGCAGTCACCATGTCAAATTGTCAATCATTTGATTTCTCGGTTGAACATTTCAATGGATTAGAGGAGGACAAGCGTGGTGGAGATCACCCTCTTGACTTCTAAAACATGGGTATTAATTTTTTTTTGTTGAGAAGTTACTTTATACTCTGAACATAAACACCAACGAATTTTAGATCTGTTTGACCGTACATTAATTAAATATGTTGGACATTAAGAAAAGTAACAAATTGATCGATCAAAAATCTGTTTGTGTTAAAAGTTCAAACTTAGGATCCGTTCGTGTTGAGTGCATAAAACACCCGTGCTTGATGCATAGATATATACTTTAGACTACCAATTTTTTTTATTAGGTAATGATTAGGTGTGAAGTCGATCTCTACCTGAAAGAATCCTGGCGAATGAGGTATAGCAGACCTATATCGTTGTATAAGTTTGGTCCCCTTGACAGAGTAGCAAAGGTGTGCAACCTTATCTACCACCCGGTTACCAATGCGGGGAATGTGGGAAACGCCAGTATTTCTCACACCCAGAAGAAGAGTTTGGATGTCCACCATCACTAGTTCTATTTCCCAAGGGCAATTGGTACGAGTTTGGAGAGAGTCCGTAATTATATTAGAATCACATTCGGTGATTAGGTTGTTTATTTTTATTTCTTTGGCCTTTTCCACCCCATGCCTGAACGCAAGAGCTTCCACCATAAGAGGTGAATGGCCACCCATTAGTTTACCACCCATACTAATGGGGTTAACTTCCTAATCTCGAATAATATATCCACTAGAACTTTTAAAGGTCGAAATAGATGATCTGTCAAAGTTTAGTTTATACTTGCCAATAGGGGGTTTATTCCATTGTTGGATTTTTTTCCTTTCAATTTTTTTAGATTGTCCATTTTTCCCTTTAAGAAGTGTGGTTGCACCATCTTCTTCTAAATTCAGTTTACTAGCTCTTTTTCAATTTTCAACACTTTCTGCAATGAGTTTTTTGTTTTACCCTCTGCAGATGGAATGCTGGCATCCCTGAAGATAGCTTGATTTTTGATAAACCATATCGTCCACCATCGAAACGCTACGCTTTGTTTGTTTTCTTTTGAAAGATTAGAACCGATAAGATATAATATTTGATCAATATCTCTTGTTCCTGATAGTATTGTGTTGATCGTTTGGGATATATATCGGGGGAATTATGGTTGAAAATTATTGAAGATGCATTCTAGGAATAGGTGGATATCACCTTTCGTTGAATGATCACAAAATATACAGGTGGAGGGCACAACACCCTTCTGGGATAACCGTGTAGTTGTTGGTACGCCTTTTTACTTGGTTTTCCATAGAATGTTTTTTATTTTTGGTGGGGCATCAATTTTCCAAATCCATGCATAGTCATCATATATTTTGTGTGACGGAGCTGTGATTAGATTATAGGCATTAGTTGTTGTGAATTATCCCTTTTTTTCGGGCCACCAATAAAGTCTATCTTCAAATGGGTTGACAAACAAAGGGATCTTGATAATGTCCCCAACAATTGGTTCAGGGAGAACAGAGCCAAGTTTCTTCTTCCACCATTGTCCACCCATTATATATTCATTGACAGTTTATCTATATTTATGATGCTTTGAAGATCCATTCTTTCAATAAGTGGCTTTGTTTTTATCCAATTTTCTTTCCAAAAGTTGATAGATTTTCCATTTCCCACCGACCAAATGAGCCCCGATTTGAATTTTGTTATCAAAGTGCATAGTTTTGACCATTTCGATGAAGCATTTCCGCTCTTCTTATAATTGAGGATGTAATTTTCTTTCAGATATTTATGTTGAATAATTTGTACCCAATTGTTTTCTGGCTCAGCTAAAATTTTCCACATAAGGTTTAATTGGAGTGCTTCATTCATGTCTCTAGATTTGTGTATTCCCAGTCCTTCTGTTGCTTTTGATCTGCATACACTACTAGAATACTGCAATTAGACATCATGCAATTTAAGTTTGTCAAGAAATTAACAGATGTTAAATTATTCTATTACATCGATAAAAAAAAATGTGATGTGTAAAACAGTTTACACAATTGTCAAAAATTAGGACAGATGTAAAATTATCTGTTATAAAAAAAGCTAAACGCGTGCAATTAGAGAAAAACAACGCGGGATGAAAAAACTTGGAAAAAATTTGAAGCGGGCTTTGGAGGTAAGTTTAAAATTTTAGAAAAAAATTGAACTTTCCTTTTCACTGGTAGCTTAGCTGGTAACACTTAAACAAATTTCCCCCACTTTTTTTAACCTTATTAAAATTTCTATCTTCTTTAATTTCTCTCACCCCACATGTCAAACCCTAGCTAGGTTTTTCTACCTCTCTTCTCTCCAGTCCAGACCCGACCCCCAAATTCCCAACTGAATCTTCACCTCTCGATCTCCAGATAGCTCCGACGACCCTCCTCCTTGGTTCAAATCTTTCTTCTTCCTCCGGTCGTCATCTCTCTGGAGCTTGTCCCGACGACCCAGCCGCTGCGAAAATGGACGGGAATTAATTGAAGAACCCTGAATCGCCAGCTCTCTTAGGTATCTGGCCTCCTTGTGTGGCGTTATCTGTTTTCCAATCTTCATCCTCCTTTGTTTTCTCTTTTCTATGCCTAAATCCTTAATCCCATCTCTATTGTTAGAGAAGAAGGCTCTCGCTAATCCTTGGAATCATATGCTCCCACAAGGTATCCGACCTCTCTTTATTCGGTTTCATTTGTTTTCCCATCTTCATTCTACTTTATTTTCTTGTTTATTTTCAGGAATCCCTAACGCTATATGTTTTGTCTCAAAAGAAGGCTCAGAAGAAGGCTTGAATCGGTGCTTCAGTCGTTCTATGGTACACGTCTCTTTTGCCTACTTGACTTTTAAACTCGCTTGTTTTGGATTTAGGAATAGGTTTCTTCAATATTGAGATGAGTGATATCAATGGAAGGTAACTTCGAGTTCCTGAAATGGAAAAGGAAAGAAACTTATAATTTATATGTCATGGGTATTAATTGCTTTGCTTTGTAACTTAGTGTGCTATTTCATCTAATGGAACCACTGATTCTATGGGGTCAACGTAAGTGTGAATAAGGTGTTCTCTTCGTCTTATTGGAGGGATTATAAATAAAAGAGAATCCTCCATTCGCTTACTATATGCAGTAATAGGTTTGTAAAGGCTTATTTAAGTATTACATTCTTTCTTCTCAATAAAATACAAGTGCTAAAAAATGGACAGTGATGACCAAAAAAATGGCAATAAATAATTGATTTCTTTTGAAGCAATTCCGTTATGATTTTTAACATACCTCTTTTGGGAGAAGAAGATGCATATCTTGATCCCAATATCAAACTCTTTCAGCTTAGCTTAATTTAAGGATACACCTGGCTTTCAGAATTTTTTTTGAAATCTACTTTGGATCCTATGGTTGAAATCTACATAGTGTTCTGTATCTAGGCTACTTCTAGTGCTATAAAAGTGTCCCCTTGATATATTTTTGCTTAAAGTTACAACGTTTTTTTAGTATGTTGATAAGTTATATTCTTGTTGATCTTAGATTCAGTGCTTACTAGAAAATGCTAGTCTTGTTTCTAATTATAAAAATGTTAGTCTCAGTCAAACAGATAGATTTAATTTTACACTTGTACTTTTATTCTAATTATAGAAATGGTAATTTTTTTCTAAAAAAAATGATCAGGAATTAAGTTTAAAAGACGATGAACACAAGGCAAGGTTAAATGTCAATTCTAACACGGATAATATTACTCTAAATGCAAGGAGTTGAATACTTTCTCCTCCTTACTTGTGAATTGTGAAGTAGAATAACTAAGATCTAAATTAGAGCATTCGATTTAGTGCATTGGAATAAATTACCAGTTTCTGAACACTTGTGATAATAATACACACACTTGGAATTTTTTCATATGAAAAAATATAGTAGTTCAAATAACACAAAAGGTTGAATTTGTCATCTATACCTCTAAGGTTCGAGGTTTCTTCTCCTTCTGCAAATACAATCAAATATAAAATTATATTTTTATTTATTCTTTATTGGTTGATTCTGTTTCTTTTTCGTGTCTTTGAAGAATATCTTGTCCAGTACTGATTTCCTGGTTTGCTAATGATTTTTGACATGATTATCTTGCATGAGGCACAAAATGACAAACACCTTAATTTGCAAATGTTTCCTCTGCATTTTCTTGTGTGAATATAATGTATGGATCTCCCTTGTGTGAATGTCATTCTTTCTTCACTGATACTTTTTTTGCTTGCTAACTCTTGCTTTTGTTCCTCTTGCATCTGTCATACATTAAACATTATGTTTAGCTGTCAAACTCCCCTCTATTACTCTTTCCTAGTTGCACTTTCAGCACCACTCTCGCATTTACATGTCATACTTGCTACATTATGTTGCACTTCACTGATATGCTCTATACTTCATTCCTGTTGCTCAATCTCATTTTCCTCATCTGTTATATATTTACTTGTTGCACATACTCCTTAATTTTTCTTTTTATTTCTCTATCTTGCTTCTTGTTATAACTCACATGCTTCTATTCATGCTCCACCTGGTCTTGCTTGCCTCCCTCATTGTTATATCAGCATTAACACCACCCGCACATAAATTTCTAGTGCTTTTGTTTTGTTTTTGTCATACTTATCACACCAGCATTCACTATCATAATCCCCACTGCTGACATACCATCTTTTCTCCCTTCCGTTATGGCGTTTTCTTGTTGTCACACCCATTGTTGTTTCTGTTCAAAAAAATACTTTCTTTTCAATTCTGTTTTGTTCATATAGAATTGTTTTCTTTTAGGCACTGTATCAGCGGCAAAGATCTTGTGAATGCGCCTCCAAATGTACTCACCCCAGGTTTGTTAAGTTTTCATGGTTGATATTTTGTCTCTTATGGGATTCTTTAGTGCTTATTTCAGCGTGCTTATGAACCTAACTAAACTTTTTGAATCAGATAAGGGAACATGATTGTAATTATATGCAAGAGAGGGTTTCAGTAATCTTTATATTTAATCAGTTAAGCTTGGACATGGCTCCAAATAGCTAGTTAGTCTCAGTTTTGTTCCTGATACATTGGCTTAATAGATCTATTCATGTACTTGACGTTTATTTTTAAATAATAGATGTATACATGGACTTGAATACTTGATGTTATGCGAGATGCTATATATAAGGTTGGCATTGTATGGTTTCTCCTTTTATCTTGGAATGGTCTTTGGGTTGACGGATAAATATGTGTTTGAATCCTTATCTAATAGTCTAGCTGTTCTGTTATATATTATGAATTTGTGGATTTTATCTTTCAGAGTCAGCTCACCTTCTTCGAGTCATCTTGCCACGCTGATTTCTCTCTGTCCCTTCCCCCGGCGACCTCTCTCCTCGCTTCAGATCCTCCAACGATCTCTCCGTCCCATCCTCCAGCAACCTCTCTCCTCCATCCTTCATATCATTCACTCCTCCGTTCCCATCCCCTCGACTCATCAAGTGGGATGAATATGTTCAATTTGTGCACTCAGGAGCTTGGATGGGTTTTGCATGAAATGCGGATGTGGATAGCTTTCACCCACTAAACATTGGTCGTCTTGCAATGAGAGGAAGAGAGCCCATGTTCGTACCTTGTACGCCTAAAGGATGCATTGAGCTGTTGCATAGATATGGAATCGAAATAAAGGGGAAAAGGGTTGTCGTCATAGGGAGGAGTAACATTGTCGGGATGCCTGCTGCACTTTTATTGCAAGTTAGTGCTTATATGTTAACTACTCTATTTTTCGCAAATCTTACTACATTTTGTTAGCTGATCTTTTCTTTTCTGTCGAAATTCAAGAAGTATGGGACTAGCTATTATTCTTCTTTAGAATCTGTACAAACATCTTATCTCTAGCTAAAATAGTATTTTGAGTATTCTGTTTGTTTAATGTCCAGGAAAAATGTTAAACAAAAGAAACCTAAGAGCAAGGAAAAGAAACCATACACACCATTCCACCCTCCACAACCGCCTTACTGGAGATTGGAGGATGTGATTTGTTAAATATTATGTTACTTGGAGATGCACATGTAAATATTAACAGGATTTTGTTACCCTACTGATTAATAGACCAACAAACTGATTAATAGACAATCAAACTGATTCTATGTTACTTGGAGATGCACATATATATATTTATTTATTTTTTTGCAGATTTCAACTAAGGAATGCCTTGGATTTGAAAATAAAGTATATGGAGTTTATGGTCTTGATCTCATTATGCTTGCTTTTTATACTCATTATTCTGGCTAGTGGAATGAAACTAGTGTTATTCTTTTCTCTCGGAAGCTAATGCACTTTAGTTGCACCTAATTCTCTAACATGCTCTGTCTTTCCTCAACAAGCATTTTCTCCACAAGCTTCATGTATGATATCAATCCTTAGGGTTATTGTACCACATTGCAGTCATGATTGATCTTCTCCTTACTAATGTATCTTAGAATCCAAATTGGGATCTCTTCCAAAATTTTGCAACCATGTATGACCTTATATATATGTTGTTCATTTTGTATCATGCAGTTCATGCTTGTGCTCATGCTTGTGCTCATGTGTTCTTTCTTCAAACTGGTTATGGTTTATATAGCTCTTTCTTCAAAGTGGTTATAGTTCAGTTTAATTTATTTGATGCTTTCATTTTGATTCAGGCTTTTATTTTGATGATGAGCATTTCTTTTATAGAATGTTTAGAAGATTTGAAGGCGGACAAATCATTGTCATGTGAGTTCTTACAGCCACCAGCACAAAGTACACCTCTACAGGTCCTTGGAACCAAAAGATTGTTTCCACATTTCTAGGTATTTGAAATTATTATACCATCTTTTTATGTGCATTATTCTAAACTCATGTTTATTGGAATTGATATAATCTTTTCTTCACTCTATTGGGGTCATAGATTGCACACGCATGCCTGCTCATGTCCCTGTGTTGGGGTATAGCTTAGTCTTGCATTCTTATGTTCAGTTATGCCTTTCTCATTATCTCACTCTGTGGTCAATTACTCAGTTCATTGACCAAAAGAATAAGATCTTGGATCTTGTAACTGAGGTGGATTGTGATTAGCCATGGATAGCTTGGATTTGGATCAGTTTAGTTGGAAATGGAAATTGATGGTAGATCAGTGAGAATCAAAATGAAAAGGAAACAGTGTAATTTTTTCATTGATGGATTTCCACATCAAGTAAAACCGGATCTTGATTTGGTAGCTCAAAGATTAAGATCACAGAGAACCTAGATCATAGATTAAGATCACTTGATTTGCTTGGAGTTGCAGGCAAAATGGAAGGTATTTTTTGTGTTAACGTTTATCGTCTTTTCCGTCTTTCCTTTCTTTCAGGTAAATAACCAACCATGGCACAAATCCCTGCACCTTCTATGCAATGGCAGATGACAGTTAATAGAAGCTCAGCCACTACGAGCCCAATGACCGCCAACAGGCTGAGCTGTATGTTGTTCAGAGACAACCGAAAGGGGTCACCGAAAAGCACTGGCAAGCTTAGAGTGCTGACTTTCAAGTCTGAGGCCAACACTATTAATAGGGTTGAGCAGCTACTCAATCTGGATGTCACCCCATACGCTGACAAGATCATCGCCGAGTATATTTGAAAGTATTTTGTAAATGTTACAATATGATGCTAGTATTTATTTACATGTTTTCATTAAACGCCTATCATTTCGAAGAACAAACAAAATGCGATGTTCTGTTGACAAAAGCGTGTTGTGTATCCAAATAAAAGACGTCAGATTATATATGAAAATTGTAGCGTGTTCATATGTTTAACATCATATTGGTTTATGGAAACAAATGTCAATATAATTATACACGTCAGTTCATTCATCTAAATCAATGTGCAACACCAACTTCAACATTAAAATGATATATAAACTGATATATATTTATCAAAATAACATCGTTATCTACCAAATAAATCGATGTGTCATTGCAGCAACAACATCATTTTATTTTGAAAAAACTGATATAAATGTGGGAAACGACATCAGTTATGCCTATATTTCATGTGGTCGGTTAAATTAAAACAATATAAAATCATAAATTATATATCGGACATGATTATAAACGTGATCAATAAAAGAAAAACTGTTGTCTATCTTGTCTTATGATATTACTTATTTTATAAATAAAGATGTAAATGTCACTTTTTTGCTTTAGGAGGACATCTTCACATGTTTTCAAATGACAAATCATGGATATTCATCAACAAGTGAATATGTCATAACCAAAATTTAGGGGTTGTAATTAAGAAAAGACATCTGCTTAAAACCGATGTGAAAAGTTTGGATCTTTTACTACACGCACAAAGAGGTCGGAATTTTTTTTTGAAAGACATCTGTTGACAACCGATGTCTAATTGAAGTTTTCTAATAGTGATATTTTGTCCCAGACAATAAGTGGGCTATGTTGTGCATCTTTGTTTATGCACCGACGCAGGAAGCATGAAACTTTGCATTAAGTACAATGGTTTTGAGGACAGATTAGTCGTGATAAGTGTTTCCCTGCCTTGTTGTGATAGGGCATTAGCACATTATTTGCTAAGTTGGTCTTTTGATTTGCAAATTATCTCGCTTAATGTTTCATTCGTTACTCGCTCATTAATAATGGGGCAACCTATCTATTTTTCCAAACTTCGTTCTAGTGGGATATTAAGGATTCATGCTAACTCTCGTGCTCTTGTCCTTGGAATAGTAGGAATGGTTTGGAATGATGATTTATGGTAGTTAACTGTCTGCCCTGAGAATTTACAATAATCCTCAATAATTTCTTTTATTTTCATACATGCGGAGTTGTTTCCTTTACTAAATGTGATTATGTCATCAGCAAAAGGCAAAAATGGTATGTGTGGGCCTGATTTCCCAACTTTAAAACCAACACTGTTGGTGGTGGAAGCAGCATCAAGCGAAAATTTACAAGCTATAACTTTTGCGCCAAGAACAAAAAGAAAAGGAGAAATGGGATCTCCTTGACGTAAACCCCGGGTAGGTTTGAAAGGCTCGGTAGGCCCATTACTGATGGAAGCCAAATTTTTAGAGCACTTGCTTTGTAAAATTCCAATCTACTATGTCATATGCTTTTTCCATATCAACTTTTATTGCAATCCAACCCTCCGACTCCTTTCTAGTGCAAAAAGAGTGAAAAAATTTCATGTGCTATGAGGACATTATCCTAAATTGCTCTATCAGATACAAAGGCTCCTTTAAGCGGGTGTATTAATTTTCCAATAATCATTTACAGTCGTTTAGTAATTATCCTCGAAATTTATATACAATGGAACAAAGGCTAATTGGTCGATAGTGTGTTGTCATAGAGGGGTTTTAATTTTTAGGGATTAATGAAATAAATGTGTGATTGATATGTCTAAGCTAGTAGTTGTCCAGTGTGGAAGAAGACCGGCTTTTATTGCCCGAATGATCCATGCTCCGACAATATCCCAGTACTTATTGTATAATTCCGCAATCATTCCATCAGCACCAGGGGATTTATTGCTTCCCAAGCTGAACACCCCCGTTTTAATCTCCCTGTTCGTTGGTTGTTGGATTAGTAACATGTTTTCCTCATCTGAGATGGTGGGGTTAATAAGGGAAAGGTATTCTTGTAATCGGTTGGTGGTATAAGTTTGTTCTCGAGAGAATCTTTTTTCAAAATCTTTTTTGATCTTAGTTTTAAAATTCTCATCTCCCCTGATTTGCGTTCCTTCCGCAGAGGTAATTAATCTAATAACTTTCTGGTTTCTTCTTTTAGAGGCTACTCTATGAAAGTAGGATGAGTTAGTATCAGCTAGTTTAAAATGTTTTGATTTAGTTCATTGATTCCAAAAAGTTTTATGGAAGAGGAGTAATTTTTTTTTGTTAAAATATTTTGTTCTTTAATTTTAGTTTCTCTTGTGTTTTGGTATTGATTGTGAGATGATTGTATTTCTAAGAGAGCTTCTTCTACTTCTTTTAGTTGACGAAAGATATTCCCAAAGGTTTTCTTATTCCATGTCTTTGCTTTTTGTTTGATAATTTTTTATTTATATATGATTTGGAACATTGCAGAACCAACACAAGACGCTCTCCAAGATTGCCTGACAATATTTCGAAAATCCTTCATCTGAAGCCAAATGTTTTCAAATTTGAAAGGAAGTGCTTTAAAGTTATAGTTTCGGGAGAGAGTGATTGTGATCAGGCAATGGTCCGAGGAGGAAAATGCACCATTTTTGGTTGCGAGGTCAGGAATGTTTCAATTATCTCATGATAGATTAACACTCTGTCTAGTTTTTCCAAATATTATTTGGGCCTGCTTGTTTTTTCCGCATTGTGAATGGATTACCAAAGGAGGGAATATCAACCAAATAGCATATGCTTTTAAAGTCGATGAGTATCTGGAATCTTGCTGGGAGAGCCTCGGCTCCACCACATTTGTCCGAAAGTTGGTTTATTTCAATCAGGTAGCCCATTACTAGGCAGGGTAAGCTATTCTTAATGATTAGATGGGAAATGTTTTGCTAGAATTCCTCTTTGTCTATAGCATTAGGGGGGTATATACGAAGAACATTAATCACTCGAAATTGTCCTTTATACTCGAATATTTACTCCGATAATTCTGGGGAGGTGGGTTACCATAGAGATTGTTTCATTAATGAGAGAATTTGCATTCCAAAACAAGGCAATACCCTCGGCATGACCAATAGCAAGGGACCAGCAGACATTTGTGAATCCAGCGTTTTTCCAAAGAGATTCATTAATTGGCTCCTTTTCAGTTTTTGTTTCAACTAGGATTAGCATTTGTACATGGTCTATCGTAAGCCATGCATTATATTAGTCCAGAAGGTTTTCTTTCCGATACCTCAACCATTCCAGTAGTGGCTAATCATGACCAGTTTAAAATAGCACGGGAAAGCATATGGTGATCAATCCCAAGCCAAATACCTTTCTCATTCATAGTTTCTCCTAGATCGAGTACCGTTTAAAAATTTTAGTAGTTGTTTTTTAGTCTTAAGATATATCCAAAAATGTGTACGTCTAGGGAGTCATTAAAATTTGTAGATAAAATGAAATTTTTAACAAGTGGATTTTGTGTGTTGTAATCATATCTTATATTTGGGAGGGTACTTCTTTGATGGTGGGAACTAGTTATACCATGCGGTTTCGGTTTATACCATATAAAGGTTTACTAATCCAATCTAGCTCATAATTGTTTCTATGGAATATGAGACTTTGAACATTCAAGATGTATTGGTTTTTCAAGCATATAAACATGCTTTGATTGATGAAAGATGACTGCCTTCAGTCTAGAAAGATCATGGATAAAAGTTTTTTTTTTTCAAATAACACACATATAATATAAGATTTAATACACCGGTAAACCATAGGGGTTACAATCATGGACTGATTTGTCAATCTAAGATATACAATGCCGAAGCCAGCAAGTTTACACCAACCACTCCAATGAGTATAGACAAAGAACACAAGTTTAAATGCACCGGTCACATAAATAGTAAACATGCATGTCACCCTTAAAGGCGTGTTTCTGCCGTAACGTTTTCCCAGTGAAAAAATTGGCAGAATATTAATACATAAATATGTTTTCGCTATCAGAGAAATCAAAATAAGTATGATAAGATTATAAATCAGCTCGAATGTTTTGATGTTTTTACACATTCCCTTCTGCTCGGAAGATGTTAGCCTTGCTAAAGGTAAATCAATAATGCAATATCTGGTAGCGGAAGAAAGAAGGCCATACACACCTAGGTGTTTAGACCCATGAAACTTAACAAAAGAGACATGAGGAACAACAGAGGGTGCTTAAGACGTTCCATCCAAACTAGATTGAAAACAACATTGTAATTCCCAACAACAGATTTTAGATAATAGTGTAACTAAGTTGTTGATCAACTGCTCAATATCATATTCAGTCCTTATTACATCCACCCCGGCATTGCAAAGATTGATGTTCATGAATCTAAACATCTTAGACTCTAGAATGGCATCAAAAGGGATAGAATCATGGTTTAGATGTGTTTTGGTCATGTAACAAAAGCAAGTAGAGCAGAGTGTTACCCAGATAGCCACAGCCGAAGCCGGGCACAATATTTTAGTAACAAATTTCATAAAAACCATATCTTCATCAGAACAGAAGCAATGAGCAATCAAAGCCCAAAAAATAATAGTTTGTTTAAGGTCCTTTCGGAGGTAGGGTGTGAAGAGGTATTCACCTCTAAGCCGGCACAGTGTTCTAAAATTTGCCCTTGGCGGCCGCCAAGATGGCACCAAGACGGTTAGCAGTACCCTCCCGCTACGAAATAGGCCTTGGCGGGGTGTTCTAGGCGGAAGCAGACCTTGGCGGTTGTGCCATGATAGTTTGGTGGGCTTGGCGGACGCGGAACGGTCCTTGGTAGCCTTGGCGGGACGGGACGGCCTTGGCGTTTCGGACGGATTAAAAAAAATCGGGTTTTTCTTTTTCAATTCGTTCTTGCGAATTGCAATTCGTTGTGATCGCCTCTTCGTCTTCTTCGTTCTATGGCATCGACTTCTCTCAGACACTAATTGTCTCTTCTGTGGTGGTGGTGGACTGGTCGATCACGGCTATCGGCTGGGCTGGCAGTGCACTTCTAGGTCGGGTGGTGCTCGACTGGATTCACACAAGGTCTCTCTCTCTCTCTCTCCCATTCAAAATCACAAGTTCGCAACTGCAATCTGCTGTTTGTAGAACGACTAAGCGAGATTATTTAACGAAAAAAATTACAGACTTGACGTTGTAGTTGCTGATGAAGAACGAACAGGCAAAACTGATGTCTTGATCTTGTGATTTTGAATGAACATGCTAAATTGAATCCGCTGAACTTGTGAATTTTGTACGAACGGCCCTTGTGAGTTTGATTTTGAATGAACAGCAGCCAACAGGGATGTAATTGAACAACAATTGAATGAATAGTAGACTAGTAGTTGAACGCAATTGAATGAACTTGTGAATTTTTGAATGAACACAACACTTGTATATTATTAGATGATTAGTTAATTGTATTTGAATTGTATATGTATAATTTGTATTGTATATTTGTATTTGAATATTGATTAATAAGGCACTAACTTTGTTGGTTATCAAAAAAAGGATACTAACTTTGTTAATTGAAATGAATTGTACTAACTCGTTCAAAAATATAAGTCAATTTAGACATTTGCACACAAATTAAGAAAATTATAAACTTATTACATTTATACCCCCATTGATTATCCACTACCCTCATCAACCAATAAAATTGAGCAAAATGTCAAAAAAGTAGCAATCCAATAACTAGAAAACTTTAAAGGACTTATGTTTTCAAACAAAAATCTAAGCCTAAAAGGACTCATATTTTTTAACCGAGGGAGTATATGTAAGCACTTGTATATTATTAGATTATTAGTTAATTGCATATGAATTGTATATGTAATTGTCCTGACTTAATCACTTAACTTTCATTTGCATTATGTTTTGTTAATGTAGTGATGGTAAACACTTTAAAAATGAATCGTACGGTTATTACATAATGTGTATTCTAGTCCTAGTATAGGGGGTAAAATATAAGGAAATATTAAGAAAATGTTTTGACCGCCAAGAACCCGACAATAAGGCCGCCGAGCCGTCTTGGCGCTTGGCGGTACCTTACCACCGAGCATCCGCCGAGCGTTTTTTAGAATATCTCCCCCGTGTTTCTGATTTCGTTCGTGTTGGACTCGCCCCGCTTCAAAGCCAGTGACACCGCACCTAAAGGTGGGCCAATTGGTCTCCTCCTCCATAGATCCTCCTTCTTTTCGACTTTTTTCCTCGGAAATTTATAGATGTTGGGACTTGCACATATGAGATCGACTAAGACAACAACAAGAGAGGAAGGGTTGTGATTTGGTTTTGTACCCATCACCCAAGAATTAGTAACTCCATCGATTGAAACCGTAGCAAAGAGACGAAATCGGCAACGATAAGCCTGGATTTCGCCGGAGGAGGCTCTCAAAGGAGGATTGGGGGGAAGATTTTAGCAAAATAAGGTTTGATGAACCGGGATATGGGGAAGTAATTTGGGGGAGTCTTTGGGGGCGCGTGAAGCGCGTTCTTCACCATCCTTTCTTTCCGCTTTCCGATGGATACGACAATTACTTTTACTTTATACTACCAATAAAATGGTATGATTTTCACTAATATATTTATAATAAAAATATTCTAAAAAAGTAAAAAAAAAATTAACTTTCATCATCATTAAGTGAGTCATCATCATCAAAATTTATTGGAAACTACGTATTGCATTAAATAATCTAATGACACTTAATTGTCATAATTTGTAGTGTAAAATTAAAATTTTACAATGTATATATCACGGTCTGTAAAGAGGTTGAATCTATGACAAAATATGAGCACAATAGCTCAATTTACAGTGATTCATCACCGTTTCATCAATATGATATGAAAGGCATAACCAAAGATGGAAAACGGCAGTTGAGGCCTATCTTCATTCATAAATGTTGATCCCCAAAACCCTACTAAAAGAGAAGTCTACATACAGCTTAAATAGTAGAAGAATCTCGGATGTGATTGGTGGATCACCAACCACCAACCTCCTATAAGTCTCTTGGTCAGTAAGAATATGTCATTCATCAGTGGACAATTTAAGTCCTCTTGGAAGAGGAAAAATGGAAGCCTTGCATTCTAGCATACTGCAGTCTTGTAGGATATCTGCTATGTATTTTCTTTGATGCAACAATGTACCTGATGCATCTCTCATGATTTCAAGGCCCAGGAAGTATCTAGCTAATCCGAGGTCCTTGATGGTGAATGCCTGATTCAGGGCATCTTTAGTTCTCTGAATGACATTCTCATCATCTCCTGTCAGTAGGAGGTCATCAACATATACCACTACCACTATTCCTTTGGCAACTTTCATGGTGAACAAGGAATAATCTCCAATAGATTGTTTATAGCCTAATTTAATCAGAAATTTGCACATTTCAGCATTCCATTGCCTGGATGCTTGCTTTAGACCATAAATGGACTTCTTTAACTTGCAAACATGTCCTGGGTTGCCCAATAAGTAGCCTTCAGGAGGGCTCATGTAAACTTCTTCCTCTAAGCTTCCATGTAGGAGAGCATTATTCACATCTAACTAATGCAAGCGCCAATTCTTAATGGTTGCAACAGCTATTAGGATTCTTACAGTAGCAAACTTAGCAACTGGAGAAAAAGTGTATTTATAATCTTTGCCCTCGATTTGATCATAGCCTTTTGCAACAAGTTTAGCCTTGTATCTCTCAATTAACCCATTTGGTCTATATTTGATCTTATACACCCACTTTCTCCCCATAGCTTTCTTTCCATCTAGCAAATATGTCATCTCCCAAGTGTGATTATCTTCAAGAGCTCCGAGTTCAAGATCCATTGCATCTATCTAATTTGAATCTTTAATAGCTTGAGAGAACTTATAGGGCTCAGATGTAGCTGCCATTTGAGCAAAAGTTGAGAGAACTTATAGGGCTCAGATGTAGCTGCCATTTGAGCAAAAGATGTTGTAAATCATCATCAAGCTTTTGCACAGGACCAAGACAGAATAAAAGGAATGATTGTGATACTAACTCAGTTCTTTTACTGTTCTGACAAACAAAGTCTTGCAGTCTTTTTGGTGCCTCTACATCTCTAGTGGATCTCCTTAGAGGAGGGAACACAGTATGATCACTGAAGGTTCGAAAATGTAAAACAGAGTAATATAGAAATACTCTAGAAGGGGGGTTGAATAGAGTATGCCCGTTTTTCGCAGAAAGTCTCAAGACTTTTGGAGCTCGTATAAAACCCTTTGAGATTAAACCTGAATCACAAAGTTAGACAATTGAACGAAGTGCGGAAATAAGGTAAAGCAATAGATATAGGACACGAGTAATTGTTTACGAGGTTCGGCACGAACTTGGCCTATGTCCCCGCCTAGGGTTCTTCCACAACTCTAGGATTCAAAAGGCTTTATTGATTTGCTTAGCTTAGGATCCTAATAGCTCACCGAGAAGCCTCTCTCCTATACAATTGCAATCTAGTCAACTCACGTTCCCTTGGAGTCCTAGACCAATCTAGAAGAGCCCCACCTCTCTCAGCTATCTAATACAATCCTCTTACTCTCACAAATCAATAGCCTAGTGCAACTTCCCGAGTTACAAACTCTCGAGTAACACTATAAATGAATATATCCTATAAGCTCACAGGTAACTCTCAAACGCTTTGAAATGAAACAACAAACTCTTGAGCGCTAGCAGAGAGTACACTTGGAAGACAGATCTTGCTTGAATGAATGAAAGCTTGTTCGACACTTGTATCTTCTGTCTTCATCTTCCTTCTCTATATATTGAGACAAATCGGCGCCAGGAATCTTCTCCAACGGCTAGTCTAGATCATGGCCATCTTCGAGATCTTCTAAACTTGGAAACTTTTGAAGCCACGATCTTTCCGATTTGAATCTTCTCAACACGCATCACAAGGAAGGAAATAATTCGAAAATACTTCCTGAAAGATTAGCTACACATATATATAATATAAAGGAAGTATATAATAATATTAAATAATATTCGGACATATAAAACAGGTTTTGGATTTCATTAACTGTTAAAGCTCCAAGACCTTTGACACAAACATCCTGTCAAGGCCTTTGAAACTTTATTCCGATTTTCATCAAGGGAGGGAGTTATCAATCTCCCCCTTGATGAAAGACAAAACCTGTGCATCCCTGCAACTTAGTCAAGCATAAATAATATAAGTGAAATCGGACTAAGTACCTGCATGGGTTAGACAAATATTGGATCAAAAAAATTTTTAAAGCATGAAAAGGCCATCCAACCGAAAACCAAAAATCAAAAACCAAGGTCTTCCAAGACCTACAAGCAGAAAGGTTTTCAAGTCTAAACAACCACAGATCATCTCCCCCTTTTTGTCTTTCAACAAAGGGAGGAGGTAAAACAGTCACCAAAAGTTTTGAAAATATTTCCAAAAACCAGCAATGTATCAGATTTCAGGGATGGGATAGGGTAGGGTAGGGTTTAGGCTTCGTCATCCGGAGCATCATCAGTGAGCCTCGTCCACAGACCTTGCAGCATCTTGATTATCCCGCTCATCTCCGTCATAACCTCCTTGTGCAGCTCCTTGATATCCAGGCGAACTTCCTCCAAGCCCAACTCCAGGTTGTCCATGCGCTCATCAACGGCTGAAGCAGTGGGAAGAGCTTTTGAAGGAGTGACAAGACTCAAGGTCCCTTGGGGAGACCGAGTGATGCCAATATTTTCAAGGCTCTTGGAGTCGAACTTACCCATATGACGCTGTTGTTCTTCATTTTTGAAATCAATTCCAGAAGCTTTGAAGAGTGGGGTCAAAAGGGTAGCAAAGGGGAGGGGGGTTCCTTTCGTGGCTTTTCTTGTGTGAGCCATGGATCCTAAAATAGTGTTGGCCAGATCAAGATCAAGGCCGTTGAGGATGCGGTAAAGGAGGACCATGGCATTGTCAGTAAGGAGCGAGCCAGAGTTAAGACGGGGTAAGAGGCATCGAACAATGATGTTAAATATGATTTTTGCCTCAAGGGTAAGAGATGAGTGGGTGAGTTGCTTTGAGGTGCTGTTAGATGCTTCGGTTAGGAGGTACTTGGCTCGGGCAAGGATGATGCAGTTCTCTTTTGAGGGGTGTACTTCAGAGGGTGGACATGGGCTAGGTAGGCCAAGGAAATCTGTAAAGTCATTGGAGTTGAAGGAGATTCTAACCCCTTTGACAACAGATTCCAAAGACCAACCATTGGCGTCGTGTTTGGCTTTTAGATTTATGTAGAACAGGCGGGTAAGCTGGGGGTAGTAAACGGTTTCAAGATTGAGAAGGGTCCAGGCTGGGGATTTTTTGAGAAGATCAATGCAAGGTAGCTTCAAAGCTTCGAAGAACTCAATATCCAAAAAATCAGAACAGCAAATCCTACGAGTTCGAAACTCATCTACCCACTTACCAGCAGTCTCAGCATTTTCAAACCAAGAGGAGGGCAAGGATTGGTTTACCTGGATGTAGGCAGGTGGATCAGCATTCTTCCTGCGAGCAATCGTTGGAGTGGCTTTCTTGACAGGCGCCTCAAGGCTTCTGAGGGTACCCTTCCTGGTGCGCTTGAGAGATGGAGGCTTGACAGCAGTGGGGGCTTTCCGCTTCTTTGGAGATGGGGGAGGAGGAGAAGAAGAGGGATATTTTTCCTCCTCTTCCTCAGACCCCGAGTCCTCACCGGACCCCGCTTCATCTCCTTCAGCTTCCTCGTCTTCTCCAGATCCGTCTAGCTCTTCATCCTCTTCCTCAGGCTCCTCTTCAGATGGAACCTCCTCGGCTTCGGCTTCCTTCCGAATCCTATCAGCTTCTTCCTCGGCAAGTTTCCTTGCAAGCTCGGCCTCCTCCTCGACCTTTTTCTTCCTTAAGGCTTCCTCTTCGGCTTCCTTGGCAGCATCTCTTTCCAGAATAACGTCGAGATCATCTTCCTCCTCTTCCTCGTCCACCTCCTCAGCTAAGATCTTCTTTTTCCCGTTCTGTTTCGCACTGAGGGGCTTCTTAGCAGAGCGCTTTTGAGAGCCCTTGGTAACAGTGGCCGTGCTTTCAGCAATGGTGCTTTGGACAACAGTTGGGACAATGGCTTGAGGAGTGGGTTCAGGTGTGGGAGAGGTGGTAGTGACCTGACGTCCCTTGGGGGTGGAGCCAAGTCTTTTGAGTGTGGAAGCTTTCTTTGTTTTGGGTGCCATGGAGAAAATCGGCTAGGGTTTTCTTAGAACAGGTTGAGATTTTGAAGAAGGAGAAGGTTAAAGGGTTTGGATAAGTTCTGAGTTTGTGATGTAATCGGGTACAAAATTGGGTTTAAGTAGAGAGAGAGGATGATGGAGTGATGGGATGGGTTTAGAGTTCCAATGGGGGGTAACTAGAACATTGCCAAAATTTGAAAAGTTTCCAATTCAAAATTCAAATTGTTCCATTGAAATTGGACTGAATAACCGAAATATTTAGTTCCAAAAAATAAAAATATCTCAACGGAAAGAAAATATAATATAAATAGGCAATTTTGAAATCCGATAAAAATATGATTGATTAAATATCTAGAAAGATATTAACCAAAAATATGTGATCTGACGGAGGGGAAACCTATCATTGAATACCGCCAAAGAAAACTCAAACCTATAGCAAGTATAGCGATAAGCAAGAGGTCGATCCACAGGGAAATTTGTAACTCAAGTATGCTTGAAGTGTCAATCAAAGTAACCAGATTGGGGGGTTTTTATGTGTGAAAGATTTGCCTTTTATCAAAGCAAAGTAAATAAAGCAAAGTAAATGAATTTGGTTTTAGACAATTTGGAGAAGTAATTCTACCTACAATTTTCCACTTTATTGGATTGAAGCGATCCTTGTAACTTCTTCTCGTCCTATTAAGTTTCCTATGAATGCCCTTGTCCCGACCTAATATAGTTACTAGTCCAATCAGTCCTAGAAACCCTTATCAATCGAACAGTCCCTAAAGAAGGATTTAACCCAATTGATAGCTTTAAGTTCAGAGATTAGCCAAGGTATTTGCAGTCCCTAAAGAGGGATTTAACAACACATTCAACTTCCTACTCATTCAATTAGTTCAATCAGCCCTAAAGGAACAAGTTTGCTACTTAGGTTAAGGTTCACAATCAGGAATCTACAAAACCTTAGCAATTGAATTGATTCTAACTAGTTGCGCGGGCTAGATAGAATAAAACAATAGACAATCAAGCACAAGGAAGTCGAAGCATTCAAATATAGGAAATAAGAACGAGAATTAGAAACTCACAATCAATCCAAATAAAGCTTCAAATTGCAGGCAGAATCGATGAGTTTAGTTCCTCATGGAAGACATTGCTCAAATTCTCTAAAGTGTCTAATGGAAGTAAGAATAGAATGGAAGTAATGAAAATAACATAAAAGTGACCTTTTCAAACATCCCAAGTCGGCCACCCATTAGACAAACAAGTTCTAGGGTTTTTAATTAAACAAAACGCAGCGCTTCAACGCTGTCGACCAGTGCTGCGGGCGCCGCAAAGTTGCTGCGCCTGCCGCACACTGAAGGTCCGTGATCCCCGCTGCAGCGGGCTATGCTGCGCCCGCCGCAAGGTTGCGGCGCCCGTGGCATAGTGTTTTGCCGTGACTTCTTATACTCCTCTGCGGGTTTCTCCTCTTGTCTTGCATCTTTCCTTCCTTGTTCCTTCCCATGTTTCTTGTCTTCCTCTTCGAGATATTGCATCTCCCAAATGGGTTCCGATTCAATCTGCGAGATAAACACAAAATTGCGCAGAATCCGAACTCTTCTAAAATAATCACAAGATGCAATTTAGCAACAAAGTATGAAAGAAATGCAACCTAACTAAACTAAATATGTCTATAATGCCTATCTAAAATATGCATTATCAAATTCCCCCACACTTAACTTTTGCTTGTCCTCAAGCAATGATAGAATGAACATGAATCAATATATCCCACAGGAAATCCCTTCAAGTTTCAACATTATCAAAAAGCAACATCATAGTAGGTGAAAACATAAACCAAGCAAACAAACGTCATAGCAAGTATTATCGTGATCAAAGCTTAGAAGTAGACATTATCCAACCTCACCAGAAATATGTGTTTCACTCATGTGTTTAGGCTTTTAGGTACAACTCTCAACTCAAACCAATCATGCACTAAGCTCATAGACATTGACCACCATATCACCAATTCTCTACCGAAATGTCATTACTTGCGGGACACAATAAAGAAAATAAAATGCAACACTTTTTTTTTTCCTTTGGTTTTCTTTTCTCTTTTTTTTTTCTTTTTCTTGTCTTGGTGCTTTCCTTACACGAAGCGCAAACATGGGTGTCATGAATGGCCCCGGTCTATCAACACCTCAACCTACTAATATGAAGTTCACTTGAACACCTTTTGACGCAAGTTGCAAACATGGGTGTCATGAATGAACCTGGTTACTCAATGATCAAGCTTTCTTTCCTAGTGGATAGTTTTCAACACCTTTTTGCGCGAATCATACCCATGGGTGTCATGCGTAGACCCGGTTACTAAGTGCATCAACCATTGCCACCTTATTGACTAAATATGTACAAATTTAAACAAAAGACTCAAAATATAACATAAACTCCGCAAGCAATCAAACATGTGCATCGGTCCTTAAAAATAGATACTGCAGTCAATGCCAAGAGGTAGCAACACTAGGCGAGTAATTCACACAACTGAGCAAAAGAATTCAAATAAGGTCAAACATTCTCACAGGGTCATGTTTTTAGGACTTCAATCATACTTTAGCTCAATCATACATGCTCAATTATATTTGCTAGCTCATGTTCCACAAATCAAAACATCCAGAACTCCATGGGATTTTTATGGATCATGCTTGAAATTTAAAATAGAGGGCAAACTAAGCCAGATGGGTATTTGAATAACACATATGTATGCAATGCATGCTCTATTTTTGGATTTTTGAATTTTTTTTATACGAAAATAAACAAAAATTAATAAAAATGATTACAGAAATTAAACATGATGCATAAATTTAAATATGATCTCCTATATGCATCTATATATAGAATTCCTCTCCCCCACACTTAAAGTTTTCATTGTCCTCAATGAAACAATAAAGACAACAAAAGTAAACCAAATACAATCAGGGTGAAGGAAAAGAAAAAGGAAAAAGAAAGAAAAACTTACCTCGGGTTGCCTCCCGAGAAGCGCCTTTGTTTCAAGTCTTTGGCTCGACGTACTGGCCCTTGATTGGCCTAGGTTCCTCCACCAGGGTCACCAACACCAGTCATCTCATTGACAAATGCGGGCACCCTTGAAAGGTGTAGCTTTCTGTCCAAGCCGTCATCCATGACCCTCAGCTTCTCTCCTTGAGCTATGCCTAGGGGTTGTCCTGGAATCACAAAAGGTTTCAATTTGTTAGGAGGGTCAAATTTCCATAAACTATGTTCCTTAGGTGTCTCTAACAAATCACGAAAATTATTGGTGCGATCAATATTGTCAGAAATAGGCATATCTAAAGAATTTTCAGGAGAAAGCTTAGCATGATTAAAGAGAGAGAATTCTATCTTTCTTCCATCAAACTCTATAGTCAATAGACCCTCACAACAATCAATTTTCGTTTTCGCAGTTTTCAGGAATGGTCTTCCTAGTATAATGGGTGTTTCAGGGCCTCCCTGCTCCATATCTAAAACAAAGAAATCAACAGGGAAAAACAAATCATCCACCATAACCAAAACATCTTCAACAACGCCTCTTGGTCTGATTTGTGATCGATCAGCAAGTTGCACTGTAACCCCAGTCTCAGTCAGAGCACCCAAACCCAAAGACATGTACATGTTATAGGAAATAACATTAATTGATGCTCCTAGATCTAGCATGGCTTGTTTGAATCTAGTATTCCCAATTGCACATGGAATTGTAAACATACCTGGATCTTCACATTTTTCAGGCAATTTCCTTTGCAACATAGCAGAGACATTTTCATTCAAGCTTACTTTTTCCTTCTTTTTCAGTCTTTGTTTCTTCTTGATGGTGCACAATTCCTTCAAAAATTTAGCATATCTAGGAATGCTCTTAATTAATTTGAGTAAAGGAATATTTACCTCGCATTTGCTGAACGTCTCAAAGATCTCCCTATCGTTCTCATACCTTCGTGTATCCTTTAGGGCTTCCGGAAAAGGTGGAACCGGCTTTGGAGTCTCCATAGTTAAGGAGGAGGAAGAAGGAGAAGAAGAAGGAGAAGAAGGAGGAGGAAGAGGGGAAGAACTAGTAAGAGGCGTACCTGACAACGAGGAGCCGGGGGGTGCACTGGCGGCGGGCGCCGCAAGGTGCTGCGGGCGCCGCGGGATTGCATGGCTGCGGGCGCCGCAAGTTTGCTGCGGGCGCCGCACAGTGTGCGTTCCGTCATCTTCTTCTATTATTTCGATCTCCTCGTCCATTATCTCCTCATCATCCTTTTGAGGTGTGACAATCAGTTCCTTGCCACTTCTAAGCATTATAGCACTGACATTCTCCTTAGGATTCTCAACCGTTTGCGATGGAAGCTTCCCTGAATCATTTGCCTCCTTCGCACTCAAGACTTGAATGAGCTGACTCAGTTGATTCTCCAAATTTGTGATCCGGTCTGATTGTTGTTTCTCAACCTTCAAGACCAACCGTGACAATTTTTGTATTGGATCCTCAATAGCCTCATTGAAGTGTGGTTGGCCTCCCTGTCGAGGTTCAAATTGTTGGTGGGGCCTTGCTTGTTGCCCCCCTTGCTGATTGAAAGGTTCTTGGTAGTTGCCATAACCATTACCCTGCTGATAGCCTCCATTGTAGTTATTATTATTGAAGTACCCAGGATTACCAAAGTTGCCTTGCCTAGGCCTTTGTGGAGCAAAATTCCCAATTGCATTCAACTCAACACTAGGATCTTGCAAAGTTGAGTACATATCCATAGGGTGGGATGGATCGTTGTAGGATTCACATGCTTTCAACTGCTGAGATGCTCTGTCAACTACCAGCTTCTTGAGCATCTCTTTCATCTCTGCCATATCAGTCTGTAATGCAACCACTGGGGCATCAATAGCAAGTACACCTCTAGCACGAGTGCTCTTGTTGAACTGCCTAGAGCCCTCAGAGAGCTCCTTAAACACTTCCCAAGCTGCAGCAGGCGTCTTATTCAGCATGTTTCCCCCACAACAGGAATTCACTGTTTTGCGCTCTCCATCAGTAAGCCCATTGAACAAGAAGAGAACCAGATCCTTCTGAGAGTACCCATGGCATGGGTAGCTAGCGCAGAGTTTCTTGAAACGCTCAAAGTACTCATGAATAGACTCCGTAGCGTACTGCTCAATGCTGCTGATTAATCTTTTCAAAGCATTTAGCTTTGTTGCAGGGAAGTACATCTCTAGGAAGACTCTCTTCATCTCAGCCCAAGTAGAAATAGAGTCAGGTGGTAGATAGAAGAACCATTCATTTGCCTCATCCTTCAAAGAGAAGGGAAAAGCTCTCAGCTTGATTTGCTCTTCAGTTACGTTCTCTGGTTTCATCCCAACAACCACCCTATGGAATTCAGACAGATGCTTGTGGGGGTCCTCCCCACTCAACCCATGGAATTTGGGTAGAAGATGAACTACCCCAGACTTCAACTCAAAGTTGACTCCTTCTGCTAGCGCAGGGAATTGGATTGCCAGGGGTTGCTGTGCCAGATCAAGAGCAGAAAGCTCCTTTAGAGTACGATTTGCGTCGTTCGCCATCTCTGCAATGCTTTCTACAGAGAAGAATTAGTAGCACAGGTATGGACCCTATAAGACGGTCCACACCAAGATCAACACTAAAAACACACAAGAATTAAATAAAATACCCCGGCAACGGCGCCAAATTTGACGGAGGGGAAACCTATCGTTGAATACCGCCAAAGAAAACTCAAACCTATAGCAAGTATAGCGATAAGCAAGAGGTCGATCCACAGGGAAATTTGTAACTCAAGTATGCTTGAAGTGTCAATCAAAGTAACCAGATTGGGGGGTTTTTATGTGTGAAAGATTTGCCTTTTATCAAAGCAATGTAAATAAAGCAAAGTAAATGAATTTGGTTTTAGACAATTTGGAGAAGTAATTCTACCTACAATTTTCCACTTTATTGGATTGAAGCGATCCTTGTAACTTCTTCTCGTCCTATTAAGTTTCCTATGAATGCCCTTGTCCCGACCTAATATAGTTACTAGTCCAATCAGTCCTAGAAACCCTTATCAATCGAACAGTCCCTAAAGAAGGATTTAACCCAATTGATAGCTTTAAGTTCAGAGATTAGCCAAGGTATTTGCAGTCCCTAAAGAGGGATTTAACAACACATTCAACTTCCTACTCATTCAATTAGTTCAATCAGCCCTAAAGGAACAAATTTGCTACTTAGGTTAAGGTTCACAATCAGGAATCTACAAAACCTTAGCAATTGAATTGATTCTAACTAGTTGCGCGGGCTAGATAGAATAAAACAATAAACAATCAAGCACAAGGAAGTCGAAGCATTCAAATATAGGAAATAAGAACGAGAATTAGAAACTCACAATCAATCCAAATAAAGCTTCAAATTGCAGGCAGAATCGATGAGTTTAGTTCCTCATGGAAGACATTGCTCAAATTCTCTAAAGTGTCTAATGGAAGTAAGAATAGAATGGAAGTAATGAAAATAACATAAAAGTGGCCTTTTCAAACATCCCAAGTCGGCCACCCATTAGACAAACAAGTTCTAGGGTTTTTAATTAAACAAAACGCAGCGCTTCAACGCTGTCGACCAGTGCTGCGGGCGCCGCAAAGTTGCTGCGCCTGCCGCACACTGAAGGTCCGTGATCCCCGCTGCAGCGGGCTATGCTGCGCCCGCCGCAAGGTTGCGGCGCCCGCGGCATAGTGTTTTGCCGTGACTTCTTATACTCCTCTGCGGGTTTCTCCTCTTGTCTTGCATCTTTCCTTCCTTGTTCCTTCCCATGTTTCTTGTCTTCCTTTTCGAGATATTGCATCTCCCAAATGGGTTCCGATTCAATCTGCGAGATAAACACAAAATTGCGCAGAATCCGAACTCTTCTAAAATAATCACAAGATGCAATTTAGCAACAAAGTATGAAAGAAATGCAACCTAACTAAACTAAATATGTCTATAATGCCTATCTAAAATATGCATTATCATGATCCGATATATGTGATCTACCAATTAGTTCACAAACCTTGACATAATTCTCAAAGGTCTTGACACAAAGTAGATTTTATCTTTCGTAAAGGGAATGCTCCCCCCTACGAAAGTGCATCCTTGTTAAGCATCCCAATCTCTCGTCTTATGAAGGTGAACCTGTCCTCTGCCAAAGGCTTAGTAAAAATGTCAGCCCATTGATAATCAGTTGAAATAAATGAAATGGACACATCACCTTTTTCAACATGGTCTCTAATGAAATGATGCCTTACATCAATATGTTTGGTCCTTGAATGCTGAACAGGATTCTTAGTGATGGAGATGGCACTTGTATTGTCACACTTAATGGGAATGCCTTTGAGGTTGATGCCAAGATCTCGCATTTGTTGAGCTATCCAAAGGATTTGGGAGCAACAGGCTCCAACTGCAATGTATTCGGCTTCTGTAGTGGATAGAGCAACTGAGTTTTGTTTCTTTGAGTGCCAACTGATCAAAGATGCTCCTAAGAATTGGCAACATCCTGATGTGCTCTTCCTATCCACCTTATACCCTGCAAAATCTGCATCAGAATATCCAATTAATGTGAAATCCTTTTGCTTTGGGTACCATAGTCCAAGCTCCTTAGTGCCATTGAGATATCGAAAGATCCTCTTCACAACCATGAGATGAGATTCTTTACGATCAGCTTGAAACCTAGCACACATGCAAAAACTAAACATGATGTCAGGTCTACTAGCCGTGAGATATAATAAAGATCCAATCATTCCTCTATACTCCTTTTGATTGACACTTTTCCCAGTCTTGTCTTGATCTAGAGATAATGTTGAGCTCATGGGAGTCTTAGCTGCTTTGGATTGATCCATCTTGAACTTATTCAAGAGATCCTTAGTGTACTTGCTTTGGTTGACAAAGATCCCTTTCTTGGATTGGTGAACTTGCAATCCCAAAAAGAAGTTGAGTTCACCCATCAAGCTCATCTCAAATTCGCTGCACATGATGTCAGAAAATTCCTTACACAAAGATGTGTTAGTAGCACCAAATAATATATCATCAACATAGATTTGAATAACCAAAATGTCATTTCCTTTGGTCTTGATAAAAAGAGTCTTGTCAATCTACTCCCTTTTAAAATCATTTTCTAAAAGATATTTTGACAAGCGCTCGTACCAAGCTCTTGGGGCTTGTTTCAAACCATAAAGCACTTTGTCAAGTTTATAAACATGATTGGGAAATTCCAGACTTTCAAATCCTGGGGGTTGAGCCACATAAACTTCTTCCTCTAAGAAACCATTAAGAAAAGCACACTTGACATCCATTTGATATAACTTTATGCTCATAAAAGATGCAAATGCTAATAAAATGCGAATGGCTTCAAGCCTGGCTACGGGAGCAAAGGTCTCCTCGTAGTCAATACCTTCCTCTTGATTGTAGCCTTGAGCAACAAGCCTTGCCTTGTTCCTCACAATCTTACCATTCTCATCTAGCTTGTTTCGAAATACCCATCGTGTTCCAATGACTGATTGATGCTTTGGCCTAGGCTTCAAGGTCCAGACTTTGTTCCTTTCAAATTCGTTAAGCTCACTTTGCATAGCAATGATCCAGTCTGGTTCTTGAAGTGCCTCATCTACCTTCTTTGGTTCAATAAGAGAAACAAACGCGTGAAAAGCACAAAGATCTTTAAGTTTAGAACGAGTTTGAACACTAGAAGTAGGGTCAGAAATGATATCCTTTAATGAGTGTGATGAGGAGTATTTGAATTTCCTTTTGCTAGTCTCAGCTCCTTGATTCGTCACATCAGTAGGATTGACTTGTGGTACATCTGACTCCGTGGTCTTGTTAGGTTCAGTTACAACAGTTTCTGACGTCTCAACACTGTTGGATTGGACACCAAGGGCTTTGGACGAATCTTCAACACCTTGGGCCAATTCTTTAGTGTTAAGAATCTGTTCCTGCATGTTCCTCTTCTCTGTGTTCTTGGTAGCAGCATCATCACCTTCCTCGTTCTCTGCATGGATGTTAAGATCTATATCTGCAACACTTTCACTCAAAGCACTGTCATTGCATTCATCAAAAGTAACATGTATACTTTCTTCAACTAACTGGGTCCTTTTATTGAAGATTCTATAAGCTTTGCTACTCGTGGAGTAGCCAAAAAATATACCTTCATAACTACGCGCATCAAATTTCCCAAGGTTATCTTTTCCATTGTTATGAACAAAATAAGTACAGCCCAAGGGTTTAAAATAAGATATAAGTGGTTTGCGGCCTTTGAAAAGTTCATAAGGAGTTTTCTTTAAGATAGAACGAATAAGACAACGATTCAAAATGTAGTTAGCTATGTTAACAGCTTCAGCCCAATAGGTTTTAGGTAATGCATTTTCTAAAAGCATAGTCCTGACCATATCCTCCAAGGTGCGGTTCTTGCGTTCCACAACCCCATTTTGTTAAGGTGTCCTAGGAGCAGAAAAGTTATGGGAGAAGCCATATTTAGCACAAAACAAATCAAACTGAAGTTGATCAAACTCCCTACCATGATCACTCCGAATTGACACTATGGGCTCATTTCTTAAAGTTTGCAACTCTTTATAGAGTTTTGAAAACTCAAATAAGGCCTCTGATTTTTCTTTTAAAAATGCAACCCAAGTATATCTAGAAAAATCATCAACAACAACTAGCATGTACTTTTTACCATTGGGAGATTTGACTCGCATAGGACCACATAAATCCATATGTAAAAGTTCAAGGGGTCTAGAAGAACTTACAACCTTTTTGGGTTTGATGGAGCTACGTGTTTGTTTACCTCGTGTGCATGCATTGCACATATCAATACCTTTGAAGTCCATCTCAGGTAGCCCTCTTACAAGCCCTTTGGACACAAGCTTCTGTAGTGTATGTGGACTCACATGACCTAGTCTCATGTGCCAGAGCTTTAGATCGTCCGTCAAAGCCTTTAGACAGGTTAAGCTTCCTTGTGCCACTTGATCAGCATTTACAGCGTATATTTTGTTGTAACGATATGCGGTCAATATAACTTCACCTGTATCTTCTCTGCACACTAGACATCTTTTCTTGTTAAATCTGACATTGTTGCCACTATCACATAATTGAGAAACGCTAAGCAAATTATACTTTAAACCATCAACAAGATAGACATTCTTAATACTATGGCTGGAATCACTTCCAACACTACCAATACCAACGATGTCACATTTTCCTTTGTCACCAAGAGTGATTGTTCCCGTGGATTGCTCCTTTAGATCATGGAAGAGAGAACTCTTTCCACTCATATGCCTCGAGCACCCACTATCAATGATCCATTTAGGTTCCTTCACCTTGGTGTTCTCCTGCAAGAAAAACATCAACCTTTGTGGCTAGACCAATAAGCAAATTTGGATCCATTGTTGGGGTAAACCATGTTTGGTGAAATAGTGCCTTTTGGAACCCAAACTTGTGTTATCCGTTCTTTTCTCAAATGAACAGGAAACGTATTGCGAATAATCTATGGATCCTTTCTTCTATAAGGGCAGGTCTCTTTTACATGTCTCTTTCTAGCACAGTGGTGACATATAGGAGAGGTTCTGCTTCCTTTTGCCTTCACAAAAGTGGTAATGTGTTGTTTCTTTAAAAACCTTGGATTGTAACCAATACCACTTTTGTTTAGAGAACTTTGTTGCTCACCCAACATCCTATCAAGAGTGCCTTTGGATTTGGTAATACTTATGAGGGCTGTCTGTTGGTCTTGAATCTTATTATTCAGGGAGATCTTCTCGTTCTCTAAGTCATGATGCTCATTTTTTAGAGAGGAGAGATCTTGCTTAAGTTCAGATTTCTCTGAGTCAAGCGTCTTGACTTTAATGTCAAGACCTGAATAAGTAGCTTCAAGACCTTTGACCCTCATAGACAGATCCTCAATAGTTTTTTCCTGGTCCACAGTTCTCTTAATAAGAATGTTAGCCTGGGCAATAAGTTTCTCTTCATTGGCAATCATATTGGAAAGGAATTCCGATAATACCTCTTTTGGACTTGCCATAAGTTCTCTTACAGTAGCTTCAAGCTTTTCATCGTGGGATTCTTCTTCTGAAGCCATAAGACAAATATTGTCCTTCTCATCATCGGAGTCAGAGTCAGAATCGCTCCAAGTTGCCACCATGGTTTTCTTCTTCCATTTGTCACCCTTCTTGGACTGGCTCTTTGTCTTTTGAGGGCAGTCCTTCACAAGATGATCTGTTTCACCACATTCAAAACAAGACAACGGTTTAGTCTTCTTTTCATACTTGTTGTATTGAGGCTTACCTCGAAATTTTGAAGACTCTGATCCATCCTTGTTGTTGAATTGCTTCTTCATTTTGAGAATTCGAGCAAGGCCTCTTGTGATAAGAGCAAAAGGATCATCCTCATCGTCATCCTCATCTTTGGAATCAGATCCATCTTTAGGCTCATCCTTCTTAGACTTGAGTGCCAAGTTCTTAGTGCTAGCTGGAAGTTCTCCATCGTCTTCATTAAGGATCATCCCATGCATGATCAGCTTCCCAAGAAGGTCATCAAGGGGTAGAGTGGTGAGGTCCTGTGCTTCCTCTATAGCTGTTACTTTTGGACCCCATTTCTCTTTTGGGAGACACCTCAGTATCTTCCTCACTTTCTCAACGTTGGTAAAGCTCTTGCCAAGAGAGTCAAGGTTGTTGGTGATTTCTGTGAATCGTGTGAACATGGCCTTGATTGACTCATCAGACTTCATTTTGAAGAGCTCATACTTTCGAAGGAAGATGCTGATCTTGGTGTCTTTCACTTGGCTCATTCCTTCATAGGTGACGACTAGTTTATCCCAAATCTCTTTAGCTGACCTACAAGATGAAATACGGTTAAACTCATCAGTGCTAAGACCACAATAAAGTAAGTTAATAGCCCTGTAGTTTTTGGAGACGAGTTCAAGATCTGCTTGGATGTATTCAGACTCCTTCTTTGCGACTTTGGTTCCATTTGGTCCGTCTTTCTCTGGAATCTTCGGACCATTCTCTATAATGTTCTAAAGTTCTAGATCTTGATCTATAATAAACATCTTCATCAAGGATCTCTAGTGGACAAAGTTGTTTCCTACAAAGAGTGGTGGTCTGCTCGTGGACCTTCCCTGTGCAAATCCTCCGGTTGCTTCACCAGACATGATCGAAAACTCACAAGATTGTTAGATCAAAAACAGTGAGTAAAGCTCTGATACCAATTGAAGGTTCGAACATGTAAAACAGAGTAATATAGAAATACTCTAGAAGGGGGGTTGAATAGAGTATGCCCGTTTTTCGCAAAAAGTCTCAAGACTTTTGGAGCTCGTATAAAACCGTTTGAGATTAAACCTGAATCACAAAGTTAGACAATCATCTGAAGCAGTGACACCATCATGTCTAAATGGAAAGACATTTTCATGAAAAATCACACCTCTGCATATTATCATCCTTCTGTTCTCCAAATCCCACACCTTATAGGCCTTTTGGCCATGAGGATATATATATATATATATATATATATATATATATATATATATATATATATATATATATATATATATCCCACGAAAACACATTTCATGGCTTAGGACCCATCTTGCCCCTGAACATTTGTGGAACTGAGGCATATCACAGACACCCCAGCACCTTTAACTCGTTAAATTTGGCAGGCTTGCCAATCAATTTCTCATAGGGTGTGCTTCATTTAAGTAATTCAGTTGGCATCTTGTTGATAATGTGAGTGGTAGTAAGAATACACTCCCCCCAAAACCTGATAGGTATCCCAGTATGCAATCTCATAGCTCTAACAGTTTCCACAACATGCCTATGCTTCCTTTCAACTCTCCCATTCTGTTGCGGAGTATAAGATGCACTTTTATAATGAACAATGCCCTCTGAAGCTAGAAATTCTGTGCATTTTCTCTGAACAAATTCAGTTCCATTGTCTGTTTTCAACCATTTGATAGATGTAACAAATCGATTTTTCACAAATGCAACAAAGTCATAAATGGTTTGGAAAACTTGCAACTTATCCTTAAGCAAGAAGGTCCAAGTGACCCTAGTGCAATCATCTAGCACAGTGAGAAAGTAATGAAAACCATTATAAGTGGCAACTTTATAAGGACCCTAAAGATCCATATGAACTAAATCAAAAGGCTTCAAAGCCACGCTCAAACTTCTATTAAAAGCTAGGCAAACTATGATGTTTTGACAAGGAGCAAGTATCACACTGAAACTCATTGAGATCAACTAGCTTAAACAACTGCATATGTCTTAATTTAGAAATGGAAATGTGTCCAAGTCTAGCATGTGTAGTGTCTAGATCTACACTAACTTTATTACAACTTTTGCTAAAGATGCCACTCTCATTTTCTCTATGAACTCCACCAGCTAGGATCTTGTATAACCCATTGCTTTTGCAACCAGTCAACATCACCTTCTTAGTTCCAAGGTCATGGAAATAGCAATCAGTTCTAGTGAATACAGCAATCATGTCATTGTCATCTAAAAATTGCACAACTGACACCAGTCTATGCTTAAAATTAGGAACAAGTAATACATCACTGAGATTCAAGGCTTCTGTAAGCTGCAAGCCTCCCATGTTGCTGACAGTTTTAACTGAGCCATCAGGTAAGCCTATGAGGATAGGACTATCAAGCTTTGCTTTGTTCACAAGTAAATGAGAAATGAATCAAAGATCATATGGTCACTGGCTCCAGTATCAATGATCCATTCAAAAGATGGCAAGGTTTTCAAAACAGAATTGGCATTAGAAGAGGATAATTTACCTACAAAATTGGAAAAGGAGCTTTCACTGGCTACCTTTCCCTTCAACTTCATCATGATCACCTGATAAACAACATTCACCATTGCTGAATCAAGCTACCCATCTGCATTGCTTCTGTCATGATACTCTTCATCAAAGGGACTATTGTGAACTGACCTATCTATGTTAGCAGATCTCCTTATACCTGAGCCAGTTCTCTCCTTTTCCTTTAACTCTTTCAACCAGTCAGGCACCCCATGAATTTTAAAGCACTTATCAATTGTATGTTCCTTTAGATTGCAATGACTGCAGGTTGACATATGTTTTATCCTCTTAAGCTCCTTCCAATCCTTTTTGAAAGGAAAATTACTAGGATAATAAGAAGAATTGCTAGGAGCATTGTAGCTAGGAACACTGCTCTGAAAGGTGCTACGCCTCTTATAAGAGTTTCCATTCATGTTAGCTGCAAGAGCATTCGAATATGAAGTAATAGACTGAGAGCCATTCGAGGCTTCATTTCCTGATTCAACTTGCATTAAGATGTAATAGGCCCTGTTAATATTAGACAAGGGATCCATAGCAAGGATTTGATTTCTTGCCCCATCATAGTTGTCATTAAGACTAATTAGCAACTAAATAACTTTGTTTCTTGACTATATTTCACTGATTTTCCTCTTAAGATCACAAGTGTAATGCACAATAACACCACAAATGCACTCAGGGAGTTCTTCCAACACCTGAAGCTCATCCCAGTTCTTCTTGAACGTGTTGTACACATTAACCAAAGACATAGAGCCTTGTGTAATAGAGGATAACCTCTTCCTGACTTGATATATATGAGAGGAGCTTTAGACTGACCAAAACACTCCATAATATCATCCCATAGTTACTTGCTTGAATCAACAAACATTAATCCTTCAACAATGTTTTTGTTCATCGAATTCAGTAGCCAACAATGGAACATGAAATCAGCACAGATCCACCTCTGTAAGTCAGTAGAATCAATAGCAGGACGAGCAAAAGATCCATTCTCAAAATCCAGTTTGCATTTGGCTCCAAGAGCCATCATGACCCCTGTACTTCACGTCATATAGTTAGATCCATCAAATAAGATAGCAACCAATTGAGCCCCAGTGTGATCAAAGTTAGACAGATGTAAAGGATCACCCAAGTTAGCTTGCACAAAACACTCATTATGATCTCTAGTGTTGGAACTCATTGGAATATGATACATAAATCACGAAGAAATTATCAACGGAAATCAAAAGAGCAAAGGATCTCACCTTGTCACTCTGATACCATGTAATTAAAGAGGTTGAATGTAAGACAAAATATGAGCACAACAACTCAATTTACAGTGATGAAATCACTATTTCATCAATATAATATGAAAGGCATAACCAAAGATGGAAAACGACAGCGCGTTGAGGCCTTTCTTCATTCATAAATGTTGATCCCGAAAACCCTACTAAAAGAGAAGTCTGCATACATCTTAAATAGCAGAAGAATCTCGAATGTGATTGGTGGATCACATGGAGACAAAATGTGCCGACTCGATTATTACAAATGCAGATGAAATAAAAGCAAAATAAAATAGAAATGAAGGTAAAGGAAATGAAGTTAAAAGGCAGATGTGAGTAGCTAGCTTGAGTCACACACATATGCTTCATATGCTCCTTTTTTTTTGGATAAAAGACTATCAAAATTTTGTTATTGAGAGTTAAAACACATAATAGTGTTTTATCAAATTTTTTTGGATAAAACACTATTATGTGGATAAATGTAGTTTTTTTTCTGCCGAGGAACCCATCTTTGGTGGTAAGACTCGAGCACGTGGCCCAGCCAGCAAGAGTTATGTACTAGGTAAACCGTCTTGCGCCGACCAGCTCGACCAAGTAGTAGGGAGCGAGGGAAACCTTGGATTTTCATCCAAAGAAAAGGACGGGGGTAGAAATTGAATCCGAGACCTCCATACCACCTCCCTGCTTCATTAGGCCACCCCGACTGGAAAAGATAAATGTATCTTTAGTTGTTAAAAGTGGGGGCAAAAATTTCACACATTTAATTATAATCCTCCCATTTTAAAGGGTAACCGAATTTGTTATTCACAAGAATGAATATATGAAGCAAACAAGAAATTAAATTTTTAAAATTAAACATTAATTTTTATTACACCTTATGTTTATATTATATAAAAGCGAGGTTAACGTCTTAGGTGCGGGTCATGAAAATAAACATTTTAAATTTAAAGACTTTTTTTATAAGGAAAGATTTCGTCTAACAGAGACTTAGCCGATCGCATCCTGACGAATGAGGTCGAAGAGACCTGGATTTGTTGCAAGTGTTTTTCCCCGCAAAGAGCAACTAAGGTGTGCAACATTATTTGCCACTCTATTACCAATGCGGGGAACATGCGAGGAGGATACTTCTTGAAAATGTTGAATGATTGTTTTAATATCTCCCATAGTCAGTTCAATTTCCCATGGACATTTTCCTTTCTTTGCGAGGTGGTTGATGATGATTTGTTTGTCTCCTTCAATCTCGAGTTTTCTGATATGGAGTTCTCTAGCTTTGAGTCGTCCTTTTCTTAGGGTGAGGGCTTCCGCCATAAGAGGAGTTTGTTTGCCTATATGTTTGTATCCCAAGGCAAAGGGTTTCCCCTCGCAATCACGGATAGTAAACCCCGTGGTACTCTCATTCATGATTGAATTAAGAAGAACCATCAAAGTTTAGTTTCATGAAACCAATCCTTGGTTTTCTCCATTTTATTTTTGCTTTTTTGGGTTTTCGACTAGATTTGTCCTTT
The DNA here is from genome assembly GCA_963922045.1 of Persicaria maculosa. Lineage (NCBI taxonomy): Eukaryota > Viridiplantae > Streptophyta > Magnoliopsida > Caryophyllales > Polygonaceae > Persicaria > Persicaria maculosa. The sequence goes on along the minus strand of OY998259.1, from coordinate 67,477,476 downwards.
GCAGTTTCAATTCCTATATATTTCTCTTGTTTAGACTTTTCTCTAGTTATCTCGGAGTGTTTTGATGAACAACTGAGTTTCTATGTTTGATGGTATGTGGTCATCCCAAAAGGTTATCTGATTTCTGTAAAACCAAATGGTCCACCATTTAAAAGCAAGTGTTTCTTTCTCTGTGGTACTGAGTTTATCCCCTAAGGTACTCACGATCACTTTAATATCCCTTTTGTTTCTTAGTATATTGGGTGCAATGTTTTGGATTGATTTTACTTGCAAATAGGATATTTTATGAGATAACATTCCAAAAACAAATGTGCTTCATCTTCAAAATGGTGATTACACATTTTACACGGAGTTGGGACAGAAACACCTCTCTGAGATAGTTGAGATGTCGTTGGGAGCCCCTTTTGAACTAATTTTCACAGAAAATTTTTAATCTTTTGGGGAATATTTAGTTTCCATATCCATGAATTGAGGTCGTCTGTCATATTGTCAGAATTTGTAATAAGTTTTAATGCACTTGTTGTTGTGAACCAACCCTCTCCATCCGACCACCAGAAAATTCTATGTAGGAATGGCGAGATAGGGAGAGGAACATCCATTATTTCTTTTACAATTGCATTATCGAGTTCCAATTTCAGTTTCTCAATCCACCATTTTCCATTCATAATATAGTCATTGACCTTTTGATTAATATTGACTCCTTGTAATGTGTTTATCTTTCCTAGAAGAGGTGTCGTTGACAACCAGTTGTTTGTCCAGAAGTTAATTGATCTCCCATCTCCTACAGACCAGATTAGGCCATTTTTGAATATTATCTATGAGCCGACATAGGTTTCTCCACTGCCAGGAAATACTGCCCTTTATGTTGTATTGTAGAAGCTCTGTGCTTTTCAGGTATTTGTATCTTATCAGTTTTACCCAATAGTTATTAGGTTCACCAATAATTTTTCACAATAATTTCATTTGTAGAGCCTCATTCATATCCTTAGATTTTCGAAGCCCGATTCCACCTTTACTTTTTGACTTGCAGATTCTATCCTAGCTTATAAGTGGTTTATGTTGGAGGTCTTTGCTCCAGAAAAAAGTTCTGTTAATTTGGTCTAGTTCTTTGTGTATATTGGTTGACAACATAAAACTTTGCATTGTGTAGAGAGGTTTTGACGAAAGATTTGAATTGATTAAGACAGCTCTGCCCTGTTGGGATCGAGAGAGGACATTAACCCTCTATTTAGAAAGTTGATCTTTTGATTTACATACAATTCCTTCAAAGGTCTCTCGATTTACCTTTCCATTAATAATGGGGCACCCCAGATAGTTTTCTAGTGATCTTGTATGTGGAATTTGTAGACTTCGCTCCAGTTCTTGAACTCTGGTACACCACTAGTTGTTTGGAATGAGGATTTTTGAAAATTGACATTTCAGCCCGACAACTTGCAGTAATCATCGATAATTTTCTTGATATTTTCGCTTGCAATTGATGTGGCTTTTGCAAAGATCATGATATCATCCGCGAAAGCAAGGAAAGGTAGAGAGAGATCGTTCATGCCGAATCTAAAGCCAACGGTACCTGAACCCGCTGATGCCTCTGCTTGTAGTTTTCTGGCAAGGATTTCTGAACCCAAGATGAATAAAAAAGGAGACAACGGATCTCCTTGTCTAATTCCTCTAGTTGGTTTAAAACTTTAAATAAGTCTGCAGGACCATTGTTTACCAAAACTGAAAATGAGACTGTTTCTACACATTCTTTTATCCATCTTATAAAAGTTGGGTGGAAACCGAATTTACCCAGGATTTGAAAGGAGAAGTGTGAGTCAACTCAATCGTAAGATTTTTCCATGTCTAGTTTTATCGCCATCCACCCTTCATTTCCTTTTCTATTTTTAAATGTATGGAAGATATCATGTGCTATTAGAATATTATCCGGAATTGCTCGATCTGATAGAAAAGATCCTTGTAATGGGTATATGTGCCTCCCAATCACACCTTTTAGGTGATCAGTTATAATTTTTGAAATTAGCTTATATATAGTCGAGTAAAAGATAATTGGTCTATAATTGTTTGTTGTAGCTGGGCTATCACATTTTGGTAAGAGGTAGGGGTGTGCATGATTCAGTCCAAACCGAATTTTTGGGCCGAATCAACATAAACCGAACCTAACCGAAGTTTTTCGGTTCGAGAATTTTTATTTTTGTTTACTGTATTTGCATGTGTTTGTATATTTGGAATTATATATATATATATATATATATATATATATATATATATATATATATATATATATATATATATATACACACACACCATGTGTTTGTTAAAACTTTAAAATTTGTATTGAAGCGTTCATGGGATTTCGCCTATAATTATTACCTCATTTGTGACGACATAATACTTTAAATACCTGTAAGCCTTAGCCTAGGTTGTGCACTGTTGTAGGAGGAAATCGAGTATGCAAAATAGAATGTAAATAAACTAAGGCAAACCAGATTCCGTCCCTTGCAAATAATTACAAGACCTCCTCCTGATGCAGTAGTGGGAAGTCAGGATCGATCCACGAGGAAGCGTGCCAGCAGATCTTAGGCAGTGGTAAAATCTCACGGACAGAAGTCGACAACAGGGGTCCTAGATCTCGAGTACAGCAACTCGACAGAAGATCGGACAGTCGAGCAGCGTAGCAGTCACAGGCACAGGGCTAGTCGATCTTGACAAGGCCTTACTCGAGATCGAGTAGAGTCTTGGTCGACGTCGGTTTGTCTTGGTCAAGTACCTGCACACAGAAGCTACAGCGACCTTGGTCGAAGATCAGTAACTCGAGATCGAGGAGTGCTAGTCGATCTCGAGGAAAACAGAAACTAAAACGAAAGAAAATAAAGTAAAGACAATTGCTTTGGGGATTCGTACTAAACTGTATGAAAAAGACTTCCCAGATTGGGGTTTGCAAGAACGATAACCAAGCATGCATAAGGCAGAGATAAAATAGATAATCATGTAAATCGCATCAAAGGACAAGCTTTCGCCTTTTCCAACAATTAGACAACTCTCTCAAGAAACCCTAATTTTCTCTACCGATTTTATGTTTACAATCCAAATTGTTAGCATGGACCTCCATTAGATGGGTAATAAACACATAAAAAGTAGTAGATGCTCAAAACATGATAAAAGTCGGATCTTTTACCTCAAACATGCATGGCTATCGTCGGGCTCGCCCCAACCCTAGAAGTGGGTGGACTACTCGCGCTTCATTGCAACCTCAGACATCATTTGAAAGGAAATAACAACTTTTATTAAACTAAATTCAAAGACTTTACAATCCCGGCGATCCAACTCTCGTTGAACGCCAAAACCCTAAAACCTTCGAACTCCTAAACCGTCTATGTGAACTACTTTTCTACTTCTGAATTGAATGATGAAAAACCAGCCCCTAAGGCTTTATTTATAGCCTTCTATTCCTTGCTAATCAAGGATAGAATATATCTATCTATATCTAAAAAGCTTAAAAGATAAATAAAAGTAATTTAGGAATTAAATCTAAAAGGGGAAAATAAATCTAAATAGGTAAAATATCTTCTTGTTGATAGATCTTGTCTTCCAAAGATAGAACTTGATGTATCTCGGCAATCTTGGATTTCTCCGGCTCCAAGGACTCCCAACTCGACACGGACAGCTCACCGCGTAACGCGGTTTCGGACACGGCTCTCCTCGATCTCGACTAAGGCTCCTCGAGATCGAGTAAGGTGGTCGTCGAGTATGGCTGGCTGGCTTGGTCGGGTAGCTCTGCTCGACATGGCTCGGACATGGCTCCTAGGCTTGGTCGATCTCGAGGACCTTACTCGATCTTGAGTAAAGGTGGCTCGTCGACTAGGTTTTCTGGTGTTGTCGAGCAACCTCTCTTCGACATGGCTCGGGTGCCGGCTTCCGGGTTCCTCGATCTCGAGTAGGTTTACTCGATCTCGAGTAGAGTGTAACCCGGCATGTCTTCGTCTTCGGCTTCTCGATCAGCTCCTCCTCGACCAGGCACTCCTTGGACATTTTTGGTCGATCTCGAGTAAAGGTACTCGATATCGAGTACATCTCTCAGCTTTCTGCTCTGTTCTTAAAACGCACTTTCCCGAGTCCTCGTTCGTCGGATTGACGCATATGACCATGCGTTGGAAAGCTCTTTCCGAGGGCTACAACTCTCATGAAGACATCAAAGCTTGACTCAGAACGAAGAATGGTGAAAAATGGCCTTTTCTCCAGCTACACCATTTTTAGCTTCTCCATGAGTTTCCTTTAAGCTCCAAAGTGCGTCCGAAATATAACAAAAACTTGTGTAGACCTCCATATATTGCAAATAAGTGTAAACTACATAGATTCTGTATTATTCTAACCCAAATGCATGCAATGTATGCAAAAATCGATATAAAAGTTACTGCAAAACATGGCAGATTCAGCTCACAACATGCGCTTATTAGTTCAACTGATGAGGGTTGTGAGTTTGATTCGCGATGAATTAAGTTACTGTTCAATCGTCGTTCACAGAGGAAGCTAAACGGGGTTGTTATCGCAAATAACGTTCTTCTCCGACCAAAGATCTTTAGAACTCAACTCCAGAGGTTTTAAGTCCGGGGGATAACTAGAGCTCTTATGCTTTTCTATCTTCGGAATCGGATCCCTTACTCTGAGATCGGAGGGGGGGTATTTATAGGGAAACCAAGAGAGTAGCTGGCTGGCAACCTCGTGGTTTTATGTAGGACACGTGTAGCGCATGCCCACACGCTTAGGGGCATAGGCAACACACGTGGAGCCATTAGAGGCAAGTTGCTTGAGCCAGCGAGCTGCTTGCTAGGACTTCGGAGGCTTAGGAGATATTTTGGAAAGTTCGCTCTGATTCCTATACTAGGTTTGTGTCGTGAGGGAAACGAAGGTTACTATTCCTTGGGAAGACTAAGCTTAGTCCTTCAGACTTGATTAGATACTTTGCTCGCGTACCGACCATCCTCTTGCGTTGGGTGACCCATTTATGGCGTCATATTCCGTGTTTATTATATAGCCTCTTTTCTATGGTATCGTCATATCTCCTCGTAACCGGATTGCAAGTGACACTCCATTCGCGATTAGGTTTCGACAAGTACGATGCTCTCCGCCAAAGCTCTTAGTTTATTAGATGAACCTTACTTGGGCCTATCGTGCTCTTTGGCCCATTGGGCTGGTTGGCCCCACAGGGACCTATAAGTGGGGTTTTTACCCTCGCTCCTCCTCATTCCATATTTCTGAATTTTCAAAGAGGAGGGAAGAGAGAGGGAATTTCAAGGGTTTCCTGTGTTTTTCGAAGAACCGAGATCAGAGTTAGGTGGCGGTTCGTTCCCAGTTCCCTAAGTTTTTCAGCGCTTCCCTCTTGCAGTTTTTTAGGGTTAGCTGGGAAAACTGAAACCAGTGGCGATTATGGGGTGGCGATCGGGGTATGCCGTGGTGCTTCATCCCTGACTTTCCCTTTTGTCTCCTTAGTCGTAACTAACCTTTGGGGAGTAGCAGACGGGTGGTTAGTAGTGGTAGGGTGGTGTCGAGAGGGGGTAGTGTTGTATTTTGAGTTTTCCGGACGACCTCCGGCGGTCTTTTCGGACTTCGTGGAATACCGCCGACGATAAGGGGTGGAAGAAACCTTTCGACTCCCCCCTTTTGTCCTTCTCCGGGGTGATTTCTCGAGAATCGAGAAATCATTTTGAGGGAGATGGAAGGGCGCCTTTTAGCTGTCGTCCCGTGGGGGGGAAGGTGTCTTTTCAACGTCCCTTTGGGGGGGGGGGGGGCGCATGAGGCGCCAACATAAGCCTTTAAGAGGGCTTTTTGGCGCCAAATTTATTTACTCGCGATATTGAAAAGGTAGTTTTCCCCTTGTTAATTTTTCCTTTTTCTTGCGTCTTTTCCAAGGGATTTTTCCTTTGTCTTTAGAATTAAGATGTCGTAGGAGAGCGATAGCCAGAATCGTAGCGTGAGTTATAAATATGAAGAAGTCAGTTCCTCGCGTACCAGTTCTCATGCATATGTTAGTTCGGAATCCGCGGTGAGTCCGGCCTCTCTTCCACCAAGTTACAAGCTCCGTGAGGAGAAGAGAAAAAGAGCGAACCCCGGAGATGGTCCCAGCGCGAAAAGGCTGAAGATGGTGGGAACCATTAAGCGCCCTCTAACAAGGGACAACCCCGAGTATTGCCATACCTCGGAGTCCATAAATGACCTGGGAAGGGGCGACTCATCTAGCGTACCTAAAGAGTCTAAAAAACCTACCCGAGTTGTTTCGGGTGACTTCACCTTACCTCCCTATGATCGAACAGAGGTTGGTAGCTGTAGTATTTGTGAAGGTCATACTTTCGCGGTGCCCCCACCTCCCCCAACAATATTCTTGGATCGCGTAGCTCCTACCATACCAAAAATGCTGGGTAAGGAGTCGATCTTAGATGGTAGGCACTTGGAAGAGGTGGCGAGGCTCTACCCATGGCCGGCTGGGGTGGAAATAGGTCTGGCCATTTGTGGTGGTGGATGCTTGAATGAATATAAGGGCCATGTTGTCGTTCATCTGGGTAGTTTGCTTCAAGGGTTCCGTCTCCCTCTCCCCCCGCTGTATGTGGATTTTTTAGCTTATATAAACCAATGCCCTGCCCAGCTTGCTTTTAACGTATGGATGTATTTGGCGGTATATATCATGCGTTGTGCTGCCATTAAGCAAACGCCATCGTTAGATCATCTTTTCTCCGTTCTTTCCTTGAGGGATTGGTGTCCACCTCCCTGGCTGGGAAGATCGTTGAGAGGTTGTCCAGTAGCCCGGGATGGAGGAAAAAGTGGTTCCTTATTCGCGATCCTAGCAAAACTATCTTGAACTTCGTGATTAAACCTGGCAAGTACGTCGCGCCTGGCGATAAGCATGATGCAGCGGATATGTGGAGAGCTGCGTTTAAGAGGGGGGTTGCGGTTGTACCAGGTTATAGGAAGGTTGTGACCCCGGTTCGCTTGGAAATGGATAAACTTAGCCTTCCGCATCGGCCGGGTCGGTGTCTAGGAACCTTTTATTCTAAATCCTTTGGTGTTTTGACCGTGATTTTTCTTTCGTTCTGACTTGCTTTAATATTTCCCGCAGATATGATAGTTGATAAGTCGAAAGTTTCTGCGCTCGCGAAGAGGAAAAATGTCAAGAGAGGTGGGTCAGGACCGGCTCTTACTATCACCCCGCATCCGGGTGGTGGTCGTCAAAATGTTCCCCGTGAGTCTCCTATTGTAGCTACGAGTTCACAAGGGAAAAAACCGGCCGAGGACCAGGAGAGTATTTCGTCCGATGACCAACCATTGGCCCATCGTGGGCGAAAGCGTCTAAAGGAGGGTACAAAGGGCACCACAAGCGTAAACTCTGAGCCGGCTACTCGTGTCGGGACACAAATGATGGCTTACTGGCTTCCTAGGTTTGACCCTATTGATATTAAGAAGTTGGATATTCCTCCGAAGAGTTGTTTGGCTGAAAGATATTATCTTCATCATTTGACGGATGAAGAATTAGTTGAACATGGCCGGAAAAGCAGGGGTTGGGTTACCTTCGTCGCGACTTATGCTTTCATTTCTTCTTTCTTCTTTTATTTAACTTACGCATTTTATTTTTATCCGTATGTTGCCGTAGGATAATCTGCAATGGTTTGAAATGGCCTTGGATTTGAGAAACTATGGTGACAAAGTGAGGGAGTTGAGGACTAATGTGGTCATTCTGAAGACAAAGGTGGAAAAGTTGAAAGAGGCGGAGCTCCGAGAGGTAACCATTGAGAGCCTCAATGATGCTTTGACGAAATCCCAAAAAGATGCAGAAGCCGCGAAGAATGAGCTAGATCTGTCGCGTGTTGAACTTGCGAAAGCTCAAGAGGTGGGGGCCCGACATGAACTGGAGGCCACACGTTTGAAAAGTCATCTTAAAGATCTTGAGGGTGAATTGGCGGCAGTTCGTGAGGAGTTGGCTGGTGCGAAGAGCCAGTTAGAGCGCTTTATTTCTAGGGACGAGGCTGTTCTTTCCAAGAAGTTGCTCCATGAGTTCATGCTTAGTGACGAGGGCTAGGGGTGGCTATCTGGTTTCCTGGGGGGTGCCGGTCGGGGTTGGCTTCATCATTACCTCGAGACGGATGGAGAGGATGTCCTTTATGACAAGGTCTCCGATGCGTGGATGGACGGGATCATGGGTGGGATCACTCAGAGTGTTAATCGCTTTGCTTATCTCGGGGATGAGATGAGGATGTTTCCTCCTAGCTACGAGGATAAAGACCTGAAGCTTAAGGATCCTCAGCGCGAGTTGCCTCCCCCCCCCCCCCCCACCCATGACGTTCCTATTAATGATGCAGCTATCCTTGACCCTCCGCCTGATGGTGAAAAAACCCCTGAGCCTGCTCATGTAGATCGCCCTCCTATTGATGTTTGACTTGGCCATTTATTCCCCTCTCTGTAAAGATATTTTGTTTGTGGGGAAGTTTGAAAACATTTCTACCCGTAGTGAGAGTCTCGTACTCTGCCGCGGTTTGTGTGTTTGTTTGACGAATATTTCCAATCCTATGGTAAGCGATGTCTTATCATGGTTTTTTGTGAATACTTTATCTTTGAACTTACCATGGTTTTATTTATATCTTTTGCCTGTTTTTCTTACTGGCTTGTCCCGCCGATTTTTCCTTATGTTTCGTTATGTTTACATCTTGACCTGTTTGTCTTGTCTACCGCTTTTATTTGCAAGGTAAATTCGCGATACCCTTGTCCATCTCCTGTCGTTGATCGTTTTATGGAATAAATCGTGAAATGACAAAAAGTAGGGTTTGCGTATTTATTAGTTGTTATGCGAAATGATAGGCCGAACTTAAGAACTTCTTAGCGATGAAAGCTAACAGGAAATATCTTGGAGTATCTTTCTTGTAGTTATATTTCCTCGTAGCATATGTAACCAGGCAGAATATCCTCATTCTCGTCGGGACTTGGTTGCTCTATTGCCACATCAAAGTGGGATTCTTATTGGCACTCAAAGGTGAGGCGGCTCCCTATTATGAGGTTCGTAATGTTCGCAAAAGACTTCCATCCTTCCGATAGGGAGAACCAGTCCCCCTCGTCTCGTTCGACTTGGATTAAGAATTCTTGGTTTGAGGGAGAACATAGGTAGATGTGGTTTGTTATTTCCTCCCCGAATTCTACAAAGAGATATGGTAGCGGGAGCTTTTGTAAGTGGCTCTCCCTAAGGATTATTTTGGCAAATTTAGGATTTGGAAAAAACATAGTGTTTGTGATGGAATTTGGTGGAGGGGTTTCTGATGGAGAGGGCTCTCTTGAAACCCTATCGAAACTTGGCATTGTGATTTTTAGATAATTCAAATTGTACTCCCGATGATTTTCTTTATACCAGTTCTACGTGCAGGGGATAAGGACGTTGTTTTTGCAGAGTTATCTCTTTAATTGTGATGAAGCAGGGTGGTGTGTGTTGCTAGTATGTCTTTCGTGTAACTTAGTGTCCAGATTTTTCCTGTAACTTTTTCCACCGCCTGGACTGAAATTGTCCTTATCAGATGCGATTTGGATGTGTTATCTGATATTTGTTTCCCTCGTGGTTGAACTGAGTGGTGGGCGGTTTGCTTATTATCCAATACCTACTGCCCTCGTGGTAGCACTAAGTGGTAGGCGGTTTCCATTGATGTTTTTCTTTGTAGTTAGTATACGAAGGTAGGAAACCCAAAGCTTTTGTTGTAGTTGACCTATGATAATGATGCCTGCGATGCCAGTCGACATTCCCGACGTAGGTTTTCCTCGCGTGAGGGGTTTCACTCGGGATATTGCCGTGGAGGGGCATTTATATAGGCTGGTAAGCTATATTTATGCGATTAGGTTTTTGGTAAATAAAGTGTTTCTGATGTGCTTGCTTTTGTTGCAGCCTTTACCCTCCATATACCGGGATTATGGTTATGATGCCCTTGGACTCGTCCATTTATGAACGCGGTCGGATGAGGAATTTATGGTGAGGGTGGAAGCCTTAGGACCCAACAACTACTGGTTTACAACTGGGTGGCCTGCGTTCGTTATTTCGAATGAACTTCGAATTGGGACACACCTGATTTTTGAATATGAAGGACACTCTTGCTTTGATGTTGTTGCTGTGAACCATGGTCCTGATCAAAATGGTGATGTGGACTTCTCAGTTCGGTGCTGAACGTTCCGTTTTTATTATGTTTGTTGTGGTTATATCGCTTTGTCGCCAGCGGGTGGTTATGTTTGATGTATAATTATTTATTAAATTATCGTGGTGCTACTTGTTTTGGGGTTATCGTAAATTGTGGTCAATCCAATGAACAAGTAATTTCCAGTGTGACGCTTGTGATTAAAAGACTTTAATCTCCAGTGTGATATTCGCGATTAGAAGATTTCAATCTTCAGTGTGTCATTTGCGATTAAAAGATTTCAATCTCCAGCGTGAGATTTTTAATTAAAAAGATTTCGATCTCCAGCGTGAGATTCTTGATTAAAAGATTTCAATCTCTAGCATGAGATTTTTGATTAAATATTTCAATCTCCGGCGTGAGATTCTTGATTAAAAGATTTCAATCTCCAGCATAAGATTTTTGATTAAATATTTCAATCTCCAGCATGAGATTCTTGATTAAAAGATTTCAATCTCCAGCGTGATATTTGCGTTTGAGAAATAACGATCTCCAGTATCCTTAGATGTTGGGGAAGAATAGATCAAGAGATTTCCAGTGCGATGTTCGTGAATAGAGAAACTTCAATCTCCAGCATTGTTAGATGCTAGGGAGGAAGAAGTTAGGAGATCTTCCTCGCGTGGTTCGCGAATAAAGAAACTTTCTTCTTCAGCATCTTTAGACGTTGGGAATTTTCTTTGAACCGTTATACAAAGGTTGATGACAAATTGAATCTTAAAGAAGCGAATTTTTACTGACAAGCCGAGCTTTTCTTAAGAAATTTAAAATGGAAGAACATTGCTTATCGAACTGGTCCTGGGATCTAATGGAAACCATTTGCTATTAGACCATCGTAGTCGCTATCGTAAAGCTCGTCTTCTATGTAGCGGCCTTGCGTGTCGAAGAAGTGGACTTCAAACCTTCTTCTCCCAGGTGGGTGAACATTATTGATGTTTCCAGTTCTAGTCCGTGTGATTCAACAAAGTCCCTCCATCCACGTGCCACCCAGTAAGATCCGTAACTGCTTCCTACGATGTGGACAAGGAAATCTTTGACGACGCGAGTGGACAGAAAGATCTGTTCAGGAATATGGGGTTGGAAGTGTCGACCGAATTCGTAAGGCAACATCATGCGTATGTATTGCTCGTCCCCTAATAAATAAATATCGAATATAAAGGGATTGTTTGGGCTTTGATTGCTGATGCCTACTGCCATATTTGTGTTTTTTATGAGAAGGTTGTGCCTGGAAGGGCCGGTAATGAGAAGGTTGTGCCTTTTATGTTTGTAAGGAAGAAGAGCTTTTATAGTGGTTTCGACTGATTTGACAATGCTTTTGCGGTAAATGACTATTTTTGGATTTGAAATGCGCCAGTGTACTTGGTTTAGTTTTGAAGGGATTCTTTGTCACGTGTAGGACATGCAGAGTATCTTGGGAAATCCTTCTGGTAGATTCTTTGTCTAGTTTTAACGTATGCAATAAATGCTTTAGATGATTTCCAAAGCATGTACCTCTTTTTTTGGGTATAAGAAGGCGTGGTGTTTTGTTGAAATATTTGCAGTTATTGGGTTGCTTTTTTAAGTATTGTTGTTCTGGCAAAGGGATGTCGTCTCCCAATTATAGGATGCGGGATTTTTTCCGTTGGGTTGATGAAGAGGAGAGGATGCATCGTCTTGTAAGTTGTATACGTTCTTCATGGTTTATACTTTTATTTGGGCCTGAACTGTTTATTAAGTGGCAATGCTCTTTTGTATGCAACCTCTTCCTGATGCTTTTGAGAGGATGTATGGTCATGTTGTAACTGACCATGTCAGTTTAGTTTCTACAAATGGTTAGACCTTTCGTGTTGAGATTTCCAAGGATTGCTCTAATCGTTGGTGGTTATCTGGTGGTTGGAATAGATTTGCGACCAACAACGGCGTTAAGGTTGGAACATAGGTGGTGCTCTTTCAATATGTGGAAGGACATTGCTTCAAAACCCTTGTTCTTGAAGATGAAGATGAGTAGAGCTTTTTGAGTGTTCTGTAATCTTAGTAGATATTTGTTTTTATGTTGTGCTTTTATTAACTTTAATCGCACTCTTTGGTATCTGTAATTGCGAATATTTCTGTAATGATATCTCGATGCTTTGACTGATCCGGCCTTGGTATTTTTTGTTTTGTCTTTTTCCGACTTGGATGTGACCTCTGCTAGTGTGATAATGGCGCCCTAGATCGCAGAGTTGGGTTCTGCAATTTTTTGCCATTTGTCTAGCATGCAGTTGGTTCTGAAAATGTTGCTTTGGACCGATATTTGGTGATGAGCCAACTCTGCTTTGTTTGTTTTACTCGGCCATAAATAGCAGATATTCGGATTGAAATTTGCGACAGTTGTCCCTGGGCTTCGTTTAATTTAGCATTATTTTTGTAGTGAGGAATCATGACCTCCCCTCCTCCTCCTCGTCATGACTTTTTTCGTTCCATTGATTTTGAAGAAAAGATGGAATATTTGGTAACTTTTTTTACTCACCTTTTGTAATTTTTGTGCTTCTTACTTGATATTCCGGTTTTGTGGCTTGCAGCTTTTTCCGGAATCATTTCGTGCTCAATATGCTCGCGAGGGATTGACTCATGTGTGCTTGGTCTCTCCCACTGGGCGAGAGTTTCGAGTAAGGATGTTTCGAGATAGCCAGGGTCATTATATCCTTACCGAATGTTGGCGTGCTTTTGCTGTGGATAGTGGTTTACGTGTCGGGGGGTCTCTTATTATCTTTAAGTATGAGGGGGTAGTCGTTTTAAGATAATTGTTCTAGAAGCGAACGAATGAGCTTGGCATGGGATTGTACTGTGTAATCCCTTTCGATGTTTTGTTTGTATGTTGGCTTTTATACGCGTTATATCGGACTTGTTTTCAAGGTTTGTTTAAAAATTGGACTAGAATAGCTCACGCATCCGATCTTAGAGGGCTGTTTTAACGATTGTTCGATGTCATAGTTTGAACAAACCTGAATCGTAAATAATAGTAGAGCAAAACATAATGTTCTTATAATCCTCCAGATGATATGGAAACTCGTTGATGTAATTCGCAAAAAGAGTGATTGCAGCTAAATTTACTTCTACGAAGTTCTACTTCAAAGGAAGAAAAAACTAGAAACTTTCTATGAGCATTCTCGATTTACCTCCTCCGAGGCCTGGCCGGGATGATCTGAGTTCTGCCCTGGCTTAAGCGGGATCCATTCGGAAGTGGACCTTCTGTGTGAGGAGGAGCCCATTCTGCGTCTACTTCATCCCCTACCACATCTAGGATATGGACCTCGAAATGAACCCCTCCTTTGTGAATAAAGGTTACAGAGGAAGTGACATCGATACTATGTGAGCAGGCAAAATCGTTCCATCCGCTGCCCAACTAAAGAAGCCTATAATCTCCATGAGTAACTTCTACAAAAAAATCCCGCAAAATTCGGGTTGATAGAAGAATGTTCCTGGGATGGTTTGGATGAAATTCATCTTCAAAACGCAATGGAAGGGACAAGGGATGTAACATCTCTGGGAAATGTATAGGCTCAGACAATGACCAAACCGCCTGGTTTGATGTAGTCATAAAGAAAGAGAAGATATGAGTAAAGAAAGTAAGTAAATGGAATGCTCCTCAAATATATTTTCTTTATAAAGGGATTTCTATGTTATCGGCTCAGGATCACGGGGGATAGTAAATAGGGCATCCTGTGTGCCGTGGTAGGATAGGGACGCAAAATATGCCTTGAGATTCTTGGCATTCCATGATTTTGCGAGGATCGCGCCTTCCGAATTTTGAAGCTTGAAGGAGCCCCTACCTACATCTTTGTGGATGACGTATGGACCTTCCTATTTGGGTTCCAGTTTTCCCCCGGTCGTTGCGTGCCGAAAGACCGTATCTCCCTTTTGTAGGGGTCGTACAAAAACACGCTTGTTGTATCCTTCTACCAAGTGACGTTGATACTCATTTGCTTTGAGACAAGTGGTATCCCTTCTTTCTTCACGTAGATGGAGTTCTAACTCAAGGGCCTCGTCGTTGGATTCTTTGCTGAAATCGACAATTCTGGCCGATGGAATTAGCAGCTCCATTGGTATGACAACATCTACCCTAAAAGCCATAGCAAACGGTGTTTCTCCGGTGGGACTCTTAGCTGAGGTTCTATACGTCCATAGAACAAGGGGTAAGATTTCAGCCCATTCTCCTTTTGCCGTTCCTAATCTCTTTTTTAAGGCATTCAAGATTTGTCGATTCGTGGTTTTGGCTTGCCCGTTGGATTGTGGATAGGTTATTGATGAGAATCGGAAGTCTATACGGAGGCCAGCGCAGAAGTCACGGAATCCGTCGCAGTCAAATTGGGGACCGTGATCTGTGATGATAGCTTGAGGGACCCCGAATCGGCAGACCATATTCTTACATAGGAATTTACGCACTTTCTCCGCTGTGATGGTAGCCATGGCTTCAGCTTCTACCCACTTCGTAAAGTAGTCTACTATTACAATGACAAAACACAGCTGGCCTGGTGCCGTTGGGAAAGGGCCCCAAATATCCATTCCCCACATTGTGAATGGACATGGTGCGGAGATGGTTTTTCAAGGATGAGGGGGACGATGATTGAGCGACGCGTGCCGTTGACAAGGATCGCATATATGGATGATATATCATTTCCGCGTCTGCCCTAAGGGAGGGCCAATAATAGCCTAGGCGTGTGATTTTAAACGCTATGGCTCTCCATCCCTAGTGGTTGCCACAGAGGCCTGCGTGCAATTCTTGCACGAGATTAAAGCCTTCCTGGTTTGAGACGCACAGGAGATCCGGGAGGTTGAATCCTCTTTTGTATAGTCTGCCATCTCTGCCTCGGATATGGTCCGCTCTCCTTCTGGTATTTTGGCTGTCCTGTACCTCGCCTGCTATTGCCCCTTTAGTTATGTATTCCAGGAGGGGTATACGCCAGTCTCCGAGGTTTGATAGTCTGAATACCCCCTGATGGATTCCTCGGGCATGCCTCTGCTCGATTATCATGCGATCACTTAATCCTAGGGGCAGTGTGGCCCCCATTCTGGCCAATGTGTCGGCGCGCTCATTTTGCTCGTGAGGTATAGATGTGATAGAACACTTCCCGAAGGCGGCAGTGAGTGTCTTTACACGGGCCAAGTACTCCGGCAACATTCCGGTTTTTGCTTCGTATTCCCCCTTAACTTGTAAGGCGACCACCTTTGAATCTGTAAAAATTTGAATTTGTCGGGCCCCGTTAACCAAGACCTTCTCGTTACCCGCGATCAAGGCTTCATACTCTGCTTCGTTGTTGGTGGCTTCAAACAATAATTGGAAAGATAAATCGGTTATCTCTCCACCTGGGTTGGTGATGGTGACTCCTGCTCCACACCCTCCTGCTGATACTGATCCATTAACATTAATTACCCAGTCCTCCCCATCGCAATCTTGGGAATCTATAAAGACGGCTTCGACAACGAAGTCGGCCAACGCCTGGGCCAAACTAGACTTCCTGGGTTTGAAATGAATATGGAATTCGGAAAGCTCTACTGCCCATTTGACCATCCTTCCGGAAAGAAATGGTGAATGCAAGATCTGATGGAGTGATAGGTCAGAGAGCACTTCAATTGTATGTGCCTGGAAGTAGGGCCTCAATCTTCGTGCTGCGAAAACCACAGAAAGAGCCATTTTTTCTATCGGAGTATACCGGGTTTCAGCGGGTTGCAACACGCGGCTGGCAAAGTAAATAGGGAACTTGGACTCCCTAGTTAGTATCGCGTTAATAGTGGTGGACCCGACAGCGAGGTATAATTGTAAAATTTCGTGCTCGCGTGGAAAGTGTAAAGTGGGCAAAGCGGCCATACAATCTTTCATGCTCTTGAAAGCTTTATCTAAAATGGTAGTCCACTCGATCGGACCTTTCTTTTTTAGCTTCTCGAAAAAGGACAGCGAATGATCGGCTAATCGTGAACAGAATCTGCTCAGGTAGTTGATCGACCCATTCAACTTTTGGATGTCGTTCAGCGTCTTTGGAGGAGCCATGTTGATAATGGTTTGTACTTTTGAAGGATTAACATCTATTCCCCGGTGGCTTATCATGAAACCTAGGAATTTCCCGAAATCGACTTCAAAGACGCATTTTTCCGGATTCAGGCATACGCGATTTCTTATCAGAGTATCGATGGTTTCTTGCAAATCTTTGCAATGGTCCGCCATCCCAATGCTTTTGATCACGATATCATCAACGTAAACCGCAACGTTTCTTCCGATCTAGGAAGCAAACGCTTTCTCTATCATTCGCTGAAAAGTGGCCCCCGCATTTTTGAGCCCAAATGGCATCACCTTATAACAAAAGGTTCCTTGGTTGGTGATGAAAGCGGTGCTTTTTTCATCGCGATGACTCATCTTAATCTAATTGTAACCGGAATATGCATCTAGAAAGCTTAGGGTGGCATGTCCTGTCGTGGTGTCAACCAGCTCGTCGATGGACGGTAAAGGATAACTATCCTTTGGGCATGCCTTGTTCAAATCCTTGAAGTCTACGCACATCCTCCACTTGCCACTTCTTTTTCTGACTAACATCACATTTGACAGCCAGGTTGAGTCATTAATTTTACGAATAAACCCGGCTTGTAGAAGCTTGTGTACCTCTTGTTTTGCTGCTTCTGACTTTTCAGCGGCCATCTTTCTTTTTCTTTGGCAGACTGGTTTTGCCTCGTGATTGAGTCTCAGGGAATGTTCCGCGATCTCTCGGGGAAGCCCTTTTAAATCTTGTGGCGACCATGCGAAGACGTCTCGTGATCCTTGTAACAAATCCTTGAGGCGCTCTAAAGCGGGGCCAGTGAAGCTGTGGCCGTGGTACAAGATTTCGGACTTGTTTGGGAAAGGAAAGAAGGTGACTTTTTCTTCCACAATTTTGTCAGCTATTTTCTCTGGTCGAACCTCTAAATCCGCCTGTTGTCGTTCAGATGTGGGCTCTTGTTCACGCTCGTCGTGGGCTTCTTCTTTCAGAGATCCCCGAGCCCTTTCTTTAATCGCGAATATTTGAATATGGCCTTTTCTCGGCGAGGATAAGTAACAGACCCTACTTTCGGCTTGCTGTCCTCGCGCTTCGTCCACCTTTCCGTCAGTGCCTGGAAACTTGACGCTAAAATGATATATAGAGCATGCTATTTGGAATTTGAACAGACTTACACGACCCATGATGGCGTTGTAGATGGATGGTAGTCGGACTACCGTAAACTCAATCATGTGGGTTCTTCTATTCGGCGTAGTGCCTAGCGTTAGGGCCAACTCGATCGTTCCAGCTACTTCAACCTCGTCTCCGGAAAAGGAGACTAGTTTTCCTGAGTAGCGACGTAGGGCGCTCTCGGCGATCCCGAGTTGCTCAAAGGCGTCCCAGTAGAGGACGTCTACAGATGAACCCGTATCTATCATGACCCGCTTGATGGTTTTGGTTCCTATCTGTACATGGATGACCATGGTATCTAAGTGAGGCATTCTGAGATCGTGAGCGTCATGGGTATCGGAAACAGAGAAACTCAGTATAGCGTGCGCAGTGGATGCTTGCTTAACGCTGGCTTCGGATGGGGGGCATCTGGCTTCTCTTTAATAGTTTTTTCTTTCTTGTTTACTAGTGCCAGATGTCGTGGGTCCTTCTGCGATGGTTTTGATGCAACCGTCCGGAGAGGGAGGCTTCCGGTGATCTCGGTTGGAGTGTTCAGGTCGGTTAGATGAGGATCTTGCTGCGGGGACATTTCTCGTGTCCTTAGGAGGAGGTCGATACCCTCCTCCTCTGCCTCCGTTCCTTCCTCCCCTGTTCTAGGGGTAAGTCCTTCTACCTCTTCCTCCAGTTGCATACGGGGGATTGTAGGGTCTTGGTGGTGCATTAGGCGGTTTATATTGTCGGGGAGGGGCCTCAGGTGGACGGTGTTGTTGTGGCATCGCTACTAGATTACTGGGATTTGCTAGTGGGGGCGCAAATTTGAAAGGGTGTCTCCTTTTGGGGAAAAGCTGGCTAAATCCCATAGACCGGAAGCGAAATTTGGTCGGGATGAGCCATCATTACATTGGTTGGGGCACCGAGTGGACCCGGTCCTGATCTCTGGTTGTATTGTACTTCTTGGATTAGAGAGCGCGGTGGGATGGCGGGATATTGCCAGGAAGGATTACGAGGTTGCTGATCCCCGAAGTTTTCTCTCCCTTGTCGTTTCTTGGGGGGCTAGTGGTAAGATGGCTGACGTAACAATGGCTTATACTCGACAGGTCGCGAACTAGAGCCTGCGGCTTCCATAGCGTGAATCTGCTTGGTAACGAGCTCTCTCGGAACGTCGTAGTTGGTCGGCTCTTTTCGAAATAGGCAAATCTTAAAATCTCCTTCGGCCAAATTTCCCATTAGTATCGTGCTTGCGGATTCTTGGTTGAACCTCAGGATTTGTACGACCATATTAGTGAATCTGCTGAAAAAGTTTCCCAAGGACTCGGTCGTGCCTTGCTTAATGGAATTGAGGTCCAACATGGTTCTTTTTCTTATGCGAGCGCTGCCGAAATGAGTGACGAATGTACCTGATAGTTGCGCAAAGTTGTTGATGGAAGATCGGGCAAGATTCGTGAACCATGTTAAAGCGACCCCACTCAGCGTCGATGGAAATTAGCGGCAATACATAGCATCATTGTCCTCGTTCATTCCCATTGCCGTGGTGAATTGGTTGAGGTGATCGTTGGGATTGGTATCTCCTTTGTACTTGGCGATGGAGATGTCCCTCCACCTCTTTGGGACGGGTGCCTCGCGTATTTGTTTGCAAAAAGCCGAGGGAAAGGTTGGTTGACCTTTGCGAGTTTGCCCGGGTGCTTCAGGGGAGTTTGAACACGAAGACACATTCTGGGCCCTGCCAGAATGGTCAACCTTGTTGATGTTCTCGTCGGGTTCTAAATTGGGGTTGAGAGGACAACTAGCGGGGTTGGGGAAATGATTGACCGTTAGGGCACCGGTCCTTGTTGTTGATAGTAAGTACGGGGGTCGTGTTGGAATGGCACCCCGTTTGCCTGTTGGAAAGGCACACCGTTCGCTTGTTGGTTGAAGTACATGCTTTGTTGGTAGCTCCCCGTGAAGAATTGGTATATGGGTAGCCGCCCCACATGCCGTAGGGAGCGAACGGAGGGGGTTGC
This sequence comes from Persicaria maculosa, assembly GCA_963922045.1. Classification (NCBI taxonomy): domain Eukaryota; kingdom Viridiplantae; phylum Streptophyta; class Magnoliopsida; order Caryophyllales; family Polygonaceae; genus Persicaria; species Persicaria maculosa. The sequence goes on along the minus strand of OY998259.1, from coordinate 67,458,159 downwards.
ACAGTGTCCCATGTCGGTTGTTGAAGGGAGCCCTCGTTGCCGCTGTGTAGGGCTTCCTCGTTGGGGATGTCGTTGAGGTTGATGCCGTTTGCTTCCTCGGTGTCATGGTGTTGTTGCCCAAATTCCTCTCCGAAGAGGGTAAAGTTCATGTTTCCTTAAAATAAAATAAAAATAGTACTTAAAAAGGGAAATCAACGCAATTATCAACTTATATATCATTTATATAGAATAAAAATGGATAGAGCGGTAAGAAAGGACGAAATAAAAGAAATGAAGCGACAGTAATGTAAAGAAGCGTATTGCTACGCGGAACCTCTCGTCATTAAAGGTTCCCACAGACGGCGCCAATGAAGCGTTCATGAGATTTCGCCTATAATTATTACCTTAATTGTGACGACATAATACTTTAAAATACCTGTAAGCCTTAGCATAGGTTGTGCGCTTATTAGTTCAAGTGATGAGGGTTGTGAGTTTGATTCGCGATGAATTAAGTTACTGTTCAATCGTCGTTCACAGAGGAAGCTAAGCAGGGCTGTTATCCAAAATAACGTTCTTCTCCGACCAAAGATCTTTAGAACTCAACTCCGGAGGTTTTAAGTCTGGGGGATAACCAGAGCTCTTATGCTTTTCTATCTTCGGAATCAGATCTCTTACTCTGAGATCGGAGGGGGGTATTTATAGGGAAACCAAGCGAGCAGCTGGCTGGCAACCCCGTGGTTTTATGTAGGACACGTGTAGCGCATGCCCACATGCTTAGGGGCATAGGCAATACACGTGGAGCCATTAGAGGCGGGGTGTTTGAGCCAGCGAGCTGCTTGCTAGGACTTTGGAGGCTTACGAGATATTTTGGAAAGTTCGGTCTGATTCCTATACTGGGTTTGTGTCGCGAGGGAAACGAAGGTTAATATTCCTCGGGAACACTAAGCTTAGTCCTTCGAACTTGATTAGATAATTTGCTCGCGTAGTACTAATGGTGGGACCGACCATCCTCTTGCGTTGGGTGACCCATTTATGGCGTCACATTCCGTGTTTACTATATAGCCTATTTTCTATGGCATCGTCATGTATACTTTAATGTATTTTGGAATATGTACTCATATTTTAGAATGTGTATATATACTGTATTATATATATATATATATATTTTTATACTTTAATTTTTTTTTTGAATTAAAATTCGGTTCAATTATGTTAAAACCGAACCGAACACAAACCAAACCGTTAAATAACCGAACCGAACCTAATGCTTTCTGTTCGAATTTCGGTTTGAAATTTTGAGATTTTCGGTTTTGGTTCGGCCTAGTTCGGTTAGGTTTTAGACCGATGCACAGCCCTAGTAATAGGGTAATAAATGTGTGGTTTATTTGTTTAAGCAGTTTACTTGATTGGAAAAAGCCTTTGATCGCTTTTGTCACTAAGGGGTCAACAATGTCCCAATAAGTTGTATAAAATTCCACTGTCATCCCGTGAGCACCAGGGGACTTATTTTTGCCCATGCTGAATAGTGCTTTTTTAATTTCGCCATTCGTAACCGGTTTTATCAGTTCATCATTTTCAGACTCCGTAATAGAGGGATTTATCAAGGATAAGTAGTTTGAGAGATTTGATCTGTTCTCCCCATCTTTTTTTAATCTTCTTTCAAAATCCGGCTTGTTGAATTTCGTTCTTAATATTTTCTTCTCCAATGATTTGGGTTCCATTTGCAGTTGTAATGTTTCTAATCATCTTTATGTTTCTTCTCCCTATTGCCGTCCTATGGAAATATCCTGGGTTTGTGTCAGCAAGTTTTAGGTGTTTAGTTTTTGCTATTTGAATCCAGAATTTCTTATGGAAAGCAAGCAACACTTCCTTTTTCTTAAGTAGATTTGTTTGTTTAGTCAACATGAATGTGTTTTGACAATTTGGTGTCTCCTTTTGTAAATCCAGAAGACTTTTTCGACCTTATTTAATTGTTAGAAAATGTTTCCAAAGGTTTTTCTATTCCATTCCTTGGATTTTGCCTTCAAAATTTTTGTCTTAAAAGACAATTGAAATATTGTTAATCCATTGCAGTTTGCTCTCCATGCTTGTTTAACAATATTTCGGAAGTCTTTTCTGTATAGCCACATGTTTTCAAATTTAAATGGTGGGGCCTTATGTATTTCACCATTACTTAAAGCTAGAGGGAGATGGGACAATCGTCAGACGATGTGAATGCATGATGAGTAACTTGTAGATTTGGGAATTCCTCCATAAACTGATGTTGGACAATTACTCTATCAAGTCTTTCAATAATATCATCCGGTCTTGAAATCTTCTTTCTCCATGTGTAGGGGTTCCCTGAAAAAGATATTTTAAGTAGAGCACATGATCCTTTAAGACCGAGAAGTCATCTAAATCACGCAGTGTTTATTTCTGTTCTCTCAAACTTATCTTCACCATAACTAATCTCGTTCTTATCCCAATCACCATGCAGGACTATTAATTGCCTCTACGCAGTGCTTGATCTTTGTTGTGTCCAACACTATAATTGATTTGTTTTTTGTGCGGTGAAAAACCTCTTCATCAAACGTCAATACGTGTGTTTTGAAGTCATCAATCGAATTGTAATTTTCAGACCCCAATAAATAATTTATTATTTGCGTGGTTTACAAAACAGAAGATGAAGAAAAAAGAGTGTTAATTTTACACAATTACACACTACTTCAATTGTGGAAATTTTGTCAATAGTTATAGAGTAGTGAAATGTTAACAAAGTGTGACTCCCCAAATATGCTTTAAATTTCACAACCACATACCTCGTAATCCTTTATCGGTCCCCATTTAATAGATTTCGTTTATCATCTGAACTAGCGGTGACACTTATTCTACACATCACACATCTTCCTCTATATATTGCTCAGAAGCTGAATTTATAAAACAACTACGGAGTATTTATGTTCATATAGAAATGGAAGCCATTGCCATTAAGCTATTAAACTTGCAAAATTGCCATCCTTTGACCCTTATCCTTCCGTTCTTCATTTTCTGCCTCTTTCTGTACAAATGGCTGACCCAATCCATGCCCGGAAAGAACTTCCCGCCATCTCCGCGTGGGCTTCCGGTGATCGGAAACCTCCACCAGCTGACTGCAAGCGCCCACCGGGGGCTCCACGCGCTCTCCCTCCGCCACGGCGACACCATGATGCTCCACCTCGGAGCCAAGCGCGTGCTAGTAGTCTCCTCCGCCAGGGCAGCTAGCCTCGTCTTGAAGACCCACGACATGGCGTTCGCCAGCCGGTCGGGCTCCGGGGTGGCCCGGCACGTGCTCTACGATGGCAGGGACATCGCGTCCGCCCCCTACGGGGAGTACTGGCGGCAAATACGGAGCGTGTGCGTCCTCCAGCTCCTTAGCAACTCGAGGGTGCGGTCATATGGCCAAGTGAGGCAGGAAGAGGTCGCCGCCATGGCTCGGAAAATCGAGGGTTCGGTCGGGAAGGAGGTGGATTTAAGCGACGCGTTCATGGGGCTGACGAACGACGTCGTTTGCCGGGTGGCGTTCGGGAAGAAGTACCGGGAGAAGTCGGGGTTCGGGAGGCTGTTGATCGAGTTCGGGGAGTTGTTGGGTGGGTTTTTTGTGAGTGATTTTATACCGTGGATGGGGTGGATTAACAAATTCACCGGGTTGGATCGGCGGGTGGAGAGGATCATTCGAGAGTTCGACGAATTTCTCGAGGGGGTTGTTCGAGAACACGAGGAGTGTGCACCGATGAATCGTGGTAATGATGACGATGAATCCGCCAAGGACTTCGTGGATGTGTTGCTCGAGGCTCAGAAGGATGAAGCCACTGGGTTTCCTCTGGAACGAGACTCCATCAAAGCAATCATCTTGGTCAGTTAAAAGAGCAAAATTATTCGTCTGTAACAACATGATTATTCGTGTGTGAATTTACATATTAGTGTATTAATGTGATTGTAGGACGCCTTTGCAGCTGGGACAGACACGACTGCAACGACGCTAGAATGGACCATGACCGAGCTGATAAGGCATCCGAAATCCATGAAAGCTTTGCAAGCCGAAGTTCGAGGAATCATCCGACCTGATCAACCATCCATAACGGAGGAAGAGCTCCACCAAATGAAGTACCTAAAAGCAACGATCAAGGAATCCCTAAGGCTGCACCCACCGATCCCACTCCTTGTCCCGCGGGAATCGATTCGAGAAGTGGAGCTCAACAACTACACCATCCCCGCGGGGACCCTAGTCATCACTAACGCGTGGGCCATTCAGAGAGACCCGACCCTTTGGGATGCGCCGGATGAGTTCCAGCCCGAGAGGTTCTTAGATTCTTCGGTGGATTTTAAGGGGCAGGATTTCGAGCTGATCCCATTCGGGGCAGGGAGAAGGGGCTGCCCCGGGATATCGTTTGCGATGGCCAGCTCCGAGCTCGTCCTTGCGACCTTGGTGGGACGGTTCGACTGGGTTTTGCCTGGTGGTGCGAAAGGGGAATCTTTGGACATACAGGAAACAAACGGTCTTACCATACATAGGCAAAGTCCTCTTGTTGTTGTTCCTTATCTCCCCAAGTCCTAGTAGATGTTATGTAATAAAAATGAATTATAAACATCTTTTTTGGTAAGAAGATGTTATGTAATAAAAATGAATTATAAACATTTTCTTTGGTAAGAATGAATTTGTGAAGAAGGGGTATTTGTTTAGAATGGACTCTAACATTTAGAAACTGGTTAAGGGTCTCCCTATATACACTGCAAATCCGCGTTTAGCGCTGCTTATGCAACGTCGAATGTGACGTTTTAGCAACGTTGGATTAAACGTTTCAGCAACGTTCGTTTCGACGTTGTCATTTGTCCTACATAATGTTGTGAATTGAAGGATGTTGGGCGGGTCGGACACTTTAGCAACGTCGAATCCGACGTTGCTAAAGTGGGCCTCGTCGGGCCAGACAGCAACGTTGAATTCAACGTTGCAATATGAAAAATAGAGGTTATACAACGTTAAATCGGATGTTGTTAACAACAACACTTGGATCAACTTTGAAGTTCCATTATCTTTGTTTTGGTTGGGTAGTATGTTGGCGAAAACTAAGCGCGATGTCTGCACCTTTTTATTTTGTTGGGGCGTTTTGCCCCTCGCGGAGGGTTTTCAAATATGATTTGTGGTTATTTTAGGGAAAAACACGTTACTTGAAAACATTTAGATTGCCTCAGTTCTCATATTAATGATAGAAGATTACAACAAATAACTTAGTTAAGAAGTTTTTCCGGGTCGCCACCGTGTCCCACCTCAGAGGAACTCATTGTTGTTCTCTTCCTCTGATGGTGAAACATTCTCCGGCGGCACTACGATGACCTGGAAGCGAGCGTTGCCTAAGTAGCTAAAAACCAAACCCGCGCCTACCCGCACGCCACGCGATCTCGCGAACGTATTCCATCCTTGTTCGAGCCAGAGTGCCCCGGAGCTTTTGCGCTCTACCCGGATGCTGGTGCTTCTCCTCCCGGGACCATTAGTCAGCGTTATTCTTTCGACGCCTACCAGCCCGTATTCTTCCTCGAAGTTGGATGGCAGAGGCTGTAGATGTCAAGATCTATTTAGTGAGTTGGGAGCATTGTAAATCGGATGTGAGACCGAAGGGGGCTTACCAGTATTTGTGTGAGCGAGACGTCTTCTACCCACCAGAAAAAATCCCTAGGGCCGCTCCCTGTGACCGAGAAGAAAGGTCTTGGTGTGTTATTGGCCGCCATCTCTTCTTCCCTCAAACGAGATGTTGTAATTTCGTCCCTCGCATGGCGTAATTTATAGTGGGAAATCCTTTCTCGTTTATTGTTAGGGTTCCGTAATACAACGTCAAATATGACGTTGTTGAAACGTTACATTGAACGTTGCAGTAACGTTCAATTTGACGTTGTTACAACGTTACATTAAACGTTGTGTTATGAGAAATCCCATAACAACGTTTAATTGGACGTTGCTAATTAGGCCATCTATAAATACATCAACATTTGCGTTTCATTATTGGCATACACGAAACACACGTAATGGCATCAAGCCCAAATTGCTTTGTTAAATATGGCATGTTCAATGATGGATCCCGTTTCATTGTTAGAGTGGGGAGATACCCTCATCAGCCGAAGTTGGATACTTGCAACTGCAAGCACATTAACTATACACGTTATTTTCGATGCAATCTATTTTCTGTGCCGGTTTGCCGCTTCCTGGAGAGGTCAACACAGTTGCAGTTCGGGTGTCAGGAGTGTGACGACGACCCTGCATCGTACTATACATGGATGATTGAGCAGATAACGGATATACTGATCATTTTGTACGACGACGTGTCTCCGTCACGCTGTCGCAGAGTAGCACAGTATGCAGTTGATACAGTAGTGCGCCCTGCCCAAGATCTGATGACGACATATGCGTTCCAGCAGGTGCAGATTCGGATATACCCAAATATTCCTGAAGAGTCGGTCGGTAGTTGTTCCGTTTAATACAACAACCCTTGCTGAAATGTAACGTTAAAAACCGTTTGTAATTTTAGATATGGGGCAACTGATGTTCGTTTTGGTTGAATGATTGCTTTTTTATATTGTTTCTACGTCTTCATAACAACAAACATTCAAATTTCAACTCTTAACTTCATAGACAAGAAAACAAACAAATACAACACGGATAATTCCAACTTTCATGACTCCTAAACATGGTGTAGAGGGCGACCTTCCTGAATCCGCAATGGTCTAAATCTATCAAATTGGTCTTGGAAAGGAGTATCCCATCCGTTGACGCTCGGGTGATGGTATGCCGTCCATTCATGCGTTGGAAGAGGTAAAGGGGCGTTGGGATGTAACCATATCTACAAAAAGGGCAAAAAGTATAGTATAATGTTAAGTGGGGTAATTAATGATGGTTAATTTATGGTTGGAGCGAGAGTAACACATATCATACTCACCGCTGCGTGTTGTGAGCTTAACTCCCCATGTTTTATACTTACTTTTATATCGTTTTCTGCATGCATTTGGGCTAGAATAGTTCAGAATCTATGTAGTTTATATTTATTTGCCAATTATGGAATCTACACCAGTTTTTGTTTAATTTTGCAGAAATCGAGGCAATTTACAGCAATTCAGAGAAAGGAGGAAAATCTCGAAGTCAACTATAGAAAGTCCGAGGTCAAAAAGTAGCGAAACCAGGACAAATCGAGCTGGAAACGAGAAAATCGAGTCAACACCATCTGGTCAATTTTGACCTACCTTGGTCGATTTCGAGGAAGCCAGCCGATTTCCACCAGAAGAAGCCAGAATCGAGTAAAGAAGGAGAAAGTTGGTCATTATTGAGTTGACCAAGTCGATATCGAGTTGACCTAAAATCGAGACAAGATCCGGAATCGACCAGAAAACTGGAGAAGGAAAAACGCATGTCGATATCGACTTAGCCTAGTCGATATCGGGTTGAATCAAGTCGATCTGTCTCCTGGAAGCCGAGATCGAGTCAACAAGCTGAAGCTGAGGAAACACAGGTCGATATCGACTTAGCCTAGTCGATATCGACTTAGCCTAGTCGATATCGAGTGACCCACAGTGGCCGATTTCGAGAATATCCGAGTTCTAATCAAAGTTCTATCTAAAGTCCAATGGAGATATCCACAAGAGGAGATTTTATCAAGTTCTATCAAGATGGAAGAGATATTTATCTACTTTAGATATAGTTCTTTGTTGATTTATTTCTTTTATTTCTATTATTTAATCTTTAGATATAGATAGATAGATTTAGATATAGATATAGTTTTCTTCCCTAATTATCTAGGGAATGAACACTATAAATAAGGCATTAGGGGCTGTATTTTATTAATTCAATCAATCCAAGCCAAGCCATAAGAGAGCATAGAGAGATAGAGAGAAATCGAGTAGGAGAGAAAGAGAGTCTTGGACCCGAGTGGAGTTTGTGAAGCGATAGCGGAGTTGGCTTTGTTCGGTTGTAAGCTTACTTTTATTTTATTTAATGCAATTTAGTTCCCTTTTATTATTAATGTCTTTCTTGATGATGAATAGCTAGTAGTCACCCAACTTCTAGGGTCGGGGTGAGCCCGATGGTAACCATGTGAGGTGATGCGGTAAAGGTACAATCTTTGGATGCAATTCATCTTCTATCCCTACAAGCATGATTATTTTGCGAAAGTTGAAGGTGATCCTTGTTTGTGTTATCGAAGCGAAAGTGATCTTATACAACTTGGATTAATTATGTGAAAAGGGTTAGTAACAATTAGGATTTATGCGAAAGCCCCTATCTTCCTATTTGTTAATAGCGAAAGTGATCATTGAGTATTCATTTAATAAAACTGAAATGCATACAGGTCCCATCGAAGAGGTAAAGTCCATATCAGCCGGGTACATTACTTGCGGGGAGCCTAAGGTAAGAAACATGATCCCCGAAGAGCTAGAAAAGAGGGATATGGAAGCCCAGGTGGAGGAGATCATGTCCATCCTAAACGACGAAGCAGAGAATCCACTCGACATAGACCAAGGTACGTCGATATAGACTAACTATTTTTTGGATGCTTTGCCAGGTCTTAAGTATGGTGTCAAAATCGACCTAGAGAAATCGACTGGAGCACAAAGTCAGTCGATATCGAGTGACCCTACTCAATATCGACCCATCCATACCGACTCAATTCCACCTGTTGAGGTAAAGCAACCCAGTTTCGAGCAGCAGAACTCGATATCGAGTGACCCTACTCGATATCGACCAGACCCCGAGGCCCCGAAATCCGATTCTGCAAAGGTAGGCCAAGGTATGGATCTTTCTTCCCCTATTTCAATCAATGATTTATCTATACATGGGAGAGGTTTGCCTTGGTATGTGCGCTTATGTAGGATTTCCAATGATGAGCCCAAAGAATACGAAGTTGGAGACAAAGTCTATGTTGCCAAATCAAATGATCATTGGTTCCCCAACAAGTTCAAAAAGAAGAAGATGGGCCCTTTCACGGTGAAAAAGATCCATTTCGGAGGAATACAACTAATGGACAAGAATGGAGTCCTATTTGAAGCCCAAGCTACATGGGCCTTGCAAATGCCACCTTGAGCTTCATGGAGAAGTCGGCCTAGCAACTATAAAATCTGGAGCTTGTAAATAAACATTATTTTTGGGATTTTTTGACATTGTTGCTTTTTTTTTTGGTTTTGGACATTATTTTTTATGGTGGATATTTCTCTTCTAATTTTTTTCAGGGACAAGGAAGAAAACAAGGAGTCGAAATCGAGTACACTAGGTCGATATCGACCATGCCCACTTGAAATCGACCAGGGCCTACTGCAAAGCACTCGATTTCGACGTCCTGCACATATGTCTAGTGAGTTTCTTTCTTTACCCTTATTTTTTATACACTGAGGACACTGTAATGTTTAAGTATGGGGTGGGGGAAGGGCTTACTTTGTGCATATTTGATATATTTGACATTTTTACGTGCATTATCTCTTGAATTGCTTATACATGGCTATTTTGGAATTCATTATTGATTTATGTGCTTACATACATGTTTTCCAAAGTTTGAAAAAAAGACCCCCATTGAAATTTTTTGATAAGTGTCATGGAAGCTATATTGAACTCGACGATGAAAAATTGGATTCATTAGAGATATAGCATGAAATTTCCTAGTAAAGGGAAGTCATAATAAAGTGTATATTTTCTTGACAACCATAAAAGGAGGTAAAATTGGAAATTGCTTTTGACATGTTGCATGATAAGAGGATGGAGGACTTTATATTTCCATATAATGCTCATTGTTATATGAAGTAATTTGGTCCAAAGGCCTTCGGCCTTTGGACCAATTACTAAATGTCCTAAAGGCTTTTCTTTGCTAGTAAATGGCCAAAAATTTTTCATAATACCAACACTACCCCTCCTTCTATTTTTCCCCCAAATCCTTCGTTTCATTTAGATCTAGATCTGAGGGCTTCTGCTCTTCTCCCGCTTCGATCTCCTTCTTCTTCTCCCTTCTTCTCCCGCTTCGATCTCCCCTTCTGCTCTTTTCCCGCTCCACTTTGATCTGATCTGCTTCAGTGTCGAGTTCTAGAACCTCCTGTGCAATTCTGGCAACCAACCGCCTCGACTTCCGCCCTCCGTCCTTGCCGGTGGTGCCTTCCTTCCTTCCAGCATCGATTTCCACTGAATCCTTGCCGCCGTGTGTTCGTCGACAACCGCTACCGGCGGTCCCTTCCTTCGGATTTCAACGAGATCCATCTGGCGTCGACAACCGCTACCGCCGTGTGTTCGTCGACAATCCTTGCCACTCGGTTGCCTTGGTCTGCAGATCGTGGTACGAGTTCCATCTGGCGAGGGATTCCAACGAGAATCGAGATGTGTTGGCCAATTATGAGAGATCGATCCGAAACTTTGAGGAGCTGCGACGCTTTCGTAGGCTTCCATGGCCAGAGCCTCGCGCTGCCTTCCAGATCTGCCATCGATGATGCTTTTGTAGGCTTCCATGGCCAAAGCCTCGCGCGGACTGAAATTGGGGCTCGATCTGATGCCTGAAACAGATCTGCCATCGACGATGATGTTATTGAGTAAGTTGTTATTGAGTAAAATTTTCAATTGAAGTTCAACGATGATGCCATCGACGAACCAGATCTGCTGGAAGCAGCGCTAAGGCCTCGAATTGAGTCCATTGGTGGACGATTGGAGAAGATGAAGTGTTACTGATTACAGTATTACTGATTATAGCGCTAATTCTCGTCTTCCCGTGGCTCTACTTCCAGATGAAGTGTTACTGATTACAGTGTATTAGTGATTAATTTGCGAAGTAGAGTGAATGTGTCATGTGTGCATAGATTAAACTTGGATTACAGTGATTAAACTTGCAAATGTGAAGTTGATTACAGTGAGGGAGATGCAGTGTATTAACACTGGACTTTTTCTTCAATCATGATTTAGGCTTCAATTTGTTCCTAGATTGGAATACTCAATTCGGTGAAACAGGTTGCGATGGTGGGTTGAAAGTATATGTATGTGTTTGCAGGGATTTGATTTTTTTTTAATTAAAATAACATGTACTTCGGAATATGTATGTGAATGCAATGACTTGAATTTTTTTCTTTGAAATAACATGTACTTCGGAAGATTAGAAATTTAGAATAATGTTTATATTTTGTTTATTTAATCATAGACTTATCATGTAATACTCAAAAAAAAAATTTTAGTTGCGACAGTGTCTGTGATGCAGATTTTATAGTGGTTACAACGTCTATAATCCTGTTTTTATTTTGCTTATAGTGTCCATGACCTTGTTTTTCTTTGGTTATAGTGTCTACGACCCTTATTTATATAGTGGTGACAGTGTCAATGACCTTGTTTTCATTTTGGTTACAGTGTCTATGAGTCTATAACTCTCTTACTCATTCATATATTAGAGGAAAATTACCACCACATATATTTAATTTGGCTTCTCATTATCCCCTATAGGGTTTGTGCTTCCCTTTTTCTAGGATTTTCCTTTGATTACAATGTCTATGAACCTTTTTTCATAGTGGTGACAGTGTTTATAAAGCGGTTTTTATTTTGGTTACAACGTCTATAGGGTTTTCGTTTTGATTACAGTGTCTATGACTTTGTTTTTATAGTGGTGACAGTGGCTATGACACTATTTTTATTTTGATTACAGTGTCTATGTCCCTCTTACCCATTCATGTATTAGAGGAGAATTGTCACCACATTTATTTTGGCTTCTCATTAGCCCCTATAGAGTTTGTGTCTCCCTTGTCTTAGGGTTTTCCTTTGATTACAGTGTCTTTGACCCTTTTTTCATAGTCGTGACAATGTCTATAATCCTATTTTTATTTTGATTACAATGTCTATAGGGTTTCCTTTCATTACAGTGTCTACATCCTTGTTTTTATAGTGGTGACAGCGGCTATGACCCGGTTTTTATAGTGGTGACAGTGTCTATTATCCTGTTTTCATAGTGGTGACAGTTATGACTCTCTTACCCATTCATATATTGAAGGAGAACTGTCCACCTAATGTCTTTTGGCTTCTCATTAGCCCTTTTAGGGTTTGTGCTTAACTTGTCATAGGGTTTTCCATTTGGTGACAACAATCATCTCTTAACGACGTACTGTACTTAACATTTTAGGGTTTAGGGCCTTGGCCCTAAACCCTAAAGACTTAACCCTAAACCCTAAACCATACTGTACATCACATGTTCTTTTGACTTCTCATTAGCTCCTTTAGGGTTTATGCTTCTCTTTTCCTAGGGTTTTCCTTTGATTACAGTGTATATGAACCTTTTTTCATAGTAGCGACAATGTCTATAAAGCTGTTTTTATTTTTGTTACAACGTCTATAGGGTTTTCCTTTTGATTACAGTGTCTATGACCATGTTTTTATAGTGGTTACAGTATCTATGACTTTATTTTTTTTATAGTGGTTACAATAGTAGTTACATTTTTAATTCTTTTTTATTGTGGTGACACTAATTTAAAAAAATCAAAAAAACTATAAATTAGAAATTAGAGAAGAACTGTCATCATGTGTATTTTGGCTTCTCATTAGCCCCTATAGGGTTTGTGCTTCCCTTTTCCTAGGATTTTCTTTTGATTACAGTGTCTATAAACCTTTTTTCATAGTGGAGAGAATGTCTATAAAGCTGTTTTTATCTTGGTTACAGCGTCTATAGGGTTTTCCTTTTGATTACAGTGTCTATGATCATGTTTTTATAGTGGTTACAATGTCTATGATCCTATTTTTATTTTGCTTACAGCATCTATGACCCTCTTAACCATTCATATGTTATAGGAGAACTGTCACCACATGTATTTTGGTTTCTCATTAGCCCCTATAGGGTTTGTGCTTCCGTTGTCCTATGGTTTTTCTTTTGATTACAGTGTCTATGACTTGGCTTTTATAGTGGTGACAGTGGCTATGTCACTGTTTTTCTTATAGTGGTTACAATAGTAGTTACATTTTTATTTATTTTTATTTTGGTGACACTAATTTAAAAAAATCTAAAAAACTAGAAATTAGAAATTAGAGAACAACTGTCACCACATGTATTTTGGCTTTTCATTAGCCCTTATAGGGTTTGTGCTTCCTTTTTCCTAGGATTTTCTTTTGATTACTGTGTTTATGAACCTTTTTTCATAGTGGAGACAATGTCTATAAAGCTGTTTTTGTTTTGGTTACATCGTCTATAGGGTTTTCTTTTTTATTACAGTGTATTTGACCGTGTTTTTATAGTGGTTACAGTGTCTATGATCCTATTTTTATTTTGCTTACAGCATCTATGACCCTCTTAATCATTCATATGTTATAGGAGAACTGTCACCACATGCATTTTGCTTTCTCATTAGCCCCTGTAAGATTTCCTTTTGATTACAGTGTCTACGACCACGTTTTTATAGTGGTGACAGTATATATGACTTTGTTTTTATCATGGTGACAATAATAGTTACATTTTTAATTTTTTAACGGAGATTATGCGAGTTAGAACAACTTCTATAATTGCGGGATAATTTCTGAAATTTTAGAAATTAACACAGGGGCATATTTTATAAAAAAACAGAAAGTCTAGGAGGTTTGGCGTAATTACTCTTCTTCTTCCCCCATCTCGAGCAGCTTCAACAGTGATTTTCGCCGATCTTCCGACGGCTCGTTCTCCATACACAGAGCTCCGTTTTACGCGTATGACCTATCAAACTGACGAGTGCAATCTCTACTTCAGTCTCGTTGTGTTTATTTTGTCGAAGGATGATCTTACACAACGCGACGAATGCTTGAACAGGGGCTGCTAAGCGGGTGTTTCACGAAGCACCAAGGTGTCCAACAATGGCGGTTAGCGATTTTATATAAATTTGAGAGGGGTTTTTGCACGAAAACCATCCTTGAGAGATGTAGAACGTGATTGAGCGGGTAGAAGGCTTGGATTTAGGGTCGAACGTGATTTAGGGTGCACGAGGAGCTTCAATTCGGCCTTCAATGGAGGAGGGCTCGGTTGTGAGGCTTGGGAGAGTGCAACAGCAGCAGGCGACGGTGCGGTGGTGGCGGCGCTGGCGACGGTGCGGTGGTGGCAGCGCCGACGATCGGTGGTGGTGCGGTGGTGGCTCGAGAATGAAAACCAAAGCTGTTTCTCCTTCGCTTGTTTTAATTTGGGGGGGGGGGAGAAGGGGAAGAAATAAGGGGCAGGGATAAAATTGGAAAAAGTGGACACTTACCTAATATTGTAACCCTTGTGTCCTATGACTTAATATTTGTTTCCAAAATGGCCACTTAAAAAAAAAAGCCCTTGTTATATCCTAGCCTTACCTATGCTTATGCATCACAAAAGCCATATTCAGCCTTATTTCATATTATGCTCCACATGATCTAAATATTGCCCATTCTTTACCTTATTCCATCCGGGGATTATGTTGAGAATGAAAGTCACATTATGGAGATTATCATATGGTGTTTGTGTTGTTGTTATATATCATATATGGAGTTTGACAAGAAATTGAAAATATTATGGAAAATTTAATGAGTGAAAGAAAATCCGATCACTTCAGGAGATAAAGGTAGATCGACCCTACTCGCTGAGATAATAGTTTGGCGAGATGGGACACAAAGGTTAGGAGTACGAAGCACTAAGTATCCGGGGACATTCATGACACCCATGTTTGCGACTCGCGAGAAGGTAGTGCTGAGGTTAGAGAGGGAAAAGCATAATATTGAAAAAAAAAAAGCATTGAGCGATAGAGAGAAATGTGAGAAATCAAAAGAAGAAGGAATGTGGTATGAAAGTTTGGAAATACTCCATTTCCCCGGATCATTAGCACCACATGGCAAAAAATAGCCCACCTTTAGCCTTTTACCAATCTACTTCTTTATTGAGATTAAATTAAAGTCCTCTTGATTATTAATGCTTTGTCACTTATGAATTGTTTTGCATAACCCTCATTTTGTGAGTAGATGTTGCTTTTTATTGCACATGCATCGATGTGTGACACAAGTACCTTTTCAAGGATGGTAATTGATTGCAGGGACATATAAGAATGAATCCAATATGTCGAGAGTTTTGTTTTCTTCCCCTGAATGACAATTAAAAGTATTGCTTGAGGACAAGCAAGCTTAAGTATGGGGTGTTTGTTGTGAGCATAATTCGCCATGTTTTATACTTACTTTTATATCGTTTTCTATATGCATTTGGGCTAGAATAGTTCAGAATCTATGTAGTTTATGTTTATTTGCCAATTATGGAATCTACACCAGTTTCTGTTTAATTTCGTAGAAATCGAGGCAATTTACAGCAGTTCAGAGAAAGGAGGAAAATATCAAAGTCAACTACAGAATGTCCGAGGTCAAGGAGTAGTAGAACCAGGACAAATCGAGCTAGAAACGAGAAAATCGAGTCGACACCATCTGGTCGATTTTGACCTACCTTGGTCGATTTCGAGAAAGCCAGCCGATTTCCACCATAAAAAGCTAGAATCGAGTGAAGAAAGATAAAGTTGGTCGATATCGAGTTGACCAAGTCGATATCGAGTTGACCTAAAATCGAGCCAAGATCCGGAATCGACCAGAAAACTGAAGAAGGAAAAATGCAGGTCGATATCGATCTGTCTCCTGGAAGCCGAGATCGAGTCAAGAAGCTGAAGATGAGGAAACATAGGTCGATATCGACTTAGCCTAGTCGATATCGAGTGACCCACAATGGCCGATTTCGAGATGGAAGAGATATTTATCAAGTTCTATCAAGATGGAAGAGATATTTATATACTTTAGATATAGTTCTTTGTTGATTTATTTCTTTTATTTCTATTATTTATTCTTTAGATACAGATAGATAGATTTAGATATAGATATAGTTTTCTTTCCTAATTATATAAGGAATGAACACTATAAAAAAGGCATTAGGGGTTGGATTTTATTAATTCAATCAATCCAAGCCAAGCCACAAGAGAGCATAGAGAGAGGGAGAAAGAGAAATCGAGTAGGAGAGAGAGAGAGTCTTGGAGCCGAGTGGAGTTTGTGAAGCGATAGCGGAGTTGGCTTTGTCCGGTTGTAAGCTTACTTTTATTTTATTTAATGCAATTTAGTTCCCTTTTATTATTAATGTCTTTCTTGATGATGAAGAGCGAGTAGTCACCCAACTTCTAGGGTCAGGGTGAGCCCGACGGTAACCATGTGAGGGGATGCGGTAAAGGTACAATCTTTGGATGCAATTCATCTTCTATCCCTACAAGCATGATTCTTTTGCGAAAGTTGAAGGTGATCCTTGTTTGTGTTATCGAAGCGAAAGTGATTTTAATAGAACTTGGATTAATTATGTGAAAAAGGGTTAGTAATAATTAGGGTTTATGCGAAAGCCTCTATCTTCCTATTTGTTAATAACGAAAGTTATTTGATGAAAAGCATGATCTTTTATGTCTTTATGTGTTATTTTACATGGTTATCGTTGTGGTGTTGAAACCCTGATCTTGGACGTCTTTTATTTTACTGATTTATTTCACAAATTTTGGATTTTAAAGTTTCTGTTGAAGTCAACTTCGAGTTACTACAGTCGATTTTCTACTCGATATCGAGTTCATTAAGTCGATATCGACCAAAGTTTCTGCTTTTTGTTTTGTTTCTACTTTTCTCTGTTATTTATGTTTGTCTTGTTGATTTTCTACTGAGTTTGGAACTGAAAAGGCGGGCGCTGACACGCTTCCTCGTGGATCGATCCTGACTGCCTTCTACTACAACGGGACGAAGTCTTGTATTTATTTGCTGAGACATGGAGTTAGTTTGCTTTTATATTTATTTATATTCCATACTTGACCATCCTCCTTCAACAACACTGCGAAATGATCTTGGTTCCCGATGCATGCCATGACTAATATGGCCTCGTGAGGTGCGCCATTCGGTTGTTCGGTGTACATAGGGAGGCATGTGAACAGCATGTGCCAAGATAAGACAATAAGGGGCACCTGGTAGACGGTTGCGAACACAAGACCCGTGATCGGTAGCTCGATCCAGTATCTCCGGTCACCTCCCACTATGCCGGAGTAACTCTACAAGTCGACAAACTCTCAGACCGAATACACTCCCATGTAACAACCAGCATAAAGGTGATAGTTATGCTCCAAATGGTTGCACAATAACGCTTTCATATCTGCGAACCGTGCCTCCCCTGGCCGTAACATCAGTTGCGCCAAAGCTCGATATCCGCAGTGACCATCTCCCACGGTGTTGACGGCTGCCACAATGTGCCTGAACATGAAAGGGTCCACATTGTTCTCGCCCCAGCTAAATCCCCAATATTGTGCGTCAGACGGAGGTCGGGACTGTCGGTCCCGACCGCGGCGACCTGATCTGGCTTCCTCCCTTTCAAAATTCAGCTGATATTGCTCATATCGCAAGGGATTCGTTCTGCACGGGTTCCTTCTCCCTCTAGGTCTGCCCTTTGACCGTATGCTACCCCACTCCGGTGGGTGCAGATCAGGGCCACAAGCTTCATTGGATGCAGTGTACGAAGCCGACCTGGCATAAGGTAAGACCGCATTGTCTGATTCATCCCACGTTAGATCCATCCAAAATGGGTGGATGTCGTCAGGTGTTATTGGAACTCCTTCAGCAACAAAATGCTGAACGTCGTGCACAAAAGGTATCCCATAGCATATTCTCCAATAACGGTCGACGCACTCTCAAGCTACTATTTTGTCGACAACTTTCCTCCAATGACCATAGAGAAGTTCGAAACACTTCTTCGACACCACGTGCTTAATCTCTTCGAATAAGGGGACTTTGTGTGCGTTAGTTGGCCACTTGAAACGATCTATCTCCAACGCAGTCTGGATCTCGTGCACCTGACATTCATTCACTCGATGAATGGCATCTACCAGGACACAGAAATCACCAGTGTACGAGTGTAATGCTTCCTTCAACACTTTATGTTGGCCTTCAACCATACACGATGCATCATGTGCTCGAGGTGAACGACTGTCGAAATGTAGTAAAGGAGTGACAAGGGCAACGACGAAAACGATATGCGTACCTATTGGTTGTCCTCGTTCCAACGTTCAGGGCGTAGTCGGTGTGACATCTGACAAGGCTCGTCCAGTGGATGAGCCACACTATTTGCAAATACCCCATGGCTAAATGATGCCGCCTCTCGAACGACTTCTCCGTCGAAGACGAGAACAAACCCCACACCTGATTTTTGAATAGAGTTGAAAGTTACAGATTTTCTGTAATCTTCAAAGCGGCCTCTTCACAGTTGCGAGTTACATATAACCAGCACAGTAGATGTTGCACGTGGGGGAAGACGGCCCTAATTGCAGCGAGAAGGCCCAGCTCCCGATCTGTCATGATCAAATCGGGCACCTTACCCTGAAGAATAACACGTAGGTTGTTGAGCACCCAAGTGTACGTGTCCGTGTCCTCGTGAGCCATAAAGGCATATGCGATGCAAAAGTTAAATCCCGTTGGCATTAAGCCGACTATCTCGCATAGCGCGACGTTGTACCTGTGGATGCGGTGCAGCAACGTACGCACCTTAGCATAGCACTCTATATGGAAGAAATGTACGAAGATATATGATATAGTACTTACGCGTTGGTCTTGTATGTACTATCCATGACGATGACGTAAGGGTATTTGTTGAAGAGACGAATCCCATCCGGGTGTGCGAGAAAAAGGTCATTCAATACATTGTCATCGTCTGGGCTTCTCCTGGATTCGTAGTAGTATCCCATTTCTCGGAGACGATAGAGGGTATCTTGGGTCATCGTTCGATTTCCTCTCTCTTCAACGGTGAACTTGTTGAGGGTGTTCTCCAGTGATCGCGCTGAGGTGACGCTATTCGCATCTGCTTGCCATAGCCCGTACGAGATGGCCTTCGGCGGAGTTCTTATGTCTTTCTTCCACTTGCACATTTTCTTCTCCCCTGGTGTCATCCTTCTCGTGTAAGCATGATCGTTCAGTCGTTGAGGGAGGTGATGGTTCTGTGTTCCATTTTGCACGGTTATCGTCCACATACTCGGTCCCTCCTCATGACCGAGTAAGGAGAACGGGCAGCTGCTTAGTTTGCTCTGCGTGCTGCGAATCTGCTTCCCACTTCTTCGAAACACCCCATATTTCTCGCACGCTAACAACACGCCACCCGGTCGGTTTGAAGCGGTCGACCATGATCGCTTGATTACTAAGACCATGTTGTTCTTCACGCCGAGTTGCTTGAAATGGTCGACCATTTTGTTTCGGGATTGCCAAATACGGGCGTCGGTAAACGTACTTGTAAAGTCTCGAAACTGGATAAAGGCATAACAACGTACACGCATTTGATATTACTTAAATGGTATATATTTACTTTGGGTTAAACAGGATAATGAAAAAAAACATAGAGAAGAGAATACAACCATATGATTTACCTGTGGGACGACATTGCTTCGTCGTGCGGGGGGGGGGGGGGGGGGGTCGACTCGTGCCACCTCCATCGATTCTTCACTTTCTGAGGATGACATTTTCCAATCTACGAATGAAATAACTATTGTCTTGAATTGTGAAATGAAGGGATGCATTCATTCAGTCTAATGATGGAGGTATATAAGGGCATCAGAGGGTGACCATACATGACGTCAATTACACGTTCTATGGTTCAGTCGTCACAATGTCATATTAGGCGTTGTGAATGGGAACATTCCCCAATTACAACGTCAAAATGAACGTTGTAATTGGGGAATATTCCCCTTTACAACGTCAAATCCAACGTTGTAAAGGGTACATATACCCATTACAACGCCCTATCTAACGTTGTAAAGGGTTTACAACGTTGGATCTAACGTTGTAATTGGTACTTACAACGTTAGATACGACGTTGTAATTGGGGGCACCATATAAGGCCCCTCCGGTCCCCCCTCCTCCTTATCACACCAAACACCCAACAGCCAAAAGTCCTCTACCATGCCTTCAACTCCGTACAGTTTCGTCAAGACAGTTGAGTTCTCGGATGGCACCCGTTACACTATTAGAGTGACGAGACACAGTGTGCCAGCTGAACGTCACATTTGCAACTGTAAGCACAGGAAATATCGCATTTTATTTCCATGCTGTTTATTTTCTGTGCAATGTCATCGCCGGTCTGAGATGTCAAGGGAGGTGTATTTCCGTTGTATGGATTCTGACCGAGACCTTGAGTCGTACTATACTCGCGTGTTGGCCCAAACAAATGATAACATCAAAAGTCTTTACAACGATGTGAGTCATTCGCGTATTCGTAGCATTGCCGAGTACGTGGTTGACTTATTAGCGTGGCCCGCCCAAGAAAATAAGGAGACTTACGCATTCCAGCAAGTGCTGATTGAGATTCAACCAGCGGCACCTGCTGAGTCTGTTGGGTGCAACTGATCTGATTGATTTTGTGTATTCAATGTTCAATTTGGGCCAACTTTATGTTTATTATACAAGTTATATATTCGGTAATGCGCATGCAATGTGAACTCTATGTACTCCCCTTGATATTAACATTTGAATCATTAACATATGAATCAGTTTCATATTCGCTTGAATGGAACCTACTAAGAAGATCGAAACATTAACATATGAATTATTTTCATATTCGCTTGAATGGAACCTACTAAGAAGATCGAAACATTAACATATGAATCATTTTCATATTCGCTTGAATGGAACCTACTAAGAAGATCGAAACATTAACAGATGAATCATTGTCATATTCGTTTGAATGGAACCTACTAAGAAGATCGAAAAATTAACATATGAATCATTTTCATATTCTCTTGAATGGAACCTAACAGGAAGATCGAAACATTAACTCGACATGTTCATATTCACTTTCAAAATCACTCAATATCGGTTTAATTAACTCGACATCGACGGAATATTAAGGTCAAACTGCAACGTCAAAACAAACGTTGCTATACCCTAGCAACGTTGAATTCAGCGTTGCTAACAACCCTTGCAACCCTTGCATATACCTGTTGTGAGCTGAATCTGCCATGTTTTACAGTAACTTTTATATCGATTTCTGCATATATTGCATGCATTTGGGCTAAGATAGTACAGAACCTATGTAGTTTATGTTTATTTGCCAAATTATGGAATCTACACCAGTTTCTGTTTAATTCGCAGAATTCGAGGCATTTTACAGCAATTCTACAGAAGTTCAGAAAAGCTCGGAAATCAGCTACAGAGGTCCAAGGTCGAAGAAGCAGCGGAACCAGTCGAATAAATCTGAGAGTCAAGGTTACTCGATCTCGAGTAGACCTTACTCGATCTCGACGAGCATGTCCAAGCACAGCCTTGGTCGACAGAGCCTGATCAAGAGAGCCAGACCAACCCAGCTCCGGAAGTCTACTCGATCTCGACAAGACCCTGGTCAAGATCGACAAAGCCCAGTGCCACACCCGGAGTCGACGAGGAGAGAAGCTGACCGAGAAGCCGAGGACGAGGATCCCGAGCAACCCTACTCGATCTCGACAAGCTCTAGTCGAGATCGACAAGCCCCACAACGCCAGTCCGAGTCCGTGCCGAGGAGAAGCTGCTCGACCAGAGAAGGCCACACCCTACTCGATCTCGACAAGGAGTAGTCGAGATCGGCGACGCCCAGAAGCCAGATCCGAGCTTGTCGAGCACACCTACCCGAGGAGACCTAGTCGGCAAGACTTTCCTACTCGAGGTCGACTAAGGCTACTCGAGGTAGACGAGCGCCAGGGACCCAAGTCCGAGCCACATCGAGCAGATCTAGCCGAGGAGTCCAGTCGACGATGAGTCCTAGTCGAGATCGACGAGCCCTTGTCGATGTCGAGTAGACCAGCTTCCGCAGACGAGTCGACTTGAGCAGTCCGAGTAGACTTGGAGTTACTTGGGCACGAAGGAAGACGGTTTGGCCAAAATTCTATCAAGTCCTATCCAAGGAAGCAAGATCTATCAAGACATGAAGACTTACCCACTTTAGAATTATCTTTTCCTTGTTTATTTATTTCCTTAAAGCATTTTATTTATCTTTTAGCAAATTAGATATAGATTTAGATATAGAGATAGATGATTATTTCCTTGATTAGCAAGGTTTGATCACTATAAATAAGGCCCTAGGGGCTGGTTTTTCATTCATTCCAAGACACAATCAATTCAAGTAAGTAGGATAGAGAGAGAGAGTTTGTACCAAGCAAGGTGGAGAGGCGAAAGCGGATTTGTCTTGTCGGTTGTAAGCTTTCTTTATTTAAATTAATGCAAGTTAGTTTCTTTTGTTATTTAATGTCTTTCTTAATGATGAAGAGCGAGTAGTCCACCAACTTCTGGGGCTGGGGTGAGCCCGACAGTGGCCATGTGAGGTGATGCGGTAAAGGTCAGATCTTTTTATGCAATTCGTCTTCTATCCCTATAAGCATGATTCTTTTGCGAGAGTTGAAGGTGATCCTTGTTTGTATTATTGAAGCGAAAGTGATCTTAATGCAACTTGGGTTAATTATGTGAAAAAGGGTTAGTAACAATTAGGGTTTATGCGAAAGCCTTTATATGCCTATTTGTTAATAACGAAAGTTATTTGATGGAAAGCATGATCTTTTGTGCCTTTATGTGTTACTTTGCATGGTTATCGTTGTGGTGTTGATTCCCTGGCCTTGGGAGTCTTTTATATATTGATTTATTTCGTCAAAAATCTGAGTTTGGGTTCGAGAATTTGCACTTTAAATTTCTACATTCTAGTCGATACAGAGGAGAGCTTTGTCGAGATCGAGTACAGCTCTTGTCGATCTCGAGTAGGGGCTCGTCTAGGTCGAGTTGAGTTTTCTTCTGTTGTCGTCGATTTTCAGTTTCTGTTTCTGCTTTTCTTGTCGATCTCGAGTAGGCTGTGGTCGAGATCGAGTATCCTGTTGTCTTGCTTTGTTCTTTCTTTTCGTTTGCTGTTTTTGCTTCTATTTCTGTTTTGCTTTTGTTTGTTATTTTCTGTGTTTCCGTCTTTCTGCTGCTTTGTCTGTGAGACCTGTTGCTACCTGAGAACTGCTGACGTGCTTCCTCGTGGATTCGATCCTGATTTTCTCTTACTACAACGGGAGGAAGTCTTGTATTCATTTGCTGAGACAGGGAAGTCAGTCTGATCTATACTTTATATTTATTTCATACTTGACCATCCTCCTGCAACAACAAATTGGCGCCGTTGCCGGGGAAGCTATCAATCGCGCCTTAGGTAGTCAGTTCTCACTTTTTCTTTGAGTTAATTTACAGGTGTATGCGCCGTTCTGGTCAACCACCTGAGTTTGACGGCTTAGACGAACCAGAGCGCCTACTACACATCAGAGCTAAACTGCAAAGAGCCATGGCAGCTGCGGAGACACAGGAACAGCTGATCGCTAGGCTTACCAGGGAATTGGCCGCTAAAGATGCTGCTATCGCCGCTGAGAAAGCAGCAAGGGAACAAGCACAGGCTGAGCTTGCCCAATACCCAACCACGGCAGAAGACTACATGCACCCAACTCTCGTCGTGCCTGAATCGGCGATTCTTATCCCTGATAACTCTTTTGAAATTCGCACTTAATTTCTTATAGAGCTTAAAAATAATGCCTTCTATGGTAGATTTAATGAGTGCCCTCTTGAACATATTACAAACTTTGCTGACATGTGCCGTACTCTTGCTGAAGGTACAACTTTGGAATATGTCAAGATGAAAGCTTTTCGCTGGTCTCTCGCTGGGCCTGCACTGAAATGGCTGGAAGGGCTGAAACCAAAATCACTCACAACCTGGGCCCAAGTAGAGCAAGAGTTCCTGAACAAATTCTTCCCACCCGCCAAAACAGCACATCTCCGCCAGAAAATCACCGCCTTCAGACAGAAGCAAGGGGAACCGCTGGCAAAGGCATGGGAGCGCTACAAAGAACTTCTGCGATCTTGCCCTACTCATGGACAGCCACCCTACGTCATTCAGGAGATCTTCTTCAACTCTCTTGATCAAGTCACTAAGGACAGAATCAACCATTATACTCGCTATGAGTATCTGACAATGCCGCCAAGTGACGCATAGGGTGTGCTAGAGAAGCTCACTACCTACGACAACAAGTATAGGTCTACTGCAACTTATGAAGAGAACCCATACGCCAGGCCAGCACCATCCATGCCCCTATATGATCCACCTAAGGAGATTGATCCAGATGTTAGGGAGCAGTACTACAGAGACCAGAACAAAAAGCTCATCAAACAAGTAAAGTATCTCTCTGTCAACCAGCCTTGTATTGAATGCGGATCACAGAGGCACACCACTACTGAGTGCCCACACACCGAGCAAGTCAGACTGGCAGAACACCAAGAGGAGGTAGCTTACGCAGGGGGTCCCAATCGCTACATGGGGGACCAAAGGTTTCAGCAACCACAATGGAACCAAGGTGTCCCTAGGAACCCCCCGCCCTACTGAGCTCCAGGACATCCGGAAAGAGACCAGAAAAAGGATGATATACAGACAGTCCTGGAGGAAATACGGAGAAACCATTCAGAAACTAGGCAGTCCTTCAACTCCGTCTATACTCAGATGCAAGGTGTCAACTCTAGGCTTGGGGAAATTGATATATGGCGAAAATCAGTTGATACACAGATTGGTCAGCTAGCAGCAGGAATCCCCAGACAGTCGGGTGCGCTCCCTGGATCTTCAGAACCAAATCCTAAGGGAAAGACTGGACACATCGCTGTTGTAAAACTCAGAAGCGGCCATCAATTGCAAGAGCCAGAGGTCGGAAAGCAGCAGAACAACGAGGAACAGCAAGTCGACATCGACCAGGGCCTAGTCGACCTCGAGGAGGGCCTACTCGATGTCGAGGAGAAACTTCCAGAGTCCTCGTCTGCACCACACAGCAACTCGACAACACCAAATCTAGTCGAGATCGACAAGACTGTAGTCGATGTCGAGGAGCCCCTGGTCGACATAGAGCAGCCTGCAGCACCTCCGACATCTGTTCTGGCTCCGAATCAGAAAAAGAAGCTGCCTTTCCCCACAAAATCTCTAAAGGACCCGGCAGAAAAGAAATTTCAACGCTTCATCAAGATGCTTCAGAAACTCAACGTCACCATCCCCTTCACAGAAGCTCTCAATGAAATGCCATCTTATGTCAAGTTCCTGAAGGAGATTCTGAGCAAAAAGCGATCGATGGCTGAAATCACAGAGGAGTGCAGCCACTTGGACATACTGGAAAAGAGGCCGGATCCAGGTAAGTTTGCTATAACTATTGGATTTGGTCCATACAAAATTAATGCCTTATGTCATCTTGGAGCTAGTGTGAGTATAATGCCTTTAACAATTTGGTCCAAGATTAAGATAGGTGCCCTAGAGCCTGTGGATGCTAGACTTTACATGGCCAACAACACGGTGGTCATTCCAACAGGCATGATGGATAATGTTCCAGTACAAGTAGGTAAATTCTTCGTCCCTGCTGATTTTCTAGTTGTTGATATGCAAGAAGATCCTGCTTGTCCAATTATTCTAGGAAGACTCTTCTTGGCGACGGTGGATGCCAACATAAGCGTAAGGAAAGGAGTGCTCACCTTCAACATCAGCGATGAGGTAATTGAGTATTCCTTTAATAAAACTGAAAGGCATACAGGTCCAATGGAAGAAGTCAAATCTATCTCAGCTGGCTACATCACCTGCGGGGAACCCAAGGTCAGAAATATGACCCCTGAGGAGCTGGAAAAGAGGGACATGGAGGCCCAGGTGGAGGAGATCATGGCAATCCTCAAGGAGAACTCAGAGAATCCAATCGACACAGACCAAGGTAAGTCGTTGTGGATTAATTATTTTTCGGATGCCTTGATATGGACTAAGTATGGGGTAAAGATCGACCAAGGCTCCTCGACATCGAGGACCCTAGTCGACCTCGACCAAACCAAGGAGACTCCACCAGCACCAGCCTCGTCGAGCAGCCAGACGGAAGCAGAACCTTACTCGACCTCGACTAGACTTGTCGAGGTCGACCACCACTCGGTCTTCTCGACTTCGCCTTCCTCGACGCTGACGACACCAAAGCCAGGATCCTCGTCGACATCGACCACCCTTGTCGAGATCGACAAGCCCTCTGCTGACTCGACACCGTCTTCCTCGACACAGACTCCACCAGACGGACAAAGCTCGTCGATCTCGACCAGCCTTGTCGAGATCGACCACCACTCGACTCCACCAGTTTCTTCCTCCTCGACGCTGGAGCCACCAGGAACAGAGGCCTACTCGAGATCGAGTAGCCTTGTCGAGATCGACAAGCCATCTTCTTCGTCGACTCCTGCCCCTTCGAGCAGACCACCACCAGAACCTGCAGACTCGTCGAGATCGACTAGCCCTAGTTGAGATCGACCAAACACGGTGGTCCCCGATTCCGTCTCTGCGAAGGTAAGCCAAGGTATGGATCTTTCTTCTCCTATTTCCATTAAAGATCTATCTATACATGGGAGAGGTTTGCCTTGGTATGTGCGATTATGCAGGATATCCAATGATGAGCCTAAGGAGTATGAAGTTGGAGACAAGCTCTATGTCTCTAAATCAAAGGATCATTGGTTCCCCAACAAATTCAACAAGAAGCGGATGGGGCCGTTCGTGGTGAACAAGATCCATTCTGGAGGATTACAGCTGATGGACAAGAATGGAGTCTTATTTGAGGCCCAAGCTACATGGGCCCTGCAAATGCCACCTTGAGCTAAATGGAAAGTCGGCCTAGCGACTATAAAATCTAGAGCTTGTACATAGACTTTTTAGGACTTTTGAGACTTTGTTGCTTTTGTTTTTTGGTTTTGAACACTTTTAGTTTTTCTATTGTGGGTATATGTATTCTGCACTTTTCAGGTCCATGGATAGAACCAAGTTATACTCGGCTCAGGAGGTGCTTTCATTCGAAATTTAGAGGCCATGCACACTTGTCTTGTGAGTTTCTTTCTTTACCCTTGTTTTTTTACAGTGAGGACACTGTAAATTTTAAGTATGGGGTGGGTGAAGGGCTTACTTTATGCATATTTGCCATATTTGACATTATTTGTGCATATTTGGAGTTTATTTCTTTGAATTGCTACATGGCTATTTTGGAATTCATTATTGATTTATGTGCTTACATGCATGATTTCCAAAATTTAGAAAAATGACCTCCATTGAAAATTTTGATTAATGTCATGGAAGCTTATATTGAACTCGACGATGCAAAATTAGATTCATTAGAGATATAGCATGAAATTGCCTAGTAAAGGGAAGTCACAATGAAGTGCATTATTTTATTGAAAACCATGAAAGGAGGTAAAATTTGAAATTGCTTTTGACATGTTGCATGATAAGATGATGGAGGACTTTATATTTCCATATAATGCTCATATTTTTATATCCTAGCCTTACCCATGCTTATGCATCACAAAAGCCACATTATGCCTTATTTCAATTATTGCTCCACATGACCTAAATATTTCCATTCTTTACCTTATCCGGGGATTATGTTGAGAATGATGTTACATTATGGAGATTGTTATATGGTGTTTGTGTGATTGTTATCATTATTGGAGTTTGGCGGAATTATTTGAAATATATGGAAAATTTAATGAGTGAACGAAAATCCGATCAAAGATCGACCCTGCTCGCTAAGATAATAGTTTGGCGAGATGGGACACCAGGTGAGGAGTCCGAAGCACTAAGTATCCGGGGCCATTCATGACACCCATGTTTGCGACTCGCGAGAAGGCAGTGCTAAGGTTAGAGAGGTAAAATCAATATTATGGATAAAAGCATTATGAAAGGTGATGAATCTCAAAGAGAAGGAATGTGGAAATTCAGTTTGGAAATACTCCATTTCCCCGGATCATTAGCACCACATTGCCAAAAATTGCCCACCTTTAGCCTTTTACCAATCTACTCCTTATTGAGCTTAAATTAAAGTCCTCTTGATTATTGTTGCTTTGTCACATAAAAATTATTTTTGCATAACCCTCCTTTTGTGAGTAGATGTTGCTTTTGTATAATTGCACATGCATGGATTTGTGACACTAGTACCTTTTCGAGGATGGTAATTGATTGCAGGGTTATATAAGAATGAATCTAATATGTTGAGAGTGTTGATTTCTTCCCCTGATTGACAAATAAAAGGATTGCTTGAGGACAAGCAAGCTTAAGTATGGGGTGTTTGTTGTGAGCTGAATCTGCCATGTTTTACAGTGACTTTTATATCGATTTCTGCATACATTTCATACATTTGGGCTAAGATAGTACAGAATCTGTGTAGTTAATGTTTATTTGCCAAATTATGGAATCTAAACCAGTTTCTGTTTAAATCGCAGAATTCGAAGCATTTTACAGCAATTCTACAGAAAGTCAGAAAAGTTCGGAAATCGGCTACAGAAGTCCAAGGTCAAAGAAGCAGCGGAACCAGTCGAATCGAGCTGAGAACCCAAGCTACTCGATCTCGAGTAGCCCTTACTCGATCTCGACAAGCAAGTCCGAGCAGCCTTGGTCGACAGAGCCTGATCGGGAGAGCCAGACCAACCTGACTTCCGGAGTCTACTCGATCTCGACAAACCCTGGTCGAGATCGACGAAGCCTAGTGCCACACCCGGAGTCGACAAGGAGAGAAGCTGACCGAGAAGCCGAGGACGAGGATGCCGAGTAACCCTACTCGATCTCGACAAAGCTCTATTCGAGATCGACGAGCCCCACAGCGCCAGTCCGAGTCCGTGCCGAGGAGAAGCTACTCGACCAGAGAAGGCCACACCCTAGTCGATCTCGAGGAGCTCTAGTCGAGATCGACGACGCCCGTGAACCCAGATCCAGGCTTGTCGAGCACACCTACCCGAGAAGACCTAGTCGACAGAACTTTTCTACTCGAGGTCGACTAGGGCTTGTCGAGGTCGACGAGCACCGTGAACCAAGTCCGAACCACATCGAGCAGAGCTAGCCGGGAAGTCCAGTCGACAAAGAATCCTACTCGAGGTCGACGAAGCCTTGTCGATGTCGAGTAGCCCAGTTTCCGCAGACGAGTCGACTTGAGCAGTCCGAGTAGACTTGGAGTTGCTTAGGCGTGAAGGAACTCGAGATGGACGAAGATCTATCCAAAGTTGATCAATTCTATCCAAGGAAAAGAGATCTATCAAGACATGAAGACTTACCTAGTTTAGTTTTATCTTTTCCTTTTAAGATTTAATTCCATTAAGCTTTTATTTATCTTTTTAAGTTTTAGATAGAGTTTTAGATATAGATAGATATCTTCTTTCCTAGAATAGCTAGGGAATGAAGCCTATAAATAAAGCCCATGGGGCTCAGTTTTATTCATTCAATTTCAGAGCAAGACAAGTAGTTACACAGAGACAGTTTAGGAGATTCAAAGGTTTTAGGGTTTTGGCATTCAACGAGAGTTGGATTGCCGGGATTGTAAAATCGTTGAATTTAGTTTAATGCAAGTTATTTCCTTTCAATCAAAGATGTATGAGTTTGCGATGAAGCGCGAGTAGTCCACCCACTTCTAGGGTTGGGGCGAGCCCGACGATAGCCATGCAAAATTGAGGTAAAGATCCGACTTTTATCATGTTTCGAGCATTTTCCTACTTGTTTATGTGTTTATTGCCCATCTAATGGAGATCCATGTTAACCACTTGGATTATAAACATAAAATCGGTAGAGACAATTAGGGTTTCTTGAGAGAGTTGTCTAATTGTTGGAAAAGGCGAAAGCTTAGTCCTTTAATGCGAATTATATGATAATCTGTTTGGTTCTACCTTATGCATGCTTGGTTATTGTCGTTGCAAACCCCAATCTTGGAAGTCCTTTTACATTAAGTTTAGTCAAAACCCCAAAGCATTTGTTTTTACTTTCTTTCGTTTTCGTTTTAAGTTCCTGCCCCTCGTCGACCTCGACCAAACCCTGGTCGATCTCGACTACTGATTCTCGACCCAGAGTCGCCGTAGCTTAATTGTGTAGGAGATCGACAAAGACAAGCCGAAGTCGACAAGACCTTACTCGACATCGAGTAAGCCTCGTCGAGATCGACCACCCTTTGCCGAGCTGCTGCGCTGTGTTCGACTGTCCGATCTTCTGTCGACTAACCCCTAGTCGAGATCGAGGACCCTGTTGTCGACTTCTGACTGTGAGATTTATCCGCTACCTAGGATCCGCTGACACGCTTCCTCGTGGATCGATCCTGACTTCCCACTGCTACATCAGGAGGAGGTCGTGTAATTATTTGCGTGGGCAGAATCTGGTTTGATTTATTTTGTTATATTTCATACTCGATTTCCTCCTATCAACAAAATTGGCGCCGTTGCCGGGGAAGCTATCATTCGCGCCTTAGGTAGTTAAATCTCACGTCTGCTTTGAGTTACTTTACAGGTGTATGCGTCGTTCTAGTCAAACACCTGAGTTTGACGCCTTAGACGAATCGGAACGCCTTCTACACATCAGAGCTAAACTACAAAGAGCCATGACGGCCGCTGAAACACAAGAACAACTGATTGCCAGGCTTACAAGGGAGCTAGCTGAAAAAGATACCACTATCGCCAATGAAAGGGCAACGAAGGAGCAAGAGAAAGCAGCAACGGAGCAAGCAGAAGATGAGCTTGCCCAATATCCAACTACAGCAGAGGATTATATGCATCCAACTCTCGTCGTGCCTGAATCGGCGATTCTAATCCCTGAAAACTCTTTTGAAATTCGCACTCAGTTTCTTATAGAACTTAAAAACAATGCTTTTCATGGGAGATTTAATGAGTGCCCTCTTGAACATATTACCAATTTTCATGACATGTGTCGTACTCTTGCTGAAGGTACAACTTTGGAATATGTCAAGATGAAAGCTTTCCGCTGGTCGCTCGCTGGACCTGCACTGAAGTGGCTAGAAGGACTGAAACCAAGATCCCTTACAACATGGGCACAAGTAGAGCAAGAGTTTCTCAACAAATTCTTCCCTCCTGCCAAGACAGCATTCCTCCGCCAAAAGATCACAGCTTTCAAACAAAAGCCTGGGGAGCCGCTAGCAAAGGCATGGGAAAGGTACAAGGAATTACTGCGATCTTGCCCTACTCATGGACAGCCACCCTACGTCATTCAAGAGATCTTCTTCAACTCTCTTGACCAAGTCACTAAGGATAGGATCAATCAGTACACTCGATATGAGTACCTGACGATGCCACCAATTGACGCATGGGGTGTGCTAGACAAACTCACGGCATATGACAACAAGTATGGGACTTCTGCAAACTAGGATGAGAATGCCTGTGCTAGGCCAGCACCATCTATGCCACTCTATGAGCCAGCAAAGGAGATTGACCCAGATATCAGGGAGCAGTTCTACAGGGACCAGAATCGCAAGCTCCTCAAGCAAGTCAAATACCTATCTGTCAATCAGCCTTGCATCGAATGCGGATCACAGAGGCACACCACTACTGAGTGCCCACACACTGAGCAAGTCAGAATGGCAGAGACACATGAGGAAGCAGCCTATGCTGGGGGACCAAATCGCTATATGGGAGATCAAAGGTTCTATCAACCTCAGTGGAACCAAGGTCCTCCTAGGAATCCCCCACCCTACAGAGCCCCAGGACATCCAGAAAGGGATCAAAAGAAGGATGATCTGCAGCTGATCCTCGAGGAGATGCGTCGGAATCATGCACAGAACCTGCAGGCTACAAACACCATCAACAATCAGCTCCAGTATGTCAACACAAAATTTGTAGAGCTTGATATTTGGAAGAAGGGAATAGAGACACAGATGGGTCAAATCGCTGCACAGATCCCACGACCATCCGGACAGCTCCCTGGGCAAACATAACCAAATCCTAAGGGGAAAACCGGACACGTCGCAGCTATCAAACTCAGGAGTGGGCATCAATTACATGAACCAGAGGTCGGGAAACAGCAAGACAACGCAGAGCAGCAACTCGAGACAAAGCAGAACGTGGTCGATCTCGAGGAGCCCGTACTCGATGTCGACAAGACTCTACTCGACCAAGACCAGAAGCTGAGCTCGGACTCCGCTGCGCAGACCAGCAACCCGAGATCGACAACCCAACTCGATGTCGACAAGCTCCTTGTCGATGTCGACAAGCCTCTGGTCGATGTCGAGGAGCAGCAAGCTGAGGTCGATGACTCTGCAGCATCTCCGACAGCTGATCTGGCTCCGAAGCAGAAAAAGCCACTGCCTTTCCCTTCAAAAGCACAGAAAGATCCCACTGCAGGTAGGTTTACCAGATTTGTTAATATGCTGCAAGAACTGAATGTTTCTATTCCTTTTACAGAAGCCCTGCAAGAGATGCCTGGATATGTCAAGTTTCTGAAGGAAATCCTGAGCAAGAAGCGATCCATCTCAGAGATCGCAGGCGAATGCAAAGTACTCCACTTCCCTAAAAAAGAGACCTGACCCTGGTAAGTTTTCTGTTACTGTGGGTTTTGGACAATATAAATATGATTCTCTATGCGATTTAGGAGCAAGTGTGAGCATCATGCCTTTATCAATCTGGCGGAAGGTCAAGATAGGATGCATAGAACCTGTGGATGCTAAATTATACATGGCTAATAATACAGTGGTCATCCCTACAGGTATAGTTGAAAATGTCCCCGTCCAGGTTGGTAAATTCTTTGTTCCAGCTGATTTCCTTATCATTGATTGTGCTGAAGATCCTACTAGCCCTATTATTCTTGGTAGACCATTCTTAGCTACTATAGATGCCCGAATTAGTGTCAAGAATAGGTCGCTCACCTTCACCATAGGCGATGAGGTTTTGGATTTCTCTTTTGGCCCTGCAAAGGAGGAAGTTTCATGGCTGGAGGTGAAAAGCATCAGCATCGACAGGACCAAGCAAACAGCGGAGGAAGGAGCCAAAACTGTACTCGAGGTCGACAAGCCCTACTCGACCTCGACAAGCGCTCTACTCGACCTCGACAAACCTTTGTCGATCTCGACCACCATCACTGAGCCAGAAACTCGCCAGGAGCCTAAGTATGGGGTCCCTGTACTCGATCTCGACCAGCAGTACTCGACATCGAGTAGACCCAAGCCCAAAGATTTCTGTTTTGGGTCCGAACAGGTAAGTGCAGGTATGAATTCTACCCCCCCTCAGTCCATAAGTAAAATTTTCAATGATTTAAAGGGAGCTAAGACACCATGGTGAGAGAATTTACAGAAATTAAAGGCTACAAAGAAGAAGAAGAAGAAAGGGAAAGGAGATGATGCAAGCAACCACCTATCAGCTGAGCTTGCATACTACCATCAGGACCTAGATGATCCAGAAGAAGGGCCAAACATGAGCGGGCCCCACAATAATGGTCCTTGAGCGCAAACGGAGAAGTCGGCCTAGCGACTCTAAAATCTAGAGCATGTACATAGACATTTATTTTTTTGGACTTTTGAACTTTTTAGTTTTTGGTTTTTGTTTTGGTTTTTGGTTTTAGGTCTTTTAGAATACTTCATGTGGATAGTCTTGTTCTTTTGGGCAATCTAACACTCTTAGGTCAGCAAGAATATAAGGATCGCGAAAGGTGGAAAGAAGAAGTCCCTGAAAAACAGTCAGAATCGACGAAGGCCAAGTCGACGATGACAAGGAGGAGAAGCCCAGAAGTTACTCGACCTCGAGTAGACGTACTCGACATCGACTAAACCAGATGCTCCTCGACTTCAGAAAACCACCAGATGCAGACAAAGCTACTCGATATCGAGTAGGGTACTCGATATCGACAAGCTCACCTACTCGACCTGCCTGTTTTGTCTTCCTCGATGTGTTATCATGTGAGTTCCTTCCTTTACTCTTGTTTTTATTTTATACAGTGAGGACACTGTAAATTTTAAGTATGGGGTGGGGGAAGGGCTTACTTTGTGCATATTTGATTTATTTGATCATATTTGACATAAATGTGCATTATTTCTTTGAATTGCTACATGGCTATTTTGGAATTTATTATTGATTTATGGGCTTACATGCATGATTTCCAAAATTTGAGAAAAATGACCCCCATTGAAAATTTTTGATTAATGTCATGGAAGCTTATATCGAACTCGACGATGCAAAATTAGATTCATTAGAGATATAGCATGAAATTGCCTAGTAAGGGGAAGTCACAATGAAGTGCATTATTTTCTTGAAAACCATGAAAGGAGGTAAAATTGAAATTGCTTTTGACATGTTGCATGATAAGATGATGGAGGACTTTATATTTCCATATAATGCTCATTGTTTATAATCCTAGCCTTACCTACGCTTATGCATTACACAAAAGCCATATTATGCCTTATTTCATATATTGCTCCACATGTTCTAAATATTGCCCATTCTTTACCTTATTTCTTATCTGGGGATTATGTTGAGAATGATGTTACATTATGGAGATGTTATATTGTGTTTGTGATGTGTTGTTGTTATCATTATTTGGAGTTTGGCGGAATTGTTTGAAATATATGGAAAATTTAATGAGTGAAAGAAAATCCGATCAAAGATCGACCCTGCTCTCTGAGATAATAGTTTGGAGAGATGGGACACATGGTGAGGAGTCCGACGCACTAAGTATCCGGGGCCATTCATGACACCCATGTTTGCGACTCGCGAGAAGGCAGTGCTGAGGTTAGAGAGGTAAAAGCAATATTATTGAGAAAAGCAATATGAAAGGTGATGAATCTAATGAGAAAGAATGTGGTATGAAAGTTTGGAAAGTACTCCATCTCCCCGGATCAAAAGCACCACGATGCCAAAAATTGCCCACCTTTAGCCTTTTACCACTCTACTCCTTATTGAGCTTAAATTAAAGTCCTCTTGATTATTGTTGCTTTGTCACATAAAAATTATTTGTGCATGACCCTCCTTTTGTGAGTAGATATTGCTCTTATATATTTGCACATGCATGGATCTGTGACACTAGTACCTTTTCGAGGATGGTAATTGATTGCAGGGTTATATGAGAATGAATCTGAGATGTTGAGAGTTTTGATTTCTTCCCCTAAATGACAAATAAAAGTATTGCTTGAGGACAAGCAAGCTTAAGTATGGGGTGTTTGTTGTGAGCTGAATCTGCCATGTTTTACAGTGACTTTTATATCGATTTCTGCATACATTTCATACATTTGGGCTAAGATAGTACAGAATCTGTGTAGTTAATGTTTATTTGCCAAATTATGGAATCTAAACCAGTTTCTGTTTAAATCGCAGAATTCGAAGCATTTTACAGCAATTCTACAGAAAGTCAGAAAAGTTCGGAAATCGGCTACAGAAGTCCAAGGTCAAAGAAGCAGCGGAACCAGTCGAATCGAGCTGAGAACCCAAGCTACTCGATCTCGAGTAGCCCTTACTCGATCTCGACAAGCAAGTCCGAGCAGCCTTGGTCGACAGAGCCTGATCGGGAGAGCCAGACCAACCTGACTTCCGGAGTCTACTCGATCTCGACAAACCCTGGTCGAGATCGACGAAGCCTAGTGCCACACCCGGAGTCGACAAGGAGAGAAGCTGACCGAGAAGCCGAGGACGAGGATGCCGAGTAACCCTACTCGATCTCGACAAAGCTCTATTCGAGATCGACGAGCCCCACAGCGCCAGTCCGAGTCCGTGCCGAGGAGAAGCTACTCGACCAGAGAAGGCCACACCCTAGTCGATCTCGAGGAGCTCTAGTCGAGATCGACGACGCCCGTGAACCCAGATCCAGGCTTGTCGAGCACACCTACCCGAGAAGACCTAGTCGACAGAACTTTTCTACTCGAGGTCGACTAGGGCTTGTCGAGGTCGACGAGCACCGTGAACCAAGTCCGAACCACATCGAGCAGAGCTAGCTGGGAAGTCCAGTCGACAAAGAATCCTACTCGAGGTCGACGAAGCCTTGTCGATGTCGAGTAGCCCAGTTTCCGCAGACGAGTCGACTTGAGCAGTCCGAGTAGACTTGGAGTTGCTTAGGCGTGAAGGAACTCGAGATGGACGAAGATCTATCCAAAGTTGATCAATTCTATCCAAGGAAAAGAGATCTATCAAGACATGAAGACTTACCTAGTTTAGTTTTATCTTTTCCTTTTAAGATTTAATTCCATTAAGCTTTTATTTATCTTTTTAAGTTTTAGATAGAGTTTTAGATATAGATAGATATCTTCTTTCCTAGAATAGCTAGGGAATGAAGCCTATAAATAAAGCCCATGGGGCTCAGTTTTATTCATTCAATTTCAGAGCAAGACAAGTAGTTACACAGAGACAGTTTAGGAGATTCAAAGGTTTTAGGGTTTTGGCATTCAACGAGAGTTGGATTGCCGGGATTGTAAAATCGTTGAATTTAGTTTAATGCAAGTTATTTCCTTTCAATCAAAGATGTATGAGTTTGCGATGAAGCGCGAGTAGTCCACCCACTTCTAGGGTTGGGGCGAGCCCGACGATAGCCATGCAAAATTGAGGTAAAGATCCGACTTTTATCATGTTTCGAGCATTTTCCTACTTGTTTATGTGTTTATTGCCCATCTAATGGAGATCCATGTTAACCACTTGGATTATAAACATAAAATCGGTAGAGACAATTAGGGTTTCTTGAGAGAGTTGTCTAATTGTTGGAAAAGGCGAAAGCTTAGTCCTTTAATGCGAATTATATGATAATCTATTTGGTTCTACCTTATGCATGCTTGGTTATTGTCGTTGCAAACCCCAATCTTGGAAGTCCTTTTACATTAAGTTTAGTCAAAACCCCAAAGCATTTGTTTTTACTTTCTTTCGTTTTCGTTTTAAGTTCCTGCCCCTCGTCGACCTCGACCAAACCCTGGTCGATCTCGACTACTGATTCTCGACCCAGAGTCGCCGTAGCTTAATTGTGCAGGAGATCGACAAAGACAAGCCGAAGTCGACAAGACCTTACTCGACATCGAGTAAGCCTCGTCGAGATCGACCACCCTTTGCCGAGCTGCTGCGCTGTGTTCGACTGTCCGATCTTCTGTCGACTAACCCCTAGTCGAGATCGAGGACCCTGTTGTCGACTTCTGACTGTGAGATTTATCCGCTACCTAGGATCCGCTGACACGCTTCCTCGTGGATCGATCCTGACTTCCCACTGCTACATCAGGAGGAGGTCGTGTAATTATTTGCGTGGGCAGAATCTGGTTTGATTTATTTTGTTATATTTCATACTCGATTTCCTCCTATCAACAGCCCCACAACGCCAGTCCGAGTCCGTGCCGAGGAGAAGCTGCTCGACCAGAGAAGGCCACACCCTACTCGATCTCGACAAGGAGTAGTCGAGATCGACGACGCCCAGAGCCCAGATCCGAGCTTGTCGAGCACACCTACCCGAGGAGACCTAGTCGGCAAGACTTTCCTACTCGAGGTCGACTAAGGCTACTCGAGGTAGACGAGCGCCAGGGACCCAAGTCCGAGCCACATCGAGCAGATCTAGCAGAGGAGTCCAGTCGACGATGAGTCCTGGTCGAGATCGACGAGCCCTTGTCGATGTCGAGTAGACCAGCTTCCGCAGACGAGTCGACTTGAGCAGTCCGAGTAGACTTGGAGTTACTTGGGCACGAAGGAAGACGGTTTGGCCAAAATTCTATCAAGTTCTATCCAAGGAAGCAAGATCTATCAAGACATGAAGACTACCCACTTTAGAATTATCTTTTCCTTGTTGATTTATTTCCTTAAAGCATTTTATTTATCTTTTAGCAAATTAGATATAGATTTAGATATAGAGATAGATGATTATTTCCTTGATTAGCAAGGTTTGATCACTATAAATAAGGCCCTAGGGGCTGGTTTTTCATTCATTCCAAGACACAATCAATTCAAGTAAGTAGGATAAAGAGAGAGAGTTTGTAGCAAGCAAGGTGGAGAGGCGAAAGCGGATTTGTCTTGTCGGTTGTAAGCTTTCTTTATTTAAATTAATGCAAGTTAGTTTCTTTTGTTATTTAATGTCTTTCTTAATGATGAAGAGCGAGTAGTCCACCAACTTCTGGGGCTGGGGTGAGCCCGACAGTGGCCATGTGAGGTGATGCGGTAAAGGTCAGATCTTTTTATGCAATTCGTCTTCTATCCCTATAAGCATGATTCTTTTGCGAGAGTTGAAGGTGATCCTTGTTTGTGTTATTGAAGCGAAAGTGATCTTAATGCAACTTGGTTTAATTATGTGAAAAAGGGTTAGTAACAATTAGGGTTTATGCGAAAGCCTTTATATGTCTATTTGTTAATAACGAAAGTTATTTGATGGAAAGCATGATCTTTTGTGCCTTTATGTGTTACTTTGCATGGTTATCGTTGTGGTGTTGATTCCCTGACCTTGGGAGTCTTTTATATATTGATTTATTTCGTCAAAAATCTGAGTTTGGGTTCGAGAATTTGCACTTTAAATTTCTGCATTCTAGTCGATACAGAGGAGAGCTTTGTCGAGATCGAGTACAGCTCTTGTCGATCTCGAGTAGGGGCTCGTCTAGGTCGAGTTGAGTTTTCTTCTGTTGTCGTCGATTTTCAGTTTCTGTTTCTGCTTTTCTTGTCGATCTCGAGTAGGTTGTGGTCGAGATCGAGTAGCATGTTGTCTTGCTTTGTTCTTTCTTTTCGTTTGCTATTTTTGCTTCTATTTCTGTTTTGCTTTTGTTTGTTATTTTCTGTGTTTCCGTCTTTCTACTGCTTTGTCTATGAGACCTGTTGCTACCTGAGAACTGCTGACGTGCTTCCTCGTGGATTCGATCCTGATTTTCTCTTACTACAACGGGAGGAAGTCTTGTATTCATTTGCTGAGATAGGGAAGTCAGTCTGATCTATACTTTATATTTATTTCATACTTGACCATGCTCCTGCAACAACAATACCCTACGCGTAGGGTTGGCATAGGGCAGCCCTATGCAACGTCGAATAAAACGTTGCTAACCTGATGCAACGTCCAATCAAACGTTTCAAAACCCCACCCCTATGTGATGTTTCGCACCACAACGTCCGATTTGAAGTTGTCCAGCTGTGCACAGCGTCGGATTCAACGTTGTGCTTCTTTTTATATAAAGCACAACATCGAAACCGATGTTGTGCTTCTTCCTCCACACGCGAGCGATTCGGGTGAGAGAGCGAGTGACCGATTCCTCTGAGAGAGCGAGAGAGCGATCAATTCAGGCGAGATATAGCCAGAGATCGATGGTGAGATCCCGGGGATGAGGGAAAGGATGTGCCGACGAAGGCGGATCTAAGCGAGGTGCGGGAGAGGAGATGGTGGCCGTGGGTGGAAGCGGCCGAGGAGGTGTTGGGCGAGGTCTTGGTTTAGGCGACGGTGATGGGGTCATAGGGCCAGGAGGCGGCCGAGGTGTGGGGCGTGGCGGCGATAGGGGCTCAGGGACAGGAGGCCGAGGGGTTGGTGGATCCCGCGCCAGGGCTGGTGGTGGTAGCCGAGGGCATGGTGGTGGTGGTGCCGGGAGGACCGCCGGGAATGGGGGTGGTGGCGGTGGTGGGAGAGCCGGTGCTGGCCGGAAGAGGCGGACGCAGGAGGTATCTCCCCTGACGAGTACTCCATCGGTTAGTATGAATTTATTTAATTTTTCATTTTATCTTGTTAATTGTTGAATTTTATATCGAATAACTTTATGATATGAATCGGATAAGTTGACCTTATTTAATTTGAATCACAATATGTTTAAGACAAATTGTTACAAAAGAACTACTTTAATGTCTAAAGCGAAATTATAGAAAAAAATTATTACAAAATAAGATGTATTAGAAGAAATTGTTACAAAATAACATGTTTAAAAAGAAATCATAGAAACAAATTATCGAAACATACAAAAAGAAATTTTAGAAATAAATTATTACAAATTA
The DNA here is from genome assembly GCA_963922045.1 of Persicaria maculosa. Lineage (NCBI taxonomy): Eukaryota > Viridiplantae > Streptophyta > Magnoliopsida > Caryophyllales > Polygonaceae > Persicaria > Persicaria maculosa. Next base: position 67,418,492 of record OY998259.1, on the reverse strand, counting down.
AGATGTTTACAGTGAACTACTGTAAGCGGATCGAAAATTAAATTCTTGAATGAAATAAAACATTTTAATAGAGGGGTAAATATGAAATTCAACTTAAATGAAAAAATATATTTATAAAGTAGTTCAAAAATTTAATAGGATTCTCGGATGAGATGGGGTGATGGGACCGTTCGCATCGTTCTCGGGCGAGACTGCAATGCGCCTTCACATGCCGTAGAGAGCGCTGATTCGGAGGAGGTCATCATCAATGACCCGTCTTCGCAGACGGTGTCAGATCTCATGGCTCTTGCGGAGCAGGAGACGTTGATCGTGAGAGATACGGCGGATGAGCCTGATACAGCCCCGACACAGCGGAGACCAGAGGAAGCTGCGGACTAGATCTTTTGCTGGTCGATTTCTGGTGAAAAGTGGTCGACGTCGAGTAGATTCTGTCAGCTTTTAGCACTTTTCTCTGTCTTGAAACGCACTTTTCCGAGTCTTCGTTAGTCTGATTGACGCATATGAATATGCATTGGAAATCTCTTTTCGAGGGTTACAACTCTCATGAAGACATCAGAACTTGATTCAGAATGATGAATGGTGAAAAGTGGTGTTTTCTCCAGCTGCACCATCATGTGCTCTTCCTTAACTTCTCCAATGTCTTCATGACTTTCCTTTAAGCTCCAAAGTGCATCCGATTTCTGCGAAATTAAACAGAAACTTTTGTAGACCTCCATATATTGTAAATAAACATAAATTACACATATTTTGTATAAATCAAATCTAAAAATATGAAATACAGACAGGAATTGATATAAAAGGTAGAATAAAACATGGTAAATTAGGCGCACATCAACACCCCATACTTAAGCTTGCTTGTCCTCAAGGAATACTTTTAATGATCATACAGGGGAAGAAACTAAACTCTCAACTTCTTGGATTCATTTTATATGTCCCTGCAATCAATCACCATCCTCGAAAAGATACTAATGTCACCAAATCCATGCTTGTGAATAAAAGGAACATCTACACATAAAAGGAGGGTTATGCAAAAACAATTCATGGGTGACAAAGCAACAATAATCAAGAGGACTTTTATGCATATTGCCAAAGGAAAAGGGTAAAAGGTATAGTGGTGGGCTATATTTGGGCAATGTGGTACTAAATCCGGGGAGAATTTCTTCAAACTTGCTTTCTTGCTTTGATGCACTTTCTCCCTTCATATGATATTCCACATCACTCATCCTCTTATAATTCACTCTTTGCTTTTTTCACTTATATGCTTTTGCCTCTCTAACCTCAGCACTGCCTTCTCGCGAGTCGCAAACATGGGTGTCATGAATGGCCCCGGATACTTAGTGCTTCGGACTCCTCACCTTGGTGTCCCATCTCGCGGAACTAACATCTCAACGAGCAGGGTCGATCTACATTTATCTTCTGAGGTGACCGGATTTTCTTTCTCTCATTAAATTTTCCATAAACTATCATTTTCCTGCCAAACTCCAAAATAATGATACAACACAACAACCATATAATAATCTCCATAATATGAAATCAATTTCTCAACATGCTCCCCGGATGGGCAATAAGGTAAAGAAATAGGCATTATTTAGAGCATGTGGAGCAAAATATGAAATAAGGCATAATTTGGCTTGTGATGCATATGCATAGGTATGGTTGGGATATGGTAAGAATATATGGAAAATAAAGTTCTCCATCCTCTTATCATTGATATGTCAAAAGCAATTTTGAAATTTACCTCCTTTCATGTTTTTCAAGAAAATAATGCATTTGTGACTTTCCTTTACTAGGCAATTTCATGCTATATCTCTAATGAATCCAATTTTGCATCGTCGAGTTCAATTAAAACTTTCATGACACTAATAAAAAATTTCAATGGCAGTGATTTTAATAAACTTTGGATAAAAACATTAAGCATATAGATAAATAATCAAATCCAAAGTAACCATGTAAAGAGCAATATGCATAAATATGGTGAAAGTAAGCCCTTCCCCCACTTGAGGACGATTTTTTCATGACAAAGGCCCTTGATGTGGAGCCAAACATCGCGAGCGGTAGAGCCGGGTTTGAGGACGGTAATCAAAACATCCTCGAATATAGTAGCATAGATCCATCCAAGAACGATGGAATCAAGGCGGTTCCAGAGAGGCTCGGGGACATCATCGAAGCGGTCGGAGCCGTCGATGTGGGCGATGATGTCATGGCCCCGACAGGCGGTGTTGAAGAGTTCCGCCCAGGTGTCGTATTGGACCTTCTTGAGGTCTAGGGTTAGGGGAATTTGATTTTTGATGTTGGTAACGGATTGAGCAGAATGAAAAGGGTTTTGGGGATGCGGTGTGGGGTTAGGGTTAGGTGGTGGTGTCGAGGATTCCTCAACGTGAGACATCGGGAAAGGTGGGGTGGGCGACGGCTAGAGGGTGGGGCAGCGGAAAGGGGGGGTGCAGCAGCGGCAGGGGGTGGGCGGTGGCGGCAGCTAAAGGAGCAGCGGCGGCGGCGAATCGATTTGTGAAATGGAAAATTTAGGGTTTCACAAAAAAAAAAAGGCTGATACCATGTAAGTGTTTAGATAACTGAGTCCTTACCGGATCTCAGAGGCCTACTCCTGTATATATATCATTGGGTAAAAACCCTGAGGGTACAATCGTCACTATACACATAATATGCACAAATATAAATAATGTCTGCTAACATTATCTAGTCAACTCAGATCCCTTAGAGTCCTAGATATTAGAGTCCTAGATACAGTTTATAAGAACAACCCTTCTTTCAACTTGTAGCCTCACCCGCTACTATCTAGTCAACCCAAAACACTCATGAAATAATAGCCTAGTGAATACGTTTGAGTAGATGTATACTCTTAGTATAACTTTTTAGACTTGAACAATGAAGCTCTATAAACTCTCAACCTCCCAAAAGATAAAGCAAGAACAACAATGGAGAAAGAGAGAATCAATGGATGATTGAATGCAATGTAGAACGCTTTGCTTGTAGGTTGAATGCTCTAGTAGTATTTTTCTTCTCCGCTTGCACCGTTTCTTTTATAGGATGCAGGGGCTAAATTTTGAACGTTTGAATCCCTTTATTCTTGCTTGATTTACAGCCATGATAATCAAGAAAATAATCCCACAAAATGAGATCTTTTGATTGCGCAGAATCTTCACCATATCTTCAATTTGAATTAAAAAATTCAGCATTTTATAGAAGATTTTTCAGCCACCAATCTTCTAGAATCTGCATAGAAAATCTCAACACCCTTTTCAAATATTTTCTATAAAAAAACTTTAACAAATAAATATATAAAATATTCAACATATCCAATTCGTCCAATTTTCCCTTTTTGTTAAGAACTTGGAACCAGGGTCTTGTTTTGTCTTTTATCAACATTTTTCAAAGACCTGTAGGTTAGATCTCAAGATCTTACAATAAAGGTGGAGTCTTCACATGTCACTCAGCCAAAGAAATAAGATGGAGAATTGACCGAAATGGGCACTAAAGATTTTTCAAGAGATCTCCTCCGAATTACTGGTATGGCTATCAAAATCGTAAGCATCATCATGCAAATTCCAGATCTAAGTGGTTGTTTCGGGGTCCTTAGCTATTGTTCTTGAAAAATGACCCGGTCTGAACCATTACTCAAACGAGGCATGAGTTATTTCTCAAATAAATTATTAACAATAATTTCCACTTATCAAGGGCTAAGATATTAGAAAGGGATCGTGAAAATAAAAGTCAATGAAGTTTTTAGGCGTGATAATAATAATCACATCACGAAAAATTAACATAAAACTAAAAAAGTAAACCTTATAAAATAAGGGCTAATGTAGTCAAATCAGACTCTGAAAGAAGACCCGATGAGTGAGGAAAAAAAAAAACCTCTTCCTACCCAAAGAACCCTAAGCTGCAAATCCACTCCCAGTCCCCACCTCCCCCCCCCCCCCCCCCCCCCCGGGGTGCTTGAAGCAGGCGATCGGCATGGGGCAAATCTCTTCTCCATCCGCATTAACGCACCCAATCCCAAAATTCCGGCTCTTGGGCGTCGCTCGAGTAGCCGTGAGCATCAGTTTGGAACGGAGTTTCACCAAATTCACAAGAACGTGTTCAGCAAAATCCGAAAAAATCAAGTAATCATAGCAACAGATGGGGAAGTAAATGCTAATAGACGATTCTGGTGGTGGTGGTTTGCTGCTCCTCGGGGTATAATAAAGATCGCGTTAAGCAAGGCATACAATAGGGGATGGCGGTGTTCTCCGAATTGGGCGTACAGGTGGTCGGTTTCCCTATGCTCTCTTCGTATGCGACGGTATGGTCTTTGGCTCTCAGTTTTGTTCATCCTTGCTCCTGTGCCCCCTTATTTTAATGTTGGATGGGCAAGCAATTCACACAAACCATTTTCCCATATCGATCTCTCTCTGAGCATTAATCTAGTTAAACTAAATTTCTTTCGATGTATGTCTGGCAATTTGGGGGATAGACATAGGGAAAATACGGGTAAGCAAAAAATTGTAGAATTGGCACCAATGGACGAATCTGAAGCACATCCACCTCGAAACAGGGGCAAAGCCTCATCTACTAAACCATTTTCCAAAGGGGGACCAGGGCCTGCGGATTTGAGTGCAAACCCACCTTCTAAACCTTTTAAGGGGAAGCTCATGCTACCGCTTGATGTGAAGAGATACAAAGCCTGGTTGGTCGGGGTCCGAGAATTTTCAGCGGCGGATCCACGGGGGGCTCGGGTGGCTCAAGCTCCCCCTCCCGCCGAAAAAATTAAAGGTATATATTTATATATATATTTATATATGTCAGGTTTTGGAGTAATAAAAATAAATAGATTTAATACCATGACAATAAAACACATTGGCGCAATGGTAAGGAAGGGATGGGGCTGACACGAGTAACTCTTGAAAACCCAGGTTTGATTCTCCCTCAACGCTTTCTGTTTTTATTTTTTTTAACGCTCCTACTTGCTATGAAGAGATACTGAATTAATTTATTTTAATTGGCTAATAAAAGTTATGTACCTCTTGTCACCATATCCCAAAAGAATGGGTTTGATAGCATTTATGGATTTGATAATAATTTGGCCATTTAGATTAAATTTCAATTGTGATTGTGATAATAAAGTGTGATTAAAATATGTGGTTTTGACAAATAAATTTGTGAATTTGTAGTTTGTGATTTAAAATTGTGGTTTGTGGATTTGTTTTTATAAGAGTATATAATATGGACAAGTTTATTATTCGATCTAAGTCATATATATATATTTTTTTTGATTGGGAAAAAATTCGGGTGGGATAGTCCTACCCGGCAGCATCCTTACGGATGAGATCAAGAAGACCAATATCATTTTTAATATCGACTCCTCGGGCAGAGTGGCTAAGGTGTGCAACCTTATCAGCCACTCTATTGCCCATGCGAGGAATGTGAAAGAACATTGCTTCTTTCACCGTCGATAGCAGTAATTGTGTATCCGAGAGGATTAGTTCGATTTCTCATGGACATGAAGATTTCCCCTTTAAATGGTAGATGATGGTCTTACAGTCGCCTTCAATTTGGATCTTTTGAATGTTTAGTTGTCGAACTTTTTGAGCATCCAATTTTAGGGCTAAAGCCTCCGCTTTAAGGGGGTTTTGTTTTCCAAGCAGCTGGTGCAGAATGGAGACTGGATGTCCTTCCCAATCCCTAATAATTGCACCTGCTAAACTATCACCATTAGAAAGGGCATAACCGTCAAAGTTTAGTTTGTACGTACCCCTAGGAGGCTTCCGCCAATGAACATAACGTTGTTTCTTACTTTGTTTTGTCGAGTGCAGCCGAGGTGTGCGAAGCTCTTCTTCAAATTCCGTTTCCCGCAGAGAAGTTCTATTCCAGTTGTCTATATGAGTTTTGATCATTTGTATAGCTTTATCTTTCTGTGGGATAGTAGTCTGCTGGAACAGAAATTGATTCCTAATATACCATGTTGACCACCAGGAGAAAGCAAGCCTGGATATGGCGGCGGAGTTTAGCCTCTTCCCAAGGGTAGATAGAATGGGCCTGATATCCCGGGACTGGGCAATCAAGCAAGTAACCATTGATTGATCTTGGATCGGCAGCTGGTGAATAGATGTGATAAAGGGACATTCCAAGAACAAATGGACCTCATCCTCCACCGCCAAATTACGTAGGGAACATCTAAGTCATATATTTAAAGGGTTGGATCTTCAACTCCATTAATGAATATGATTCGGCATTACAAAGACCTTTTAATGTGAACTTACATTTAGCCTCCCCTTGACCAAAATCCTGGATCTGTCACTGCCGAGAAAATATTACTATGCTGAGAACCACCACACTATATGCAATGATTATTGGAGACCCATTGGATTTAAGGGAAATCAAGAAAAAGACCCCGTCTGAATGTAAATACATGTATAACCTGCGTAATTCCTTCTCGTTGCTTGGCACTTGGGTGAAGGATTGTGCACTTCCAACAATATATAAATTTCTCAAAATAAATATATGGAATTATGGATGACTGCTAGCACAAATGTGGTTATTCCAATCCAGTGGGTAAAAGTTACCTCTAAAACACAGCACAATAATGGTAATAGCCAAATACCACATCGCAAACTGAATACTAAAACAAACACTATAGAGATACACCAACAATATAAGTTAATTCTCCCATTCTAAGCCTACAGGGCCCAAATTTATATACAAGACCAACTAAAGACAATCAACAACACAATGAAGAAAAATATGAACCCAATACTCTGGGGCATGACAGCGAAAGAACCCAATCAAAAAAAAAATATAAAGGGAGATACAAAGTGGGAGGAGCATACAAAAAGGAACAAATACTTTCATCAAATTAAGTCCCAACAAGGTAGTCATATAAGCAGGGCAAAAAATGAATCAAACAACATTAAAATCAAAGCTAGAATCCTCGAAATCATATCTACTAATGCACTTGTGTGGTTTAGCTTGCCCAACCTAGCTGACCATGCCCCCACACAAGTCCAAACGTGGGAGTCCATTCAGTATACAAATAATAAAAGAAAATCAGTTGATTTAGTCTACCTTGAAGATTTTAGACAATGGCGATGTCCTAGCACTAGTTTAAGCTGTATTTTGAGTGGTAATTGGGTGCTCACTCGACCCGTTATAGTGTGTACTGTGTAGTCAAAATCCTATATATATTAAAAAATAAAGCAAACAACCATTTTACATGAACATATACCAAACGATACCCGGGATGAGGATCGAATAGATGCTTCGACCTCAACAACATACGATAGTGATGAAGATTAGCTTTTGGAATTGTAGAGAGATTGGAAGGAAAACCTTTTGGATAAATATTAATATCTAGTGTAAGTCGGAACACATTCAAATGCTTGCACTGGCAGAAACAAAGTCAGAAAACATCCCCGGTCCGTCTGTTTGGAAGGGTGTGGGGTTTGACAAAGCTATTTGGTCCCTTACTATTGGTAAATCTGGTGGCATTGGATTACTAGGGAAGGAATACTCACTAATGAACGAAACAATTGAAGTCATTTTACAAAAATACACTAACATTACGGAGAATTTCTCTTGCTTCATATGGTTCATCTATGCTCCACCCCAGGAGCAATGGAAAGGTGAATTCTGGGAATATATCATAAACGCTATTACAAATGAATCCTTACCATGTATAATTATGGGGGATTTGAACGAAATTGGAAACTTTTCGGATAAAGAAGGGGGAGCGGCTACTCTTCCAGGGCGGTTTGCTTGTCTTACAGAGATTACAAACCAATGCTCACTAATGGACATCCCATCTTGGGAAAACCAATTTACATGGAGAAAGAAACAAACTGATGACGGAAACATTAAAGAAAAGATAGATCGGGTTCTAGTCCAACATGAAATTATCTAGCAGTTTCCTCTATTATCCACCAAAAATGGTGCTTTCTCATTCTCGGACCATTGTTCAATTACTATAGACCTTAACACAAAACAAACGTTTAAACATCCCCCGTTTAAATTTGAGAACTTGTGGCTACAACGTGGAGATTTTAAGAATATTATAAAACAAGCTTGGTGTTACAATTGTGAAGGATCCGCGTTGTTCCAATTGATCCGAAAAACGATGTTACTAAAACAAAACACTAAGAGCTGGAACAAAAATACATTTGGAAATATTTTTAGACAACTATAGCTGGTGGAGGACCAACTATTGCAGATTCAACGGGACACGCACCCATGTAGGAACAAAAGAATACAAATCAAAGAATGAAACTTGATTAAAAAGAAGGAAAGGTTAATGCTGTTTCAGAATTCATATTGGAATCAAAGAGTTAAAACTACACATATCAAACTTGCAGACTCTAATACATGATATTTCCATAGGATTGCATCTGGTAAGAGAAATAGGAAGTTAATAAGGCAAATCACGACAGCGGAAGGGACACAAATAGTAGGGGAAACCAATATAAATAATGAAATAAGAAGTGATTTTCAAAAAAGATTCCGAAAATAACCTATAAACAAAACAAAACTGAATGAATACTTACAGCTGATTCAGACCGATATAACCACTGAGGAAAATAATATGCTCACAGCTATCCTATCGAATGGGGAAATTAAAAATGCAGATTTCTGCCTTGACAGAAATAAAGCATCAGGCACGGATGGGATGACCGCTGAGTTCTACGTACAAAATGTCGTGGGATATCGTAGGTCCTTTGGTTATCCGAGCGGTTAAAAACTTTTTCTTGTCAGGTCGGATGCTAAAACAAATCAATCACACTTTTATCACGCTTCTTCCTAAAAATGACAACCCAACCACGACGGGTCATTATAGACCTATCAGCCTATGCTCAACGATTTACAAAGTAATATCTAAGATACTCACGGAGCGGTTAACACTTGTCATGGATCAACTCATTAACCCTCTGCAAGGCGCATTTGTCTCAGATAGAGCTATCCAGGATAATGTGCTTATTGCCCATGAAATTTTTCATTCTTTTAAATCAAGAAAAGGAAAGGAAGATTGGATTGCCTTAAAACTTGACATGGAAAAGGCTTACAATACAGTGGACTGGGAGTTCACATAATTAGTATTGTTAAAGTTTGGATTCCACCCGACATTTGTCCATTGGATAAAGGAATGTATCTCATCAGTATCGTTCTCAGTCCTAGTAAACAATGGCCCAACTGACCTCTTCAACCCTTCTAGAGGTCTGCGACAGGGCGATCTGTTATCACCCTTTCTGTTCATCCTTGGAGCAAAAATTTTGGCCAGACGCCTTGTTAACGAGACATGTGCTGAGGACAAGCTTGTTGGATTCAGGTTTGGTTCCTCTTGCCCTGTGATTCCGTTCTTGGCCTTTGCTGATGATATCTTAATTTTTACAAAGGGAAGCGCATCGGCTTGTCATAAAATTAAAACTATTCTAGAAGAATACTGTCAAATTTCTGGACAGCAAGTTAACTATCATAAATCCGCCTTCCAAGTTACACATGGCATTGCTCGAACCCGCATTCCTGAATTAGAGGGTGCTCTTGGTATTACTCATACTAACTCAATCGAAAATTATTTGGGATGCCCTATCATCAGTGGTCGTGTAAATATGGAGACATTTGAAGATATTGTTAATAAATCTAAAGAACAATTAAGTAAATGGCGAGCAGAATCATTATCACAACAGGGTAGAGCAACCTTGATAGGGTCAAACATTGTTGCTAAACCTCTGTACACGATGCAGAATTTTATGTTTCCAACAACAATGCATAAGAAACTGGATAAAATAAACCAGACATTCTTCTGGAATAAGGACACTCAACACATGTCAGATCCGTCAAGATTGTAGTGAAGATGATATTCATATTGTTGTTGAATGCTACCCTGCTTTTAATACGAAGCATCTTACTACAAGTGAGATTCAGGCTCTACAACAAATCATTGCCAATAGACGAGACATTGTATTGGTGATGGCATGGATGATAACTTTGTCTAAGGAAAAGATACAAAAGATTGCTACCAGTTGGTGGGCGATTAGGTATTTCCGAAACAGTGTGGCTTTCAGGAGTCACACCCCGCCTACTATTAAGACCATAGAGGTGTTTATTGATCAACAAATGGAGTCTTGGCGGCGGGCATGCCTTTTTGAGGAACGTCTAGAGATTGGAAAACAATACACAACCCATAACAAGGGTCCCCGCAAACGGGGAAAGCAAAAACCAATGATAAAAAAAAGTGGTCAAAACCTCCGTATAGGGTGCACAAATTAAATTTCAATGGCTCTTCGTTACTATCAAAGGCAAGTAGTGCTGGAATCATTTTCCGAGATTGGGTTGGAAAACCATGTAAAATTGCTTGTGCCAGATTAGGAAACATGTCACCGCTAATAGCTGAAGCTTTAGCATTAAGATTGGGCATCAACGAAGGCAATAAACTTAATTTACAGAACCTAATTATTAAAGGGGATTCAAAAATCATTATTGACTACCTACGGAACAAAATAAAATGCCCATGGGAAATCGAACTGATTTTGTCGGATATTAAGTTCATGAAAAAAAAAAGCATGAGGAAGGCTGCCTTCTCTCATGTCCCTCGTGCTGGCAACATAGTGGCTGACAAGGTTGCACACCTTGGTCATTCTGCCTTAGGGGTTAATCTAACATCTAACCCAGATCTGCAGGATCTCATCCGATAGGATGCTCTTAGATAGGTTTCCCATACAAATTATTTCCTAATAAAAAAAGAAAAAAAAGACGGAGTGTGTCAAAAAGCTCACATTTAGCCTAAAAGACGGAGGAAGCCTGACAACTTTGATAAAAAAATCTCTAAAATAGAGATTAAAATATCAAAATCTCTAAAAAAATTTCACTCCAACTCCAACAGTTTCTCTATTTTACAGATTTTTACATTCATTAAAGACTATAATAAGCAAAGACATTTATTAAAGATATTTAATTCTACATTTCTAAAAACTTAATGCTAACATTTAGCCTCACATTTGTTGGTGAACTATTATATATTACCCATCCTCTTCCACGACATATTAATTTTATTATTATTATTATAATTATTATTATTATATTCTCACGTGATATTTTTTAAAAACAAAATCAAGTGTTAAATTTGATATTTATTGTAAAGGCCAAAAATATTTTCTATATTATTTTAATATTATTTAAATAGATATATTATTATTCCATTTAATTTGTAAAAATGGGAGAAAACTCGTCCTCGAGCACAAGCTTGATTTTAAAGTCATTCCGGCATCGTTTGAAATATTGGATTTTGACGGATTTTAATTCCGCTTTTGAGCTTCGAAATCGAGAGTTTTATTTGATTTTGATCATTTTAAATAAGTTGTAAAATTTGATTGGAATTTTAATTTATTTCGTTAAAATCGGGATTAACGGGTTTCGAATTTAAATGTCGGGTATATTCTTTTAGCATTTTATGTCTTGGGGACCACATGTATATTCCACTCTTTTCCTTTTTCTTCTCCTCTCTCTCTCTCTCTCTCTCTCTCTCTCTCTCTCTCTCTCTCTCTCTCTCTCTCTATCTCGTTGCTCATCTAGCTCATCTAGCTCAGCTCTTGTCTTCTTCCCTTCTTCTTATCCTCTACAGCTCAGCAGCAAGGGCAACGACCCCAAATCTCCCCTTGCTTTATCTGATTTTTAGCCAGGCAGATTCCCACGCCAAATGCATAATCCTGTCCTCCTCTTGAATTCATTTGATTTCCTTTCAGAATTTTGATTCCCATCTATCTCTACTTGATTTCACTTTCAAATGTCAAAACCCCAAAACAATACACCCCTCTCCTCATCCCCTCTCCCTGTTCTGTTTCAGAATCGAAGCCACGACCACCACCTTCACCCTCCCTGTTGATCGCAGCCCCGCCGCCGGACTCGGCCTGCACGCTTCCCTTGTTTTCGGAGCCCTAACCAAGCAGCAACAACTGCTTCACTTTCGATTCTCCTCCCTCCGAGAAGTAGAAGTAGCATCCAGGAGCCTCGACGAACGCAGGAGCACCGAGGAGGCTTCTACCTCGTCGTCGGAAGCCAGGAGTTGCCGGAAAAGTCGCCGCTGAGCCCAACGCCTTTCTTCTCCCCGTTCTGATTCAATCCTCTCGGCCCCTCGGATCTCCCTCCACCACTGGCTCATCCGAATCGAGTCCGACAAACCTCCCCGGTGAAGGTTGTTGTGATTTGAATCTGCCATGTTTTATTGTAACTTTTATATCATTTTCTGGATACATTTCATGCATTTTGCTAGAATAGTACAGAATCTATGTAGTATACGTTTATTTGCCAAATTATGGAATCTACACCAAGTTTCTGTTTAAATTGTAGAGTTCGAGGCAATTTACAGCAGTTTTGAGAAAGGTTGGAAAAGCTCGGAAATCAACTACAGAAATCCAAGGTCGAAGAGCAGCAGAACTAGGACGAATCAAGCTAGAGCCAAGAGTTACTCGATATCGAGTACATTTACTCGATATCGACAAAGATGTCCGAGCAGTGCTAGTCGAGTAGGAGCTGATCGAGGAAAGCTGAAGACGAAGCCAACCCGACTCCGGAGCTCTACTCGATATCGAGTAGTTTACTCGATATCGACAACATCCTGAAGCCATGCCCTGAGTCGAGGAGCCATGCCAAGTCGAGAAGTCGAAGACTTGGAGACGCCGAGCAACATCTACTCGATATCGAGGATCTTACTCGATATCGACAACCTCAGCGCCACATTTCCGAGCCAGTGTCAGGGAAGAGTTACTCGACCAAGACCAGCAACACAGAAGATGACACAAGTTGACTCGATACCGACGAAAGTTGTCGATATCGACGACCCCAGAACCACATGCCGAGCCAGATCGAGGACCTGCTACCCGACATCACCAAGCTAGCTGAAGTCGACGTCAACTTTACTCGATATCGAGTAGTTTACTCTATATTAAGGAGCACTATCCGGAGCCGCATTACGCGGTGAGCTGTCCGACGCGGTTTGGGATTACTTGGAGCCGAAGGAGTCCGATTCTATCCACACCTATCAAGTTCTATCTATGGAGAAGATCTACCCACACAAGAAGATATTTTGCTACTTTAGATATAATTTCCTTTTTGGATTTATTTATGTTATTCCATTTATTTATCTTTAAGCTATTAGATAATTAGATATAGATATAGATAGACCTTCTTACCTAGAATAGCTAGGGAATGAAGCTTATAAATAAAGCCTTAGGGGCTGGTTTTTTTATTCATTCAATTTCAGAGAGAAGAAGTAAGTAGTTACATAGAGAGAGAGAGAGAGAGAGAGAGAGAGAGAGAGAGAGAGAGAGAGAGAGAGAGAGAGAGAGAGAGAGAGAGAGAGAGAGAGAGAGAGAGAGAGAGTTTGTGGCGAGCAAGGCGGAAAGGCGAAAGCGGATTTGGCTTGTTCTGTTGTAAGCTTTCTTTTTAGTTTTATTCAATGCAAGTTAGTTTCTTTTGTTTATTGATGAGTTTCTTGATAATGAAGAGCGAGTAGTCCACCCACTTCTAGGGTCAGGGTGAGCCCGACGGTAGCCATGTAAGATGATGCGGTAAAGGTACAATCTTTTGAGGCAATTCATCTTCTATCCCTGCGAGCATGATTCTTTTGCGAGAGTTGAAGGTGATGCTTGTTTGTGTTATTGAAGCGAAAGTGATCTTAATGCAACTTGGATTAATTATGTGAAAAAAGGTTAGTAACAATTAGGGTTTATGAGAAAGCCTCTATATTCCTATTTGTTAATAACGAAAGTTATTTGATGAAAAGCATGATCTTTTATGCCTTTATGTATTATTTTGCATGGTTATCATTGTGGCGTTGATACCCTGGCTTTGGAAGTCTTTTAGTATATTGATTTATTTCGTTGAAAATCTGAGTTCTGTGTTCGAGAATTTACAAATTAAAGTTTCTGCTGTTTGTCGATCTCGGGGAGTTGTTAGTCAATATCGAGTAGCACTTTGTCGATATCGAGTAAGGTTCTGTCGAGATCGAGTTTATGCTGTGATTTCTGAGTTTCTGTTGTCAACTTGCTGTAGTCGATATCAAGGACTGTTGCTCGATATCGAGTAATTTCTGTGTCCTTGCTTTATTTTCTGCTTTTGGCTTGTTATTTCTGTCTTTCTGCTTTTTCTGTTCATGAGATTTACAGCTACCTGAGATCCGCTGACACGCTTGCTCGTGGATCGATCCTGACTTCCCACTACTGCATAGGGAGGGAGTCTTGTAATCATTTGCGTGGGCAAAATCTAGTTTGATCTATATTTTATATTTTAAAATCGATCTCCTCCCACAACAAATTGGCGCCGTTGCCGGGGAAGTAATCATTCGCGCCTTAGGTAGTCAGATCTCACTTTTCTTTTGAGTTACTTCGCAGGTATATGCGCCGTTCTGGTCGAACACCTGAGTTTGACGCCTTAGACTAACCGGAGCGCCTTATACACATCCAAGCTAAACTGAAAAGAGCCATGGCGGCTTCAGAGACACAGGAACAGCTGATTGAGAGGCTTCAGAGGGTACTAGCCACCAAAGATACTGCTCTCACCGCTGAGAGAGCACGCATTACACAGGAGGTTGCGCGAAAGAGGCAATTGGATGATGAGCTTGCCCAATACCCTACAACTGCAGAGGATTACATGCACCCGACTCTCATCGTGCCTGAATCGGCCATTCTAATCCCTGAAAATAACTATGAAATTCGCACTCCTTTCCTTATTGAAATCAAAAACAATGCTTTCTTTGGTAGATTTAATGAATGTCCTCTTCAGCATATTACCAACTTTACTGATATGTGTCGTACTCTTGCTGAAGGTACCACCTTGGAGTATATCCTGATGAAGGCTTTTCGTTGGTCCCTAGCTGGTCCAGCATTGAAGTGGCTTGAAGGGCTAAAACCACGATCCCCCACGACATGGGCTGAAGTGAAGCAGGAATTCCTCAACAAGTTCTTCCCTCCTGCGAAGACAGCACTTCCCCGCCAGAAGATTACAGCTTTCAAACAGAAGCCTGGGGAACCGCTGGCAAAGGCTTGGGAAAGATATAAGGATCTGCTGTGATCATGCCCTACACATGGACAGCAACCCTGCATAGTTCAAGAGATCTTCTTCAACTCTCTTGACTTAGCTGCTAAGGATAGGATCAATACATATACTCACTACGAGTATCTGACAATGCCACCTGCTGACGCATGGGCTGCCCTCAACAAGCTGACTAACTATGACAACAAGTATGGGACTCCAACCAGCTATGAGGAGAACGCCTACGCCAGGCCGACCCCATCCATGCCCCTCTATGAGCCCTCTAAGGAGATTGACCCAGATGTGAAGGAGCAATACTACAGAGATCAAAACCGCAAGCTCCTCAAGCAAGTCAAGTATCTATCTATCAATCAGGCCTGCATCGAATGCGGATCACAGAGGCACACCACTACTGAGTGCCCACACAGAGCAAGTTAGGTTGGCAGAATACCACGAAGAGGCAGCTTACGCAGGGGGTCCCAATCGCTGTATGGGGGACCAAAGGTTCCAACAACCACAATGGAACCAAGGTGCCCCTAGGAACCCCCACCCTACAGAGCTCTAGGACATCCGGAAAGGGACCAGAAAAGGGATGATCTACAGACCGTCCTAGAGGAAATACAGAGAAATCATTCAGACACCAAGCAGTCCTTCAACTCAGTCTACACTCAGATACAAGGTGTCAACTCTAGGCTTGGGAAGATTGATATATGGCGGAAGTCAATGGAGACACAGATTGGCCAGCTAGCAACAGGAGTCCCCAAACAATCAGGTTCGCTCCCTGGATCTTCATAACCAAATCCCAAGGGGAAGACTGGTCACATCGCTGCTGTAAAACTCAAAAGCGGCCATCAACTACAAGAGCCAGAGGTCGGAAAGCAGCAGAACGAAGGAGCTGAACAGCAACTCGATATCGACCAGACCTTGGTCGATATCGAGAAGAGGCAACTTGATATCGAGAAAAGACAACTCGATATCGACGACAGAGTGAACCATCCTTCGTCTGCAGAGCACAGCAATTCGACACCGAAGAATCTGGTCGATATCGAGAAGACTGAGGTCGATATCGAGGAAGATCAAGTCAACATCGAGAAAGCTGCAGCGCCTCCGACATCTGTTCTGGCTCCGAATCAGAAAAAGAAGCTGCCATTCCCAACAAAATCTTCAAAGGATCCAGCAGAGAAGAAATTTCAGCGCTTCATCAAGATGCTTCAGCAGCTCAATGTCACCACACCCTTCACAGAAGCTCTCAATGAAATGCCATCCTATGTCAAATTCCTCAAGGAGATTCTAAGCAAGAAGAGATCAATGGCTGAGATTACAGAGGAGTGCAGCCATATGGACATACTTGAGAAGAGGCCAGATCCAGGTAAGTTTGCTATAACCATTGGATTTGGTCCATATAAAATTAATGCTTTATGTCATCTTGGAGCTAGTGTGAGTATAATGCCTTTCACAATATGGTCCAAGATTAAGATAGGTGCCCTAGAGCCTGTGGATGCTAAGCTTTATATGGCCAACAACACGGTGGTCATTCCAACAGCCATGGTGGACAATGTGCCAGTACAAGTAGGTAAGTTTGTCCCTGCTGATTTCTTAGTTATTGATATGGCGGAGGACCCTGCTTGTCCAATTATTCTAGGAAGGCCCTTCTTGGCGACGGTGGATGCCAATATAAGCGTACGGAAGGGAGTACTCACTTTCAACATCAGCGATGAGGTAATTGAGTATTCTTTTAATAAAACTGAAAGGCATACAGGTCCAATGGAAGAGGTAAAATCTATCTCAGCTGGTTACATCACTTGCGGGGAGCCTAAGGTAAGAAATATGACTCTTGAAGAGCTGGAAAAGAGGGATATGGAAGCCCAGGTAGAGAAGATCATGGCCATCCTGAACGAAGAAACAGAGAATCCACTCGACACAAACCAAGGTATGTCGATTTGGACTAACTATTTTTCGGATGCCTTGACAGGATGCAAGTATGGGGTCGAAGTCGGACAAAATTCCTCGACATCGAGTAATTTAGTCGATATCGACCAAAATCAGAAGCCTCCACCAGCACCAGCGTCGTCGAGCAGCCGAACAGAAGCCGGGCACTACTCGATATCGAGTAGTTTACTCGATATCGACCAATCATCTCAGTCCCCCGACTGCACCTATATCGACGAGCAAGCCACTGGAAGCAGAGAAAACCTCCTCGATATCGACCAACCATCACAGTCCTCGACACCAGCATCCTCAAGCAGCAGGCCACCAGAAGTTGAAAATTCATCGATATCGAGTACTGTTCCTCGAGATCGACCAAACACAGTGGTCCCCGAATCTGTTTCTGCAAAGGTAAGCCAAGGTATGGATCTTTCTTCTCCTATTTCCATTAAAGATCTATCTATACATGGGAGAGGTTTGCCTTGGTATGTGCGCTTATGTAGGATTTCCAATGATGAGCCTAAGGAGTATGAAGTTGGAGACAAGCTCTATGTTTCCAAATCAAAGGATCATTGGTTTCCCAACAAGTTCAATAAGAAGAGGATGGGACCTTTCGTGGTGAACAAGATCCATTCTGGAGGATTGCAGCTGATGGACAAGAATGGAGTCCTATTTGAAGCCCAGGCTACATGGGCCCTGCAAATGCCACCTTGAGCTTAATAGAGAAAGTCGGCCTAGCGACTATAAAATCAAGAGCTTGTAAATAGACATTTTTTGGGACCTTTTGGACATTGTTGCTTTTTGTTTGCTTTTGGTTTTTGAACTTTTTAGTTTTTCTATTGTGGGTATATGTTTTCTACATTTTTCAGGTCCATGGCGATAGAAGCAAGCTAAAATCAGACTAGGCCCAGCAGCATAGCACTTGATATTATGAAGCCTTGCACACCTGTCTAGTGAGTTTCTTTCTTTACCCTTGTTTTTATACAGTGAGGACACTGTAATGTTTAAGTATGGGGTGGGGGAAGGGCTACTTTGTGCATATTTGACATATTTGACATTATGTGTGCATCTTTAGAGTTTAATTCTTGAATTGCTTATACATGGCTATTTTGGAATTCATTATTGATTTATATGCTTATATGCATGTTTTCCAAAAAATTTGAAAAAATGACCCACGTCAAAATTTTGAAATAGTGTCATGGAAGCTTTATTGAACTCGACGATGCAAAATTAGATTCATTAGAGATATAGCATGAAATTACCTAGTAAAGGGAAGTCACAATGAAATGCATTATTTATTGAAAACCATGAAAGGAGGTAAAATTTGAAGTTGCTTTTGATATGTTGCATGATAAGAGGATGGAGGACTTTATATTTCCATATAATGCTCACATTGTTATATCCTAGCCATACCTATGCTTATGCATTACACAAAAGCCAAAATATGCCTTATTTCAATTATTGCTCCACATGATCTAAAATAATTGCCATTCTTTACCTTATCCGGGGATTATGTTGAGAATGATATTACATTATGGAGATTATCATATGGTGTTTGTGTTGTTACTATCATTATTATTGGAGTTTGGAAGGATTATTTGAAATATATGGAAAATTTAATGAGTGAAAGAAAATCCGATCAAAGATCGGCCCTGCTCGCTGAGATAATAGTTTGGCGAGATGGGACACACAGGTGAGGAGTCCGACGCACTAAGTATCCGGGGCAATTCATGACACCCATGTTTGCGACTCGCGAGAAGGCAGTGCTGAGGTTAGAGAGGTAAAAGCATTATTATGGATAAAAGCAATATGAAAGGTGATGAATCTTATGGAGAAGGAATGTGGAAATTCAGTTTGGAAATACTCTATTTCCCCGGATTATTAGCACCACATTGCCAAAAATTGCCCACCTTTAGCCTTTTACCAATCTACTCCTATTTGAGCTTAAATTAAAGTCCTCTTGATTATTAATGCTTTGTCACTTATGAATTGTTTTGCATAACCCTCCTTTTGTGAGTAGATGTTGCTCTTAAAATTGCATACACATGGATTTGTGACACAAGTACCTTTTTCGAGGATGGTAATTAACTGCAGGGACATATGAGAATGAATCTAAGATGTTAAGAGTTTTGATTTCTTCCCCTGAATGACAAATTAAAAGTATTGCTTGAGGACAAGCAAGCATAAGTATGGGGTGTTTGTTGTGAGCTGAATCTGCCATGTTTTACAGTAACTTTTATATCGTTTTCTGCATACATTTCATGCATTTGGGCTAGAATAGTACAGAATCTATGTAGTTTATGTTTATTTGCCAAATTATGGAATCTACACCAAGTTTCTGTTTAAATTGCAGAGTTCGAGGCAAATTACAGCAGTTCTGAGAAAGGTTGGAAAAGCTCGAAAATCAACTACAGAAGTCCAAGATCGAAGGGAAGCAGAACTAGGACGAATCAAGCTAGAGCCAAGAGTTACTCGATATCGAGTACATTTACTCGATATCGAGTAGTGCTAGTCGAGTAGGAGCTGATCGAGGAAAGCTGAAGACGAAGCCAACCCGACCCCGGAGCTCTACTCGATATCGAGTAGTTTACTCGATATCGACATCATCCTGAAGCCATGCCCTGAGTCGAGGAGCCATGCAAGTCGAGAAGCCGAAGACCTGGAGACGCCGAGCAGCATCTACTCGATAACGAGGATCTTACTCGATATCGACAAGCTCAGCGCCACATTTTCGAGCCAGTGTCGGGGAAGAGTTACTCGACCAAGACCAGCAACACAGAAGATGACACAAGTTTACTCGATATCGACGACAGTTGTCGATATCAAGGACCCCAGAACCACATGCCGAGCCAGATCGAGGACCTGCTACCCGACATCACCAAGCCAGCTGAAGTCGACGTCAACTTTACTCGATATCGAGTAGTTTACTCGATATCGAGGGGCGCTATCCGGAGCCGCGTTACGCGGTGAGCTGTCCGACGCGGTTTGGGATTACTTGGAGCCGAAGGAGTCCGATTCTATCCACACCTATCAAGTTCTATCTATGGAGAAGATCTACCCACACAAGAAGATATTTTGCTACTTTAAATATAATTTCCTTTTTGGATTTATTTATGTTATTCCATTTATTTATCTTTAAGCTATTAGATAATTAGATATAGATAGAGATAGACCTTCTTACCTAGAATAGCTAGGGAATGAAGCCTATAAATAAAGCCTTAGGGGCTGGTTTTTTATTCATTCAATTTCAGAGAGAAGAAGTAAGTAGTTACATAGAGAGAGAGAGAGAGAGAGAGAGAGAGAGAGAGAGAGAGAGAGAGAGTTTGTAGCGAGCAAGGCGGAAAGGTGAAAGCGGATTTGACTTGTTCGGTTGTAAGCTTTCTTTTTAGTTTTATTCAATGCAAGTTAGTTTCTTTTGTTTATTGATGAGTTTCTTGATAATGAAGAGCGAGTAGTCCACCCACTTCTAGGGTCAGGGTGAGCCCGACGGTAGCCATGTAAGATGATGCGGTAAAGGTACAATCTTTTGATGCAATTCGTCTTCTATCCCTGCGAGCATGATTCTTTTGCGAGAGTTGAAGGTGATCCTTGTTTGTGTTATTGAAGCGAAAGTGATCTTAATGCAACTTGGATTAATTATGTGAAAAAGGGTTAGTAACAATTAGGGTTTATGCGAAAGCCTCTATATTCCTATTTGTTAATAACGAAAGTTATTTGATGAAAAGCATGATCTTTTATGCCTTTATGTGTTACTTTGCATGGTTATCGTTGTGGCGTTGATACCCTGGCTTTGGAAGTCTTTTAGTATATTGATTTATTTCGTTGAAAATCTGAGTTCTGTGTTCGAGAATTTACAAATTAAAGTTTCTGCTGTTTGTCGATCTCGGGGAGTTGTTAGTCAATATCGAGTAGCACTTTGTCGATATCGAGTAAGGTTTTGTCGAGATTGAGTTTCTGCTCTGATTTTTGAGTTTCTGTTATCGACTTGCTGTAGTCGATATCGAGGACTGTTGCTCGATATCGAGTAACTTCTGTGTCCTTGCTTTATTTTCTGCTTTTGCTTTGTTATTTCTGTCTTTCTGCTTTTTCTGTTCGTGAGATTTACAGCTACCTGAGATCCGCTGACACGCTTCCTCGTGGATCGATCCTGACTTCCCACTACTGCATAGGGAGGGAGTCTTGTAATCATTTGGGTGGGCAAAATCTAGTTTGATCTATATTTTATATTTTAAAATCGATCTCCTCCCACAACAAAGGTTCAGCCCCTCGGTTTGTATTGCTTTTGGATTGCTTTGGACTTGCATTTGGGCCATTGCTTGTGTTATCTTGCTGTTCTGCATCTTCAGGTAAGTATCCTACGGGACTTACTCAGTAACCTGGACCTCCTGCCTTATGTGTCATGTGATGTGTAGTTTTATTGCATATTAAAGCATGCCATGTAATATCATGCTAGGATTGCATTGAACTGAGCATGTGGTTACTATATGTGTTTGAAACAGAACGGTTGTTATCTATGATAGTCCTAGAGTCTTTGCTAGGGTCATAGGGTAGCCCAGCCCCATCGGGTTTGCCATGAGTCAATCGAGTCGATATGAGCATGATATGATAGCCCAGCACCAACGGGCAAGCGATGAGATGATATGATTTGATGATGCCGTGGTTTGTGCATCACCACAAGGAAATTGTTATGCTATAGCAGCGAATTGGCCAGTCTCTGCACTAACGGGAAGGGGTGCAGAGGTAGGAGAGGGATATGCCACTTGACATTGCCTTGGGCCCTTTACAGTTTTTCTGCATATTATAACTGTCAAAGCATGCTTATATGATTTAAATCCTGTACTGCATTAGATCATCCTTTATTTAGGTATAGGCATGTTATATGGCCTCAGCGTGGTCAGAGGACCCGCAAGAGATTACCGGGCCTGACTTCGTGGATAGTGTTAGGTACTGTTCATTGCTTGCTCCATGCTTCTGTGACGGGAAACCCTTTAGCGAATCAAAGAACCTGGCTAATTCTCTAACTTGGTATCAATGGTAATCATTCGCTTATATTTTGGTTTTGACCCGGCTGTGCCGTGGCGCTTTGTATCTTAACTTTGCTTCCGCTTTACTTTCGTTTGAATTGAATTTCGCGACATATTCTTAGGGCAGGTTCAGGGTACCCAACGACCCTTCGAAGTTTTAAGGATTTGAAATCCTTTTTTCTACTAATCTTAAAATGAGTTGAAACCTCGACCCATACCTGGATTGTAAGATCCGAACAAGGGGTTTCATCCCTTTAAATGTAACCCGGAAATCATAATTCTGGGCCGTTACAAAGTTGGTATCAGAGCTGAGGTTGTGCAATCCGGGTGCAAAAGGGCCGAGTGTGTGTTTTGAAAACCGCCCATGAATTTCAATAGATTTTAAAAGTGTTTAAAATGGGCGAAATGAACTTAAGATGTCTAACTCAAATTGGACTAAGTAATAAAATTGACTTGTTATAAAACTTCGAAGGGTCGTTGGGTACCATGAACCTTCCCTAAGACTATGTCGCGAAATTCAATTCAAATGAAAGTAAAGCGGAAGCAAAGTTAAGATACAAAGCGCCACGGCAGAGCCGGGTCAAAACCAAAACATAAGCGAATGATTACAATTTATACCAAGTTAGAGAATTAGCCATGTTATTTTTTAAATGGTATTATTACTAAATTTAGATTGTAACTATAAAAGCTATCATGAAATTGGATAAAATATTATTCAAACTTAATCTTATTATTTTCAATTAGTTAATATATATTTTATTATAAATTAGATTGGTGATTGATCATATATGCTTAATTAATTAAATCAATTAACTAATAAGACTTAATTTGTAATTTATAAAAAAAAAAATCATTCCAATATGAGTTATGAGTTCAAGTGAATATTTTTTGAAGTGAAGATTTTATATATTAATTTTTTAATGTGAATTTTATAGCATTAAATTGGATGAAATTAGTTGTGTTGTTTTATTTATAAAAATTTAACACAGAATTATGATATTTTGTTCTATATATATTGATTTAACATAATTATTTTATATATTATATCAAATCATATCAATTTTTTATTTAATTTTTAAAAATAGTTATATTTTTATTACTAGTAATTAAGTAAGAAATTATTTTTTTTCTATATTATGGGTGAACATGTAGTGTTGTATCATTAAATTCTATATAGGGACATGTGAACATTAAATTATAGAGATCAACTTCTCTTACTCTAAATTTAGAGATTTTTTCCCACTATCCATCCATCCCCCCGTTCTAGACTCGCCGCCTCTACAGCGCCCCTCTTCCGCTTCACTTTTCCCTTCCCTCTCCCTCTGGTTGCCCTCTCTTCCTTTTCGTATGCTCCGTCTTCGATCGTCCCTAAGACAGTGCTTACTTTTCTTCCTCCTTCTGAATCTTGTTCGATTCTAATACTATCGTCCGACTACAATGAATAGGAAGTAGCAAGAGCCCAAGGTGTTCTAGGGTTTGCGATGATTGGGAATGGTTCGCTCCTCGAATCAGCCTTATTTCTCCAATGGGTGTTGGAGATATTGTCAGTGTTCAAGCACAACAACTTTGGACAGATTCATCCAGAATAGTGAGCCTTTCGATTTCACTTGATTTTTGTTATTATTGTTTTCAATTCGCCCGATGTGACTGGTTTAGGATTTTAAGAGCATCCCCAAGAGCATCCCCAAATTTTAAGAAATATGGAGAATGACAATCCATCTTTCCTAAAAAAATTTTAACCCAATTCCAACAAATTCTCCATTTTGAAGAATTGTGATTTAATTTTTTAATGGTGAATTAAATTTTAATTGAAATTAATCTAATTGTGAAAACAAACTGTCCACCTAGTAAGCTGCACAGCCGCACAGGTGAGTTAGAATGAAGAGGTTGAATAATTTATCATGTACTTATCAGAAATCAGACTGATGATTTTCGTAAAGAATGGTTACCTGACATTCTGGCAAGACATACTCATTTTACAAATTAATTCTGTCATTTCCAGACCAAAAACGACTATTTAAGTATTCAATTGCTATCATGCCATAAGTTGCACTGAAAATATGAGCACTAGCTTAGCTAATCATAAGCCCTTGCAGATGTAGACAAAATGATTGGACTATGATAAGCTACTTTGGAATGCAAATGTGATAGTGTCACCAAGGACAGATCAGTGAAACTCATTCTAACCTGAAGATCGGTGAAACTCATTCTAGCCAATGCATGTTGTTTTAGATATCAGCCTCAACCAAAACTAAGGAGAACATTAGCTCTTCCAGCATATGCTATCCAGAGCTATCAGAATGGAAACTAGGTCTCAGAAAGCCAAAAAACTTTCAGAAAAGACATCACAAAATTTTCACTTGACACCATTAGTGAGTGAACAAAAGTGCCATACAACTTGAATCATGATCAAACACATGGTCAGAAAGTCAAGTTGATATATATCAATTTGACAAAGGTTCTCCAATGGTATGTATGTCAAACATGGAACAAGTTTAGGTGTACAAGCCCCGTCACATCCAATAAAATCTTCATAAAAAAAACAAAGAGTAGACAGCTCCACCTTCATATAAAAAAAAACTAAAACAAAAGCAATGAGCAATTTCCAGTTTCCACATGCCAAACCGTGACATTGGCACTGATCATGGAGATAGCAATTTCATCATCACCCCGATCTAGTATATCCCCTAGCTGCACAAAAACCTAATGTGAAATTCATACAGAAAACAAACAGGAGACTTCTATGCTTCAATTACGAAACTTCTGGAAAAAAAACGCATATTAATCCAATAATAATCTAATCAGCATTGACAAACAAGTTGAATAGCTTCCTTGCAAAAGTAACCAAAACAAGTTTCAATTTGGTAAATCAATATTTAAGCTTCAATTGTACTAAAAATTCAGAAATTTTGTTTATAGGCATTTAATCGAACACTTTGAGTGCATCCTAAAAAAGCATAGTTTTCGTCAAACTGATTACTAAATAACTGAAGTAAGGTCTATGGGGCATTTTCACAAACATCTTTCCTGCAATTGAATTGTTGAATGCTAATGCGAATCCAAATTTAGAAGCAAACAACTCTTTCCTCCAAGATCCCATTTAATAGAAAATAAATGAAATGCCTAATGAAGCCGACATGAGCAAAACATTGAATATGGAATCCATGAGAGAAAAGTACTGATTACGGAAATCACAAGTGCAATAAACAATTGAGTTGCACAAAGTGGAAGGAAATCAGAAAAAAAAATTGGATTCTCTGGGAGGAGATTGAGAGAAATAACACCAAAATCAGATGAGGTACCAAGATGCAGTACCCAAAACGAACAAGATTGAGACAAAAACTAATCAAAGCTCCTCCTAATCGTTGAAATAAAATCTGGAAAGTTTCGAGTTTGACTAACCTGAACTCACGACAGAAGCGTCAAGAGGAAGCTCGGAATACCAACAAAGTAAACGTCGGCCGGTGGTGAAGCAGGGGCACCAACTATCCTCCAAAACAAGGAAATGCCCAAGCACTTGGCGTTTCCGGTGGGAAAAATTGCAGTTTTTTTATCTAACAAACGTGGGAAAAGTAGGAAAACAAAGACGCCAAATAAATTTGGAGTTGCTGCAAATATTGGGCAACCACTTGTATTTGCTTGCCAAATCTCTATTTTAGAGATTGGATTGGGAAAACTGTTGGGCCAAATTTAAGCCCAATATTCCGCAAAACTCCAATTTTCTCTAAAATAGAGAAGCTCTTAGAAATGCTCTAAGAAACCCAAAAGTCCACAACGCCATTCCCAATCATAATTTCAGCAAGATATGAATCACTGCTGATAGTTTAGGATTACAACGAGATCAAATTAAAAGCCAAAGAATTGAAGGAATGGAACCGTCAGGCGCCAGCCCACAAATCCTCTCCTCTCCCTCTCGGTGACTCGGTCTCTCAATCTCTTTGCTTGAAGCACTAAAGGACTCAAGGTTTGTGATTGTGACTTTGTCATTTTTAATCTAATTCTATTTACTTTATTGTTTTATGCTTGGTTTTAATTACTAAATTCAATTTGTTCTGAAAAGGTTGTTAGGGTTAAGTTGTTATTTTGTCAATTGGGATTTTAGGGATAACAGAATGATGTCTGAACTCAATTTGTTCTTAAAAGGCTGTTAGGATTAAGTTGTGATTTGGTCAATTACTCATCTGGGATTTTTGGGATGACAGATTGATGCCTGATTTTTGGTTTGTGAAATCTGCGAGCTTGAACTTCTGGAAACTTCTGTCTGTAAAAATTCGTCACTGCAATTGGTTAAAGCTTTGATATTGATTGAATCAAAATAGTTCAATGATGTGTTCTGTAATTATTAAATTGAAGGAAAAGGTAGATAAACTTTTTAGAAAGTTGTGGGATTTGAAACCACTCAAATTGGTGCTCTATGGAAGAAGTTATGAACTTTTTTTTTTATCAAAATCAAACACTTTTTCCTCCTCTTTTTATAACAGCAGCAGCAAGAAAAAAATCATCAGTAATCCTCTTCATCTGCTCCCAAAAACCTCTTCTCTCACTGTCGCTGGGCGGAGCGTAGGCAACAAGCAGATGGAAAGTCATGGGACCAAAATTAACCTTAGCAAGGATGAAGCGATCCTGCGACTCCTCCACCGTAATAGTCGTATTGTCTTTGTTCTAGAATAGCCAGACACCACCTCTAAACCCATTAGCATCAACAATGAACCTATCCGTATAGTCTAGCCGATCACAAACCTCTTTAGCACTCTTCATGGTTGGGAAAGAGATGTGGAGGCGGGTATCCTTTCGTCGGACTCGAATATCTTCCACGGGTGGGTGTGCAGTGCTGACTTGGTTGATTTGGGATTCACGGGGCCTACTTTCACCTGGTCGAGAGGCAAGACACCCCAAACTTATATTGCTATGAGACTCGATAGAATTCTGGCTACGGCAGAGGCGAGATTGGGCTGGCCGGAGGCCACCGTTCGGCATCTGCAGAAATGCGGGTCTGATCATGCTCCTCTGCTCCTTACGCTCGACCCTAAAGTGCTCTTGAACAAGAAGAGTAGACCTTTTAGGTTCCAGGCGGCTTGGATGACGCACCCGAGTTTCGATGGGCTGATCAAGGATTCTTGGGATATTAATTGCGAGACCCCCATTGCTCTTAACCACTTGCGCGGTTGCCTACCACTAGTACAAAAAAGGTTTTAGACAACGGTTATTTATTAACATACACAACGGTTTTTGCACTGTTGTCTATGTCAGTGCGTTTTTAGGTAAAACAACGGTTGGCCCTATGACATCGGTTCTTATAAACAACGGTTATACCCGTTGTCAAAGATACTCAATAATCGTTGTCTATGAGACTTCAAAATTTGAAACAATCAATATTAAACAGTTATAAACGTTGTTTATGTGTCCCATAACCGTTGTTTATGTGTCCCATAACCGTTGTTTATGTGTCATTTAACCGTTGATTATGTGTCATATAACTGTTGTTTATGTACAATCTAATTGTTGTCTAGGTTCACCATAACCGTTGTCTATGTGGAATATAACCGTTCTTTATATCCCATATCCCCATTGTCTAAATTCTGTTTTAACTGTTGTGTAAATACAATTGAACCGTTGTCTATATACAATCTCATTGTTGTCTATGCACACCATAACCATTGTGTATTACCAAATAACCGTTGTCTGAACTTGATTTAGCCGTTGTCTAAATACAATTGAACTGTTGTCTATATACTATCTAACTGTTGTATATGTATATTTCAACCGTTGTCAATAAGTATAAATGGTAAGAATAACTGTTGTATAATGTACTTATAACCATTGTGTAGCATATTGAATTTTAGCATATTTACACACAATACTGCAAGCACCTGTAATGGATCCGCTCCAAATTAGCTTTGAAAAATACCACAAGACAACGACATTAATTACTACTAGTATGTAATATCAATCACAAAACAACCAACCTTTGTCATAGACTTGGGAAAAAATGTGTATATGTATCTCTACGGAAATCTAGCTATAACAAAGAGTATATATAAGCAAATATACAAATATATAAATGATTTAAACTCCTGTGCATACACCATCGAACTTATATGTTGATAATGTTTGACAATTTCCCTCGGTTACCTGCATCGATATCACAATGTAAAAGTATATTACTAGTCAATTTGAAGTCATCGAACATATATAGATAACTAGTGTGATAAAAAAAAGTAGATGTAAATATATAATTATAATTACCAGGCAACATGTTTTTCAACAAACTCACCCCACTCTTCTCTTACTTCATCAATTTGAAGTACATTGTAATGAGATGATAAACGCGTGAAATGAAGTTAAAAAGTATGCTTATGTATACTGGATATGTAAGGTATGTAGCTACCCCATATATAAGGATATTTTACCATAAATTGAGAACATACCTCAATGGGGACTAAAACAGCTCGTTGGTCGATAATCTCCCGCATATTCTTCAATACATAATAACCACAATCTAAATTATTTGGCTGACGAAGACCCTTGCAATACCAATAATA
This sequence comes from Persicaria maculosa, assembly GCA_963922045.1. NCBI lineage: Eukaryota > Viridiplantae > Streptophyta > Magnoliopsida > Caryophyllales > Polygonaceae > Persicaria > Persicaria maculosa. The sequence goes on along the minus strand of OY998259.1, from coordinate 67,389,991 downwards.
CAAATGTATGATTAAGTAATGATGTATTCCACATTTATTTCTACATAAATAATATAGCAATTTTTAAAAACTAACCTTTACTACCACCCAACGATTTGCAAAATTCCAATTACGATCCATATATAATCTATTATGATGGAAAGACCCATCAAATTAAATTTTATAACTTGTAACTAAACAAAGAAACACAAAAGTGAGGGATAAAAACAAATAAAAGCATATAAAATTTTAATACAACAAGAGAGCATATGCAAAGAACTTACCCGATAGATAGAACTGTGTTGGGCATATGCAAATAAAAGCGCATAAAATTTTAATACATCTAACTATTTGTTTTATTTAATAGTATAAATAAGAAATAAGAACCTCTTTACCTTGTTTCTTTTTTAGTTTTTAGTTTTTTCTTTTACAAGAGCAATGATCATTACAGTAAAAATATATATTAGTAAAATATTACCGCACATAACCAAAAATTTCTACAAGCCAAACACTACAAAATTATTCTGAGCAGCTCAGGTAACATATCAATCGAAAGCTATGAGTAGCTGAGGTACAAAATTATTCTGAACCAAAAAATATGAATTCGAAGTTGAAGCAATCGACAGTACAAACCAAATTAACCACTCACAAACCATGTTACAAACCAAAAACAAGAACAGAAAACACTCAATTATTCTGTTTTAATCAGCACTCAAACCAGAAACAGGGTTAGCAACTAGATCAAATGGGCGAGTTCTAAAAACATGCCTTTTCTATGGTTCATGCAACTAGATCAGATAAGCAACTAGACCAGAAACTAGATCATTCTAAAAGTATAACTTTTCCCTGTTTGAAACTATAATCAAATCAATTGAGGCTAATTATTAAGGTTTCATAATCATCCAAAAAACACACCTTATCGTTGTTGTTAGGGCGTTTTTTTAGGCAAGATATTCTATGGTTCCTGCCAGTGGCGGATCCAGAATTTTGTTTAGAGGGGGCTAATTTTTTTTTCGATAAAAGAGACTTTCCACAAGTACACAACCTATAAGAATACACGAATCACAAATCAAAAGGCACAAATGTATTTATCACAAATCACAAACTCTAATCGAAATTCCCCCAAATTGATTCTCAAATCCACAAATTCTAATCTAAATTGATTCTCAATCAATCAATTTAACTTAAAAACAATCAAATTCAAAGGAAGAGGAAGAAAACTAACAAACCTATTTCTCACAAATCACAAACCCTAATCGAAATTCCCCAAATTGATTCTCAAATCCACAAATTCTAATCTAAATTGATTCTCAAATCCACAAATTCTAATCTAAATTGATTCTCAATCAATCAATTGAACTTAAAAACAATCAAACTCAAAGGAAGAGAAAGAAAACTAACAAACCTATTTCTCAGAAATCATAACCCTAATCAAAATTCCCCAAATTGATTCTTAAAACAAATTCTAATCTAAATTGATTCTCAATCAATCAATTGAACTCAAAAACAATCAAATTCAAACGAGGAGGAAGAAAACTAACAAACCTATTTCTCACAAATCATAAATCTAGTCGAAATTCCCCAAATTGATTCTCAAATCCACGCTTTCTAATCTAAATTGATTCTCAATCAATCAGTTCAACTTGAAAACAATCAAATTCAAAGTAAGATGAAGAAAACTAACAAACCTTGAAGTGTAGATCGATGCGGGAAGAGGGAGTGCGTTGCCAGTAGAAGGCCTTCGCAGACGCGGTTGCGGTGGTGCGTCGCCGGTACTAAGGTCGGCCGGAGGTGGAGCTTGCAGCGGCTCCGGCGGCCTGCTCGGCTAGGCCTCTCGGGGTTTCGCCTTCTCCCTTCGCTGTGTGTGAAAATAGGGCTTGAAGTGTAGATCGATGTGGGAAGAGGGAGTGCGTTGCCAGTACAAGGCCTTCGCAGACGCGGTTGTGGTGGTGCGCCGCCGGTACCAAGGTCGGCCGGAGATGGAGCTTGTAGCGGCTCCGACGGCCTGCTCGGCTAGGCCTCTCGGGGTTTCGCCTTCGCCCTTCGTTGTGTATGAAAATAGGGTTTGGCCGTTTGCCTGTCTCTACGTTCTATTAAAAAAAAGAGGGGGGGGGGGGTCTTGATGTTTAAAAAAAATTACGGCAGGGAAAAACTCTAAGGACCAGGATTCGAACCTAAGATAACATCATAGGTAATTGCATACTACCCGCATCCTAACCATTGAGCCAAGGTGTAATTGTGATTTTATTCTACTTCAGGTTTGATTTGGGCAAAGACAACGGTTCTAACAACCATATTATTTGAGATGTCGTCTTTAGATATGACAATGCTTCTTTATATCTTCGTTGTCTATGTTATTACAAAGACAACAGTTTCAATTGGACATAGACAACGATTTAGTCAACCGTATTTTTTGAGATGTCTTCTATATGTATGACAACAGTTCTGTATATATTTGTTGTGTTTGCAATTATAAAGAAAACGGTTTTAATTGGGCATAGACAACAGTTCTGGCAACGTATTCTTTGAGATGTATTCTATATGTATTACAACAGTTCTTTATATGTTCGTTGTCTTTACAAAGATAACGGTTTCAATTGGACATAGACAACGGTTCTGTCAATCGCATTCTTTGATATGTCCTCTATATCTATGACAATGGTTTTTTTATATATTTGTTATCTTTGTAATTAAAAAGACAACGGTTTCAACTGGACATAGACAACGGTTTTTTCAACCGTATTTTTTGAGATGTCTACTATAAGTATGACAACGGTTCTTTATATATTCGTTGTCCTTGCTATCACAAAGACAACAGTTTTAATTGGGTATAGACAATAGATCTGACAACCGTATTCTATGAGATGTATTCTTTATGTACCACAACGGTTCTTTATATATATGTTGTCTTTGCAATTACAAAGACAACGGTTATACCTAATAACCGTTGTGCGTCCCTAAAAACTCTAATTTTTGCCAATATAGACAACATTATTTTAAAAACCGTTGTATATAAGGCGTTGTGTAAGACCATTTTTGTACTAGCACTCAAGTGGAACAGGACCGTGTTTGGTAATATCTTCGAGCGCAAGGATCGTTTCACTAAGGAGCTTTCAGAGGTGCAACGTGCCCTTCAATCCAGTGTTACTACTGATATGTTAAGGCAGGAGGAAGCAATCCAAAATCAAATTAATGATACTTTGGAGCAAGAGGAGCTGATCTGGTTCCAAAAATCCAAAGAGTTGTGGCTGAAAGCAGGTGATCGCAATACTTCTTTTTTCCACTTGTCGACTGTGATCCGTCGGAAGAGGAATAGGATTGATTGCCTGCTTGGTATGAATGGGGAGGAGATCAAGGATGGTAACGTTATTGAAGGGCTGGTTACGAGTTACTTCCGGGACCTTTATACCCTTCCTCCTGAAGAAGCAACGCAGACCATGCTGGATAGGGGAGCCTTTCCTCCTGTTCAGCCCGCTGTTTGGGAAGCTATATCCGGGCCTGTGTCGAATACTGAGATCGTCACTGCAATCAAGGAGATGGGCGCCTTCAAAGCTCCTGGGATCGATGGCTTCTAACCTGTGTTCTTTTAGAAGTGTTGGAACACAGTTGGAGGTTCGGTGAAAGAGTTTGCAAAGAGTTTTTTTTCGACGGCATCGCTTGGGTTGGGAATCAATGACACACTGATTGTTCTCCTTGCCAAAGTCGCTAAGCCGGATACAATATCTCAATACCGCCCTATTAGCCTGTGTAATATTTTGTATAAAATTATTACTAAAATGTTGGTCAACCGGGTCAGACCTATCCTCGCGACTCTCATTGGGCCGTTGCAGGGTAGCTTTCTTCCCGGGAGAGTCATCACGGATAACATTGTCATTATGCAGGAGATTGTCCATACCATGAGAAGGAAAAAGGGAAGGAAAGGGTGGATGGTTCTCAAAGTCGATCTTGAGAAAGCCTACGACCGACTCAAATGGGACTTCATCAAGGACACACTCATGGACGCCGGTTTTCCCGATTGCTGGGTTAGATGGATTGAGGAATGCGTCTGTACTGTCAAAACACGAGTGTTGGTTAATGGCGAGCTCACGGAAGCGTTTACCCCTAGTAGGGGTATCCGACAAGGCGACCCCATTTCTCCTTATATTTTTATATTATGCATTGAAAGACTTTGTCATCTAGTGCAGGCTTGGGTGGAGGATGGGGACTGGAAAGGGCTGAAGGTCGCACGTGGAGGGCCGGTGATCTCTCATGTCATGTTTGCGGATGACCTTGTCCTTGCGGCTGAGGCATCGGTTGAACAAATCAAGATCATCAAAGGTATCTTGGATCGCTTTTGCCATGCCTCAGGTCAAAGAGTGAGCACCAGCAAGACTAAGGTTTTTGTGTCGTCCAACGTGGAGTGACACACTATTGATGGGATCAAACGCGAGTGTGGTTTTGAGGTAACTTCTAACCTTGGGAGCTACCTTGGCATGCCGGTTTTACATACTAGGGTCAAGAAGGACACCTTCTCCTATGTGATCGACAAAGTCAAAAACAAACTTACGGGTTGGAAGTGCAAGAGGTTGAGCTTTGCGAGGAGAGTTACGCTTGCCAAATCTGTCCTGAACTCCTTACCGATGTATTCTATGGCTACGGTGACGCTCCCGAAGACGATATGTGATCAAATTGATAGACCGTGCAGAAGCTTTATTTGGGGTGATAGTGCAGACCACAAAAGGATCCACTTGGTGGCTTGGGATGAGCTCTGTAAGCCCAGGCGGATTGGTGGCCTTGGATTACGATCTATGAAGGACCTCAACCTAGCTATCTCTGGTAAGTTGGTGTGGAGGTTTGTGAATAGCAAAAGCACTGATGTTTGGAGTACTATTTTGCAGGCCAAGTACATTCGCAGCAACAATGTTACGGTTGCTAGCCCGTTTGCTGTCTGGTCTAGTCTCATGAAGGGTCTCAATGGGGTGGTGTTGCCTGGGTCGAGATGGCGCTTAGGAGACGGCGCGAACATCCGTTTCTGGGCTGATGAGTGGATGGGGACTGCCAGACTCTCCGAAGAGTTGTTGGGTGACGCAAATGATGAATTGCTCGGCAGAAACGTTAGGAGCTACTGGGTGAATGGCCATGGCTGGAATTGGGAGGTCCTCTCGAGTTTGTTACCCCCCACGGTGCGGTTGAGATTGGCTTCAGCTGTTCTGGCGGAAGATGGCTCGGTGGAGGACACTTTAAGCTGGAAAGGAACAGTGGATGGACGGTACTCAATTAGTAGTGCGTATAATCATATTATTAATGCTAATGAGTATTGTGATGTTGATTCACAGATTTATAAGAAGATTTGGAAGCTATGCGTTCCTGAGCGGGTCCGAAGCTTTATCTAGGTGCTGATTAAGGGCGCTATTCTCACAAGCGTTGAGAGGAAGAGGCGGCATATGGCCTTGGATGATGAGTGCGGAGTGTGCGCTGATCAGCCGGAGACGTTGATTCACTTGTTTAGAGATTGCAAGTGTATCGCAGGTATGTGGAGATCAATGTCGGATAGGCCGGCTAATTTCTTCGATGTTCCTTTTGCAGAATGGCTGATGAACAACTTGACCGACCATGCTCGGAAGGATGGAGGCTGGGATTGGGCCAGCTGGTTCGCTTTGGCGTTATGGTGGATTTGGCGCTGGAGGAATGATCGAATCTTCAACAACAAGGAGATGCACTTGGATATGGAGAGCTTCATCAACAGGAAAGCTGGAGAATACTTCAACGTCTGGAGCTCCACGGAGCAGAGGAGTCCTATGATTACCCGGAGAACGGTGATGGTGAGATGGGAGACACCGGAGAGTGGGCGAGTCAAAATCAACACGGATGGAGCGGTGAACAATGAGGGGCCGGCGTCGGCTGGTAGGGTTTTCCGCGATGAGAACGTCGAATGGATTGTGGGTTTCTGCCATAACATTGGCTTATGCACGGTGCTTGTGGCCGAGCTGTGAGGGATTCTTGGTGGACTGAAGCTTGCCTGGGATAAGGGGTTTCGAAAGGTGGCTTTTGAAACGGACTCATTGTTGGCCGTCAAGCTGATCAATGGAACTACTGCCCCGGAGTACCCTCTTTTTAGCCTGGTTAGCCAATGCCAAGACTTCTTCACTCGGGATTGGGACATCCAATTCCGCCATGTCTTTAGGGAAGCGAATATGGTCGCCGACTCTCTTGTTGTGCATGCTTTTGCTATGCCTATTGGTTTTCATATACTTATTAGCCCTTGTCCGGGCACGTCTCGCCTAGTTGAGGAAGACATTAGGGGAAGGGCTACTCCCCGCCTCACTAGTCTGTAGCCCGTTTTGTTTTTTGCTTTGTGTTGTTCTTTTAGTTCATATTTAATCTATTTGAGAGCTTGCTCTCGTTTGCCCACCAAAAAACAAAATAAAAAAAATCATGATTCATTTCAAACTAAATTTTATGAAGGAAAATATAGTTCACCTTTTTACAAAACCATGGGACTTAACTAGGACTATTCATAATTCGGTTTGAACTGATGTTTTGAGCCGAACCGAACCGAAAAAATTGGAACCAAATCGAACCGAGGTATTTCGGTTTAGGTTTTCGGTTCGGGAAATTTTCATTTTCGGTTTTCGGTTCGGTTAAACCGAAAAAAAACCGAATTTTTATTTATATTATATTATTTTATAGTATGTTAAATTGAATGGCACTATGTGAGACATCAGTAGCTGCCTCGTCTTTTCATCCTAGTAAACGCAAACCCTTAACTGGCTATCTAGTTTTGCCTGCTTTTGCCTCGCACAACGCCATCTTTTGCCTCGTAAATGCCTCCTTTTGCCTGCTCTAGTTCACCGGCGAAGACTCCGGCGTCGGGAGGAGGAAGTCTCGATGGTTAAAGCCTTCGAACACGACACAACAAACGGAGGGCTCGAAAGCGTTGGCCCTGTGCTTGGGATGCGGGAAGACAAACACTCTCGATCTCTTTTGAGGCGAAATCAAGGTCCCAGCTTTTCGCTTCCATCTCGGTCACGGCTCACCAACTGTTTGACGAAATTCCTCACAGACCTCATCAACTGCTGCAACGATTTGATGAAGTGAGACCCGTTCAAATCGAAAATCGACGAGCTCGGAACTTCTGCTCGAGATTAAGAATTTCTGGTGAGGAACTTCTACTTGAGATCGGAGAGAACGACGAGCTCATAAACGAGGTGCTTGTCGGCGGTCTGGGCGGCAAGAGGGTCGTAGGGGAGAGCTTTGCAGGGAGTGGGGAAGGAGAAGGGCAGGGTTTGAATAATGGAAAGGGAGATTAAGAATTCGAAAGTAGAAATTACGATTGTTTTTCCCTTTTAGTTTTAGTTCGGTTCAGTAGGTTCATAATTAAACCGAACCGAAGCCAAACCGGTTGAAAACCGAACCAAACCTATTAATTTCAGTTCGGTTTTCGGTTTGATTTTTTTGGAATTTCGATTTGACCCGGTTCGGCTCGGTTTCAAGCCAATGAACAACCCTAATTGAAACCACTCGAATTGATGCTATATGTAAAAAGTTAACGAATTTTTTTTTATCGAAATCGAACACTTTTTCCTCCCTTATGACAGCAGCAGCAACAAAAAATTGAGATTGGCCTTTCACCATAAATTTGAATTGGGAATCTTTTTCATATATAAGTAAATGACATATACATATATATACACTTACATTGCATGTTTTAAAAAGATCTGTTTTGTTTATTTATTTATTTGCTGTCATAGATTTTGCCCTTCTGTTTATATAAAGTGAAATTCAGTGAGAAAGAATAGTGCATTTGAAGCATAGCTAAAATGTTTAATAAAATGTAGAAGAAAAAAACAAGATTTTCTAAAAGAAGACTATAAGAATAGGCACTTAATATGAGCAGCACTGGTCCTGCTTCAGTAGGCCTTGAGTCTAAGTGATGAAATATACACTTCATGTACTACAAGCAAGCTTTATTATAATTTCTATAATTTGAGGCAAAACAACACACTAAATGTTTAGTTGGATCTTTTGAGGCAATTATTCACAAAGGAAGGGACGCTTTGTTTAGCTTATTATATATATATATATATATATATATATATATATATATATATATATATATATATATATATATATATATATTTTTGATTAGGAAAGAATTCGGGCGAGCTCGCTCTACCCGATAGCATCCTTACGGATGAGGTCTAGAATACCGGAATCGTTGTTAATATCGACACCCCAGGCAGAGTGGCAAAGGTATGCAACCTTATCAGCCACTCTATTGCCTAATCGGGGAACATGAAAGAAGGAAACTTCTTTCAAAGTCGATAATAGAAATTTAACATCTGATAAAATCAGTTCGATTTCCCAATGACAGGTAGATGTTTTATTTAGGTGGTTTATGATTATCATTGAGTCACCTTCAATGTGGAGTTTATTGATACGGAGTTGTAGAGCCTTTTGGATTCCCAGTTTAAGAGCAAGCGCTTCCGCTTTCAAAGGACTTTGTTTGCCAAGTTTTTTATAACAGATGTGTATCGGATGTCCTTCCCAGTCCCGGATTACGGCTCCAGCCGAGCTATCATTGTTTGAAATTGTGGATCCATCAAAATTTAACTTGAAAGTTCCCCTAGTTGGTTTTCGCCAAGTAATGTTACCATGCTTTCTTTTCGTCCTTGGATGCTTAGAGATTCGTGTGCGTAAGAGGAAGTCCTCATCCAGGCTATACTCAAAGTGATCTGTTTTACTCCAATTTTCTTTATGGGTTTTAATGATCCGTAATGAACTTTCTCTATGAGGTATGGGGACTTGTCTAAAAACAAATTGGTTTCGAATGTACCAAGCCGTCCACCAAGAAAAGGCAAGCTCCACCTTGGCAACGGATGTAAGCTTGTTTCCGATGAATGAAAAGATAGGTTTTATCTCCCGTGAAAGATTTATCATACTGGATATAGTTGAGTTTACGTGTGTAGGTAAGCGAAAGAGAGGGCGCACATATGGACATTCTAGTAAGAAGTGAACGTCATCTTCAATTGCACAGTTGCACAGTTGACAGGTGGAAGGTACGGAAGTCCCACGTTGAGCCAGCCTAGAGGCAGTAGGGAGGCCATTCTGACAAACTTTCCATAGAAAGTTTTTGATCTTAGGCGGAATATCCAAATTCCATATCCAGGCGTTATTGTCTATACTCAGTGAGGATTGAGCTGTGATTAGCTTATATGCACTTGACGTGGTGAACCAACCAGCCCTATCAGGCCACCAGTATAATCGATCCTCAAAGGGGGAAGCGGGAAGTGGAATGTCCAGGATTTCTTTGACTACGTCATTTGGTAATGTATTGCTAAGTTTTTCCGTCCACCATCTACCACCTAGAATATAGTCACTGACAGTTTCTTCTATGTTGTTAATTTGGGGGCAATTATACCTAGATAGCAACGAGCTTGTTGTAATCCAATTATCCGTCCAAAATTTGATAGATGAACCATTTCCTACTGACCAAATAAGGCCAGTCTTAAATTTATCTATAAGAGTTGTCAGTTTGGCCCATTGCCATGAAGAATCTCCACTTTTTACATATTCAAGGATGTTAGCTGAACGAAGATACTTGTGTTTAATGAGAGACACCCAGACATTTTCCGGTTCAGCCAATATTTTCCAAAGTAGTTTCATTTGAAGGGCTTCATTCATCTCTTTCGATTTCCTAAGCCCGATTCCCCCATACTTTTTCGGTCTGCAAATCTTATCCCAGCTAATAAGCGGGCGGTGTTGTAGATCTTTATTCCAAAAGAACATTCTGTTAATCTGGTCAAGCTCTTTATGTATTGATGAGGGTAACAAAAAGGTCTGCATTGTATACAACGGTTTGGCCGATAAGTTTGTATTAATGAGGATTGCACGTCCCTGTTGTGATAGAGCATTAGCTCGCCATTTACTTAGTTGCTCTTTAGATTTACATATGATGTCTTCAAAAGTGTGTTTGTTTACTCTACCATTAATAATTGGACATCCAAGGTATTTTTCTAATGAGTTTTCATGTGTAATACTTAAGCAACTCCTAAGTTCTAAGATCCTAGAGTTCGAAATGCCTTTTGTGGCTTGGAAGCTAGATTTATGATAATTGACTTTTTGTCCAGAAACTTTACAGTATGAATCGATTATATCCCTAACTTTCTGTCCCGCGGCAGCACTGCCTCTTGTAAAAATAATGATGTCGTCGGCAAAAGATAGGAAGGGGACCCTAGGTCCACTTCTACCGAAGGAAAATCCAATTGGACTGTTTTCCACATTTGTTTCTGCTGAGAGTTTTCGAGCTAAAATTTATGCCCCTAAGATAAACAAGAAAGGAGATAGAGGATCCCCTTGACGCAGGCCACGAGAGGGGAGGAACATATCAGTAGGACCATTGTTGACTAGTACAGAGAATGACACAGTCGTTACACATTCCATAATCCACGTAATGAAAGTAAGGTGGAACCCAAATTTTTCTAAAACCTCTTTTATAAAGTTCCAATCAACTCTATCGTACGCTTTCTCCATGTCAAGTTTTATTGCCAACCATCCCTCCCGACCCTTGCGCGATCTGAAGGAGTGGAAGATTTCGTGTGCTATTAGGACATTGTCTTGGATGGCCCTGTCCGACACAAAGGCACCGTGTAGTGGGTGGATTAGTTTACCGATAATTGTTTTGATTCTTTCTGTCAAAATTTTTGAAATGATTTTGTATAAAATAGAACATAAACTAATTGGGCGGTAGTGACTGGTATTGGTAGGGTTATCCCGCTTTGACAGTAGTGATATGAACGTATGGTTTATTTGTTTGAGAATTTTTCCTGAGTGGAAAAAACTTTTTACAGCTCTAATGATAGATAAGCCAACAATGTCCCAGTATTTCTTATAGAATTCGGCTGTAAAACCATCTGGGCCTGGCGATTTGTTGTTGCCAAGGCTGAAAAGAGCTGCCTTAATTTCATTATTAGATGAGTGTCGAATAAGGTAATTGTTTTCATCAAGGGTAATTGAAGGATGGATTAGATTTAACATTTCTTGTAGGAGTCGATCATCGATCGGCTCCTTTTTGAATCTTTTTTCAAAATCACTCTTAATTTCATTTCTAATATTTTCTTCTCCTAATATCAAGGTTCCTTCCGCAGAAGTTATATTGCGGATTTGTTTCCTATGTCTCCGACCCGAAGCAACCCGATGAAAATAAGTTGTGTTCGAATCAGAAAGTTTAAGATGCTTTGTCTTGGCTCTTTGGTTCCAAAAAGTTTTTTGGTAAAGAAGTAGTTTTTCCTTTTTTGTAATGAGAAGCTTTTCTCTATTGTTAGTTAACCTGTTGTTACCTCCCGAAACTGAAGCTTGAATTGTGAGAAGTTCAGTTTCCACCTTATTTAATTGGCGGAAAATATTTCCGAAGGTTCGTTTATTCCATTCCTTAGCTTTTTTCTTTAGAATTCTATGTTTGAACATCAGCTGATACATAGTTGAGCCCAGACAATTTGCTCGCCAAGATTGTTTAACTATGTTTCTAAAATCCTTCCGTTGAAGCCACGCATTCTCGAACTTGAACGGAGGCGCTTTGAAAACCGAGCCACACTCAAGAGATATTGAAATGGGGCAGTGATCGGATGATGAGAAGGCTCCGTTATGAGTGATTAGGTTAGGGAATTTCTGAATGATCTGGTGATGAACAAGCACACGATCAAGTTTTTCGCGAATGGTGTTTTCGTCATCTGGGTTCTTTCTCCAAGTGAATGGGTTCCCGAAAGTAGGTAAATCCAGCAAAGCGCAGTCATTTTTAAATTGTAGGAGTCTAGTGAATCGAGCGGAACGAAGGTTAGCACCACCCACCTTGTCTTCACTACATAGAATTTCGTTCAAGTCACCTAGAATAATGCAAGGAATGGACGAATCCCTCACGATGGATGATAAGGTTTCCCAAAACGAGTCTTTCTTTTGAGGACCCGGCGGCGCGTATACAAATAACAGTAGAGTCATGAATCTATCATTAATATTCTCGTATCTAAGCCCAATAATTCGGGGTAGATGAATTTCTACTGTAATGATTTCATTTGTTAATTGGAAGGACTTCCAAAGGATACCGAGACCACCCGATCGACCGGAAGCAGGTGACCAAATAGCCTCGTCAAAACCAGCCGTCTTCCAAATTTTGTCTTCAGGGATGGTTTCCGTTTTAGTTTCCGCTAATGCCATTATTTGAATATGTTCGTTTTTGCACTTGCTATCAATTTCCGTCGAAAAAGTTATTTTCTTAATACCTCTGCAATTCCAGTAAGTTATTTTCATATATAACTGTCAGGGGTGTGAGGCCATGGTTTAAGGGACCTCACACCAAGAGAGTGTAGCGAAAAACTGATTTGAAAGAATGTTATATCCCAAATTGAGAGAAGAAACCCACAAGCATACTGAATTCATTTACACTGACAGTGCATGAAAAAGAGATTCGTCACTACATACAAATCCACCTTATCAAGACCATGTGATTTACAAACTCTTAGTTGCATATGAAATAGGCTGTCCATGTAGTTGTACATAATGAAAAGAGGCATAATCTCAACATCTAAATAGATAATAATCTCACCAATTGCACTACATTTGGTTCGTATAACAAAAAGGGTTCTCTTTAGACTAAACCATACTAGCCATACACCCAACACCTGGGTATATGCTAGAGTCGTTCTACCAAAAATACACTTGTGTTTACCTATTAGGGAGGTCAGGAAGCCATCGTAACCAAGAAGAATCGACCCAACCCACCAAGTGGGTGCACCGGGAGCAGCCCTATAAGGAGGCAGAGGTTCAACAAGCCGCTGAGCAAAATTAAGATTAAAGGAATCTTCAACATAACCCAACCTGTTATCAAAAGATGGATCGAACATGCTAATCTTCACTCCCAAGGGGAGATTAATCCCCTCAGAATAAGTTAGCGGGCCCTTGCGGGATTTGGAGAGTGGGAGGACACTGTCCTCTACCACCATTTTTTCTTTTTTACCTTTCCACGGCTTTGAAATCCAGAGTAAGAATATTATGAAAGATCTAATTACGCACAAAAGTATAGTACAAGCTAGTTGTGGAGAAGTGAACCTGGATATCACCATTGTAAAGCAAATAAACATACTTTGCAAAAAAGTCTTATCTATATACATTTCTATATGGAACAATCCAGAAAGTGATATCACAGTAAGGAGAGGAAGATTAGAAAAGGGCATATCAGCCAAATAGAGATTGAAGACATCCTTAACCAAATTCAATATATAACTCACAGATTTACAAGCATGTTTAATTAGGTCATTTACGACATAACATGAGTAAAGAAAGAGTACCGGTAGGCGTCGACCAAGAGAGCTCCCGATCACAACCATGATGTAGATGGAGATTAAACCTGCGTACACCAGAGACCCCAAAGCCAAAGACTGAGCCACTGCACTAAGGCTGAAATTAATACTCCACAAGCAGAGTATCCCATATAGAGCAAATTTATTAATTTCAAACAAAGAGGAGAAATGATGAAGTTTATACTTAAAAACCAGTGGTATAATAATGGATTGGTTTTTGTGAATTTTAATTGAATTGAAAGCAACCAACTTGATTATCCATTTTTCCTTTGGTATATAGTCCTGAACATGATTTACTCTATTAAGATGTGAGCCTAAGAGAAACTGCCAAGGAAGATGTGAATGTTGCATAGCCAACGAGCAACTACCAATTGCTTGAGATTTGGATAACAAGAAACAAAAGATAATAATGCACATGTTACCCAGTTTGTGAATCATATCAACTGAAACATTGAGTGCATACCGCTTTCTAGTCAGGTTAGCAAAGAAAAAGCTCACCATGGGGACTTGAGTTATCTTGCAGAAATTAGGTTGATTAGAGCAATGTAGCAGCCCCTCCATAGAGGTGTTAAACCAGTAAAACCCAATGTGAGTTCTCAATGAGAACGCCCACCAATCGTGGTGACTAACCAAAACAATGTGGTAAAAAATGCAGGTAGGCAGGCAAACTGAGAACGAGCTGCAAGATTTAAAGGACAAATATATCATATAGTTACGAAGCCAAATAAAATGATATCGATGTACATGTAATGGGTGTATGACAGACCAGGGAAGCAAATTCCAGCCCCGAATTGAAGAGCTGAACACCACACATAACCATAGATATGTAGTGTCATAAGCATAAGCAAAGACAAATAGCCCCTCCGGAGGGAAAACAGCCCCTCCAAACCACAACATCAAGAGCAGAAATCTGCTAGAATGCAACAGAATAGAACTGAATGTTTTGAAAGGTAAGATGGTATACACAGCTGCACCCTTATTCATGAATCCAAGCAAACAAGTGCTAGGATTGAGATGAGCTAATTGAAATGCAAGTACCAATAACATACAAGGAAGTGCACGTACCAATAACATACATGACCATATTTTACAAGGAGAGGTTGCGAGAACACCCAACAACCACACTAGTTCACAATTGCAACCGCATAGTAAAGAAATCCTACACTGCAGTACAAATGGATTAACCAAACTCCAATATGAGCCATGAAAAATCATGAGTTTGCCACCAATTCTAGATTGAAAAAAAACCCATATAGTACACAAACAGCTAGTGACATAGCAACACATCCAAGACTGCCCAGAAGCAAAGAACAGACGTGTAACAGTGTACGAGCGAGGAACAGGAAAGACGAGGGATAAATTCACCCAAGAGCCAACTAAGAAAACATGAACCACCATCACAAAAAAGAGGAATGGGTCTTTATAAATGCAACAACACATGTGAGGGCGAGTAAACACTAACGAGATACAGACTTTGTTTAACAAGATTGAGTATGGGCTGAGTTGGGTTGAGTAGACTCGAGAATTAATTTCACCTTCCAAAACAAACCAAAGCATGCAGGGGAGTAATAGTCTTGGCCAACAAGGGATGATAGATTTACCAGTAATAAACACATGAGTTGGATTTTTCCTAGCAAAATGCTGAGAGGAAATGCATATCCTCAAAACATAGCTAGAAAGTTCACACTTTTTAAACTCAATAAACGCCAGATCAAAAACCTTCGTATCTAACATCCAACCAACAAAGATGATCTGCCGAATCCATTTAAGTAAGCAACATTTGTTCACAATACATTTAACTCTATCATAGAGAATGATTGAATCATCAGAAGTAGTAATACCTTGATAACAAACGAACCCAAACAGAATGAGTGCCGCTGATATCACCTGGACCAAGACAGGGATGTTTTTGAGTTCTTCTTTAGCAATGTTTCTTCGCTTGTCTTTCCTGCCAGCAGTACATTGTAGATATAGAATAACACCAACCTTTGGGAGAAAGATCTCCACAGAGGAGTGCACTCCGCCAAGGCGGGATTTGGGGCCCTTTCGGGGGGTGTTCAATGGATTGGCGATAGACGCGGAATCCATGGGTTGTTTGCCTTTGCCATCTCCGGCCGAGCTCAACTCAGACCAGAAATAGAAAAGAATGTTAATAGATTTTTTGATGAAAGAAAGAAGGGAATGGGAAGGGAAGGGAAGAGAGGTGTGACATCTCAACCCAACCAACCAAGCCCAGGAAAGAAACTGAGAAAAATAGAGAGAAAGGAGAAGGAGCTTAAAAGATGGAACCACACAATACCTCCATCCAGGGCAGAACGCGGCGCTAACGAGGAACGACCACCGCCGAGCACACCACAACACTACGCACCACCACCCCCACAACCGGTGAGTTCCTTTTTTCCTTTTTCTGAAGTTTTTCCCCACCAATTCAAAGCGACTACAGCCGAATTCAAGGCTATTAGAAAGGCGACCACCATTCATGAAAATCACGAGGGTCACCCGGAAAGCCGGAGAGGGAGGAGATTAATGTGATTTCAGGAGCGTGGGGACGCCGGGAATGAGACTCGATTCCACATCGAGATGAATTTTGAGGTTTGAAACGGATTGAAACTCGCCGGATTTCAACATAGCTTTTAGGGATTTGGGGGTTGGAGATCGATTATGGGGGCGCGTGGATAAGGAACGCAGCGCGTTCTTTTCAGCCCTGAAAGGGGTTTTTATAAATTCAACTATAGGTGTATTATTTTTTAATGTTAGCATCGTTTAGCTTATTATATTGGATGATGCTACTGATTTAACCTGTGTTATTTCTCAAAGTCATTTTCTATAATTTGCATCTTTCATCTATATAAATGGGAATATAAACCTTCAGTACCAATTTGCCCATTTATCTGCTATAAAATTGACCTGCTGTGAATTTGCGGGTAACTATATATGGTGAAGTACTGAAGTTGTGAACGTTCAACTGGCAATGGGTAGAAGTGTAAGTTTGTATGTTTAACTTAGGTCATAACAAAGGGGGGGTTTCGCTATTTTCCATGGTTTGACCTCATGCTTATCTTTGCATACGCAGGTTAATCTTCCAAAGGGTTTTGGATATGTTGAGTTTAAGTTGAGGGCTGATGCAAAAAATGCTATTTTATATATGGATGGAGTATGCTATCTTGGGCATGTTCACCAAAGAATATTCTGTCTGTTTTTTTATTTTTATGAATAAGCAACTTCTCAAAGCTTATTGCTTAGTTTCAGGCTAGGGATGTTTGATGAGATTGTCTAGGAATGCAGAAAGGTAAGCAAGAAGAAGAATTCAAAACCTTTTTCAATGAATGTGGTGGGGTATAATATCATTATTGTGAGGTTTGCGGAGAATGATATGGTTGAGGAAGTTGAGAAGTTCTTCAAAGAGCTGTATTGTTCTCACCTGAAATTATTTTACGTGCAGTATTATTCTCACCTGAAATTATTTTACGTGCAGTCATTTGGAATTCAATCGAGCTCATTTGCATCCAATGATAGCTACCCAACACCTCCCGTGATACAAGTGTTCATCTCGAGGAACAATGTTCATGAAACAGTTTTGGATGTTTAATCGATTTTGTGATTCTTGACGGTTTTTACCAATCAATTTTAATTTTACCCCTGCACAAATGCAACTAGTTGAGATAAATGTGGCGGTGTCAAGAAAACGTAACAAAGTTTTGCAACCAACAACATTAACTAATCGTTGCCTGAATTTTTGTTTTGTCATGGATGCGTCATTGTAGACACTTCTTCAGGCGATTGACATTATCTACAACTATTTCATTCATCACCACAAACTTATCCAGACGACCAATATTGATTAACTCATCGTCACCCGAATGCTTTTCAAGGATGAGCCATTTGGCACTCGTTCAGGCGATTAAAATCGGCGATGCCTATTTGATTCGTCACCCCTCAATCCTGCCCAAGTGACCAATATTGTTGTAAATTCATCGCCTAAATCCAATCTATGGATGGGACATACTTGGTACTTATTGGAGTGACAATCTTCTCTATGCTCGTCGCTTGGAATCAAACAAAGCGACAAAAACAATGTCGTTCGTCATCTGGATATAAATCTAGCAGGGTGAATCGATGAAAAGACACCTCGGTGGATCAAGACGAGTTAACTCGGTAACGGGTTAAAGAGGTTGGATGTGGAAGTGGTGGTGATCCCCTTGGATTTTTCAACCATTCATCATTAATCAAAAATCAATAATAGTAAAGAGATACGTAGAGAACGAAATTCACCAAACAAAGAAAGATTCAAGAAAGCCGGAAAGAAATTACTTGTTTCCCCCCTTAAATTAGGTATTTATCAGTCAAATTTATTGGCACAAATCCTTGCAAGCAAGCAACATTGCAGTACGGAATTTCACATGAATTGCATTCTTTTCTATCGGCTCTAGAAATTTTTACCAAACACAAATATATACTCCCTCCGTCTCAAAATAAATGTCTTTTTAGCCTCTAAAATTTTGTCAAAAATAATGTCTTTTTAGATTTAATCATTATACCTAACCTACTTTTATATCTAATCAGTACTCTAATTTTTACATCACTCCTAGTCTCTAACTCTTCTCCTCACAAATTAAAAAAAAAACAGAGAAACAAATACTCTAATACTAAAGTCTAATCATTACACTTACTCTATTTTTTACATCTAATCACTACACTTAACATACTCTTTAATTCACGTGCTCCGTCTTAAAAAGATATGTATAGACTGAGGGAGTATATATTCAAAATGGTCAATTTATTCAAACCATCTAATTTATTATGGCTCCAAATTCTGAGTCTCCTCTCAATACTTCTTTCTTTTTATAATAAAAAAAATAACTCGGTGAATTAGGGAGCAAAGATGTCTCATCTTAAATTTGGGACAAGAATACTAAATAATTTGAACAATAGAACAACAAACTTTCAGAATAAATTGTTGATGACACTATGAGCAGAGAAATCACAAAAGAACTCGGTGAAAGATTCAAAGGAACTCCTCGACAACTACCTATCTTTATCAAATAAGGAACATCAACCTGCAAATCATTATTGCGGAATTGTTGATGAAGATACAAAATAGTAATTTTACACTTTTAACATCGCACTTAACATAAAAGGTAGGATGAATGGTTGCAGACATCTACTAGAATTTTTAACGTAAAAGGGCTGATTCATCACAGGTCGGATCTTATCTCCTCACAAGCAGTGGCGGATCCAGAAATTTTTATAAGGGGGGCTGAATTTTTTTTCGAGAGAAATGACCATTTAAAATTAAGTTTGAAAACCATGTCTTTAAAATCACAAGAGCTGTCCATTCAAACCCCTCAAACAACCCCTATCTATAAGTCTATTTGTCATCAAAACCTCGAACATGCCTTGTTTGTAAAAAGCAATAAGGTGGCAATGGTTTTATGTTGGATATTCAACAACAAAGCCTTGCTTTGCTTCATTGCGCTGGCATTTCTAGCAATTGAAAACGCAATGCCTCAACTAATCAACTTGTCCATATTATATATTCCTACGAAAACCCATGAATATATTAATACTGATACGTTATCAAGCACGACCAATATTTACTCTATTGAACAAATAAAGTTTTATTTCACTGTCATCTTTACTTATGGTATGTTTTGGCCCTCTGAATTGAACAAATGCCATAGGTCTTGGAAGCTCTCAACCAACACCATATATATTTATTAGCCTAATCAAAATTTCACAAAATTGATTCTCACAATTAAACCCTATTTTCACAAAATTTGTTTCTCACAAATCACTTTCTAATCAAAATTTTCCCGTATCGATTTTGAAATCTACAAATTCTAATATAAATTGAATCTCATTTCAATCAATTGAACTTGATTCTCAAAATTAAACCTTATTTTCACAAAATTTGTTTATCACAAATCACAAACCCTAATCGAAATTTACCCCAAATTGATTATCAAATACACAAATTCTAATCTAAATTGATTGTCACCTCAATCAATTGAACTTAGAAATAATCAAATTAGAAGGAAGAGGAAGAAAACTAACCGATCTAGATCGAAGGGGTGAAGATGAAGAACAATGAAGAGTGTCGAGGGGGCAATGGGGAGTGTGCGGGACTGCAGACTGCCGAGGGGCTGGGCGTGGTGGTGTGACGGTGGCAGGATCGGCCGGAGGTGGAGATGGCAGCAGCGGCAGTGGGCGACTCGGGGACTCCAGACTCGGGCGGCTCGGGTATCGCTTTCGCTCGAGGGGATCCATCCCTGTGTGTCTGACTGTATGTGTAAAAAAAATAACGGAAATTTCGTGAGGTAAACCTGAGGTTTCGCGTAATTCGCATGGTAAACAAGAGTTTCAAATATTTCGCCTGGTAACCCTGGGGTTTACAAATAGTTTGTGTCGCGCCCAAAATCCATGTTTTGAAAGAAAAGTGTTAATTAGTTTGAACTCTTATGATGCAAATAATGTAATTTTAATAAATAATGTGGACGCTTTTAACAAATAAACCCATAAACCACTTCTAAATAGAGAGAAAGGCGATATATCACAAAGAAACAAAGGTGTCAGAGTGAAGAAGGAGAACTGATGGCTCCGACATCAGTCGACCAACTAGTGATTGAAGAGGGGTGGCGGAAGGTTGCGGTGGCTCCATCGATGGCTGGCTGTTTGTCTGGTGGTGACGGTGGTTCCTGGTGGTGGAGTGAGATTTCAAGGTGAGTTGGGAGTTCGAAGGACTTTGAAAAGGTATAAAATTTTCATTAAATTTATCAAATTTGTTCTTATTGGTTGGGGATGAGTGACCTAGGGTATGAAATTGGGATCGATTCATGGTTGGAAGTTTGGAATTTGGATTTTAGGGTTTAGGGTTCCGAATTGGAAGTTTGTATTTCTTATTTGAAAATTATGGTTTAGAATTTAGGATTTTGAATATGAGTTTGTGAATTTTAGTATTGGAGTTACAGATATAACTCAATATATGAGTATTGGACTTGCTATCTTAAATTGTTGAGTTTGAGTTTCGAATTTTGGGTTTCGAAATCTATTAACAGTGAGTTTGTGAATTTGAGTTTTGAATTTAGTAATTGGGAAAGAATTAGATAATTGTGTATTGGATGTTTGTGAATTTCTATCATTCCAATTGGAAGTTTGTGAGTTTCTCATGCAGTGAGCATCTTTCTACATTTTACTTCTGTCATGTCTCTACTGTTTGTATGGTATTTTTATGCATTTTTACTTCTGTCGTTATGTCATATCCCTATTGTTTGTATGTCATAAGAAGGGGGAAAGTGGGTAACCATCAGAACATATAGTTTCTTCCTTTAATTCTACAAGCACATGATTGCACACTACATTTCCAGAAAATTATCATGACTGCCATAAAAAAAAGGAGCTCCAAAAATCTAGCAGAGATAGAAATGTATCTGTCATAGCACATATTTCAAAATAAGGAGCTTATTCTAACATTCTATTTGACATAGCTCATAATGATCATGCAACAAAAGTAATAGAACTAGTTGTGAAAGTTCACTTGAAGTTAATTGGAAAAAGAAGTGGTTACTAGATTCTAGTCAGAATGATCATTGCCTATTTGCATTGCTCTAATGATTAACACATTTTTATGCTCTTATTCCACATACAAAATTTAAGCCGATTAGCTCAAATGGTAGAGCAATGTGCCCATGCACAAAGATGCAGGTTCAAATCCCGCATAGGCTAAACTCGATTTAATTGGAAGTTCAACTTTATACCCATAATTTTCCTTATTTTTTAATTTCTATCACTCATAGAATCAAAGTCCATAACTTGCAATATCCAACTCAATATCTAAATAGTATATGTGGGATTTGAACCCACATCTTTGTGTCTAAACACATCGCTCTATCATTTGAGCTCGTAGGCTTGGTAAGATAGAATTAGACAAAAAAATTCGACAACAAACAGCTAGCCAATAACAATCTCAAAAACAACCGCAATACATTATAGAAAAAGCTTCTAAATTAACCATCAAATAGTTAGCCATCAGCAATTACAAAAGGATAACAGAACCAAGTAACTTGTGGCAAGTAGGCAGAAGAAAAAAATAGCTCAAAAACAACTTGTTCGACAAAGCATGATGTTCACACAAAGTGGAAAATGCAAAAAATGGGAAACCCCACATAGAGGCCACAAATCCACACAACACACAATTGCATTGCAATCCCAACAACACACACCACAATCCCCCTCTCATTCTATAGTACACATGTATGCTGATACAAATTTTTTGGTGACAATTTTTTTTAAGAGATTAGTGTCACCACCTTTATTAGTGGTGACACATGTATGGTGATAAACAAATTTTTTGGTGATACTTTTTTTTACGAGATTAGTTTCACCATCTTTATTAGTGGTGACACTGATCATTGACTTTAGTGACACAACTTTCGCGACACATGTATGGTGATAAACAAATTTTTTGGTGACGGTTTTTTTTAACGAGATTAGTATCACCACATTTATTAGTGGTGACACATGCGGTAATAATTTTTTTTGGTGGCATCTTAGTTTTTAGAGTTTTTTTTTACGAGGTCACTGTCACCACCCTTATCGCTGTCACCGCCCTTATCGTTGTCATCATCCCTATCGCTGTCACCACCCTATCGCTGTCACCACCCCTATTCATATCACCACTCTATCGCTGTCACCACCCCTATCGCTGTCACCGCCCTATCGCTGTCACCACGCGTATCACTGTCACCACGCTTATCCCTGTCATCACCCCTATCCCTGTCACCACCCCTATCCCTGTCACCACCCCTATCGCTGTCGCCACCCTATCCTTGTCACCACCCCTATCGCTGTCCCCACCCCTATCGCTGTCACCACCTTTATCGTTGTTACCAACCTTATCGTTGTCTCCACGCTTATCGATGTCACCACGCTTATCGCTGTCACCAGCCATATTGTTGTCACCACCCTTATCGCTGTCACCACCCTTATCGTTGTCACCACCCTTATCATTGTCACCACCCTATCGATAGTATTTAGAGTTTTTTTTACGAGGTCACTATCACCGATGTGGTGACAATTTTTTGGTGACGGCTTGATTTTTAAATTGTTTTTGCGAGGTCACTGTCGCCACTTTTATAAGCGGTGACACTGTCGATGACACATGTGGTGACAATATTTTTGGTGACAACTTTTTCTTTAAGTTTTTTTTATACGGAATCACTGTCACCACCCTTATCAGTGGTGACAGACTTTTTTTTTTGTCACCGCCCTTATGAGTCAACCCACAAAATCATCCCACATTAGAGCACTCATCATGAATAAAAACAGAAACAAAACCCCACTATTACTGTATACTAAGAAGCCAAAGCAAAAGCAAAAAACAAACTGCAAACTATATTAACATATATTCGTATAATATATTATAGGAATATATGTATATTAAGAAGCCAAAGCAAAAAAAAAACATCCCAAATGTTGTGTGTAGAAGGGAGAAGAGGTGAATAATTCACGTTCTGTACTATCTCATTTTATTTTGAGATTGTACAGTATGTAAAACTCTCCTATAAATAGGAGTAGATCTAACATGTAAAGGCAATCATATTCAACAAGAGGCAAATTATAAAGCCTTTATCTGATCTCATAAATCCACAAATATCCAACACGTTATCAGCACGAGATCTAAAACCAACTGAGTTTTTGAGATCTCAAGGTAAAAATCTCGAATCTCAACTTTTCAATTCGAAAAACATTTTTACCAAAATCGATTTTAGAGGAGTATGCTTTGTAGTTGTCCAAAATTTGGGATCTTCTACATCAGAAACTCATAAAACCCTCAGATCTCCCTGTTTTACATCATCCTTGTTCAGATCCGTTTTCAAAACTCACAAACAATGGAACACAGAAAGAGGCTCAACACATCTTCGTGAGTTTTCATACGAAAACGAATTTTTCAAAGCCAAAATATGGGAATTTCATCATAGGGTTTTCGAAAATCCTTCACTCCAAAACAAGACTAGTAGATCTAGAGCCATTACAAGATATTTGCGAAAATACTACATAATATAATACCGTTTTGGACTTCATTTTTTAAATACGCCTTGACGGAACCTCCATCAAGAAGCCTAGTTACACCTGCAGTTCTTGGCCACCCATACAATGTAGAAAACCACTAGAACCGCTACCGTCACCCCACAAACGAACATCTTTAGCAAAACCCAGTCGGTTTTGGTCATTTTTTTTGGTCGGAAAATGAGAGCGGTGTCGGAAAGAGAAGAGGGCGGCGAGGGCCGAGGAGGATGGAAGTAAGTGGAGGAGTGAAAGTATTCGGATAAGGGGGTATATATATATATAAAGAGAAAAAGGGTAAAGAGGATAGGGCAGACAAATATATAAAAGGTATAAAAATCTAGAAGACAATCTTCCACCCGACATTACCATTTTGCAAAAGATTTTCCATATCAAATTTGAATTCTTCACATATCATACAGGAGGCTCAAGAAGTGTTTTGTTGTATGAAGAACTTATGTTTTTCTTTGAAAAAGAATGGACAAAGTGAAGGAAAGTATATGTAATCACTCATGCATTTCTGAATCCTTCACGTATGCATGCATCTTTTAACTTAGCTAGTCAACTTTACAAATATAAAAGGGGTTAGGTTGTTCCCCCACTATACCTTACTTCATCCCATTTCCTTACACAATATATGCATGATCGTACATAATATAATATAATATATATATATGCTACATCTCACATTGCTAGCATGGTTTTTACATAATATAATCATATATATGTCATATGCATGTACAGAGTTTTGATTTGAGAATTCACTTGCTTTTCATGCAAGCGATCTATGCATATAATATATATGATTTGAACCACATATATATATATATATATAATGTTTTTTTCTTGTAAAATCATGCATGCTTATTCTTTTTTTTTTTTTTTTTTTTTTTAAGCAAGATAAGAATTCGGTTTCCTAGACAAGCCCAGAAAAACCAAGAGACCGGACAAGCCGGTGGATGGACTAACCATCATGTACATCTGAAAACAAATAACAGAAGCAAATGACTGAAGCAAATAACAGAAACAAATGACAGAAATAAAATTACAAATAAAAACGTACAAGCCATCCTACATTGAGAAACACAAGCCAAAGAGAGAAATGAAACGATTGGTCAAAGAGAGACGCACACAGATAACTCTGGGGAACAACAGCGGACATCTCAGATTGTGGACTCAAAACAAGCCATCAGATGTCAACGCACTTCCACGACGTCATCGAACATGACAAATCAAACACCGCTCAAAGAAACCTGCAACACAACAAGAACAGCACTGCACATCAACCCGCAAAACCGACTCCAAGCCAAACCATCGTCCATTAAAACCCCAAACTCATCCCAAACCTTCCAGGACGATAACAAGATCGTAAGCGACTACTAGGTAGTCAAAATAGAGGCGGATGAAACGGGCCCAAGGAGAGGAAATGAACAACAATAAAAAGGCATAGAGGCGGAAGAACGGATTGAGAATGGATCGAAGCCAACACACGATACAAAACAGCGTTGTACCAACGCTAATAAGATCTTGGCGGCCCAAGGAAGAAACACACCCCTGAAAGGCGAAACGCCGACATGGGGAACCAGAAGGACGAATCGGCGGCCAAGGGGGACTTCAGGCGAGAAGGGAAACAAACGGTGGTGAGCCAAAGATGGCGTGGATGCACCCAAAGGTCGGAGAGAGAGCTGTCGAAGGGTAACGGAAACGAACTGGAGCGGCGACCGAGACACGAGGAGACGACCTCAACATCAGCTCGGCGGCAGCGACAGTAAAGGCGGAGGCGGAGGCGCTGGTGGCGGGTGAAACGCAGGGTTTGGAAGCGGGCGGTCGAGGTGGTGGCCGGTGACGCCGGTGGACCAGGTGGTGGCCGGTGGACCAGGTGGTGGCCGGTGAAGCCTGAGAAGTTGAAAGAAGGGAGGCGGCGGGGGACACTAGGTCACACTCAAGGAGAGCGTTTCCAAGTTCCGCCCTTTTACCTTCTAAATAAAGATAAGTTAGTACATTCTGATATTATATATTCACATAAAATTTAAATCCCACTAATTAAAATCATATATACTAAATTATCTCCATCCAATTTAATTTATGTACACTCGCGTATATGTCTTATAATTTTTGTAGTGCTAGCTATTATGGAAAACATCACCAAGAGAGAATTCGATATCCTGGATCTCTCAGGAGACACAAGTTCCTTGAGTGGAGGGTGGATGCCTTAGCACACCTTAAGGCTACAGGTCTTGAAAAGACCATTGAGGCTAACAATACCACCACTCCACAAGAAAAGGCACAAGCCATTGTGTTCATTCGCCACCATATTCATGAAAGCCTGAAATCTGAATATTTATTGGTGGAAGATCCTAAGGAACTATGGGAGAATCTGAATGAAAGATATGGCAATCAAAAGAATATCTTACTCCCAATGGCCTTATATGAATGGAACTCTTTAAGGGTTCAAGATTTCAAAAATATCAGGGAGTATAGCTCCGCTGTGCAGCGAATCACATCGCAGTTAATTCTATGTGGTCATGAGATTACAGATGGGCAAAAGATAGAGAAGACATTCTCCACAATGCATGCATCTAATGTGTTGTTACAGCAACAATACAGGCAGGGTGGCTTTAAGAAGCACTCTGAACTCATAGATGTAATGCTAGTGGCGGAGAAAAACAATGAGCTCCTGATGAGAAACCACAACATGAGGCCCCCTGGCGCAGCACCATACCCCGAAGCTAATGCTGCAGATGCTATGAATGCCAACCTAAAGGGGGGTAAAGGCTCACGAGGCTACAAAAAGGGGAAGTATCGTGGTAACAATTGCAAACAAAGCTATAGGAGAGACCGCTTCTTCCATAAGAAAGGCAACCATGGAGAATCATTCTCCAAGGGGATGAGGCAAAGGTCCAGAGGGGGTTCAACAGAAACCCCAAACAAACCAAAGTCACAATGTTACCGGTGTGGGATGACTGGCCATTGGGCCAAAGTGTGTCGCACAGCAAGACACTTGTGTGAGCTGTATCAGGCCTCTCTAAAGGAAAAGGGGAAGGATATGGAGACAAACTTTGTTGCCACTAATACCCCACTAATACCGGGTGACCTGAATATCAATGACTACATGGATAATGAGCTTGGTGATGGATTTGGCCAAGATGAAGGCACTAGCTTTTAAATTTCTATGCATGAAATAAATTAAGGAAGCATGTAATATATGTTTCCTTGCGTTATCCATGTAATGTAAGATATTCGTCATGTGATGTAAGATATTTGTGTAAGTTTAATTTCCACCATGTAATATAATGTCTAACTCTATGTTTTTCTTAATTCTTGAAGTCATGAATCCATCTGGAATTAAGCCTGATTATAAGCAGCAATGTCTAGTGGACAGTGCAACGACCCACACCATCCTGAAAAACAAGGAATACTTCACTCAGTTGACAATCTTTGAAGGAAATGTCAACACAATATCAGGTGTGGCAAAGATGATCGAAGGATCTGGAAAGGCTTGCCTTTTGCTTCCGAAAGGGACAAAATTGGTAATAAAAGACGCATTATACTCAAGCAAGTCTCAAAGAAATTTATTAAGCTTTAAAGATGTGCGTCAGAATGGTTTTCATATTGAAACCATGAATGAAAATGAAAGGGAATACTTGTGCATGATAGCACAAGTATCTAACAAAAGGAAAGTGGTAGAAAGACTACCAGCTTATTCCTCTGGGCTATATTATACCTACATTAGTCCATTTGAGGTTAATATGGTAACTAGACCAAGTCTGGATGACCATAAGATATTTACCCTCTAGCATGACAGATTGGGCCATTCAGGTACAGTGATGATGCACAGAATCATTGAGAATTCACTTGGTCATACATTAAAGAACAAGAGGGCTATCCAGACAAGTGATCTCAATTGTACTGCTTGCTCATTGGGAAAACTGATCACTAGGCCCTCGAAAAATAAAATAGCAGTTGAGGCTCCTGCATTCTTAGAACGAATTCAAGGGGATATATGTGGGCCAATTGCCCCACCGTGTGGACCATTTCGGTACTTCTTGGTGCTAATAGATGCATCTACACGATGGTCATATGTGAGTTTATTGTCGACAAGAAATGTCGCGTTTGCTAAACTCCTTGCTCAAATCATACGATTAAGAGCACAATTCCCAGATTATACAATAAAGAAAATTCGTATGAATAATGCAGGAGAATTCACTTCCCAAGCATTTAATGACTATTGCATGTCCATTGGGATTATAGTTGAGCAACCAGTAGCGCATGTACATACTCAAAATGGTCTTGCAGAATCATTAATTAAACGATTACAACTAATTGCTAGACCATTGTTGATGAAATCCAAGCTACCATCATCAGCATGGGGACACGCAGTATTACATGCTGCAGCCTTGATTCGACTCAGGCCAACTCCATATCATAAATATTCTCCGGTGCAACTTGTGTCTGGCAAGGAACCGAATGTGTCGCACCTAAAGGTGTTTGGATGTGCCGTCTATGTCCCAATCGCACCACCGCAACGGACAAAGATGGGTCCTCAAAGGAGACTGGGAATATATGTTGGTTTTGAATCCCCCTCAATTATTAAATATCTTGAGCCAACAACAGGTGACCTATTTACAGCAAGGTTTGCTGATTGCCATTTTGATGAATATACATTCCCAAATCTAGGAAGAGAAAAGAACAAAGCTAATCCTAGTAAAGGTGAGGTCACTTGGGATGCCATGTCATTGTCATATCTTGATCCTCGAACAAAAGTATGTGAACAAGAGGTACAAAAGATAATTCATTTGCAAGGAGTGGCTAATCAGTTGCCTGATGCATTTACTGATATAGCAAAAGTGACAAAGTCACATATACCTGCTGTAAATGCCCCTGCAAGAATTGAAGTACCTATGGATCTACCAAATAAGCTAATCGCTAATGAATCTGTTGTACGTAAAAGGCGAGGTAGACCACCTGGTTCAAAGGATTTGAAGCCAAGGCAACCGAGGAGGCAAAAGGGCATGGTTGGTAATCCGATAATAGTCCAGCCAAATAACGAGGGCAAAGAGGTCAATAACGAGGATATCTTGAAAGACAAAGCAGATTCCTCGGAAGAAGAGAATCTTGTTGAACAAGATGAGAAAGAGAGTCTTCTTGAAGAAGACAGAACAATCGACAATTATGAAACTTCCATAAACTATGTATCCACAGGAACACAGTGGAACATGAAAGATCTCGTTGTCGATGAAATCTTTACCTATTCAGTAGTAGTTGAAATGATGGCCGAAGAGGACGATACTGAACCAAAAACAGTTGAAGAGTGTCGTCGTAGGAAAGATTGGCCTAAATGGCGAAAAGCAATTCAGGCTGAATTAAAATCACTTGAGAAGCGTGAAGTTTTCAGTCCTGTAACTCAGACACCAAAGGGGGTAAGGCCAGTGGGTTATAAGTGGGTCTTTGTTAGGAAAAGAAATGAGAAAAATGAGGTAGCAAGATATAAGGCAAGGCTTGTAGCACAAGGGTTTTCACAACTGCCAGGAATTGATTACGAAGATACGTATTCACCGGTAGTTGATGCAACTACCTTAAGATTTCTGATTAGCCTAGCAGTGGCTGAAAAGCTACAGATGCGATTAATGGATGGCGTGACTGCATATCTGTATGGGTTACTTGATACCGACATCTATATGAAAGTCCCTGAAGGACTAAAATTGCCTGAATCTTGTAAATCAAAGCCTCTAGAAAGGTTCTCCATCAAGTTGAGGAGATCATTATATGGATTGAAACAATCTGGGTGAATGTGGTACAATCGTCTTAGAGAGTACCTTTTGAAGGAAGGGTACAAGAATGACTCGAGATGTCCATGCATTTTTATCAAAAGATACAAATCGAGGTTTTCCATCATTGCAGTATATGTTGATGATCTAAACATTGTTGGAACCCCGAATGAGATTGCAAGTATAGCTAGGTACTTGATGAAGGAATTTGAAATGAAGGATCTTGGGAAAACCAAGCTCTGTCTCGGTTTGCAAATTGAACACGTAAAAGATGGAATCTTTGTCCATCAATCAAATTATACCGAGAAAATTCTGAAAAGATTTCACATGGACAAAGCTCACCCTTTGAACTCACCTATGGTCGTTCGCTCCCTTAATATACACGATGACCCATTCAGACCCCGAGAAGATGATGAAGAAATGCTTGGCCCAGAAACACCATATCTAAGTGCTATTGGTGCTCTTATGTACCTAGCCAACAATACAAGGCCTGACATTGCCTTCGCTGTAAATTTACTATCAAGATACAGCTCAGCTCCTACAAGGAGGCACTGGAACGGAATCAAACATTTGTTTCGTTACCTTAGAGGCACACATGATCTTGGCCTGTGTTACCTAAATTGTCCAAATGCAACTCTTGTTGATTATGCAGATGCTGGATACCTATCAGACCCTCACAAAGCCAAATCCCAAAATGGATATGTCTTCACATTTGGAGAGACGGCCATATCATGGAGGTCCACAAAGCAGACTTTGACCGCGACATCGTCAAACCATGCCAAATTAATAGCATTATACGAAGCTGGTAGAGAATCTGTATGGCTCAGAAAGGTGATAAAGTACATACAGAGGGAGTCTGGAATTAAGTCAATCAAGGGCAAACCAACTGTGATATACGAAGACAACTCGGCTTGTGTTACGCAAGTGAAGGAAGGCTATATCAAAGAAGATCGGACCAAACACATATCACCAAAATTCTTCTCTACCCATGAACTTGAGAAGAAAGGGAAAATTGAAGTCCAACAAATCCGATCAGATGAGAACCTCGCCGATTTGTTCACAAAGTCCTTGCCACCAAAGAGGTTCGAACAACTCGTACGCAAGATCGGAATGTGTCGTCTCCGAGAAGCTCACTAAGCATGTCAAACTCAGGGGGAGAATCATATGCGCTGCACTCTTTTTTCCTTCGATTAGGTTTTTATCCCACTGGGTTTTCCTGACAAGGTTTTTAATGAGGCAGCATTACCAATGCATATGACAGAAGTAAAATTGTATATAACCCCTTAAGAGTCATGACAGAAGTTGATTATTCAAGGGGGAGTGTTGTGTGTAGAAGGGAGAAGAGGTGAATAATTCACCTTCTGTACTATCTCATTTTATTTTAAGATTGTACAGTATGTAAAACTCTCCTATATATAGGAGTAGATCTAACATGTAAAGGCAATCAGATTCAACAAGAGGCAAATTACAAAGCCTTTATCTGATCTCATAAATCCACAAATATCCAACACCAAACAATTTGTAGACCCATCCAATTAAAACAAACAGCACACAACTAACTCACCCGCTACAAGTCTCACCCAATACACCAACTCAGCTCAAACAAAATCCATACCCCCACTGAAACTAAAAGACGTATTTCCAATCAGCAAAAACCAAAGGTAGAAGCTGAACATAGCAGACGAACAACAACTTCAACTAAATATAAATCAACTAAAAGTGGCACATTTCGATCGAACACCAGAAAGAACTCAACCTTAACAGCAAGGCCTTACCGAAGGTAACCAACTCAGACCGTGAAACATCCTCTAACATCATCAAAATAAACCTAACACAATCAAAAACTCAGGGGAGCATGTAACTGGGTGCAGGAATTCGATCGAAAACAGCCCCAAATAAATGGCAGCAAGTTATTGTCAACTCAGTTCGCAACAGTAGATAAATGGCAGCAAGTTATTGTCAAATTATCTGCATAAATGACATTTTCTAATCACTAGTTCTGCAAGCCAAGCACTCAAATTGTTGAAGATCGAAACCATTCTGTAACTAATTCAAGATCAATGACAGGAACTAGTTCATTCATTTGTAGCACTAAGTTGCCTCAGGTGCTTAATTCTTGTTTCGGACAATAATTGATTATATATAGTGAATCGATTCAATCAGAGAACAAACAATTGCTTACAGGAGCCGATGATGACGAAGACGAAGAATCCGAGAAGGATCGGTCCGACAGGGTAGTCATTCCCCTTCTTGAAAACTGTTTTCGGAACGAAGGCTCTCCTGGTTACATATTCTCAAATCTGTAGATCTTCGTTTTGATATTGTCTGCACGCACCAATTGAATCCACAAACAGAAAATTAGGATCCAAAACAAGAACATCGAGATTCCCACATCTCGATCCATCTGATTATGCCTGCACGACCCAATTGCCTGAATGCCTTCGAGTCCGGTTGTAGAGTGTAGTTATATGTGTACATACTGCCGTCAGTAGTTAGTTACAGTTGCTGGGTTGTTAGGTTGGTTGTTAATAAGGGGTTTCCCTCATCTATAAATAGCGGGAGGTAGCTTGTAAATACATACAATAAACTCATTTTACTAAAGAGAAATATACAAAGAGAACAAGTAATCTCTCTTCCTCTCATCCTCTGGTTATGTTCTATGTTCTTCACTTCCATCTATCATCTATGTGTGGATTCATAGATCTGATCATGAATACAAGATTCTGATTCACTCTGAGAATCTTGTGATGGTATCAGAGCACTGGAGATTTCGTAAGAGTGAAATCGTTGGTCGCGTGATAACCTAGCTTCGGTTCTCTCCGTCTGAAATTGCATTCTCGGATTTGCGGATTTCAGATTTTGCTTCAATTAATTGCTTAGTTCTGCTATGCGATTGACTCTGAATTGATGATTTGTGGTTAATTCAGCTTGATTGCTGGTTAATTGCTTCCGATTTGTGGCTATTTCTGCATAATCGCTGGTTAATTGTTTCCGATTTGTGGTTTTCCTGCTTGATTGCTGGCTAATTGCTTCCGCTTTGTTGTTTTCGTCTGCGATTAGTGTATTTTACTGTGTTTGTGCTCTAGCGAGCTCGTTTTTTGCATTCTGGCTAGTTTCATCTTTGCGTTCTGTACAGATCTGGTTTGCGACTGGTTGTTTGCTGTCTACTTCGTGATTTTAGCAGTTATTTTGTAGAAGTCTCTTAGATTTACACAGAATTATGACTGACTTTGACTCGATTGTCGTTTTTCTCTTCCCTCGGTTGCTCTGAGAAATGCGTGTGTCATTTTCTGGATTCCGTAATTTCTTCTGCGATTGAGATCTTGTTTTCTTGCAGTATGACTGAACATTCAGATTCTAATGTGTACATGGAAACTGGACGTACTGAGCAGACTTCATGTGCGTCATTCACCGATCCTCTACATCTCACCAACTCAGACCATCTAGGTCCATTGCTTGTTGTTGTTCAATTTTTTGGCACCAATTTCCATAGCTGGAGCAGTGCTGTTGTTGTGAGCTGAATCTGCCATGTTTTACATTTACTTTTATATCGATTTCTGCATACATTGCATTCATTTGGGCTAAGATAGTACAGAATCTGTGTAGTTATTGTTTATTTGCCAAATTATGGAATCTACACCAGTTTCTGTTTAAATCGCAGAATTCGAGACGTTTTACAGCAACTCTAAGGAAGGTCAGAAAAACTCGGAAAACAGCTACAGAAGTCCAAGGTCGAAGCAGCAACGGAACCAGTCGAATCGAGTCAAGAGCCAAGGTTACTCGACCTCGAGTAACTCCTACTCGATCTCGACGAGCATGTCCGAGCAGCCTTGGTCGACAGAGCCTGATCGAGAGAGACAGACTAACCCAGCTCCGGAAGTTACTCGATCTCGACAAGACCCTGGTTGAGATCGACGAAGCTCAGTGCCACACCCGGAGTCGACGAGGAAAGAAGCTGACCGAGAAGCCGAGGACGAGGGGGCCGAGCAACCCTACTCGACCTCGACAAAGCCGTGGTCGAGATCGACGAGCCTCCCAGCGCCTGCCCGAGTCCATGCCGAGGAGAAGCTACTCGACCAGAGAAGACCACGCCCTACTCGACCTCGACGAGACCTAGTCGAGATCGACGAGCCTTGAGTCCAGATCCGAGCCTGTCGAGTAGAGCCACCCGAGAAGACCCAGTCGACATAGCCAGTCTACTCGAGGTCGACGAGAGTTACTCGACATCGACGAGCGCCAGGAGCCCAAGTCCGAGCCACATCGAGCAGATCTAGCCGAGAAGCCAAGTCGACGATGAATCCTACTCGAGGTCGACTAACCCTTGTCGATGTCGAGTAGCCCAGTTTCTGCAGACGAGTCGACTTGAGCAGTCCGAGTAGACTTGGAGTTGCTTGGGCATGAAGGAACTCGAGATGGCCGAAGATCTATCCAAAGTTGATCAATTCTATCCAAGGAAAGGAGATCTATCAAGACATGAAGACTTACCTAGTTTAGTTTTATCTTTTCCTTTTAGATTTAATTCCATTGAACAATTTATTTATCTTCAAAGCTTTTAGATATAATTTTAGATATAGATAGATATTTCTTTCCTAGAATAGCTAGGGAATGAAGCCTATAAATAAAGCCCTAGGGGCTGGTTTTTCAATAATTCAATTTCAGTAGGAGAAGTAGTAGGAGAGAGAGAGAGTGAGTGGCCAAGAGGAGTTTTGTGAAGCGAGAGCGGAATTGACTTCCTTTGGTTGTAAGCTTTATTTTATTTTTAATGCAAGTTTATTTCCTTTTATTATTGATGTCTTTAATTATGATGAAGCGCGAGTAGTCCACCCACTTCTAGGGTTGGGGCGAGCCCGATGATAGCCATGCATATTTGAGGTAAAGATCCGACCTTTATCATGTTTTGAGCATTTTCCTACTTGTTTATGTGTTTATTGCCCATCTAATGGAGATCCATGTTAACCACTTGGATTATAAACATAAAATCGGTAGAGACAATTAGGGTTTCTTGAGAGAGTTGTCTAATTGTTGGAAAAGGCGAAAGCTTAGTCCTTTAGTGCGAATTATATGATAATCTGTTTGGTTCTACCTTATGCATGCTTGGTTAATATTGTCGTTGCAAACCCCAATCTTGGAAGTCTTTTTACATTAAGTTTAGTTCGAACCCAAGGCATTTGTTTTTACTTTCTTTTATTTCGTTTTTACTCCCTGCCCTCGTCGATCTCGACCAGCCCCTGGTCGATCTCGACTACTGATCTTCGACCTAGAGTCGTCGTAGCTTAATTGTGCAGGAGATCGACAAAGACAAGCCGAAGTCGACAAGACCTTACTCGATATCGAGTACCCTCTGGTCGAGATCGACCACCCTTTGCCGAGCTGCCGCGCTATGTTCGACTGTCCGATCTTCTGTCGACTAACCCTTAGTCGAGATCGAGGACCCTGTTGTCGACTTCTGTCCGTGAGATTTCTCCGCTACCTAGGATCCGCTGACACGCTTCCTCGTGGATTGATCCTGACTTCCCGCTGCTACATCAGGAGGAGGTCTTGTAATTATTTGCAAGGGACGGAATCTGGTTTGCTGTGATTTATCTATATTTTATTATTTGCAATCTCGATTTCCTCCTATCAACAAATTGGCGCCGTTGCTGGGGAAGCTATCATTCGCGCCTTAGGTAGTTAAATCTCACGTCTGCTTTGAATTACTTTACAGGTGTATGCGTCGTTCTGGTCAAATACCTGAGTTTGACGCCTTAGACGAACCGGAACGCCTTCTACATATCAGAGCTAAACTACAAAGAGCCATGGCGGCCGCTGAAACACAAGAACAACTGATTGCCAGGCTTACAAGGGAGTTAGCCGAAAAGGATACCACTATCGCCAATGAAAGGGCAGCGAAGGAGCTAGAGAAAGCAGCAAGGGAGCAAGCAGAAGCTGAGCTTGCCCAATATCCAACTACAGCAGAGGATTATATGCATCCAACTCTCGTCGTGCCTGAATCGGCGATTCTAATCCCTGAAAACTCTTTTGAAATTCGCACTCAGTTTCTTATAGAACTTAAAAACAATGCTTTTCATGGAAGATTTAATGAGTGCCCTCTTGAACATATTACCAATTTTCATGACATGTGCCGTACTCTTGCTGAAGGTACAACTATGGAATATGTCAAGATGAAAGCTTTCCGCTGGTCGCTCGCTGGACCTGCACTGAAGTGGCTAGAAGGACTGAAACCAAGATCCCTTACAACATGGGCACAAGTAGAGCAAGAGTTTCTCAACAAATTCTTCCCTCCTGCCAAGACAGCATTCCTCCGCCAAAAGATCACAGCTTTCAAACAAAAGCCTGGGGAGCCGCTAGCAAAGGCATGGGAAAGGTACAAGGAATTACTGCTATCTTGCCCTACTCCTGGACAGCCACCCTACGTCATTCAGGAGATCTTCTTCAACTCTCTTGACCAAGTCACTAAGGACAGGATCAATCAGTACACTCGATATGAGTACCTGACGATGCCACCAATTGACGCATGGGGTGTGCTAGACAAACTCACGGCATATGACAACAAGTATGGGACTTCTGCAAACTATGATGAGAACGCCTGTGCTAGGCCAGCACCATCTATGCCACTCTATGAGCCAGCAAAGGAGATTGACCCAGATGTCAGGGAGCAGTTCTACAGGAACCAGAATCGCAAGCTCCTCAAGCAAGTCAAATATCTATCTGTCAACCAGCCTTGCATCGAATGCGGATCACAGAGGCACACCACTACTGAGTGCCCACACACTGAGCAAGTCAGAATGGCAGAGACACATGAGGAAGCAGCCTATGCTGGGGGTCCAAATCGCTATATGGGAGATCAAAGGTTCTATCAACCTCAGTGGAACCAAGGTCCTCCTAGGAATCCCCCACCCTACAGAGCCCCAGGACATCCAGAAAGGGATCAAAAGAAGGATGATCTGCAGCTGATCCTTGAGGAGATGCGTCGGAATCATGCACAAAACCTGCAGGCTACAAACACCATCAACAATCAGCTCCAGCATGTCAACACAAAATTTGTAGAGCTTGATATTTGGAAGAAGGGAATAGAGACACAGATGGGTCAAATCACTGCACAGATCCCACGACCATCCGGACAGCTCCCTGGGCAAACAGAACCAAATCCTAAGGGGAAAACCGGACATGTCGCAGCTATCAAACTCAGGAGTGGGCATCAACTACACGAGCCAGAGGTCGGAAAACAGCAAAACAACGCAGAGCAGCAACTCGAGACAGAGCAGAACGTGGTCGATCTCGAGGAGCCCGTACTCGATGTCGACAAGCCTCTACTCGACCAAGACCAGAAGCTGAGCTCGGACTCCGCTGCGCAGACCAGCAACCCGAGGTCGATAACCCAACTCGATGTCGACAAGCCCCTAGTCGATGTCGACAAGCCTCTGGTCGATGTCGAGGAGCAGCAAGCTGAGGTCGACGACTCTGCAGCATCTCCGATAGCTGATCTGGCTCCGAAGCAGAAAAAGCCACTGCCTTTCCCTTCAAAAGCACAGAAAGATCCCACTGCAGGTAGGTTTACCAGATTTGTTAATATGCTGCAAGAACTGAATGTTTCTATTCCTTTTACAGAAGCCCTGCAAGAGATGCCTGGATATGTCAAGTTTCTGAAGGAAATCCTGAGCAAGAAGCGATCCATCTCAGAGATCGCAGGCGAATGCAAAGTACTCCACTTCCCTGAAAAGAGGCCTGACCCTGGTAAGTTTTCTGTTACTGTGGGTTTTGGACAATATAAATATGATTCTCTATGCGATTTAGGAGCAAGTGTGAGCATCATGCCTTTATCAATCTGGCGGAAGGTCAAGATAGGATGCATAGAACCTGTGGATGCTAAATTATACATGGCTAACAATACAGTGGTCATCCCTACAGGTATAGTTGAAAATGTCCCCGTCCAGGTTGGTAAATTCTTTGTTCCAGCTGATTTCCTTATCATTGATTGTGCTGAAGATCCTACTAGCCCTATTATTCTTGGTAGACCATTCTTAGCTATTGCAGATGCCCGAATTAGTGTCAAGAATAGGTCGCTCACCTTCACCATAGGCGATGAGGTTTTGGATTTCTCTTTTGGCCCTGCAAAGGAGGAAGTTTCATGGCTGGAGGTGAAAAGCATCAGCATCGACATGACCAAGCAAACAACGGAGGAAGGAGCCAAAACTGTACTCGAGGTCGACAAGCCCTACTCGACCTCGACAAGCGCTCTACTCGACCTCGACAAACCTTTGTCGATCTCGACCACCATCACTGAGCCAGAAACTTGCCAGGAGCCTAAGTATGGGGTCCCTGCACTCGATCTCGACCAGCAGTACTCGACATCGAGTAGACCCAAGCCCAAAGATTTCTGTTTTGGGTCCGAACAGGTAAGTGCAGGTATGAATTCTACTCCCCCTCAGTCCATAAGTAAAATTTTCAATGATTTAAAGGGAGCTAAGACAACATGGCGAGAGAATTTGCAGAAATTAAAGGCTACAAAGAAGAAGAAGAAAGGGAAAGGAGATGATGCAAGCAACCACCTGTCAGCTGAGCTTGCATACTACCATCAGGACCTAGATGATCCAGGAGAAGGGCCAAGCATGAGTGGGCCCCATAATAATGGTACTTGAGCGCAAACGGAGAAGTCGGCCTAGCGACTCTAAAATCTAGAGCATGTACATAGACATTTATTTTTTGGACTTTTGAACTTTTTAGTCTTTGGTTTTTGTTTTTGGTTTTTGGTTTTAGGTCTTTTAGAATACTTCATGTGGATAGTCTTGTTCTTTTGGGCAATCTAACACTCTTAGGTCAGCAAGAATATAAGGATCGCGAAAGGTGGAAAGAAGAAGTCCCTGAAAAACAGTCAGAATCGACAAAGGCCAAGTCGACGATGACAAGGAGGAGAAGCCCAGAAGTTACTCGACT
This sequence comes from Persicaria maculosa, assembly GCA_963922045.1. Lineage (NCBI taxonomy): Eukaryota > Viridiplantae > Streptophyta > Magnoliopsida > Caryophyllales > Polygonaceae > Persicaria > Persicaria maculosa. Next base: position 67,351,917 of record OY998259.1, on the reverse strand, counting down.
TCGAGTAGACGTACTCGACATCGACTAAACCAGATGCTCCTCGACTTCAGAAAACCACCAGACGCAGACAAAGCTACTCGATATCGAGTAGGGTACTCGATATCGACAAGCTCACCTACTCGACCTGCCCAGTTTTGTTCTCCTCGATGCATTATCCTGTGAGTTCCTTCCTTTACTCTTTATTTTATACAGTGAGGACACTGTAATGTTTAAGTATGGGGTGGGGGAAGGGCTTACTTTGTGCATATTGGATTTATTTGATCATATTTGACATATATGTGCATTATTTCTTTAAATTGCTACATGGCTATTTTGGAATGCATTATTTGATTTATATGCTTATATGCATGTTTTCCAAAGTTGGAAAAAATGACCCCCATTGAAAATTTTGAAATAATGTAAATTTTGAAATAATGTCATGGAAGCTTAAATTGAACTCGACGATGCAAAATTGGATTCATTAGAGGTATAGCATGAAATTGCCTAGTAAAGGGAAGTCACAATGAAGTGCATTATTTTCTTGAAAACCATAAAAGGAGGTAAAATTTGAAGTTGCTTTTGACATTTTTGCATGATAAAATGATGGAGGACTTTATATTTCCATATAATGCTCATATTGTTATAATCCTAAGCCTTACCTATGCTTATATGCATCACAAAAACCATAATATGCCTTATTTCATATATTGCTCCACATGATCTAAATATTTGCCATTCTTTACCTTATCCGGGGATTATGTTGAGAATGATGTTACATTATGGAGATTGTTATATGGTTGTTGTGTTTATCATTATTGGAGTTTGGAAGGAAATTGTTTGAAATATATGGAAAATTTAATGAGTGAAAGAAAATCCGATCAAAGATCGACCCTGCTCGCTGAGATAATAGTTTGGCGAGATGGGACACCAGGTGAGGAGTCCAAAGCACTAAGTATCCGGGGCCATTCATGACACCCATGTTTGCGACTCGCGAGAAGGCAGTGCTGAGGTTAGAGAGGTAAAAGCATTATTATTGAGAAAAGCAATATGAAAGGTGATGAATCTTATGAGAAAGAATGTGGTATGAAAGTTTGGAAATTACTCCATTTCCCCGGATCATTAGCACCACATTGCCAAAAAAATTGCCCACCTTTAGCCTTTTACCAATCTACTCCTTATTTGAGCTTAAATTAAAGTCCTCTTGATTATCGATGCTTTGTCACATAAATTGTTTTTACATAACCCTCCTTTTGTGAGTAGATGTTGCTTTGATATATTTACACATGCATGGATCTGTGACACTAGTACCTTTTCGAGGATGGTAATTGATTGCAGGGTTATATGAGAATGAATCTAAGATGTTGAGAGTTTAAATTCTTCCCCTGAATGACAATTAAAATTATTGCTTGAGGACAAGCAAGCTTAAGTATGGGGTGTTTGTTGTGAGCTGAATCTGCCATGTTTTACATTTACTTTTATATCGATTTCTGCATACATTGCATTCATTTGGGCTAAGATAGTACAGAATCTGTGTAGTTATTGTTTATTTGCCAAATTATGGAATCTACACCAGTTTCTGTTTAAATCGCAGAATTCGAGACGTTTTACAGCAACTCTAAGGAAGGTCAGAAAAACTCGGAAAACAGCTACAGAAGTCCAAGGTCGAAGCAGCAACGGAACCAGTCGAATCGAGTCAAGAGCCAAGGTTACTCGACCTCGAGTAACTCCTACTCGATCTCGACGAGCATGTTCGAGCAGCCTTGGTCGACAGAGCCTGATCGAGAGAGACAGACTAACCCAGCTCCGGAAGTTACTCGATCTCGACAAGACCCTAGTCGAGATCGACGAAGCTCAGTGCCACACCCGGAGTCGACGAGGAAAGAAGCTGACCGAGAAGCCGAGGACGAGGGGGCCGAGCAACCCTACTCGACCTCGACAAAGCCGTGGTCGAGATCGACGAGCCTCCCAGCGCCTGCCCGAGTCCATGCCGAGGAGAAGCTACTCGACCAGAGAAGACCACGCCCTACTCGACCTCGACGAGACCTAGTCGAGATCGACGAGCCTTGAGTCCAGATCCGAGCCTGTCGAGTAGAGCCACCCGAGAAGACCCAGTCGACATAGCCAGTCTACTCGAGGTCGACGAGAGTTACTCGACATCGACGAGCGCCAGGAGCCCAAGTCCGAGCCACATCGAGCAGATCTAGCCGAGAAGCCAAGTCGACGATGAATCCTACTCGAGGTCGACTAACCCTTGTCGATGTCGAGTAGCCCAGTTTCCGCAGACGAGTCGACTTGAGCAGTCCGAGTAGACTTGGAGTTGCTTGGGCGTGAAGGAACTCGAGATGGCCGAAGATCTATCCAAAGTTGATCAATTCTATCCAAGGAAAGGAGATCTATCAAGACATGAAGACTTACCTAGTTTAGTTTTATCTTTTCCTTTTAGATTTAATTCCATTGAACAATTTATTTATCTTCAAAGCTTTTAGATATAATTTTAGATATAGATAGATATTTCTTTCCTAGAATAGCTAGGGAATGAAGCCTATAAATAAAGCCCTAGGGGCTGGTTTTTCAATAATTCAATTTCAGTAGGAGAAGTAGTAGGAGAGAGAGAGAGTGAGTGGCCAAGAGGAGTTTTGTGAAGCGAGAGCGGAATTGACTTCCTTTGGTTGTAAGCTTTATTTTATTTTTAATGCAAGTTTATTTCCTTTTATTATTGATGTCTTTAATTATGATGAAGCGCGAGTAGTCCACCCACTTCTAGGGTTGGGGCGAGCCCGATGATAGCCATGCATATTTGAGGTAAAGATCCGACCTTTATCATGTTTTGAGCATTTTCCTACTTGTTTATGTGTTTATTGCCCATCTAATGGAGATCCATGTTAACCACTTGGATTATAAACATAAAATCGGTAGAGACAATTAGGGTTTCTTGAGAGAGTTGTCTAATTGTTGGAAAAGGCGAAAGCTTAGTCCTTTAGTGCGAATTATATGATAATCTGTTTGGTTCTACCTTATGCATGCTTGGTTAATATTTTCGTTGCAAACCCCAATCTTGGAAGTCTTTTTACATTAAGTTTAGTTCGAACCCAAGGCATTTGTTTTTACTTTCTTTTATTTCGTTTTTACTCCCTGCCCTCGTCGATCTCGACCAGCCCCTGGTCGATCTCGACTACTGATCTTCGACCTAGAGTCGTCGTAGCTTAATTGTGCAGGAGATCGACAAAGACAAGCCGAAGTCGACAAGATCTTACTCGATATCGAGTACCCTCTGGTCGAGATCGACCACCCTTTGCCGAGCTGCCGCGCTATGTTCGACTGTCCGATCTTCTGTCGACTAACCCTTAGTCGAGATCGAGGACCCTGTTGTCGACTTCTGTCCGTGAGATTTCTCCGCTACCTAGGATCCGCTGACACGCTTCCTCGTGGATCAATCCTGACTTTCCGCTGCTACATCAGGAGGAGGTCTTGTAATTATTTGCAAGGGACGGAATCTGGTTTGCTGTGATTTATCTATATTTTATTATTTGCAATCTCGATTTCCTCCTATCAACAGCTGTTAAGATGGCTCTAGGTGCTATGGTCAAATTGGGATTTATAAATGGAATGTGTGCCAGACCTGAGGAGGGATCGGTGGAGCTGGACAATTGGATCTGGTGTGACTATATGGTGATGTGCTGGGTGCTCAATTCTATGAAGCCTGACATAGCCGAGCAATTCATGTATGTCGTTTCAGCGAAAGAGCTTTGGGACGAGATAATAGAGAGGTTCTCCGAGTCCAATGCTCCTCTGGTTTACCAGCTTCAAAAGGAAATCAGTGATATTAAGCAAGAAAACCTGTCGGTCTCAGGCTACTACGGGAAGAGGAAAATGGCTTGGGATGAACTTCAGAGTCTACAAGGAGTTCTAGTCTGTACTTGTGGAGTCTTGAAGAGCTGCACTTGCCTTATTCTGAAGAAGCTCCTTGATAGGGAGGCAACGACGCAGCTTATGCAGTTCCTTATGGGTCTCAACGATCCATTTGAGAACATTCGTAACAGCATATTGGCTATGGATCCCCTACCTTCTGTTAACAGGGTGTTCCACATGGTCACTCAGATTGAGCGCCAGAAGGAAATTACGGCTAAACATGCCCAACACCATGAGATCGTGGCTGCTGGTCGCTTTCAGAATTCGACGTTTGAGAAGGGGCAGTCTAGTGGAAAGGGAGGAGACTATAAACGTGATTACAAGAAAGCTAAAATGGATCGACAGTGCACATATTGCAAGGAAAAGGGGCATGTTAGGGAGACGTGCTTCAAACTTGTTGGCATTCCCGATTGGTATAAGGAGCTGAAGGCTCAAGGCAGTGGTAAGCCTGCACCTGGTGGTGGCAAATTCATCGGGAATGTCGAGGATGTTGCTCAGTTTGGTCCTAGGCAGGCAGATCATCCGCTTCTTCCAGATGCAGAGTCTACAGCAATGAAGGAGAAGGTGTTACCTGATGAGCACATGATCAACGCTCTAATTGCAGAAGCAACCAAGAAAGTTCGTGGTCAGGGAGGTGATGGGAATCAGTATGGTTCCGTGAATTTCGCAGGTAATGTTTCTGCTATTTCTTACTCACATGATAACCTCGGGAAGACTCGTAGTTGGAATGTGGATTCGGGTGCAACCGACCCTATTACATTCGACAAAAGCTTGTTTGTCGATTTGAGTTGGCTCGAGCACCCTATCCACATCAGTTTTCCCGATGGAGCTGTACAGACAGTACAGTTCGCTGGAACTGTGATTTTGCCCAACTCCATTATGCTCCATGATGTCTTGTATATGCCGTCGTTTCATCATCATCTACTGTCAGTATCTAAAATTTTGGACAGTGAAGGATATGTGTTCTTATTCTACAAATCCTATTGTGAACTGCAGGATATTTCAACTAAGAAGGTCATTGCAACTGGAATTCGGAGAGCTGGTCTATATCATTTCAATGGGTTTAGCTGTCAGCCCTTGCATCAATGCATCTACAGAGTTGATGCACCATTTCCTGGTGTGAATAATGTTGTTTCTTTCAATAAGTTTGAGTCATCTGTGTCTTCTTTTGCTGGTGTTACTAATCGTCCAGCTGTGACATTGATTCATGAACGTTTAGGTCATTTGTCTCCTTCTAAAATGGTACATTTGAATTGCTTTAAGCAGAATGAATTGGTTGATTTCAGTTGTGATATTTGTTCCATCTCCAAGCATCATAAGCTCCCTTTCTCTCCGAGTGCGTCTCGGGCTTCTGCTCCATTTGAGTTGATTCATCTTGATCTGTGGGGGCCATATAGGGTGCCCTCACTGTGTGGTGGAAAGTATTTCCTCACCATAGTCGATGATTACTCCCGGAGTACATGGACCTTTCTGATTCGTAGCAAAGAGTAGGTTTTTCGTTTGATTGTGCAATTTTTCGCCTTTGTGGTTACGCAATTTAAGACTTGCGTCGGGAGGATTAGGACGGACATTGGTACAGAGTTTATCCAGGCTCAACTCCGAGAGTTTCTTTCATCCAAAGGGGTCGTCCACCAACGCTCCGTTCCAAGTGTCCCCGAACAAAATGGACGAGTCGAACGGAAACACCGTCATTTAGTGGAGACAGCTCGTGCCCTCCGATTCAATGCTGGTTTGCCTATTCGGTTCTGGGGGGAGTGTATCCTAACCTCTACTTTTTTTATCAACTCAATGCCCTCTTCAGTTCTTCAATGGAAATCTCCGTATGAGGTACTGTTTGGTAAACCACCGGATTTTTCAGATCTGAGAATCATGGCATGTCTATGTGATGCTCTAATTCCCAAAACACATCGAAGCAAATTCGATGCTACTGCTTGACGGTGTATCTTTCTTGGTTACCCGCCTGGCCAAAAGGCTTTCAAGGTGTATGATTTATCTGATCATACAACATTTGTCACTCGGCATGTAAAATTCCAAGAGTCTGTTTTCCCTTTCAAAGATAACTCCAATGTTCCTTCTCCTGATCACCAGCCAATTTCGCTGCCTTTTGTTCAATTTGGGGATGAGCCATCTCCACTATCTACCCCTTCGGGTCAGCAGCGAGTGGTCCCTGGGTTATCTCCCTCTTCAATTCCGGTTGTTTCCGGTTCTCCAGCCATTCCCCATGATCATGTCACTCCTACGAGTGATTCTGTCTCTGATTCTATTGTTCCCTGTCTGGGTAGTCCTTTGCGGCCTCCTGTTGTCTCTCATGGGCATATAGAGTCTTTCATAGCTGGTGATCAAGGAATTCGAAAAGGAGATCGACCAATCATCCGCCCAGCTAAACGTACTTGTTGATTACATTTGTGATGATTTGCCTCCTCGACAACCTACTCCCACTGAATCATTATCTGCTGCCTTCTCGGTTATCAAATTTGAAGATTTACAACATTATTAAGATGGGTTTGGTCACTCTTTATGTAATGTGCTTGCTCTTCATGAACCTACTACCTTTGCTCAAGCAAGCACTGATCCGGGTTGGGTCGAAGCCATGAACAAAGAGCTTCGGGCACTTGAGGATAACCACACTTGGGAATTGACTACTCTCCCGGCTGGGCATACAGCCATTGGTTCTAAATGGGTATATAAAATCAAATTCCGACAGAATGGAGAGGTGGAGCGGTTGAAAGCTCGACTGGTCGCCAAAGGTTATAATCAAGTAAAGGATCGTGATTATAAACATACATTTTCACCGGTAGCAAAATTCTCCACTGTTTGGACTATCATTGCCCTCGCATCATGCCGGGATTGGTGTTTGCATCAACTCGATGTGAATAACGCTTTCTTACATGGTTATCTTGACGAGGAGGTTTACATGACTCCTCCCCTTGGTTACTCTAAGGCTCTTCCGGGGCAAGTGTGTCGTCTCCGCAGGTCCTTATACGGCCTCAAACAAGCGAGTTGACAATGGAACATCGAGCTTACGAAGCATTTATCTTCTCAAGGATTTGTCCAGTCGAAGCATGATTATTCACTGTTTACTTTGGTTCAAGGATCTCTCATTGCGGTGGCCTTGATTTTCGTGGATGACATGTTGCTTACGGGTAATCATGTCATGGCAATCGCTGATCTCAAATGCTCCCTGCACAAGGCATTCACGATTAAGGACTTAGGCGCTGCTCGGTTTTTTCTGGGTATGGAGATTGGCAGGTCTGAAACCGGGATTTTATTAAACCAAAGGAAATACGTTTGTGATTTGCTTCAGGACTCAGGGTTTGTGGATTGCAAACCTGCAGGCTTTCCTATGCAGCGGAACCTCCAGCTTAGTACTGACAAAGGAGCTGCCATTTCTGAGCCGGAATCCTATCGACGTCTAGTCGATCGCCTCTTGTTCCTCACCATGACTAGACCCGATATCTCGTACGCTGTCCAGCAGCTCACTCATTTCCTTGCCTCTCCTCGTGAACCCCACTTGAAGGCAGCTCAGTTCCTTCTTCGATACCTCAAAGGCACGATTAACTACTCCCTATTCTATCCTAAGTCCTCAGCTCTGTCCATTCGGGCATACTCAGACGCAAATTGGGGCAATTGCCCATTCTCTGCTCGATCGTTGACAGGCTACTGCGTGTTCCTCGGTGATTCTCTTGTGTCTTGGAAAACCAAGAAACAGAAAACCGTTTCCAAATCATCCGCCGCGAGCGAATACCTCAGTATGTCCGCTACAGGGAGTGAGTTAGTCTGGTTGGCCGGCATTCTAGAGGACCTTCAAATCTCTGTTGATGTTCCGATTCCCCTCTGCTGCGACAACAAGGCTGCCCAATACCTCGCTGCGAATCCCGTCTTTCACGAGCGTGCTAAACATCTCAAAATCGATTGTCATTTTGTTAGGGATTTGGTATTGGATGGGTTTGTTACTACCATTCATGTGCCCACGCATTTGCAGATCGCCAACATCATGACCAAGGCATTGGGCACTGAGCAGCATATCTTCTTATCGTGCAAGCTCGGACTTGTGTTTCATCCCACACGTCCGCCTTGAGGGGGGGTGTAGAGTGTAGTTATATGTGTACATACTGTCGTCAGTAGTTAGTTAGAGTTGCTGGGTTGTTAGGTTGGTTGTTAATAAGGGGTTTCCCTCATCTATAAATAGCGGGAGGTAGCTTGTAAATACATACAATAAACTCATTTTACTAAAGAGCAATATACAGAGAGAATAAGTAATCTCTCTTCCTCTCATCCTCTAGTTATGTTCTATGTTCTTCACTTCCATCTATCATCTATGTGTGGATTCATAGATCTGATCATGAATACAAGATTCTGATTCACTCTGAGAATCTTGTGACCGGTGGTGCGAGAGTGGACATGGTGACAGACTTGTGGAGATTGAGTCCGACGAGGCGTCCGAAATTGCTGTTTAGCGACAGAGTTGAGGAGAATGTCGGAGACAGCGTCGACGATGGCTGGGCCGCTGGGCATCTCCCAGCAGGGGGGCTGAAGGAGTAGAAGAAGTTATCTACGACGAAGAATGTTGGTGCGATTGCGAATGTAGCCTCAATTTTGATTGGGAAAACTGCTTTGAAAGATTAGTGAAAAACCCGTGTTTGAAGGTTGTGGCGTGGTATAAAGGGAACCACTGCCTTAGAAGCAAAATTGCCCTGACACCGTGGTCGGCTACACGCGTCGCCCCCCAAGGATACACAGCGGACTTCTCAAGCGTGCACTCGCTGTCGAAGCAATGGAACCACCCTCTAACCCTAATTCAACACTATCCGAGGCCAATTAATTGATAAAATTAAATCCCGACATAAAAGGTGACTAGCACCCCACCGCGCTCGTGTCACGGACCGGACCGGCGGTGGTGGTGGTGCGCGCGTGTGGGACTCCTATCCCAACTCTCAATAACCCTTTCAAAAACTCCTCCTTAAAAGCAACCCATCAACCTCTTTTGTAATATCAATGTAGGACTTTAAGAAGTCCAAAAGACACTTTGGAAAAATCCCCAAATGAACATTTCCCTAACAAAGAAGAAGCAAACGACGATGACAACGGTGACGGAGCCGAGGAAGCTGGTGGCAAAGTGTTGAGAATGAAAGGAATGTGAAGAGGACCAAAAGAGTCCCACATTGATTATATGAACAAAGAAGCCTTAGTATATAACCTAGTGGGCTACCCCACCTAATGCCAATTGGTTTTAGAATGGAACCTCACTCGGCTTGTGTGCTAGGCTACTAGCGCATGTGCGCCCGTGCACACGACCCTCGGTCATCGGTCCGAGTCGGACTTTGATATGGTATCAGAGCGGTTAGTCTAATGAGCCGTGTCGATCCTGGTCTGGGTTACCCAGTTGTCCAAGTCTCAACTAGATGGTCATTCCTAGTTGGACTTGCGGGGGCGTGTTGAGGTGTGAATGAGACCAAAAGTGTCCCACATCGAAAAGTTAAACATATCAAGCCCTAGTATATAAGTCGGTGAGCTACTCCTTTTATCGCCAATTGGTTTTAGAATGGAACCTCACTCGACTTGTGTGCTAGGCTATTAGCGCAAGGGCGCACGTGTGCACACGACCCCCGATCCCGAGTCCCAACGGACTTCAGTATGGTATCAGAGCGGAAAAGCCAAACGACCCGACTCTCGATCCTGGGCTAGCTAAAAAGATAATGAGATGATAGACCCGATGTCCAAGTGTCAACTAGAGGCGAAAGACGACCCTAGTTGCACTTGCGGGGGCATGTTGAGAATGAAAGGAATGTGAAGAGGACCAAAAGAGTCCCACATTGATTACATGAACAAAGAAGCCTTAGTATATAACCTAGTGGGCTACCCCACCTAATGCCAATTGGTTTTAGAATGGAACCTCACTCAGCTTGTGTGCTAGGCTAATAGCGCATGTGCGCCCGTGCACACGACCCCAGTCATCGGTCCGAGTCGGACTTTGATACATGGTGAGCGGAGCCTGTGGGGAGGACAATGGAGGAGAAGAGGGAGAGCGAGGCGAGGAAGAAGCAGATCGGGGAGAAAGTCTTTGGTGGCGGTCTATTAGAGGCGGCTCGATGGGATCGTTGGTGAATCGACGGTCTGATTACACACGGCTCGACGGGATCGTTGGTGGAGGTGGCTCGGTAGCCAGGTTTCTCTTTCGGTGAAGGCTTCCAGAGGAAGAAGATGTGATGCAGTCAAGGATTAGCTTCTGTGGGTCAAACAATTACCTTGATCCAGGCGAGCTATCAAAATCGATTCGAATGCTATTGGAAGAGAAGTGTGTCGTCCTAAAAAGAAATAAGAAGGCTCCACCATGGAAGAAGATCCAATAATGCAATTGGAGCTTAGGCACACGTTTTGGTTCGTTCGGAATTGTTTGATAGTTTTTCGACGTCTCAGTAAAATGAGTCGTTCGGAGTCCATATTTATCGGATTAGGTCGTGCCATATCTTATTGGAACAAGGACAAAAATATCTACAACTTTGTTCTTGAAAGTGTTTCCAGAATCGGTCTTGAGAATGACCGAAATTCATCATCTTTGCAGCTGTCACTATTTGGAAGAATTTCAACATAGTTATTTAATTAATTTCGGTTTTATTTCATTAATTAGATATATTTATTTTATTAAATTTAGAAAATAATGTGGGAGGAATTATATCTCATCTAGATTATTTCTTAACCACCAAGTTGTTATTTATATATCCTTAGTTAGTTTGGTTTATCTTAGGAAAGAATTATCTATCTTTAGATATTTCTTTATCTAACCAAAGCTCTATCTTTTGCAAAGATATAATTTGTTTGCTTTTGTATTTAAACACATTGTATTACTTTGAATTATGGAAAAATTTGGTCAAATGTCCATTTCAAAAGGGTAATTAAGTAAGTGTCCATAATTTTTTATTAAACCCCAAACTGCCCTTGTTATAATTTAATCCCAAATCATATCTCATTCCCTAGAAGCGTCACGAGTCTCTTTCTCTTTCTTATCCAATCTCAACAATGGCGGTGGATGACGCCGGACATCAGGATCCTCTCACCACCGCTTCCAAGGAACCACTCGGCGGATCCAAAGTCATAGATCTTGAGGCGGTTACAATCGTCGAAGAGAATATTGTCAGGCGGTTGCAATCGCCATCGCTAGTAGAGTCGTCGACGTCATCCCGCGAATCTCCCTCTCCCTCTCGCTCTCAGATTTCGTCGATGTCTCACCCTCTACTTCCCTTCTTCCGCTCTCTCACCCTTGCTTTCGCTACCTCTGCTAGCGGCCGTTGAAGGTAAGAATTCGCACTTAATTTCCTTAGGTTTTAATCGCCTTTTGTTTGGTATAACCTCTGATGAGATGATCGGGTAAGAATTTTCATGCCCTTTCTAGATTAGGGATTTGATTGGATGATCTTTCTTCAACACGCTGATGGTCCCGATTTACCTAGGCTTCCTTCTCTATTGGCTGGTAAGGTGTGGTTCCTCTTTTACTGTCAATCCAATTTTGCTAAATTCGTAGTTTGCTCTCCTTTCTGTGATTAAATCTCCAATCTCCAATGATTTTTAGGTCTGATCAACCGGTTTTTCTTTGACAATACATTCGAGAAAATAATATGACGACATTGTTCTGTAGTTGGTGACAATGTTTTGTTTTTGGTGACAATAAGTTTGAGAAAAGAATGTGGTGATAATGTTCTATAGTTGGTGACAATAGGGTGGTGACAATGTAATGTAGTCGGTGACAATAGGTTAATTGGTGACACTGTTATGTCGTTGGTGACAATATATTACTTACAAGAGGTTGATGACAATAGGTTGATGACATTGTTATTTTGTTGTTTTTTTTAGATTGGTGACAATTGATAGAGTTATATATTATGTTTTGATGACAAATAGAATTTATGTTGTCATTTTTAGATTGGTGACAATTGGTAGAGTTATATATTCTATCTGGTGACAAATGGAATTTATGTTGTTATTTTTGGATTGAGACAATTGGTAGAGTTATATATTCTGTTTTGGTGACAAATGAAATTTATATTGTTATTTTTAGATTGGTGACAATTGGTAGAGTTATATATTCTGTTTTGATGACAATTGGTAGAGTTATAGATTGGTGACAGTTGGTGACAATGTTTTTTATAAGTTGGTGACAATACGGTTGATTAAACAATATGAAAACAGTGTTATGTAGTTGGTGACAATGTCTTGGTGATGTATAATGTTATGGTGATAATTTTTTTAAGGTTACAATATCATGGTGACAATATATTGTCATCAACCTCGTCATTAATAGTTGTCACCAACAATTGTCGTCAGGAAAATCATCTATTAGCAGAAAAACTCCATTTGTCACCGAGGAAAAGTGTTACTAACAACTGTCACTGGAAGAAAATGAATTGTTACCCAAATTTTTTTGTCACCAACAGTTATCACAAGAAAAAAAGAAAATCAATTGTATCTAGAAAAGATTTTCCCCTAACTGTCACCGAAAAAATAAAATGTCACAAAAAATCAATTGTCAGCAAAATAATTGTCACAATTAACTGTCACCAGAAAAATATACTCAGCTGTCACCAAAATTTTTTTACCAAATGCAGGCGCTGACCGGAATGGTCAATGTTGACTATTCAATGTTAAAATTAAAAATGGTCAAAGGGGGAATGATGAAGGGTTAGGGATGGGGAATGAGGGTTATTTTTGAAAAAAATTGACATTTACTTAATTATGTAAAAAAGTGGACACTTACTTAATTTTGTCGTGAAAAATAGATATTCACCAAATTTAACCTTGAATTATTCAGATTGGAATATAAAATTAAAGAAACCCTTTAAAGGTTCTTCGATTACTAATTCAAAAACCTTTCTTCTTTACTTACACCCTCTTGTTCTTTCGTTTCAAGTTCTACCTCAATCAAATTAATTTCGATTGGTTATTTTTTTGGTCAAGCTGCAATTGTTGGAGGCAATTCAATCTTTGCGCCGTAATCGATTCATGATTGAATTGTCGTGGCGTAATTACCACTAGGGAGTTAAATATTCAATTACTTGATGTGGCGATTCAACCTTAATTAATCCTCCATTGGTTTCAACGTGGGTCAAGTCTAGTTGATAGCGGAGACCGATTCAAGTCCACAATTATCGGCTTGTCAAGGCACTCGACATCATTAATTCGGCATCAATTCACGGAAATCAAGGAGTGTAAGCAAGATCGCACTTTTATTTTAGCAATTGACTTGCTATACATCAAGATGATTACCTACCGATCGAGAAAATGGAACGTGTCAGGTTTCTCTTTTCCGAAATTGTAAGATCATGAGATTGATGTAAAGTCCTCCTTAAATCATATATCTATATAGAGGTTAGTTCCTATGCGAGCAACCCTTACCATGTATAATGTGACCAAATCCCTACCATCTATTAAGAGTAAATGAATGGTCAAGATTGATTTAATATTATAATTTAAAAGGAAAAAAAGTGGGATCTAATTAATAGGGGTGGAATGAAAAGCGCGTGTATTACAATTGAGGGTTAAAAAAAATTTAGATTTAACTTTTCACCTCTTTTATATATCATCTGCTATTAGGGCTGGACAAAAGTTGGATCGGACCGGGATCAGACCGGAAATTACGGTCTTTGGATCGGACCGGAAGTATTACGGTCTAGTCCATGGTCCAAAAAATTCTGAATTCCGGGTTCCGGTCCAAACCCAGGACCAGACCGGAATTGGACCGGTTTCATTATTTTTTTAAAAAAAAAAAAAAAAAAAGAGAGAACGTGTTGTTTGCTTAACCCTCGTCCCTCCCATTCTCAGCCGCTTCTTCTGTTCAGTTCAGACTCAGGGTCTCAGCCTCGTCTTCTCTCACTCAATCTCCTCTCTCTATTCTCGCGGCTCTGCTCCTCGGTCGGCCATCCTCCGTCCTCCCTCGTGCTCGCCAGTCTCGCTCCTCAGTCCTCAGTCGGCCCTCCTGTTCGCGCGCGGCTCTGCTCCACAGGTAAGCGTTCTTCTCCTTCCTTTCTTTTATCTTTTAGATCTAGGTTTTTTACTTTTTTTTTATGTATATTTTCATAAATAAATGTCGATTTTAGTCTAGATTTGGAGAAAATGAGAAATTATATACATTGAAGACAAGATTTGAGAATCTCATCCCAATTAGAAATCTAGGGTTAGAGAAACTTTAATTTGTAATATTTTTCAGATCTAGATTTTAGTGTAGTTTTTGTGCTTGAAAAAATTATGAAACTATATAAATTGTCAAGCCTTGATTCAATTTGGCCAACCCTACTTGCAATTTGTTAGTCAAGGACTCAAGGGCGTTCAATTCAATTTAACAATACAATTTGTTACTTTAAAGTATTCAAATGGTCAGGCTTCTCTACTGAGTATCTTGTCCAATGTCCATATAATCCAGTTTATGTTTGGTAATGGTGAAATATGTGAATATGTTTAGAAGGGAAGGGAATGAAGCTGAAAAACAGCAACTGCATATCCTTATTGATTCTATATTTATTATGCTGTAATCCTGCAAAGTGCAAACTGATGTTGTCTTGTTAAATTAGTCATTAACTTTCTCCAATTGTGATATATATTTACTATTGCATATAAATGAAAATGATGATGTAACTTTGTCATCTGCTTCATTTGCAGGCTATTACTGTATTACATCTAATGGAGTCAAAAAGGGAGACTTGCTATGTGCAGATGTCACCACTAAGCTAGTAAACAAGAACATCATAACAAAAGTGTGGTACTTGATCGAGCACTTGATATCAATTCTAGGTCTTGGTCTCATGTAATTGGATGTGTCGTGTGGGGTGTGCTTTTTATATATTATTTGATCTTGTTAGAGCTTTTGTTAAAGATTTGATTATGGTTTTTCCATATATGGTCATATGTTATTGGGAGACTGTGTCCAATACATACTCTCTCCCATTGATGATCGATCTTATGTTATAATTTTTCATACAAATTGCTCAGTTTCCAAACCTTTTCATATGAATTGCTGTTGTGTCCCGGAAATATGATTGTTGTAATAATCTGTATTGCTAATTTGTTGTAACAATATAGCCCAAAAAATATAGAAAAATAGAAAAATGCATGGCTGCATCTACATTTCCGGTCCAACCGGTCTTTACGGTCCGCGGACCGGAAAGACCGGGACCATATTTCTCGGTCCCGGTCCGATCCGCGGTCCAAGTTTCCGAAAATTTCGATCCGGTCCAGACCGGATGCCCAGCCCTATCTACTACCATCCAATGAAAGTGAGAGAAATCAGTATAACGGAAATCGCCCCCAAATTGATGAATATCCTGCGAATTCAACTGAATTCGCTTGAATTGGTTTGAGGGCAGTTCTTCTATTCTTCCGCAAAGTAACTCCATTGTTGATGCATGGTTTATAGTTATTGAACCTTGTAATTCCCATGTTGCTGAAATTTTTTCGGTGTTTAAAATTTATGAAAAATCCTAATTTGCGAATTCAGAAGAGAGGCAATATGTAGAGAGTGTTAGTTGGTTAGCTGAAGGGCATTTTCGTCCTTTCAGGTGTTCAATTTCTGTTAGACGCTCCTCCCTCTCATTTCTTCTTCTGTATAAATAGGGAACTCGAGGTTCAGTTGCTGTAAGATTTTGGCTGTAACAAACTCTTTCTTGATTCAATAGAAAACTTCCATTTTTGTTTTTCTAGATTGAATTTCAACTTCTGAAATGGTATCGGAGCAAAACAGATCTCATTGAGATCTTGATTGTGCATTGCTGTCTCGAGATCTCGAGTTCTCTGTTTGCGTAATTCTCTGAAATTGATCTTTCGCCATGGCCGGAAGAGGAGCTGGTGTTTCGCCGAATCAAGGTTCTGGTTCTGGAATAGGAGCAGGAAGAGGAATCTTCGTCACGCCACCGAATGCAGGAGCTGGGAGAGGTAATAACACAGGAGGCGGATTTGTGCCGCCAAATCCAAATCCAGGACTCGATTTTATGCCGCCGAATCCATTGCAGTTTGGAAAATTTGCTCAAGTTATGAATAACGTTCATGTCAATCCGTATTATCTCTCTAATTCAGACCATCTAGGAATGCAATTAGTGTCTACCCCTTTTAATGGAATCAATTTTACTAGTTGGAGTAGAGGAGTACGAATGGCATTAGGTGCAAAGGCAAAATTAGGTTTCATTACAGGTGCTTGTGTTAAACCTTCTGATGAGTGTTGTGAGCTGAATCTGCCATGTTTTACAGTAACTTTTATATCGATTTCTGCATACATTGCATTCTTTTGGGTTTAGATAAAACAGAATCTGTGTAGTAATGTTTATTTGCCAAATTATGGAATCTACACCAGTTTCTGTTTAATTCGCAGAATTCGAGGCATTTTACAGCAATTCTACAGAAGGTCAGAAAAGCTCGGAAAACAGCTACAGAAGCCCAAGGTTGAAGCAACAACGGAACCAGTCGAATCGAGTCAAGAACCAAGGTTACTCGACCTCGAGTAAACCCTACTCGATCTAGACAAGTATAGCCGAGCACAGCCTTGTCGACAGAGCCTAATCGAGAGCCAGACCAGCCCAGCTCCGGAAGTCTACTCGATCTCGACAAGCCCTGGTCGAGATCGACGACGCCTCAGCACCACACCCGGAGTCGACAAGGAGAAGAGCTGACCGAGAAGCCGAGGACGAGAAGCCGAGGACGAGAAGCCGAGCACATCCCAACTCGATCTCGACTAAACCTGGTCGAGATCGACAAGCCACCCGAGCCAGTCCGAGGAGGAGTCCTCGACATCACCACAGGGAGCCATCCTCGACCAATCCTAGTCGATCTCGAGGACTCTTAGTCGAGATCGACGAAGGCCGGAGACCAGATCCAGGCCTGTCGAGGAGATCCACCCGAGAAGACCTAGTCGGCAGAACCTCTACTCGATGTCGACAAGGGGTTGTCGACATCGACGAGCACCGTGAGCCAGAGTCCGAGCCTGTCGAGCAGAGAAGACCAGCCAAGACCAGTCGACCAGGATTCCTACTCGAGATCGACAAGGCTCTTGTCGAGATCGACCACGCTTCCAGAAGCTGTTCGACGCGGCTTGACGAATCCTACTCGGTTTTGCATTGCTTGGACGCGAAGATTGTCGATTCTATCCAAAACTATCAAGATCCATCATGAAGAGAAGGAATTCTATCCATAGAAGACTTTTAGATATATTTCCCTAATTTAGATTTAATTATATTATAGCTTTTATTTATCTTTTAAGTCTTAGATAAAGTTTTAGATATAGATAGATATCTTCTTTCCTATAATAGCTAGGGAATGAAGCCTATAAATAAAGCCCAGGGGGCTCAGTTTTATTCATTCAATTTCAGAGCAAGACAAGTAGTTACACAGAGACAGTTTAGGAGTTCGAAGGTTTTAGGGTTTTGGCGTTCAACGAGAGTTGGATCGCCGGGATTGTAAAGTCTTTTAATTTAGTTTAATGCAAGTTGTTTTCTTTCAATCAATGATGTCTGAGTTTGCGATGAGGCGCGAGTAGTCCACCCACTTCTAGGGTTGGGGCGAGCCCGACGATAGCCATGCATATTTGAGGTAAAGATCCGACCTTTATCATGTTTTGAGCATTTTCCTACTTGTTGATGTGTTTATTGCCCATCTAATGGAGATCCATGTTAACCACTTGGATTATAAACATAAAATCGGTAGAGACAATCAGGGTTTCTTGAGAGAGTTGTCTAATTGTTGGAAAAGGCGAAAGCTTAGTCCTTTAATGCGAATTATATGAATATCTATTTGGTTCTACCTTATGCATGCTTGGTTATTGTCGTTGCAAACCCCAATCTTGGAAGTTCTTTTACATTAAAGTTTAAGTCGAAATCCCAAAAGCATTTGTTCTTTATTTTCTTTATTTCATTCGTTTTACTCCCTGCCCTCGTCGACCTCGACTACTGATCTTCGACCTAGAGTCGCCGTAGCTTACTTGTGCAGGAGATCGACAAAGACAAGCCGAAGTCGACAAGACCTTACTCGATCTCGAGTAGAGCCTTGTCGAGATCGACCACTGTTGCCGAGCTGCTGTGCCCTGTTCGACTGTCCGAGCTTCTGTCGACTAACCCTTAGTCGAGCTCGAGGACCCTGTTGTCGACTTCTGATCGTGAGATTTCTCCGCTGCCTGGGATCCGCTGACACGCTTCCTCGTGGATCGATCCTGACTTCCCGCTGCTACATCAGGAGGAGGTCTTGTAATTATTTGCGTGGGCAGAATCTGGTTTGATTTATTTTGTTATATTTCATACTCGATTTCCTCCTACCAACAATGAGGACAATGATGAATTTGAAAGATTGAGTAGAGCAGACTATATGGTCATGTGCTGGCTTATTAACTCGATGACGAGTGAAATTGGTGAACACTTCATGTATGTGCAGTCCTCTAGAGAATTGTGGGAAGAAATTCGTGAAAGGTTTTACGAGTCCAATGACCCGCTCATTTACGAGTTAAGGATGGATATTGGTAATTTGAGGCAAGAAAATGTGCCTGTGTTTGTCTATTATGGAAAACTGAAAAGAATTTGGGATGAGCTACAGATTTTAGATCCACTTCCTGTGTGTAGCTGTGATGGGATAAATCAGTGCAGCTGCACAATTCTGAAGCGAATCTTGGAAAGGGAGATGAAGGCTAAGGTAATGCAGATCTTAATGGGGCTTAACGATCCTTATGAGCATCTCAGGAACAACGTTTTGTCCATGGATCCCAT
This sequence comes from Persicaria maculosa, assembly GCA_963922045.1. Classification (NCBI taxonomy): domain Eukaryota; kingdom Viridiplantae; phylum Streptophyta; class Magnoliopsida; order Caryophyllales; family Polygonaceae; genus Persicaria; species Persicaria maculosa. Next base: position 67,333,303 of record OY998259.1, on the reverse strand, counting down.
GCCTAGATTGAACAAAGTTTTTCAGATGGCTGTTCAGATTGAAAGGCAGAAAGGAATTACAGGTTTGCAATCAGACATGAATGCTTTGTCAGTAAGCAGGAATGAGCAAGGTGAAGGGAATGTTTTTTCTGTGGGAAATAGATCTAATCAAGGGAAGTTTACAGATCAGATGAAATGTGACTTCAAGAAGGCCAAGTATGAGCGTCAGTGTGACTATTGCAAAGAAAAAGGACATACTAAGGATTTCTGTTTCAAATTGGTGGGCTACCCTGAGTGGTTCAAAGGTCCAAGGGACAGTGAATTTCAGAAAGGAAGTTCTAGTGGATCAAACAAATTTTTTGCTAATGCTGAAGGGCAGCAATTGGTGAATCGGTTTGATAATCCTCTAGAGACAGATGCTGTCAAACCGGATCCCAACATGGTGAATGCTATCTTTCATGAGATAGTAAGGATGATGAAAGGAAAGGCACCTATGGATGATGGAGATCCCTCAGTCAACCATGCCTTTGTCAATTTCTCAGGTATAATGAGTTTCTCCTTCCTTGTTGGTAATAACAAATCAGATAAACTGTCATGGATTGTAGATTCGGGTGCTACAGATCATGTAGCTTTTGATAAAAGCATTTTTTGTGAGAAACACTCTTTGGATAAAGTGGTATCTCTTGGTTTACCAGATGGGACTTCTTTCTTGGTTAGGAAAGCTGGTACTGTTATTATCTCTGCTGATTTGAGTTTGAAACATGTGCTTTTTGTGCCTCAATTTCAACACAATCTGTTATCTGTGTCCAAGATCTTGAAGATACAGAGGTTTGGGTTTAGTTTTAATGCAGCTGCCTGCATATTGCAGGACCTTATCAGTAATTGCATCATTGCTAAAGGGATTGAGGATGGAGAACTTTACTACTTGAAAGCTAAAGGCAGTGTGCTGGATGCAGTTGGAGCTCAGTCAAGTGGATTTCAAATTGACAGTTGTTTTGAGTTGCTTTGTAATAACTCTTTTAAGAGTGTTTGTAATAAAGTGGCCAGTTTGGAGTTGGTTAATGCTAGGCTTGGTCACCTGTCATTTTCTAAGATGAAACAATTGGATTTGTGTAAAGGTTGTGATTTCAGTAGTTTCTCATGTGACTCTTGTGATATGGCTAAACATCACCAACTGTCATTTCCTTCAAGTAATTCAATTGTTGAGCTCCCTTTCATGTTGGTACATATGGATGTTTGAGGCCCCTATCGAGAGTCTTCCATGTGTGGAGCTAAGTACTTTCTCACCATACTTGATGACCACTCTAGAGCAACTTGGGTTTATTTGATTCAGGATAAGACTCATGTGTTTAGAATGATTGCAGCTTTCGTTGCTTTAGTGAAAAATCAGTACAATACCACTGTTAAGTGCATAAGGTCAGATAATGGTACAGAATTCACCCAAAAGTCTTGTGTAACTTTGTTTGAACAACATGGAATTATTCATCAAAAATCTGCTCCATGAGTTCCTAAACAGAATGGTATGGTGGAGAGAAAGCATCGTCACCTGATTGAAACAACTAGAGCTATAAGGCACTATGCAGGTCTCCCAATCAAATTTTGGGGAGAATGTGTCTTAAGTGCCACTTACTTGATAAATAAAATGTCATCTGCAATTTTGAATTGGAAATCTCCTTTTGAAGTTTTGAATGGGAAACCTCCTTCTTTTGACAATCTGAAAGTCATTGGTTGTTTGTGCTATGCATACCAACCAAATGACCCTAAGGATAAGTTTGTTGTTAAGGCTAGAAGGTGTATCTTCTTGGGATACCCTCCAGATCCGAAAGCCTTTAAGATTTTTGACATAGATAAAAAGGTCATTCTTATTAGCAGACATGTGAAGTTTCAGGAATTATAGTTCCCTTATAAGACTCCTTTGAAATCAGATGCTCAGGTTCCATCAGTTCACAAGCTTCCTTTATTTAATCTTGCTGCTTCTGATGAGCCAAATTCTTTTGATCATGCCCACACAGTGCCAGCAGTGGTTAGCGAGAATTCCTTTGAATCTGTAGCTGATATTGATGATGTGGTTAATTCTCAGTCTTCACTGAGATTACAGTCAAGTGCAGACAGCCCTGATCAAGTTCATGACAGTCAGTCCTCTCACTCCAGTCCTATTCCTGTCATCCATGCTGAAATACTTGGAAAAAGGCCAATTCAAAGACCTCATAAATTCCAAGATTACATTTGCTCCCAGCTGCCCACTAGATCTGAGTCTCAATCTCAGTCCTTTTCTGTCTTCTCAGTTCAGCACCTAGCTCACCTATCTCCTTCTTATGTGCATTCCCTTATCAATGTCTGTGCATTATTTGAGCCTAGAACCTATAATCAAGCTAAAGATGATGAAAGGTGGCAGTTGGCTATGCAAGCTGAAATTGATGCTTTGGAGAAGAATAGCACATGGTCAGTCACTGATTTGCCTGCTGGCAAAAAGGCCATAGGATCTCGATGGATTTATAAAATCAAGTATAAGCCAACTGGAGAGGTTGATAGCTTCAAAGCCAGACTTGTGGCAAAGGGGTACAACCAGGTCAAAGACAAAGATTATAAACAAACCTTTTCACCAGTAGCTAAATTGTCAACTGTCAGAATTGTCTTGGCACTAGCAGCAGCTAGAGGTTGGAACTTACATCAATTGGATGTTAACAATGCATTTCTTCATGGATTCCTTGATGAAGAAGTGTATATATGTTACCTCCTCTTGGGTATAAATTGGCTGCTCCAGGTCAGGTTTGCAGACTTCACAGATCTCTGTATGGCCTAAAGCAGGCTAGTAGGCAATGGAATTTGGAACTCACCAAATTCTTGGAAAAGCTTGGTTTTGCTCAGTCTCTTCATGATTATTCTCTGTTCACCAAGTCAGTTGGTGACTCTTTTATTGTGGCTTTGGTTTATGTAGATGATATGCTACTGATGGGCAATGATAGTTCAGATATTGCTTCTACAAAGGCAGCCTTACACTCAGCCTTCACTATCAAAGATCTTGGCATAGCTCGATATTTCTTAGGCATGTTAGAGTGCAAACCTACATCTTTTCCTATACAAAGAGGTACCAAGCTCTCTAGCTTTGAGGGTGAACCCATTGACAACCCAAAGCTATACAGAAGATTGGTTGGTAGGCTCCTTTATTTGACATTCACTCGTCCTGACATTTCCTTCACAGTACAGCAGTTGAGCCAGTTCTTGCAATGTCCTCGCACACCTCATTGGCAAGCTGCACTCTACTTACTCAGATACTTAAAGGGCAGCTTCAACCTTGCTCTGTCCTATCCAGCTATATCAGATCTTAAACTCACTGCATTCAGTGATGCTGATTGGGGCAACTGCCCTTACACTGGGAGGTCTCTTTCAGGGTACTGTGTCTTTATTGGAGGTGCACTCATCTCATGGAAATCTAAGAAACAAAAGGTTGTTTCTAAATCTTCCGCTGAGAGTGAGTATAGAAGTATGTCATACACTGCTAGTGAGCTTATTTGGGTTCAAGGGCTGCTTTCTGATCTCAAAATTACATTGTTCATGCCTGTGACTCTATTCTGTGATAACAAAGCAGCACAAAACTTAGCTTCCAATCCAGTATATCATGAACGGACTAAGCATGTTAGAATTGACTGTCATTTCATAAGGGAGCTTGTACAACAGGGATTTCTGGCAACCTCACATGTTTCCTCACAACTCCAAACAGCTGATATCATGACAAAGCCTCTTGGAGCTCATCAACACCACGTCCTGTGTGCCAAGCTTGGCCTTTTGCAACCCCAAGCCAACCTTGAGGGGTGTATGTAGGGAGTGTTAGTTGGTTAGCTGAAGGGCATTTTCGTCCTTTCAGGTGTTCAATTTCTGTTAGACGCTCCTCCCTCTCATTTCTCCTTCTATATAAATAGGGAACTCGAGGTTCAGTTGCTGTAAGATTTTTGCTGTAACAAACTCTTTCTTGATTCAATAGAAAACTTCCATTTTCCTTTATCTAGATTGAATTTCAACTTCTGAAACAATAGATCGACGACAGTTGGAAATTTGTTAAACTGTTTAACAAATTTCCAATTCAAAATTGGTCTCTTCGCAGGAATGTATATTTGAAGTTATTGGTATTATAACTTATAAGGATGACTAGTCTATTCATTAAGGATTGCCAACTATTTAAAAACCTACAACTATATATATAAATAAAGATGCAATCCCCTAATTTAATCTTTAGGTTTTTTTTCCGTATTCGTAAGAATGGCTAGTTTATTCGTAAGGAATACTAGATTATTCGTAAGGGTTCGTATTTTATTATTGGGCAATTGTTATTTTCAATTAAAAAATACATAGTTGCATTTGGAAACTATTTAAGTATATTCGTAAGGATTTCTACTTTGTTCATAACTATTAAAAGTTTATTCATAAGAATTTTAATTTTATTCGTACGAAGTGCAAGATTATTCATAAGGATTGTCATATTTATTCGTAAGGGATGGTAGTTTATTCATAATGAATGCTAATGCGTGTATTCGATTGTAGTTCATGTAAAGATTTAAAGTTTATTCACAGGTATATTAAAAGAATTGTAATTTTATTCGTAAGGATTAATAAGTTATTCTTTAGAAGTGCAAGGTTATTCGTAAGTATTGTTAGTTTATTCATACAAAATTCTAGTTTATTAGTAATGAGAGAGGTTATCCGTATGGAATGTTATTGGATTAGTACGAATTGATAGTATATTTACATATTAATGAACTAAAAATGTGGTTTTATATGGAAAAATAAGTATACTGTAGTAAGGTTATACCATAATTAAATGTAAACGATTTCACTCTTAATTGTACCAATACATTACTCTCTTTCAAAATATCATAACAGCGCAAATTTTCCAAATCGGAGATTGAATTCCACACGCCAATTAGGAGGGTGAGGTATCATAATGGTGGGGCCCATCTTCTTTTTTAATGAACTTTTTTCTATTTTTGGATCAATCATAACCATTGATTTTCAATCATCCAATGGTTAACACTTGCTCACATGATACATTATAAGGGTTGCTCTCATATGATCTATCATCTATATAGATAGAGGTATATATATAAAAGAGTTAAAATGTAAAATATTCTTAGGGTGTAAAATTGCTTAAGGTGTAAAAATTTTTAAAACCGGATTCTTGCCCTCTTTTTAAAAAAAAACCGAACCGGGTTGTTAAAAAAAATTGAACCGCTTCTTCTCTCCCATACCAGTGCGCTCAGAAACTCCGGAAATGGCAGGACGCTGGAGGCGCGGCGGTGGTATCGAGCATGGCAGGAGGCGGGGCATCGAGCATCGGATTAGCACAACATCTCAATCGCCGGAATCCTCCTCTTCACAATCGCCGGAATATTTGCAATCAGCGGAATCCTTGCAATCGCCGGAAGCCTCGCAATCGCCGGAATCGAGCATCGTGGATCCGGCATCTCCTCCTCGCAATAGCCGGAATCCCCATCGGATTCATCGGAATCACCAACCCACTCGACCTTGCCCAGCAACACCGGAGCGCCGATTCGCCGCCTTCGACTGCCATCTTCCCACCACCGAAGCCACCAGCGATTGCCACCAACGGACTCGCCACGCCACCACGGTCCCATATCTGTTTTCCCCTTGCTCCGCCATGCCCTAGGCTAACACCGAGAGCTTGCCGAAGTCCACTGCACAACCGTCGTTTCTACAGAGAGGGTTAGAGCATCCCCAAATTTTCTTCAGAATGGAGAATGAAAATGCATCTTCCCTAAAAAAAAATTATACCAATTCCAACAGTTTCCCCATTTTGAAGAATGGTAAATTTATTTTTTTAATTATAAATTAAATTTTAATTGAATTTTAATATACCACACTAGGCCTAGGCACTGGAATATATGTACACCTATAGATCGACAGTGGGGCTCTCTTAATTCACAAAGAAAGGTGGTGTTATCCTCAGTGCATAATCAATTTGGCTTCGAAAAATTTACATTCATTTAATCAAAGAAATAAGCAGAATAGCAGATTAGGCATTACTAAGAGCAAACTTGAATCCGAAATTGCCATGTTAAAATCTTCATTTAATCAAAGTAACAAGTAGAAAGTGGGGCACATAGACTAACTTGAATCGAAAGTTGCCAAGTTAAAATCTTCTAAATCTAATCATGCAAAAACTGAATTCTGAGTTTGAAAATCATTGATTACAACCTTAAAAGGGGGTAGAAGCCGATTTACAAAGAACAAAAGCCGAATACATGGTTGCCGATTAGAATAAGTATGATTATAAGAACCACACATGGTTGTCGATTTAAACACAAATAGACTCGAGAGGTATACTATTAATCAGTTGTATCTTCGTTCTAGGCAGAGAAATAGTTGAATAGCTTCTTTCAATTGCAGTTTTTCTATAGGTAGGTTTCAAGAACGTGGGAAAAAGGAGGAAAAAGGTTATGCAAAAAATTTTGGCGTTGCTGCAAATATGGGGCAAACAAGCATATTTACCCAACTCATCTCTATTATGGAGATTGGTTTGGGGAAACTGTTGGGCCAAAAATAAGCCCAATATTCCTCAAAAATCCAATATTCTCTAAAATAAAGCATCTGTTGGGCATGCTCTTACTGGGTCGATGTGAGGAAGATGATGATGAAATTACAATTTTGACCCATATTTTTCCTTTCTTCCCAAATATGCCCTTATCTAAATTTAATAAATTACAAAATTATTCCGTAGTTTATAAACGCCCAAAATAATATTATATTTGCACAAATAGTGTTTGAATGATTTAGATTGAGATTGAAAACTTAGGGTTTGATTTAGGAGCGGAATTTGGGGTTTTTTGCCAAAAGCCAAATTGATTGAAATTGATGATATGGTTGTGTTGTTGGGTTGATTTTAAGCTAATTTCATGTTCATAGCATTGTCAAATTGTTTATGGATCATAAGCTAATTGGATTTTAGAACTTTATTGTGATATGCTTTAGAATTTGGGTTTTTTTTGCCGAAAGCCAAACTGACTGAAATTGATGATATGGTTGTGTTGTTGGGTTGATTTGGAGCTAATTTTATGTTCATAGTATTGTCAAATTGTTTATGGATCATGAGCTAATTGAATTTTAGAATTTTATTGCGATATGCTTTAGATCGATTAGGTTATTTTATTTTAGCATTAAAAATATAATTTAGCCTATTAACTCAATTGGCAGAGCAATGTGCGTTTGCATAAAAATGTGGGTTCAAATCCCACATAGGTTACATAATAGACAAGAGCGCAACAATCGCAAATTGCTAATCATGCACATCATAATCTTAGTTATACACTTTTTAACCTTAATTATGCACATTTTAATATTATTTATGCACTTTAATTTTAAAAGCTTATTATGTATGCACACCATAATGTTATATTTGCATAACATAACATAGGTTACATAATAGACAAGAGCGCAACAATCGCAAATTCATAATCATGCACATCGTAATCTTAGTTATGCACTTTTTAACCTTAATTATGCACATTTTAATCTTATTTATGCATTTTAATTTTAAAAGCTTATTATATATGCACAACATAATGTTATATTTGCACAACATAACATTATGTTTGCAAATTTTAATCTTATTTATGCACTTTAATTTAAAAGCCTATTATATATGCATACCATAATGTTATATTTGCACAACATAGCATTATATTTGCACATTTTAATCTTATTTATGCACTTTAATTTAAAAGCCTATTATATATGCACACCATAATGTTATATTTGCACATTTTAATCTTATTTATGCAGTTTAATTTAAAAGCTTATTATATATGCACACCATAATGTTATATTTGCACAACATAACATTATATTTGCACATTTTAATCTTATTTATGCACTTTAATTTAAAAGCCTATTATATATCCACACCATAATGTTATATTTGCACAATATAATATTATATTTGCACATTTTAATCTTATTTATGCACTTTAATTTGAAATTGTTAAATGCTTGAAAACTAATAGATGATAAGTCCGCCCCCCCCCCCCCCCGGACCCCCCGATGCGACGCCGGTGAAAAATGATTCAAGACACATTAACAATAACCTTAATTGTGCACTTCATATTATTATTCATACACATCGTCATTTTATTTTTGCACTTTATCATTTTATTTATACACTTTATATTTGCACAACAAAAAGTGTCGAAAGTGGAGGGTCCCGTACAATGAGACTAGACCGAAAATCGAGGAACAACTGCCGAGGTAAACCCTTGGTGAAGATATCAGCGTACTGATAGGAGGACGGGACATGAAGAACACACAAACATGTCTAAGAGCAACCTTGTTCCGAACGAAGTGGAGATCGAGCTCAATGTGCTTCGTGCGCTAATGATGGACTGGGTTACTGACTAGATAGACGGCGGAGACGTTGTCTGTGTAGACCAGAGTGGCCTTCAGAAGAGGGCAGCAGAGATCAAGAAGGAGATTGTGCAGCCATGAGCACTCGGAGACAACGTTGGCAACGCCTCTATACACAGCCTCGGTGCTAGAGCGAGACACCACAGCCTGACGCTTTGCTGACCACGACACAAGAGTGTCGTTGAGGAAGACACAATAGCCAGACGTGGAGCAACGTGTTTCAGGACAACCACCCCAATCCGCATCAGTGTAAGCGACGAGGTCATTACGAGAGGAAGGGGTGATCGTGTAAGCAATGATCCACTTCAAGGCTTGAAAGTGCGGTTCCCTAGGCGCATGCATAAACAGATAGATCTGTTGAATGGCGTAACTGATGTCCGGCCTAGTAAACGTAAGATACTGCAACGCACCTGCGAGACTCCGGTACAACGTCAGATCATCAAACAAAGGACCAGAGTGAGCACTGAGCTTGTTGGAGGTATCCACAGGGGTGACGACTGGCTTGCAGTTGCTCATCTTAGCCCGAGCAACAATGTCGGCAGCATACTTACTCTGAGAGAGAAACAACCCATACGCATGATGCTGCACAACGACGCCCAAGAAGTAAGACAACGGACCCAGATCTAACATGGCGAACTCGCCACTCAACTGGGCAATAATGGACGTCCGAAGAGCATCAGAAGAGCCAGTAAGGATGATGTCGTCGACATATAGTAACAGAAAGGCCATGTCTGTGCCTTTGCGATAGATAAATAGAGACGTATCCGAGCAGTTTCCAACGAAGCCCAAGCGTAGCATATGAGAAGCAAAGCGCTGGAACCATGCCCGCAGAGCCTGTTTCAGACCATACAGAGAGCGCTTCAGGAGACAAACGTGCTTGGGACGATCAGTATCAACGAACCCCGGCGGCTGAAATATGTAGACTGTCTCATTCAGATGGCCATATAGAAAGACATTCTTGACATCCAACTGATGAATAGCCCACTGTCGCGATAATGCTAAGCTCAGCACCACTCAAATGGTGGCAGGCTTGACCCCGGGGCTGAATGTCTCATCACAATCAATACCTGCCTGTTGAGATCGACCATTAACCACAAGACGAGCTTTGTAGCGTTCCAATGACCCATCAGTGGGAGGGGCGGGCCGGTGAGGCGAGCGGCGGAGAGAGAGAGATCGGCGATGGGGAGAGAGAAGGAGGGCCGCTGGTGATGGCTAGCGGCGTGAGGAAGAAGAAATTAGGGTTTAGACTGTGATACCATGTAAGATCATGAGATTGATGTAAAGTCCTCCTTGATGGTTTCATTCATTAGACAATCATATATATATATATATATATATATATATATATATATATATATATATATATATATATATATATATGTTAAAAGACATTGGACCTTTTGGCCCACTATGCAATATGACATGTATGTAATCTATCAGAAATAAATTGAAAAACATAAGGTAGGGGTAAAAAGGGGTTTTCATAAAATTTGTTGACATTTAACAAAATGGTAGGTTTAGGTGGACAATTAGCAAAACTAATACACCAAAGTGGACATTTCCTCAAATAATTTCTTAAAAATATAACAATATATATATATATATATATTTATTTATTTATCAATCTTATACTTATTACTAATAAATATTCAATTTGTTTAAAAATAGATGTTCCTTTATTTTTGGGTATTTTGGCCACTAGCACATTATGAAGATCTAATTAGCTAACTAGCACCCAAATAAAATTAATTAGCTAACCTAGCACCCTTCCCCAAATGGACTATTAAGGTCAACGGTCAACATGTTTTACCGTCAATTGATCAGCGTTTACCATAGACCGGCTCTTTAGGATTTTTTTTAGCGGTGACATTTTTTTGATGCCATTTTTTGTCGTTTTGATGCCATTTTTTTATTACATTTAATTTTCGCTTTGATGTCACTTTTCTAATAAAATTGATTGATGAAACTTTTTTAATGCCACTTTTTTCAAATCTTGATGACATTTTTTGTTTACTGTGATGTCACATTGACCATTGATGCCATTTTTTTACCGTTAACTACTGATGACACTTTTTTTGATATCAATTTTTTGATGATATTTTTTTTACCATGATGCCATATTTTTTCAAGGTAATGTTTTCGTGATGCCATATTTTTTCAAGGTAATGTTTTGATGACATTTTTTTCTTTAATGTGATGCAACTTTTTCAAAACAGTGTTTTGATGCCATTTTTCTAATGTAATTATTTGATGCCATTTTTTTAATCAAATCGTTTGATGCCATTTTTTTTAATCAAATCGTTTGATGCCATTTTTTTTAATTTAATCAATTGTATATCGATATATTTTCATCGATTCTACTTTTATTCACTGATGACACGTTTGTGATTACACCTTATTGATGCAATCACTTGTGGTGACATATTTATTACATTTTTATACATTTGATGACACAAGAGCATAAAATGTGATTAAACTTCTTTGATGACATTTATAATTACACTTCGTTGATCTCAATATTTGTGATCACATTGTTTGTTGATAACATTTTTATTGATAACTTTTTTATAATATTATTTTGATGACATTTTTATTGATAAGATTTTTATAATATATAATATAAGAGTAGACTAACAGTTACACTTTGAAAGCAAATATAATATCTAATAGGCTAATGGAATCAAGTGGAACATAAACATAATTAAACTAACATTTACACTTGAAAGTAATTTGAAAGCCATCATCCAAGTGAAATTGGGTGATAGCTTTCAAATTCCTATGTTATTACACATCGTAGTTCATCCCGACAGCGTCGTTGAAAGCCATCACCCCGCACTCAATGGTCTAAATATCGTGTATCGGGGTCTTATCGGTTGGGGGTAAAAAAGATATATCGGGGATATATCGGGATATATCGATTTTATCGGTTTCGCTAATTTTTATCCATAAATATTATATTTATACTCCAAAATTTAAAAATATACATAAAAATTAATATTTAAATTGTAATATTACCAAATCACTTTAAAAAATAAACATGACCTTCTAGTCAACTAGTGCTTTTAACCAAATAATTCATTTCAAATAGGTTGCTCGCTACATAACCATCCCATTTGAAATACCCTATTCAACTAGTGATTTTAACCAAAATCGAAACTCATTCATTCAGGTATTCAACATTTCAACCCCTCAAATAATAAATGTATGCAGACTAACATTAATCATAAATTGAAACACAGTGAACAAGTGCGGGCTTAATCACAAATTGAAACACAATCGAAACTCAATAAAATTAAACAAAAATTGAACGGACTGCCGTACAAGTGCGGAGCAGCGGAGGGAGAGAATGGATGTTGAAGCAGCAGACAGAGGCACCGCTCGGGCGCTCACCACTCATGCGCTACTGGAGAAGAAGCAGAAGAGACAACGGCCGGAGAAGAAGCAGGGACGAGTCGGGCGACCGGAGAAGATGCAGACAGAGGCACCGGCACCGCTCAGGCGCTCTCCATTGAATCACTGATTCGCTGAACCCCGGGCCGGAGAAGAAGCAAGGGTGGGTCGGAGAGAAGCAAGGGTGGTCGGAGAAGAAGAATCGCCTCTCGTCGGGACACCGCAAGTCGCGAATCTCAACCCTAGACCAAGCAATCTGCTACTGTGTACTCGGGCAATTAGCCCTTGTCTGACTTTTTTCCCAAAAAAAAAATTAAAAAATTAAAAAAATTAAAACGACACCGTTTCAAGACAATGATATATCGGTCAACCCGATATTGACCGATATATCGACCGTTGACCCGATATCATCCGTTGACCGATATTTCCCAACCGATACGACGATATCATTGCGGGTTCTAAATATCCCCGATATATCGCCGATATATCCGATATTTAGAACACTGCCCACACTAGGGGACCCATAAGAATATTAGGGAACTTATTACAATATATGGTTGTCACACACGGTTTAGGCATCACTGTTTGATTCAATCCATTACACTCTCCACTTGAAAACACACCTACTTCATCCTCTTTTTAATTTTCATGTACATACACTTTAATTTTCTCTCTTTCAACTCATCTGCTTGTTGCCTGCACCAAACATTTGCATTAGTAGTCCCTCCTTCTATCTTTATCATATGCAACTTCATTTAACTGTGTGACAGAAATCTCAACTTTATCCACGTTTGTATTTGCTTCATTTAACCGGTATATTTCGATGCAAGCAAGAGGACTGAATCATTCATGTTGTTTTGCCACCTGAAGATAAGAGCTTAAGCTGATCAAGAGTAAATATGAAACAGTTGCACATCAAAAGGAATAGCATTGATGACAAGTACTGATCCTAACATATGTGCACACTTTAATTGGCAACAACAAATAAAATGAAATTCAAATCTTCCAAGGCAAAAACAAGGAGGATAAATAGCTCCTCAAAAAGAGAAAATTTTACCTCGTGCATCCGATTAAGCACCTCTTCTCACCTTTGAGCTTCTTCACTGCTCTCATACAAACCATTTTCAATCAAAAACTACAGAAATCCAGCATGAATCAGAACACAAAATTCACACACATAAAAAGACAAGCTCCCAAGAACCAATCGAACCTAAACACAAGCAATGAGGAAGCTAAAGCTCAAGTAACATCCAAAAAAACAACATATCAAGAAGCATCATTCATAAAGTAAGGAGGAAGGAAGAAATGCCAAGTTTATGTATGACCATGTCTTTTTTCAGAAACAATCAGAAAGGACGAACAACACTGATATAATGTTACCTTAGTCACATCAACAAGCATAAGAACTAGATGTTCTTCTCAAGGAAATGGTTAATATGACGAGAGAAGTAGATGACAGATAGTTACTCAATTCAAATTACAAAAGATGAATTCTGAACTATGGTCATCAATTCAATATCCACAACCAAGCAATTCAAACACCAATCCTTACTAATGCCGAATCAAATTGAGGAGATAAACAAACAAAAACTGAAATGGAAGCTCAAGGCAAACAATTAAGAGAAAATTTGATAAAAAGTGCCCTTTTTAGGATACTACTAGTGACGAAGTAAAGGGCAAGAATCCCACCTTGAATAAAAGATCATAGGCGATGTGTTCCCAGGGAAAAGATATGGACATCAAGAAGCACTTGAGGGGTAACATATCTTCATCGGAATTCCTTGAAGCAGCCGATGCTGCTGCATAAGCCTGCTTTGGTGCCACGGAAGCTGCAGAGGCTACTCTCCGAACAATTGTTGCTAGCCCAAAGCCTTTTTGGGATACTACTAGTGACGAAGGGCCATTGATCTGTTGGCTTTGATATGGTAAAGCATCTTTATAATCCATACTACAAAATAATATAAACCCAAAGAAGAAACAAAGATAAGCATATGAGACTTTTGTTCGGAATCTCAGAATTCACAGTTCTAAAGCCAATCCCTGTTCACAACTTAATCTGATATGAATTTGAAGAATCTCATATTCTGATGATAGCTTTCAACTAGCAAATGATGCACAACAACAACAACAACAACGACAAAAATCTATCTCCCAATATTTTTGCAACGAAAATATCATCTAAACCATTCTTTGAAAGTCAAAATCGAAAGAAAACGATGCATAGGCAAAGATTTAACAATTCCTGACAGATTTAGGTTAAAAGAGAGACGAGCAATGTTGAAGCTAAAAACAAGCAATTCGATACCTGAAACTGAGGGATGCTTAGCCAAACAAATCAATCGAAAGCAACAGGTGCAGATCGAAAACTCTGGCTACACAAGCATAAGGCCATCCGATTCCTGCAGATTTTGGTCGATCAAAAATAGAACTGTTGAAACTAAAATCAAGCATGAAAATAAAGGACAAGAAATGTCAAAACTAAAAAAAGCAATGAGATACCTGCAAAGGCAGAGAGGATGAAGCCGGCTGATGCGAATCTCTCGCAGGAAGGTTGGCCCGATCTTTCGATAGGTAGTCGAATTCGATCCCGCAAACGCCCGAATCGCACGAACGCCTTTGGAACCACGAGTATCGATCCTTGTCGAATCTCACGACAAGAACAAATCCTTAGCGCCGTTTCTCACGGTCCTTAGTGTTCGAATCTCTCGAACGGTTGAAAGTTTCTCGCTCTCTAGGGTTTCTAATGAAACACACTTTTTTTTTCTCAAATTCAGGATCTCCTTCCTTGCTTTCATTAACTTCCTTAAATAGAGATTACAAAATAGAAATAAATCCTAATTAAAATAAAATAACAAAATTCTCATAATTATCTAAAGCTAAAAATCCTAGATTATTATCCCCTTAATTTATGACTCTAAAAATAAATAAAAATAAAAGAAACTAGCATAGTGTTTATTGAAAACAAAAGACTCAAAATCCCTGAGATTCGATGAACTATAGGTGTCACGAACCCTGAGTCTTCTATGGCTTCAGACTCATATCACCGGCGACCGAGGAACACCACTTTCCCATGGCAGTGCTTGCAGAGGTGGAGGCGCTTAAGGAGTTGAAGTCGGCGACGAAGAACAACCTGCAAAGGCCGAACCTGCCATAGCGCTGGAGAGACAGGTTCTTTGCACCGGGAACCATTCGGCGGCATAATTAAAGGTGATTTCTGGGGGAAATTGGGAGATTCGATTTCTAGATTTGAAAAATTAGGGTTGAAATCGGGAGGAATGGACGAGCTTTAGAGTTGGAGGGTGAGGAGAGAAGCCAAGGGGCGGGGAACGGTTTCGGTGAGGAAGCTCGGCGCTACTGTGGTTGCAAGCGGTGGAGATCGGAGCTACTGTTGTTGCGGTGGCGTCGTTGAGGCGAGAGTGTGAGGTCGAGATCCCGAGAGCTGTGACTCTTTCGGATCTGGGCGAAAAAGCGGCGATTTAGCCTCGGGTTGGCAATCGCGCGAGGGAGGTGAGGTCGAGAGGGATAGGAGTGCTTGCTTCCATAGCCTCCGACGCTGGTTTGTCGTGGTTAGTCCCGGTTGGGAGAGACGGAGGAGAAGCGAGGAAGAAGAACATGACATGACTTATGAGGAAGGATGCTATGTGACTAAAAACAATTGAAGGGGTGCTAGAACGGCCAATAAAAAATTAAGAGATGCTAATTACCTAATTCAATTAGCAAAAGGTGATATTTCACCAAAATTTCTCTTTATTTTTTGCTATGTTTTTTAAGGATGTAAACAACTATATAAAATATTTACTTTTTAATTAATATTTTAATACAATTTCATACATATTACTAATAAATACTCCGTATGAACCTATGTAAAAAATTGATTAAATAATTAATATAGATGTGGTATGAAATTATTAACAAAAAAATTCAATGTTTTACTATATTTTTTTAGTCTTTCAAAACGTGTTGAAGAGTAAAAGAAGATCTCTTTTGAAACGGATGGTGCAATTCTCAGCAAAGGGTGAGAGTAATAATTTCTACTTGAGCTATAGCAAGTTAGTTGACATATATTTGTCTACCGTTATTATTAGGTTAGGTGAATTATAAAATGAGTTGCAAATGTCTGTTTTTTTTATAAGGTTTATAAGGTGAAGATTTGGATGGGGTCAGACACATTCAAGTGTATCATTTTGGATGAGAATATATATTCTTGACTATTTAGAATGACGGGGGAAGGAGAAGGATTTTTCAGCCTAAGACATGCAATCATACCCGCCACATTGTTGATCTCTTATAAGTCGTGCGAGAACGAATCCGATTGGAACTGATGAAGTGATAGCCGAATATTCGAGGTAATGACTGCAATCTCTCGCGAACAACTCCAACAACCCTTGACTGCATTGACAATCGTCGGATTAATTGTCACCTTCCATTAGGATATCTCATAAAATATTTTCCGTTTCTGCTTGTCCAAATGCTCCATCAAATTGTAACCGACTTCTTTTTCTTCTCGTTATCTAATTTTGTTAAAGATTTAAGAGGAGTTTAAAATGTGTGGATACTAGACTTGGGCAAACAAGGTCGGCCCATCCCATCCGCTTGCTTATAGTAAAAGGACGGTGAAGTTAGAAGGTTTTGTCTCAATATGATCAAATAATTGTGCAAAAAAATTATTCATTTGTAGGCATGCATTAATGTTAACATATAAATAGTATGGACGGATACGTATATATAATGGCATTATGCAATGAATAATGTGCTAAAATCTTTTTAAATTGTTAAACACCAATAATATAGTAACTAGTAAGGTTTAAAAAATTAATAAAAAAAAATAGAACAGGGGACCCACCCAGACCATCCACCGTTTGTGTCGGCGCAAAATGTTGATTTCGCTAATTAAAATGTTGGAAGTAGGGGTGTTATTTGAACCGAACTAGCCAAACTTAACATGTTCAAGTTTGACTCATTTTTTAAACGAGTTTTTTATTTTGTTCAAGTTTGACTTGTTTAGGAAATGAACGACCTCGAGGCGAACCTTTTTCAAGCTTTAAGTAGTTCAACTTTGTTATAACAAGTTAACTTAAGAGAAAATTTTTATAAATTCCATAGAATTCGAGCTATTTGAGTCTTATTCGAACAAGCCGAGCTTTCAACAAAGCTTAAAATTTTGCTTAAGATCGGCTTGCTTAAATAAGTGACAGAGCTTGATTTGAGCTTTTTCAAGCCGAGCCCGAGCTGTTCAGTTCGATCATATAACAACCATAGTTGAAAGTAAAGCGCCAAAATTCCACAACGGTGAAAGTGGTTTAATATTCCACTAGGACCCACCAACTTTTAATTTAAAAAAATTTAGAAAACTCTAAATTAATCTACACCATTTACTTACTATCAATCATTTAACATTTTTTTTGTTAACATTTAATACTCTAAAAAGTGAGTACTCCCGAACCACTTGATGAATACAAGCCTTACGAACTCTCTTCATGCATCGGATCTGCTCCAAACAAATCGTTTATATGAGTAGTTTGCTCCATCCGACATCAATAGAAGCATTCAATTGATTATGAGTTCTGAACTTCTGATTACATAGTATCAAGTCTCTCAAAGATGATTCAAGAAATAGCTAAAGATATTAATGGACAAAAAAGCAATGAAATATGTAAATCTGGTATGGGTGACATGTAAATTCAGTATGGTTGACAGGTAATTATATATGATCGGTTAGTTAAACTTGTGACGTTTTCAGTCTCTAAGAAACTTGCATAAACCCAAAAATCACTTCCATCTCATTGAATTGCTTCAAGCATCCGCCGAGCGTTTTTTTAGAACATAGACGGGTGGCAGGTAAACATACGAAGTTGGTGGCAATACAATACATCGTCATGTTAAAGAGTATAACCTGTCATGTTAATAGCATTATCTATCATGTTAATTTCTTTCATTAAGGAGAAGAGGATCGATTTGCATTACCTGTCATGTTATTCGCATTACATGTCATGTTAAAGCGTATAACCTGTCATGTTAATAGCATTACCTGTCATGTTATTTGCTTTCATTAAGGCAAGCTTTTAACAAATGACTGACAATAGTTTGAGGCTTCAGCTGATCTATGATCATACGATGAGTGAGCCCTACTCTATTATATAGTGTCATCCTTTGAGGTTTTTCTTACAATTCTTTTGTTCACCTTGATTTCTCACTTTTGTATGTTCATAATCATTTTCAGACAGTACGATTCAACGCATAGTACTGGAAGCTCATTGGTTCAAGGCTAGTAGAAGACTATGTGCTTACATAAGCTGCAGTGCATTACGAGAAGGTGATATTTCAAAGGTCTTGAATGAGATTCTGCATGATCCATCCAAAAATTTGCTTTCTGCCTATTCGTTTGATTTATGCTTAAGCAGTGGAACTAATGGCAGAACACTTATTCTTTCCAGAATCATAATGTGGGTTATCTTGTAAGGTCTTAACTGTGCCCATATATCAATCATAAAACCAAACCACACATGAATTTCACATGCCCATATATTAACATGGCGCGTATATCTTTATACTTGACGGATGTCAATACGGACATGATAGGTGGACCATCCACTACTAGAAAAATGCAATTAGACATCCGTTGTCAGCCGATGTCTTTGAAAAAAAAATTCGATCTCTTTCCGATGTCTTTTATGGGTTAAGAAATTACACATTGATTTAGAATATTTAGGCGATGTCTATAATGATACTAGCATCCGTTTTTATATAACGGTTCGATTTCATAGCTATTAAAGCACAACACTTTTTTTTATATAGAAACTAATGGATTGGTACTTTTATTAACTTATAAACATACAATATACGTAGATTAGCCTAGAAAGGCCAATTACAAAGTTAACGTCATCTGAAATGCTACCACATCTAAGACTATGCGTTTTCCATCATCATAGAGAAATTCAATCAAAGATAAAAATCGACAATAAACCAAGCTTTATGCAACTTCTCTCGTGTCATGTACATCGTATTTGAATGACAAGTAAAACAATTCTCGTGTCATGTAAAATAATTTACTTGTCAAGTAAAAAAATCACGTGTCATGTAAAGCAATTCCCGTGTCATGTAAATCATTCTAGCCTCTCAGCGTTTGTACATATATGCAACTTAATCTCCCATATAATATATCACGGTTGATGCACAACAAATTTCAATAATCTTTGTTCAGTTTTGTGTAAACAACTCAAAGCAATCTTAATCTCGCATGAAATTGGTTAATTTCATTGATTGTTAATCAAATGCCTGTTTTTAATTCCCCATAGAATTTCATATTTCATTGCTTTTTTTGTCCATTAAGATCTTTAGCTATTTCTTGAATCATCTTTGAGAGACTTGATACTATGTAATTAAAAGTTCAGAACTTCGAATCAATTGATTGCTTCTATTGTTGTCGGATGGAGCAAATTGCTCATATAAAGGATTTGTTTGGAGCATATATGGTGCATGAAGAGAGTTCGTATATACAGTATTTAGTTCAATTTGGAACCTTCAACTTGGTTTAAATTGGTCTCCTAACGTCTTCTTATTCAAGCTTGTCGCCTTAATTGTGCAGCAAAGGGTGACCATGCCAATAGTAAAAATTAACTGTCCATCGTATAGTTTCCTACTGGACACCAATCGATAGTTTACTGGACACGTTTTAGGTTTTTCCTCTCTTCCGGGCTATGGTTGTCTACTGGACACCTGTATGCATAACAACACACACATGTCAATCAGTGGAGGGGTGCTCAAAGGTGCTCCAGTATGGAGCTCCTCTCCTAATATTGCACTTCCGTATACATTGACAGCATCCCAAAAAGCTGGGGGAAACGAAGGGAAAGAAACAATAAAAAATCAAATCAAATAAGAATAGCAGGGAAGGATAAAAATCAGCAGAGTAAGCCATTTAACCTGCATCCCCTAGTCAAAATAGAAGCAAGATCAAAGCGAAACCCATCCACATGTATTTCTGTCACCCAATATCTATTGCACAAAAGATGAGAATATTTACACTAAGATAAGTAAGATCAATAGTCAATATATGTTAAACATCTGTGATAACTCCCTCCCTTGATGAAAATCGGAATAGATGTTTCAAAGGCTTTGACAGGATATTTGTATCAAAGGCCTTGGAGCATTAACAGTTGATGAAATACAAAACCTATCTTAATTATTCGTATATTATTTTATCTTATTATATACTTCCATTATATTATATATATGTGTATGCCTAACCATTTCAGGAAGTATATTCGAGATTATATCCTTTCCTTTGATGCAATTGAGGAGATCTATTTCAAAATGGATCATGGCTTCAAAGTGTCCATATATAGAAGATTGAAGAATCAAGCCTGATTCATGGAGCCGTTGGTGAAGATCCTCAGGCGCCATTCCACTCTTATATAAAGGAAAGAAAGAAGAAGACAGAGATAACAAGAACACACAAGTGCTACACACGATCTTTCATTCATTCAAGCGATCTGTCTTCCAAGTGTCTCTCTGCTAAGCGCTCAAGAGTTTGTTGTTTATTTCAAAGCCTTTGAGAGTCACTGTGAGCTTATAGGATATATTTATTTCAAGTGTTACTCGAGAGTTTATAACTCGGGAAGTTGCACTAGGCTATTGATTTGCGAGAGTTAGAGGATTGTACTAGATAGCTGAGAGAGGTGGGGCTCTTCTAGATTGGTCTAGGACTCCAAGGGAACGTGAGTTGACTAGATTGCAATTGTATAGGAGAGAGGCTTCTCGGTGAGCTATTAGGATCCTAAGCTAAGCAATCAATAAAGCCTTTGAATCCTAGGGTTGTGGAAGAACCCTAGGCGGGGACGTAGGCCAAGTTGTGCTGAACCTCGTAAACAATTACTCGTGTTCTTTACTTATTTGCTTTACCTTATTTCCGCACTTGGTTCGATTATCTAACTTTGTGATTCAGGTTTAATCTCAAAGGTTTTGGTACAAGCTCCAAAAGTCTTGAGACTTTCTGCGAAAAACGGGCATACTCTATTCAACCCCCCTTCTAGAGTATTTCTATATTACATTGTTTTATATTATCGAACCTTCAATTGGTATCAGAGCTTTACTCATAGTTTTTGATCTAACAATCTTGTGAGTTTTCGATCAAGTCTGGTGAAGCAAGCGGTGGATTTGCACAGGGAAGGTCCACAAGCAGACCGCCACTCTTTGTAGGAAACAACTTTGTCCACTGGAGAGATCTTTGATGAAGATGTTCATCATAGACCAAGATCTAGAGCTTTGGAACATTATAGAGAATGGTCCGAAGATTCCAGAGAAGGATGGACCAAATGACACCAAAGTTGCAAAGAAGGAGTCTGAATACAACCAAGCAGATCTTGAAACCATCTCGAAGAACTACAGGGCTATTAACTTACTTTATTGTGGTCTTAGCACTGATGAGTTTAACCGTATCTCTTCTTGTAGGTCAGCTAAAGAGATTTGGGACAAGTTGGTCGTCACCTATGAAGGAACGAGCCAAGTGAAAGACACCAAGATCAACATCTTCCTTTGAAAGTACGAGCTCTTTAAGATGAAGTCTGATGAGTCAATCAAGGCCATGTTCACACGATTCACAGAAATCACCAACAACCTTGACGCTCTCGGCAAGAGCTTTACCAACGTTGAGAAAGTAAGGAAGATACTGAGGTGCCTTCCAAAGGAGAAATGGGGTCCAAAAGTAACAGCTATAGAGGAAGCCCAGGACCTCACCACTTTACCCCTTGATGACCTTCTTGGAAAGCTGATCACGCATGAGATGATCCTTAATGAAGACGATGGAGAACTTCCAACCAGCACTAAGAACCTGGCACTCAAGTCTAAGAAGGATGAGCCCAAGGATGGATCTGATTCCGAAGATGAAGATGACGATGAGGATGATCCTTTTGCTCTTATCACAAGAGGACTTGCTAGAATTCTCAAAATGAAGAAGCAATTCAACAACAAGGATGGATCAGAGTCTTCAAAATTTCAAAGTAAGCCTCAATACAACAAGTATGAAAAGAAGACTAAACCGTTGTCTTGTTTTGAATGTGGTGAAACAGATCATCTTGTGAAGGACTGCCCTCAAAAGACAAAGAGCCAGCCCAAGAAAGGTGACAAATGGAAGAAGAAAGCCATGGTGGCTACTTGGAGTGATTCCGACTCTGACTCCGACGATGAGAAGGCCAACATTTGTCTTATGGCTTCTGGAGATGAATCCCACGATGAAAAGCTTGAAGCTACTGTAAGAGAACTTATGGAAAGTCCAAAAGAGGTATTATCGGAATTCCTTTCCAATATGATTGCCAATGAAGAAAAGCTTATTGCCCAAACTAACATTCTTATTAAGAGAACTGTGGACCAGGAAAGAACTATTGAGGATCTGTCTATGAGGGTCAAAGGTCTTGAAGCTTCTTATTCAGGTCTTGACATTAAAGTCAAGACGCTTGATTCGGAGAAATCTGAACTCAAGCAAGATCTCTCCTCTCTAAGAAATGAGCATCATGACTTAGAGAACGAGAAGATCTCCCTGAA
Organism: Persicaria maculosa; assembly: GCA_963922045.1. NCBI lineage: Eukaryota > Viridiplantae > Streptophyta > Magnoliopsida > Caryophyllales > Polygonaceae > Persicaria > Persicaria maculosa. The sequence continues at coordinate 67,310,983 of OY998259.1, read as the reverse complement.
TAATAAGATTCTAGACCAACAGATAGCCCTCATAAGTTTTACCAAATCCAAAGGCACTCTTGATAAGATGTTGGGTGAGCAACAAAGCTCTCTAAACAAAAGTGGTATTGGTTACAATCCAAAGTTTTTAAAGAAGCAACACATTACCACTTTTGTAAAGGCAAAAGGAAGAAGAACCTCTCCTATATGTCACCATTGTGCTAGAAAGGGACATGTAAAAGAGACCTGCCCTTATAGAAGAAAGGATTCATATATTATTCGTAATACATTTCCTGTTCATTTGAGAAAAGAACGGATAACACAAGTTTGGGTCCCCAAAGGCACTATTTTACCAAATATGGTTTACCCCAACAACGGATCCAAATTTGCTTATTGGTCTAGCCACAAAGGTTGATGTTTGTCTTGCAGGAGATCACCAAGGTGAAAGAACACAAATGGATTATTGATAGTGGATGCTCAAGGCATATGAGTGGGAAGAGTTCTCTCTTTCATGATCTAAAGAAGCAATCCACAAGAACAATCACTCTTGGTGACAAAGGAAAGTGTGACATCGTTGGTATTGGTAGTGTTGGGAGTGATCCTAACCATTCTATTAAAAATGTTTATCTTGTTAATGGTTTGAAGTATAATTTTCTTAGTATTTCTCAACTATGTGATTATGGTAATGATGTTGGATTTAACAAGAAAAGATGTTTAGTGCGCAGAGAAGATACAGGTGAAATAGTTCTAATTGCCTATCGTTATAACAACATCTATGCCGTGAATGTTGAGCAAGTGGCACAAGGAAGCTTAACTTGTCTAAAGGCTTTGACGGATGATCCAAAACTCTGGCATAGGAGACTCGGTCATGTGAGCCCACATACACTACAGAAGCTTGTGTCCAAAGGGCTTGTAAGAGGACTACCTGAGATAGACTTCAAAGGTATTAAGATGTGAAAAGAATGCACACGAGGTAAACAAACACGTAGCTCTTTCAAACCCAATAAGGTTGTAAGTACTTCTAGACCCCTTGAACTTTTACATATGGATTTATGTGGTCTTATGCGAGTCAAATCTCCCAATGATAAAGTACATGCTTGTTTTCATACTTGATGAATGCAATGACGGTTCTTTGAGTGAAAGTGTTGCAGATTTAGATCTTAACATCCATACAGAGAACGAGAATGGTGATGATGCTGCTACCAAGAACACAGAGAAGAGGAACATGCAGGAACCGATTATTAACACTGAAGAATTGGCCCAAGGTGTTGAAGATTCGTCCAAAGCCCTTGGTGTCCAATCCAACAGTGTTGAGACGTCAGAAACTGCTGTAACTGAACCTAACAGAACCATAGAGTCAGATGTACTACAAGTCAATCCTACCAGTGTGACGAATCAAGGAGCTGAGACTAGCAAAAGGAAATTCAAATACTCCTCATCACACTCATTAAAGGATATCATTTCTGACCCTACCTCTAGTGTTCAAACTCGTTCTAAACTTAAAGATCTTTGTGCTTTTCACGCGTTTGTTTCTCTTATTGAGCCAAAGAAGGTAGATGAGGCACTTCAGGAGCCAGACTGGATCATTGCTATGCAAAGTGAGCTTAATGAATTTGAAAGAAATAAAGTCTGGACCTTGAAGCCTAGGCCAAAGCATCAATCAGTCATTGGCACTCGATGGGTATTTCGAAACAAGCTAGATGAGAATGGTAAGGTTGTGAGGAACAAGGCAAGGCTTGTTGCTCAAGGCTACAATCAAGAGGAAGGTATTGACTACGAGGAGACCTTTGCTCCCGTAGCCAGGCTTGAAGCCATTCGCATTTTATTAGCATTTGCATCTTTTATGAGCATAAAGTTATATCAAATGGATGTCAAGTGTGCTTTTCTTAATGGTTTCTTAGAGGAAGAAGTATATGTGGCTCAACCCCCAGGTTTTGAAAGCTCAGAATTTCCCAATCATGTTTATAAACTTGACAAAGCGCTTTATGGTTTGAAACAAGCCCCAAGAGCTTGGTATGAGCGCTTGTCCAAATATCTTTTAGAAAATGATTTTAAAAGGGGGTTGATCGACAAGACTCTTTTTATCAAGACCAAAGGAAAGGACATTTTGGTTATTCAAATTTATGTTGATAATATATTATTTGGTGCTACTAACACATCTTTGTGCAAGGAATTTTCTGACATCATGTGCAGTGAATTTGAGATGAGCTTGATGGGTGAACTCAACTTCTTTTTGGGGTTACAAGTTCATCAATCCAAGAAAGGGATCTTCGTCAACCAAAGCAAGTACACTAAGGATCTCTTGAAGAAGTTCAAGATGGATCAATCCAAGGCAGCCAAGACTCCCATGAGCTCAACATTATCTCTAGATCAAGACAAGACTGGAATAAGTGTCAATCAAAAGGAGTATCGAGGAATGATTGGATCTTTATTATATCTCACGGCTAGTAGACCTGACATCATGTTTAGTGTTTGCATGTGTGCTAGGTTTCAAGCTGATCCTAAAGAATCTCACCTCGTGGCTGTGAAGAGGATCTTTCGATATCTCAATGGCACTAAGGAACTTGGACTATGGTACCCAAAGCAAAAGGATTTCACTTTAATTGGATATTCTGATGCAGATTTTGCAGGCTACAAGGTGGATAGGAAGAGCACATCAGGATGTTGCCAATTCTTAGGAGCATCTTTGATCAGTTGGCACTCAAAGAAGCAAAATTCAGTTGCTCTATCCACTGCAGAAGCCGAATACATTGCAGCTGGAGCCTGTTGCTCCCAAATCCTTTGGATAGCTCAACAAATGCGAGATCTTGGCATCAACCTCAAAGGTATCCCAATTAAGTGTGACAATACAAGTGCCATATCCATCACTAAGAATCCTGTTCAGCATTCAAGGACCAAGCATATTGATGTAAGGCATCATTTCATTAGAGATCATGTTGAAAAAGGTGATGTGTCCATATCTTTTATTTCTACTGATTATCAATGGGCTGACATTTTTACTAAGCCTTTGGCAGAGGACAGGTTCACCTTCATTAGACGAGAGATTGGGATGCTTAACAAGGATGCACTTTCGTAGGGGGAGCTTTCCCTTTACGAAAGATAAATTCTACTTAGTATCAAGACCCTTGAGAACCATGTCAAGGTGTGTGAACTAAATGGTGGAGTACATTTATCGGATCATATATTTTTGGTTAATATCTTTTTAGATATTTAATCAATTATATTTGTTTTAATCGGATTTCAAAAATTGCCTATTTCTGTGATTTCCATAACCGTTAAGATATTTTATTTTTGGAACTAAATCAGTTTGTGTTTAGTCCGATTTTAATGGATATTTGAATTTGAATTTGAATTTGAAAACCCTTCAAATTGGCAATGTAATGATTTCTTTCCTTGGAACCCTAAACCCGTCCCATCACTCCCTCTACTTAAACCCAATACTGTACCCGATTACAACCCACACTCAGACTTTTCCAAACCCTTTCCACTTCTTCATCTTCAACCTCTCAATCGCCTCTCAAGAAACCCTAACCAACTTTCTCCATGGCACCCAAAACCAAGAAAGCTGTCACACCCAAAAGACTTGGCGCCACCCCCAAGGGACGTCAGGCCACTGCTACCTCTCCCACACCTGAACCCGCTCCTCAAGCTATCGTCCCAACTGTTGTCCAGAGCACCATTGCTGAGAGCTCGGCCATTGTTCCCAAGGGCTCTCAAAAGCGCTCTGCTAAGAAGCCGATCAGTGCTAAACAGAAAGGGAAGAGGAAGATCTTGGCTGAGGAACCAGACGAGGAAGAGGAGGAAGAAGATCTCGATGCCGCCCTGGAAAGAGATGCTGCCAAGGAAGCCGAGGAGGAGGCCTTAAGGAAGAAAAAGGTCGACGAGGAGGCCGAACTTGCTAAGAAACTGGCCGAGGAAGAAGCTGAGCGGATTCGGAAGGAAGCCGAAGCCGAGGAGGTTCCATCCGAGGAGGAGCCTGAGGAAGAAGAAGAAGAAGAGCAAGAGGGATCTGGAGAGGACGAGGAACCTGAAGGAGATGAAGCGGGGTCCGGTGAGGACTCGGGGTCTGAGGAAGAGGAGGAAGAATCTCCCTCTCCTTCTCCTCCTCCTCCCTCGTCTCCGAAGAAGCGGAAAGCCCCTGCTGCTGTCAAGCCTCCATCCCCCAAGCGCACCAGGAAGGGCACTGTCAAGAGTCTTGTAGCGCCTGTCAAGAGAGCTGCTCCAACAGTTGCGCTTAGAAAGAATGCAGACCCCCCGGCCTATATCCAGGTAAATCAATCCTTGCCCTCCTCTTGGTTTCAAGATGCTGAGACTGCTGGTAAGTGGGTAGACGAGTTTCGAACTCGTAAGATTAGTTGTTCTGATTTTTTAGATGTTGAGTTCTTTGAAGCTTTGAAGTTACCTTGCATTGAGCTCCTCAAAAAATCCCCAGCCTGGACCCTTCTTAACCTTGAGACTGTTTACTACCCCGAGCTTACCCGTCTCTTCTACATTAACCTAAAAGCCAAGAACGACACTGATGGTTGGTCTTTGGAGTCTGTCGTCAAAGGGGTTAGAATCTCTCTCAACTCCAATGACTTTGCAGATTCCCTAGGCTTACCTACACCAGTTCCACCCACTGAAGTCCATCCCTCAAAAGAAAATTGCATCATCCTAGCCCGAGCCAAATATCTCCTACCCGAAGCATCCAACAGCACTTCAAAGCAACTCACCCACTCATCCCTAACCCTTGAGGCGAAAATTATTTTTAACATCATTGTTAGATGCCTCCTACCCCGTCTTAACTCTGGCTCACTCCTTACTGACAATGCTATGGTCCTGCTCTACCGCATTCTAAATGGCCTTGATCCTGATCTGGCCAACACTATCCTTGGAACCATGGCTCATGCCAGAAAAGGCTCTCTCCTCCCCTTTGCTACCCTTTTGACCCCTATCTTCAAAGCTTCTGGAATTGATGTCAAAAATGAAGAACAGCTGCGTCATACGGGTAAGTTCGACTCTAAAGGCCTTGAAAAGATTGGCATCACTCGGTCTCCCCAAGGGATCTTGAGTCTTGCCACTCCTTCAAAAGCCTTTCCCACTGCTCCAGCTTTCGATGAACGCATGGACAACCTAGAGTTGGGCTTGGAGGAGGTTCGCCTGGATATTAAGGAGCTGCAGAAGGAGATGATGACGGAGATGAGCGGGATTTCAAAGATGCTGGAAGGACTGTGGACGAGGCTCACTGATGATGTTCCGGATGACTAAGCCTAAACCTTAACCCACCCTATCCCACCCCTAAAACTTGATACATTGCTGGTTTGTTGGAAACGTTTTCAAAACTTTTGGTGAATTTCTGGTGACTGTTTTTACCTCCGCCCTTTGTTGAAAGACAAAAAGGGGGAGATGATCGTTAGACTTTGAAAACCTCTGCTTAAAGGTCTTGGAAGACCTTGGTTTTTGATTTATGGTTTTCGGTTGGATGGTTTTTGCATGCTTTAAAAATTTGATCCAACATTTGTCTAACCCTTGCAGGTACTTAGTCCGATTTTACTTATAATATATCTGTTTGACTAAGTTGCAGGGATGCACATGTTTTGTCTTTCATCAAGGGGGAGATTGATAACTCCCTCCCTTGATGAAAATCGGAATAGATGTTTCAAAGGCTTTGACAGGATATTTGTGTCAAAGGCCTTGGAGCATTAACAGTTGATGAAATACAAAACCTATCTTAATTATTCGTATATTATTTTATCTTATTATATACTTCCATTATATTATATATATGTGTATGCCTAACCATTTCAGGAAGTATATTCGAGATTATATCCTTTCCTTTGGTGCAATTGAGGAGATCTATTTCAAAATGGATCATGGCTTCAAAGTGTCCATATATAGAAGATTGAAGAATCAAGCCTGATTCATGGAGCCGTTGGTGAAGATCCTCAGGCGCCATTCCACTCTTATATAAAGGAAAGAAAGAAGAAGACAGAGATAACAAGAACACACAAGTGCTACACACGAGCTTTCATTCATTCAAGCGATCTGTCTTCCAAGTGTCTCTCTGCTAAGCGCTCAAGAGTTTGTTGTTTATTTCAAAGCCTTTGAGAGTCACTGTGAGCTTATAGGATATATTTATTTCAAGTGTTACTCGAGAGTTTATAACTCGGGAAGTTGCACTAGGCTATTGATTTGCGAGAGTTAGAGGATTGTACTAGATAGCTGAGAGAGGTGGGGCTCTTCTAGATTGGTCTAGGACTCCAAGGGAACGTGAGTTGACTAGATTGCAATTGTATAGGAGAGAGGCTTCTCGGTGAGCTATTAGGATCCTAAGCTAAGCAATCAATAAAGCCTTTGAATCCTAGGGTTGTGGAAGAACCCTAGGCGGGGACGTAGGCCAAGTTGTGCTGAACCTCGTAAACAATTACTCGTGTTCTTTACTTATTTGCTTTACCTTATTTCCGCACTTGGTTCGATTATCTAACTTTGTGATTCAGGTTTAATCTCAAAGGTTTTGGTACAAGCTCCAAAAGTCTTGAGACTTTCTGCGAAAAACGGGCATACTCTATTCAACCCCCCTTCTAGAGTATTTCTATATTACATTGTTTTATATTATCGAACCTTCAATCTGTTCACTGGATTACTCAATCGAAACTTGCACCTAAAAAGTCTTCTTTGGCCCAATATTAACATATAAATAATTATTGAGCAATAGAAAGGGTGTGCTAACATCAAATTTAGTTTCCCAAAGAAATAATGATATCCAAATATCCTACAATACCTTTCCATGGACCAAAATTATCAAATATATATCTTGTTCGTCACAATCTCTATAGGATTCTCAAAGATGTATATATATACAAGAATCAAAGTTTCTATGGCTAAGGACTGCCTTAAATGAAACAGAAATTACAGAAGGTGTGAGGTTATATATATACAAGAAGCAAAGTTTTTATAGCTATGGACTGCCTTGATGTATATATATATATATATACAAGAAGCAAATTTTCTGGCTAATGTAGTTATATGTTCAATGCTGAATAAATAGAGTGGTCAATTGCTTCTTCAACTCACCACAAATCAACTTTGACAATGTGATATGAGATATGGATCATTTTGCCAGTTTCAGACCATCGGGTAAAAAAGTCTCACTAAAATATGGATGATGCAGCCACAATTTTCACAAAAGTGGAAGATATCGACTAAGCTTTAAATTTAACTACTTAAGATAGATTGTGCAACTTGCGCCAGGCTTATATGCATATTTAACTTGGATAATTATAGTGTCAAGGCTTATATGCATATTTAACTTGGATAATTATATGCATAAGATGGAGAGAAATATCCAAAAATAAAAAGGCACTTCAATGGCTCCTATATTAGTACTACATAAAGACAAAATTGATCGCTTTGAAAAAAAATTCAAACAATCTCTAGAATCCCACCAGAATAAACTAAGTAGCTCAACAACATCAATTTGTAATGCCCCCTAAAACCTAAACACATGCCATTTGAATGTAGTTTAAGTAACAACAACCTATCTCTAAGGTAATCTAGCATGGCAGCTGCCAAATTGCAAACAGAAGGATCAATTTGCCCATTTGAGCAGCATGATAAATCAAAGAGCACTCAAATTCAAAACCAACAGAATGTGGGGGCAATTTTCACTTTTTCAGATAAAGCAACAAAATTAGATTCACTCGGCTTATCTTCTTCCCCAAAACACACAATCTGATATGATCAAATCGATATACGCATTGCAGACAGTAGCTTCTACTTACACAACGGGCAGAAGAATGGCGCTGAGCAGATCTAACGGTGGGCGAGTGGCTAGGGTTCCAGTGGTTCAAGGGGCGGGTGGTGCGTCGCCCAAAGTTCCGGGATTAGTGCTGGGCGCGAGCGAAGGGCATAAGTGGGATCGGTTCAGGGGGCGGGCGGGCAGAAGAAGCCCAGTTCTTCTCCCTCCTTCTATCTCTCTCTCTGTGTGACCCCGGCTTCGACGCCGCCAACGGATACGGAGCCGGCCTCCACCACCGCCCCTAGCATCGACGGCGCCACGCCCTGGCGTCCGCAGTCGTCGGAATCGCCTTTGATTTGGCCCAGTGGTTCATCGTCACCCGCATTAAGGTTTCCTCGGACAACTACCTCTGATGTTGGATTCGCCGCCGCTACCCTCCAGTCGGACCTCCTACCTCCAACCTAGATCTGACGGTGGTGCCCGGATGAGAAGTCGCCTTTGTCATCGCCCTTCCTCTCGTCTTCCTCACGCCTTTTTTCAGAAATTTGGGGCAACAGAGAGGCGAAGGAAAGGAGAGGCAGACACTGGTTACTCCAGCTAAAGTTTACTGCCTGGGGTGCAATTTTTTTAAGGGGGAGGGTTAGCCCTTGCAAATAGATTCGGATAGTGGGTTATGGGCGCAAAGTAATCCGGATCGGAGGTTATTTACTACAATTCCCTCTATAAATTTATTCAATACTAATTTACTCTCCTACATGTTTGTGATTTATTAGTAAATCTTAATAAATACTCCTCCTAGTAAAATAGTTATATTTGAATTTTTCATAAGTGATAGCTCCCTTACTTTCCCTTGATGAAATACATTGGCTATGATACTAATCTTTGCAGGATTGATAAAAGACAAAATTATAAGGTATTGTAGCTTATACAAATTGGATATATAATATTTGCAGATTTTCGGACATGTAACTAAAAGGATGACTTAAATTGTTTTAATTCTATCTCATATCTTTTATTAACACAATATCTTTTGGCTATAGGATTTTCGGTTAAGGACATTATTGGATAAACATTTGTGTTATTCTAGAATTAGTTGTTACAGGATATGTTTGAATTTGAAATGGAGATAATGAGATCTCGGCACTAGGATCTCAGCAACCATATCTCAGCAACCGTAAGATTTCGGCCGGAAGATCTTAGCAGCAGTAATTCAAAAGAAAAAGAGCCGAGAAGATCACCATATATTTCGGCAGCAGTAACGTTGAATATCCCCAGCGTTTTAAAGTTCAAATAGTTGTTAAAACTGATCGAGATTTTGGGGATCAAATCAGCAAAATATTAAGAGCTCTCGGCTATAAGAAGAAAATGAGAAAACAATCAACAGAGTACCTTTCACCAAGCCTTCTTTGTGAATCAAGAGCTCTCAAGTCTTCCAACGCCATTGCTGATTTACTTTTCTTTCTTTCTCTCTATTTTGTATTCGATTTATTGCTTTTGAGAGTTAGGAAGTTTTGAGCTTCATAGTATAAGTTAATCCCTGTTATACTAAGAGTATCATATACTCAAACGTATCACACTTACGTGTGGCAAAGGGGACTTTTATTTCTCTGTATTTTGGGTTGACTAGATAAAAGCGAGGTAGGCTTCGGGTTATAGAAGAGAGGAAGTTCTTCTAGGTTGTATCTAGGACTCATAAGGAAAGAGGAATAAAAGTTGTTGAATCCTACGGGTTGGATAACCCTAGGCGGGGACGTAGGCTGGTTAAGAGCCGAACCTCGTTAACAAGTCTTTTGTTATTTATTTCTCTGTTAAGTTTCTAACGTCTGATTAAACTGCAGATTTCACAAGGCACGAAAAGTTATGTTCAAGACCTTGAGATCGAGTTCAAGGTCTTGAGATTTGGTATCCAGCTCTTGAAGTTGCTTGTTCTAAAGGACTTTGCGAAAAACGCTCATACTCTATTCAACCCTCCGTCTAGAGTATTTGTCTATTATTATTAAATACTTTAAGTACTCGATTCTTCAATAAGGTTTAAAAAAAACTCGATAAAATATTGGATTTTAAAATATTATTTTAATAATTTCATATATTTTTATAGTTTTTATCTTTATTAAAAAGACATATAAAAATTAAATATTTTAATACATAAGTAGTATTGAACATGGCCCCAAAATACATCGGACAGCCCTGGTGTCAATATTTACAACAATTCTGATCTTCTTGACCTCATCCGCAAGGATGCTGCCGGGTAGAGTCTGCCCACCCGAATTATCCTCCTATATCTTAAAGCTGAGTACTTTCCAGCCCTCTCAGACTATCCATGTGGAGCCTTCTTTGATTTTTTTCTTCTTCCCCTTTTTGCCCTTTACTTTCTATTTCTCTCTTCTCTATCCTCTCTCCCACGATCTCTCGATCAGACGGTTTCCTACTTTTTCTCAACCGTTACGTTCTCCTCCGACCTCCGACTTCTTCCTAGCGGAGTTAGGGGCAACGGTGGACCACGAGGGCAGAGCTGCGAGTTCCTGGAGGTGCAAAACTCACATTCTTTGAGCTGTCACTGTTTTTAGACGGGAATTACTAAGTGTTGGAACTTTCTTTATTGCTATTTTTAGAGACCTTATTTACTTAAGTTATTTTAGGTAATTTAGGGGTATTTTAATTAATTCCTTTTATTTATTATTTTTATTAGAAATCAGCCTCCTTAGGGTTATAACAGGCCGATTCTCCCATTGTAGAACTTACGTTATTCAATATTGAAATTTCAGCCTTTGTGTGAAACACAAGTGTGATAAAGTCAATCGATTCGTAGCGTTGCTCATAGATTGCACCATTGGTTATCGATCTAACTTGGTTTGCTTTGAGTTCATCAACCTCGCGAGAGCTTGGTGATCCTGGTAATCACAAGTCCCCTCCTTGTGCCTCCAAGTTGTCCGCTTGGTTGTGTAAGGTTGTAGAGGCGGGCTTTATAGTTATTGGTATTTGGTTCCTACCCTCTTAGGAGGCCTGGGGTCTTTGCCTCATTCTATTTTAGTTCGAATCAGTCCACTATCGGTCGTGTCTTTGTTATCAATTTCGAGTGTTGCATATTGTTCATCGAGTCTTTGAGTCTTTGCTTCCGTTCTTGTTATTTCTAGTTTGATTGTCGAAGATCGGGCCATCCTACGGCTTACCCCGTATCAAATTGGCATCAGAGCTTTGGTTTCCGACATCAAAGTTGTGTCATTTGTTTCTTTAAACACAAAACCTACAAAAATAGAGTCTTTCTTGTTCTTGGTTTTTACTTCTTGAATTTTTTATTTTGGTTATTACTAATCTTTTGTTTGTGATCGTTTTATAGTTGCTAGCCCTAAACACACCTAGCTGAGACCTTCCTTGCAGTCGACAGCCATTGAGTGCGCAGTCCTTGTACATATATCTAGTCGACATCTGAGACCTTCCTTGTGCCTTTCTAAAGTCAAAGGTTGCCGCACCTTGTTCCATCATATGGGGTTTGTTCCACCACAAACCCTAGTTATTATTTTCTATCCTTGGCTTAATTACTTCTATCTAGATCCATCTTGTTCACTTGCCTTATTTATTTTGTTGAAATTTGTGGCAGATATATTTCATATTTTCTATCAAAGATTATAAAAGGCATAGATAGATTTACTTACCATAGTTTTTACTTACCATCACCTATATATATTTCATTAGGGCTACATAAATTTTATTTTTCTTTCACCATAGTTTAAATTTTCAAGGGTCCTTTTTATTTCATAGATAGTTTCTTGCATTAGTAAAAAAAAAACAGTCTGAAATTGTTTTAAAAAAAATACATTCAAGCTTTGACCTAGGAGGATAAAATTCACTAGGGGCAAAAGTAAGCTTTCAAAAAAAAAATGATTGTTGAGATCTAGTGCAAGAACTTTCAAGGACCAATTTTGGTGAAAATCCTATAGCCCTAGTCGAAATTCTCAAACACATACCTCCCAAACCAAAAAAAAAAAAAAAAAATTTTAAGCCCTACCTTGCAACTACAACGTCCTTGCTAAGGGTTTGAATCAAAAAGAGGTAAAAATCCAAGTTTTTCTTTCTTTTCCTTCATTTTCTTTTCCTATTTTTGTGTGTCGTGTACTGCAGTGCCCATACCGACCCCCTACAGCCTCGGTACGGGTTCTGTCGAGTCTGATTTGGTCGAATTCGAGTCAGTTTGGTCGATTTCGACCTTGTGTCCAGCTTTTGTCGAGTCCCTTGTTGCTTGTTTCTTTGTCCTTTCTCTTGATTACTCTCTTTTGATTGTTAAGTCCTTGCTTGAGTGTTGATTTGCCCAAAGCGGATTGCCCCAACAAGCTTGTCATAACCAATTAGAGAGAAGTGTGTGAGCGAAACACTTGCGAGATTGTTTTTATTTTGCTAATCTTGACATAGTTCCGTGTTTGTCATTATTTGCAATGTCTAACAATCAGGTGAACAATGAGAACAATGGAAACAATGACAACACCTCCGAAGCAACTATATCCGCCGCGGTGTTCAACAATACAATGAACACTCTTATGGAGACCTTGGCTAACATAGATAAAAGATTGAGGGCACAAGAGCTTCGTTTCGTCTTACCGGTACAAAGTATTGATTGTTCTAACCCCGTGTTTAGTTCTTGTTTTGGCTCTAACACGGTGCCCGGACGAGGGGTACCACCTAAGGTTGACGTGCCACCACATGAAAGGGAAGAAACTCATCCTATTTCTAATCAACTTAATGTTTCTCCTAGCATAGATGTTCAGCTTGTTGATGAAATTAGAGAGCATGTTACTTATGATCAAGATGTTAATTTACTTGCCTATGATCATGAAGATCGCATTGACTATGAGCATAAAGATTCTTTGATTGTTAGTAAAGTTTTAGGTGTTCAACCTATGCCTTGTGGTGATAATCAACGTGATGATTTGTGGCATACTAAATGCTTAGAAAAAGGCGACACTTGTAATATGATCATTGATTGTGAACATTGTTATACTATTGCTAGCCTTGACATGATTGAACATCCAACCTTGAAAAAGGAAGACAACTTGCTAGCTTTGGATGAAAACTTAGAGATCACTGAACAAGCTAAAGTGCATATTAAGTTAGTATATAATGAAGTTGATAGGAAATATGACTTGTGCACTAATAATGCTTCTTTTCTTGGTGTTGTAGTGACCTCCAAGGGCCTTGAGAGGAGTTTTCATGGACCTGAGGTATTCGAACCAGGAGCTCGTGTGGGTGCATTTGCGGGATCTTATGCGACCTTGGATTCGCAGACGAATCCTTTTCACGAAAGTGGGAATGATGCGGGACCATCCAAGACACCTTCGGACACACCTATACTTGTGGATGGACCTATGATTCGAGCTAGTGAGAATGATGTCATCCTCAAGAGGAAGAAGAAGGCTCTCCCATGGAAGAAGATCCAAAGGTGCAAGCTTGATGGTCGTTCGTTTGGGTTCGTTCATGCACAGTTGACAGCTTTTCAACGTCTCAGTAAAATGAGTCGTACGGATTCAATATTAATCGGATTGGATCGTGCCATACCTTGTCGGAACGAGGACGAAGAGATATACAACTTTTCTGTTGAAGGTTTTTCCAGATTCGACATGGAGCTTGGCCGAAAATCACATTCTTTGAGCTGTCACTGTTTTTAGACGGGAATTACTAAGTGTTGGAACTTTCTTTATTGCTATTTTTAGAGACCTTATTTACTTAAGTTATTTTAGGTAATTTAGGGATATTTTAATTAGTTCATTTTATTTATTATTTTTATTAGAAATCAGTCTCCTTAGGGTTATAAGAGGCCGATTCTCCCATTGTAGAACTTACGTTATTCAATATTGAAATTTCAGCCTTTGTGTGAAACACAAGTGTGAGAAAGTCAATCGATTCGTAGCGTTGCTCATCGATTGCACCATTGGTTATCGATCTAACTTGGTTTGCTTTGAGTTCATCAACCTCGCGAGAGCTTGGTGATTCTGGTAATCACAAGTCCCCTCCTTGTGCCTCCAAGTTGTCCGCTTGGTTGTGTAAGGTTGTAGAGGCGGGCTTTATGATCGTTGGTATTTGGTTCCTACCCTCTTAGGAGGCCTGGGGTCTTTGTCTCGTTCTATTTTAGTTCGAATCAGTCCACTATCGGTCGTGTCTTTGTTATCAATTTTGAGTCTTGCATATTGTTCATCGAGTCTTCGAGTCTTTGCTTCCGTTCTTGTTATTTCTAGTTTGATTGTCGAAGATCGGGCCATCCTACGGCTTACCCCGTATCAATAGTTTTCTGAGATTTTTTTAAATGAAAACGTTTCTGGAAGTGTAAGAAACTTGATGGGAACTCTTAACAACTTGGATATGGAGAGGAAGGAGGGGTGTGTGTTTGAAATTCGTTTCCGGATGAGGTATTTACAGGGGAGGATTTGGGGAGGACTCACTTCAAATTAATTCTGAAAATCTTATTGATAATCCATAACAGATCGATAACGAATTACCAATTTGATATGATTCCTTCAATTTCGCCGGATTTGGGAAAATTTGCAGATTTGGGGATAATTACATTCGACTAGATTTTTATTCGAATCTTCCGAAGTTGGTTTAAGAAATCTCTTTAGAAATGGATGGAGAAGGTTATGAAATGATTTGTTTTAGATTTGGAGTGGAAAAGAGGGGATTCAAAATGGAGGGATGTGTGCTCAGGTTGTACGTGGTATAGGAGGAAGAAGGGTTCGGGTGAACCAGATTCTATTTTTATTTTTAATGGGTTTGGTTCACTGAACCGGTTCAATAAAAAATACAATATATATATATATACACACTTGTATAATTCCCCCCATTTTTTAAATATAAAATCTAAAATAAAATAACAAAATTAATATTATAAATTATAAATAAAAGTTAAGATAAAAATCATAATTAAAAATCTTTAACATAAATGTATCTTATAAATATTTCAGAAAAATTATATATATTTTTTAAATCTCATTTAAAGCAGTATACATCAAAAGATGGCTTGAAAAGATATATTATATGTTGATTTCAAGTTGTACACACTTTAACCCTTCCTGTAAAAAGGTCTCATAATTATTATATCCAAAAATAAGTGTACAAGCATACAGTCATGTAAAAAATTTGATATTAATTAGCATAATTTGATTATATCATATCGATACTTACAATAAAGAAAGAGTCTCTTACACCACATGTTGTCTTAATTGCCTATTGATCGATGTCCTATGTGGCATTTTATTAATTAATCAAGTCATATATAAATTTTGTTATTTTTAAATTTTTCTTTAAATAAGTGAAATGGTTTTTTAAATTTTTATTTAATTATTAAGTGATGAAACTCGACAAATTTTTTAAAGGTATTATGGCATATTTCAAAGCTACATTTCTGATTTTCAATGTACAATTTTTGTATTAGGGAGTGTTGGGGGGGGGGGGGGGAAGGAAGAAGGGCTTGAATCGGTTTCCCGATTGCCTACGTATCCTCCCGTTCTTCATATTTTCGGGGTGCATGTTGGTGATGTGAAGCTTCAAATTACCATATCCAAGGTTATTTTTCATCTTGTACCTTTTAGCACAATGACGACAAACGGCTATGAATGTTCGATCAACTTGCTCATTCGCCTTCTCGTAATGATCTCGGAACAACGCCTCCCGAAGGTTGTCACCGGACATGATTACGACTTACGAGCTTCTGAAATCAAATTGATAGGTGATTGATGGATTGGATGGGATTTGTGACATGAAAGAGTCGGGTATTTATAGCCCCGAGCACTCAACTAGCCGTTACAACGGCTACATTTTATATATAAAAAAAAAACCTCCGACCTGTGGGCCCCACAGCAACGGCTATTTTTTTCAAAATAGGTCGACCCGCCGGGTCATGGGTTGAGAATTCCCCGACCCTAACCCTAACCCTAACCCGCTACCCGTCCCCACCCGCCTACCCGTCAACCCGGACCTGGCGGGTCATTGACCCGTACGACCCGTCGGGTCACGGGTTGACCCATGACCCGTGGCCACTCCTTAGTGAGGGTATATAATTGAGGGTATAATTTAATAGGTAAGGGTAGTATGGGATTTTCAAAAAAATTTAGGACATTTAGCAAAAACTGATTTTAAGTGGACATTTTAAAAAAAAAAGGTTGACAAAATGGATACTTAGCCAAATTTCTTCTTAAATTTATGCCTATAAAATGGGGCAGCGGCAGGGTAATACATTAAGGAGAAATGGAAGGCGCCATAGGCATGAAGGCATTCAACTTGCAAAATTTCCATCCATTGGCACTAATCCTTCCATTCTTCGTTTTCTTCCTATTCCTCTACAAATGGGTCGTTCAATCCACCCCCAGAACGAACCTCCCGCCGTCTCCGTGGGGGCTTCCGATCATCGGAAACCTCCACCAGCTGACGGCACGCGCCTACCGAGGACTCCACGCGCTCTCCCTCCGCTACGGCGACACCATGATGGTTCAACTTGGAGCGAAGCGCGTGCTAGTAGTTTCCTCCGCCAGGTCAGCTAGACTCGTCCTGAAGACCCACGACGTGGCCTTCGCCAGCCGGTCCGGCTCGGGAGTGTTCTGGCACCTGTTCTACGACGGCAAGGACATCGCCGCCGCCCCATACGGGGAGTATTGGCGGCAGCTAAAGAGCGTGTCGGTGCTCAATCTCCTCAGCAACTCAAGGGTGAGATCCTACAGTGAAGTGAGGGAGGAAGAGGTGTCCTCCATGGTCGGAAAAATCGAGGGCTTGGTGGGGGAGAAGGTGGATTTGAGTGAGGCGTTTATGGAGTTGACGAACGACGTCTTTTGCAGGGTGGCGTTCGGGAAGAAGTACGGGGACAAGTCGGAGTTTGGGAGGCTGTTGGCGGACTTTATAGAGTTGATTGGTGGGTTTTTTGTGGGGGATTTAATACCATGGTTAGGTTGGGTTAGTATGGTCAGTGGGTTGGATCAACGGGTCGAGAGGCTCAAAACGGAGTTCGATGAGTTCTTCGAGTCTGTCATTCGAGAACATGAAGAACACGCGAGGAATCCTGAGGTTAGCAATGTCGTCCAAGGCTCTGCAAAGGACTTTGTGGATTTGTTGTTGGAGGTTCAGAGGGATGACGCCACCGGATTTCCTTTGGAAAGAGACTCCATCAAAGGAATCATCTTGGTAAATACATGATATTAGTTAATATGATATGGCTCTGTTTGATTTTGATATTATATAGTTATAAATGAAATAAATATAAGATTTTAGTTTAATTAACTGAAATTATAGCTTTTCATCAACTATTCACTCAAACTTTTCGGAGCTTAAAGTTTTTTTAATCACAAGTTTCTAACAGCTATTTTAACCGCTAGACTTCTCAAATATTATACTAGTTTATTAATTTATATTTAACTCAAATAATTCATCTACTACTATTTTACCAAACATTGCCATGGTAAACTGATTTGTGTAATATGCAAGTGTAGGACACCTTTGCAGCCGGGACAGACACGACATACGCCGTGCTCGAATGGACCATGTCGGAGCTCTTAAGGCATCCGAAATCCATGAAAGTCTTGCAAGCAGAGGTTCGACGAATCATGCGACCTGATCACCCGTTCATAACGGAGGAAGATCTCCACCAAATGAAGTACCTTAAAGCAACAGTCAAGGAATCCATGAGGTTGCACCCTCCACTGCCACTCCTGGCCCCGCACGAGTCGACTATACAAGTCGAGCTCAACGGCTACACCATCCCTGCGGGCACCCAAGTCATCGTCAATGCATGGGCCATCCAGAGGGACCCGACTCTTTGGGATGAGCCGGGTGAGTTCCGGCCTGAGAGGTTCCTTGAGTCTTCGGTGGATTTCAAGGGGCTAGATTTTGAGCTGATCCCGTTCGGGGCAGGGAGAAGGAGCTGCCCCGGGATATCGTTCTCAATGGCTAGCATCGAGCTCACGCTTGCGAGCTTGGTGGGGCGGTTCGACTGGGGTTTGCCTGGAGGTGCTGAAGCTCAATCTTTGGACATGGCTGAAACAATTGCTCTTGTCGTACACAGGAAAAATCCTCTTGTGGTTGTTCCTTTTCTGCTTAATTCTTAAACGAGGTTATGTAATTGAAATCATTTACTGATATTCATGTACTTGATGCAAGAATAAATATAAACTAGTGAGTTTCTCATCCCGTGCACGAGAATATGTCAAACGCAATATTTTAAAATTATATCTATTATTTATATAAAAAAACTATTCAAAATATGACAAATAATAAATGTGGTTACAATTTGAGAATCTATCTATATATAATGGGAGTGGTTCCCTTGTGCACACCTCTTAAGATATACCTTGTGTACAATTATGAGCCTTTGATTAAGAGGAGATAAAAGGCTAGGATTAAAAGAGATTTTCCCCCTTTTCTTTTTAATATAGTGGGACCCACATGGCAAAAAAAAATCCACTCTCATTCCCTTAATTTGTTTTGTGCGTGTATCTCACCCCCTCACCTCACCCTTGATTTTTTTTGTTTTTTTTTTAAATATATAAAATATTAGGGAAGAAAATGCTTTTTTCTGGTGGGAAATAAATGCTTGTTTTATAAATTTAGTACGTTTTATAGATTTAACAATTTCACCGAATAATATTTCACTTCCTACTGAATAATGTTCATATATTTTTTTTAATTTAGTTCAAATTAAAATAACAATTCCATTGAATAATTTTCACATTCTACCGAATAATGTTTTGTTTGTCGATCAATTTCAGATAAAAATAACCTCAAATTCCTTAACAATACTTACCGTTAATACGAATAATGATTCATATTTCACCGAATAATATCTCAAATTTCAGCGAATAATGTTTTCTTTTATTTTGACTCCATATTCTGACGAATAATGAATCTGATTTCACCGAATAATTTACTAACTCATTATCACTGGTAATTAAAATTCGACACATACATCTGAACAAATAACAAATAATTAATCAAATTATGCATCTCGAAAATCATACATTAAATTCGATTAAAATAAACACATTCGTCTGAATAATTCGTCATTTTTCTCCGAATAATGCGGGAATAATTGACAAAATATTCCAGATTTGATCAATAACTTGTACAATTTCAGACCGAAATAGTCCAGAATTGAATAATTGATCAAATACCTTCCCATGTGTTGATTTTAATGAAATCAGTCTCTTCGTCTTCTTCGCTCTCGCCCCCAAACCCTCATTCGACGCCGCCAGCACCTACCCATGTGTTTCTGACCTCCCGGACTTACCCATTCCGGCGACCTATCGATCAATTGGACACCACCATTTCGAGATGAATCAATTGGCGGAGATCAGCGAGATCGTCGGAGCAATCCCATCACTGCTAACCGTCGTAGATTGCAACGAAGGCCATACCTTGCTCTCGGAGGCTAACCGTCGCAGATTGCAACGAAGGCCATACCTTGCTCTCGCAGATTGCAACGAAGGCCTCGCCTCTCGCCGCCCCCACAGTGTCAAGATCCTCCGCCTGTCGCCGGCCTTCACCCCTCGCCTCTCGCCGCCCCACAGTGGCGAGATCCTTCGCCGCCGCTGCTTCCGCCTCGCCTCACCGTCAATCTCCGAAATTGGCCGCCGATCATCAACACCAGAGGGCAGAGGCGTGGTAATCTCCGAAATTGGCCGCCGATCCAACCGATGAAGAAGAGTGCACTTTGGAATTTAGGTTTTATTGGCCTAAAACACCACGCGCCTAGTGAAAGGAGGTATGACTAATTACAGCGGGTCCCACTTCCAATTTATTAAAAAAAAAAGTGAAAAATGATTTTTAATCTGAGCCATACATCACAAAACGATCAAGGGCCCAAATCTGTGCACAAAGTACACCCTAAGAGGTGTGCACAAGTTACCCAATCTCTATATATAATAATAATAATAATAATAATAATAATAATAATAATAATAATAATAATAATAATAATAATAATAGTGGTTAAAATTTGAGAATCTAACTATATATTTATATAGGGGTTGGTTCCGGTGTACTCAAGGCTTAACGTGTATCATGTACAGAAATCAAGGTCGTTGATTGATTTAAATGGGTGAATAATAGACAATTTTACAATTTTTTTAAATAAGAAAATGGTGGGACCCACCAACTATTATGCTTCACCTGCTAGTGGAATGGAGCGCGTGCACAAGTGTACACGGGTGGATTCGGGATTGTTTGTGATTTGTGGGATCCTTAAATTATTCGATGATATCACTGGATTATTCGATGGTATCACTGGAGTATTCGATCGTATCGATGGATTATTCGACGGTATCGATGGATTATTCGATCGTATCACTAGATTATTCGATAGTATCATTCACATGATTATTCGATGATATAAATGCGTTTTTTCATTCACTAGATGGTCTGGATAGATGATTATTCGGTCGGGTATAAATGATTATGCACTAGTATATATGAAAGATTATTGAGAAAATTTGTCCAAGGGCGCATTTTTGGGCCTCTATTTGGAGAGTGTCTCACACCTTTGTAAAATTAGGGTTTTGTCCACATAAAATTTTCTGGACAAAATTACCTCCTAATTTCATCCGTTTCAGCACCACATATCCATGTAAGAAATAAGAGATCAGATCTCTCCTTTTATCCTTTCTCTCGATCTATCTCTGTCCTCCTCCTTCAGATCTCCCCTTCGGATCAGATCTCTGGCTTTCAAGCTCCACAAACTTTAGAGGATCTCTCGTTTTATCCTTTCATCCGTTTCAACGACGATGAGGAGGAAGGGGACGGTGAGGAAGGCCAGGGCTATGGCGGAAACGCGCAGCGACGATGGCGAGAGAGGCGCACTCAGCTGTAGGCCGCCAACACGCAGGTCCAGACCACCACTATTGAGCTGCAGGCTTCCCAGTCCACGCTGCAGGCCACCACTACTGAGTTGCAGGTTACCCAGACCACGCTGCAGGCCACAAGGGAAGAGAACATGGTCCTCGCCAACAAGTTGGTGAGGAGCGAGGCTAGCAACAACCACCTGGCGCAACGGGTGGCCGAGGTGGGCTCCTTCATCTGTGGGCAGTGGGTCGGGCACGCTAGCGAGTAGCTCCGCACCCGACAACTCACCCGCTGGAACAGGCTCATGGGGTGGATTCTCGTGCTGATGATGGGAGTAATGGTGCGTCTGGTCACCAGGGCTTAGGACCTCCGAAGCCAGTTCTGTTTGTTTTTTGCCAAAACTTGTGATGTTGTTGTAGTAGTTGCCATAAACTGATGTGATGCCAAACAGATGTGGTTTTTTGGACTTGGAACAACTCTATATGTGGCGGTTGGCCCCCATTTTGTGCAGTTAGGGGCCTATGTAAGGGTAGTTAGAAACAATGTCTCACCCACGCTCGGTTAGTTGTTGTTTTTTGGAACGCCGAGTGTGGTTGCACCGTTATGAATGGTGCATGTATGATCGGATATGGTATGTATAGGGCAATGTCCCTCCTATATGATGCATGTCTATTACAATTCCACTTGTTGGTGTTATGCATTTCAACCGAGTAATTTTCTTGCCACATGACATTCAATTATCCATGACAAAATGTACAATTATATGGTTTCTATGATTAGAAAATCACCCTACTCACCTTATTGACATCAGTGACACGGATAATTAGGTAGGTTGACACGAGATTCCAAGTTTGGTGACACGGGTGATTTCCTTACAACTTATAACCAAAGTTTCCACCATGCCAACATCGTCAATCACTGCTTAAAAATATCATAAAAATAAAGTAACAGTCAACAACATATAACCACCGACTGAAAATAAAGAATGCGAAATAGTTCATAGCAACGTACTAAAATACCAACCTAGTGAACTACCGTCCACAATTAAATGTAAGAACCAGCAACCATGTTCATAAATATCCAACACAATAAAAACGATGTTCATAAGAAGCTTCTACCATAACATCAAAGTTCATAACACTGGGCAATTCCTATATCAACCTATCAATACATAAACAAGGTTAGAAAATCACCCTACTCACCATATTGACATCAGTGACACGGATAATTACGTAAGTTGACACGGGATTCCAAGTTTGGTGACACGAGTGATTTCCTTACAACTTATAACCAATGTTTCCACCATGCCAACATCGTCAATCACTGCTTAAAAAATATCATAAAAATAAAGTAACAGTCCACAATATATAGCCACCGACTGAAGATAAAGAATGCGAAATAGTTCATAGCAACGTACTAAAACACCAACCTAGTGAACTACCGTCCACAACTAGATGTGAGAACCAGCAACCATGTTCATAAATATCCAACACAATAAAAACGATGTTCATAAGAAGCTTCTACCATAACATCAAAGTTCATAACACTGGCAATGGTGATCACAACTGCGATCATAACCGTCTACCATTGAAGATGCCAACAACGAGCATGTGCCTGTACGCCCCGATGAATGCATCGTCAAGACCGTCGTAGGTGGGGGTGTTCTTCGTCAGGAGTTGCATGAACCTGATCGTGTATGGACCGCAGTCTCCACTGCAATAGAGAATCGCCGAAGTCAGATTCATTACAGCCGGATGCCACTATGAGACGAATAGATATTTAAGTGTTCCACATAAATTACCTCTTCTTGTTCTGCGGAATCCTTCTCTCGCGACTAAGGGCGAACGGCTTTGGCAACTTTTCAGCATAGGTGGCCATCAATGCGGGGTGGGCATTCATCAGTACCGGGATAAGGTGGGTGATGCAGCTAAAGTGTGCCGGCAGATGGCGGTCCGTCATGATGTAAACGTCCGAATCATAAACCCTTACCTGCCACCCGATCAGATCTATGGCTACGGCGATCCAGTGAATATTGTCCACGTTCAACGGTAGGAGGATGAGTTCCGCCCCTTCCCAGGCCCGGCCTATCGTCGCCGGGGAGCGCCCGTCGAAGTAGGCAAGCAGCTTCTCATCGGATTCGTAGCTATCCGCATCGCTCTTGTATTTGACCCACTCGGTCTGCAGATAGCGACCAAAATATGTGTCCACAACAACAAATCGACCGCCAACGTCACCGGCCCTCTCTGTTACCCCTTTACGAAGAAGATAGCATGCTTGTTCCATGTGCTGCATCGATTACAACCCTAGTAAAAATCCAAAACTACTGCAGTACCTATTACAGTAGATACCGTGTCATTCACTAAACAAAGGTAGTCACGTAGGCGGGTTTCGTACCTCAGAGTTTAGCCAAACTATGGGTGTTTTTAGTGCGGTGAAGAACTCTTTAGTCAGCGCCGTGCCGTACGCAGTCTTCCAACTGTCCTCATCCCCGCTGAACAACCACAACCACAATGTTAGGAGAATGGACTCATGTATGCAATCACTTGGGTACGTCTACTAATGAGTGTCACCTATCCATCCAGCGGGGGAAGCCATCGTTGTCTGACAGGGAAATAAGACCTAGCTTAATCGCGGTCGCGCCTTCGACAACGTTCTTCCCTTTTCGGGCCCGCGTTTTCTTCTGAGGCGGGGACTTCACTTCTCCTTCACCTCCTGCACCTCTCTTACTCTTCCTGGCTCGAACGGGCTCCGCTCTTTCGGCCTCTGGGATCTGCCAATATGTTCAGACAGTTTCAACGGTCAGGGCAAAAATGTTTTTTCCCCCATGTCACCCAAAACTTTACCCGTGTCGGCTAACACTGATACACTTGTCACGTACGTACTACTATAGATTCAAATGACAATGTGAAGTAACAGCCAATTTACCTTCTCATCCTGTCCTTCCGGCGTTGCCTGGTCGTTCACTGTAGGTGGTACCTCCGCTGAACCGGCCTGAAGGTTGTTCTCCTCAGCATCCCTATGTTTCCCATCATTCTCTCCACTGACATCTGTCCCAGTTCCTCCAACGGTCTCGTCTTTCACAGCCTCTGAGATCTGGCAATTGGTTATGGTTATTTCAACTGTCATTCAGATAATTTATTTGTTTCCTTGTCACTTAACATATTAAAACGTGTTGCTTCACACTAACAACCGTGTCAGTTGTCTAAAATATATTGAATTATTGAAGAATGTTGATTCTATTAGCCCTTCACCATGGATTCAGAAAATACCATGTCAAGTAACAACCAATTTACCTCCTCTTGTCCTTCTGGTGGCTGGTCTTCCACCTTAGTGGGTCCCTCTGTCCCCCTGATGTTTTGGTCGTTATCCTCTCGACGGACATCGCCCATTGGTTTCTGCTCACCTCCTGCATTCGACTGGCCATCTCGCATCCCATTTACAAGACCTTCCAAGACCTTCATCTGATACACAAAGTACATAAATGAGGGGTGGTTCGCGAATGTTATTCGGCATTGGGAGATAAGTAACCCGTATCACCTTTGAAAAATACCCGTGTCACATATAAAATATACCCGTGTCACATATGGCAGACACGTTACACGTACCTTGTCATCCATGCTCCGCATCCATGTTGCCATGGTTCCCAGCCTCTCCAAGATCAGTTCTACTGACTTCCCCAACTTATCTTCCCAGGATTCCCTTGTCCCATCTCGTTGCTCCGAACTCGGGCCGGCCTTGCCAGAGCCTTCACCGTAATGTCATCAAAGTAGAGGTCAGGCTCCTCATGCTGGTAGAAGTACCCGAGCATCAATTCATACTCGCCGACCTTCGGTACTAGTATCGGGTTGTCTTCGACCTTGATGCTATCCAATTTTTCAGGGTCCATGCGGGACTGGATCGTCTCATACATTAGATTATCGTCATCGGCTGTCCACCTCAGCATGCGAGGCAACGCCGTCTTCGACACTCGGTTCGCAAACGCCTCTCCAATCCCCGGGACTACTTCGTACAGCCAAATCTACAACAACTACACATGTCACTCGAGTTCATCAATTGCATTTAATAGTTCAAGCATAACTTCGTTCGAGTAGCTAACCTGGAACGCATACGGAAAACCCATAAGCCCATATCCATATCGTTCGTCCTTGTCGTTCGCCTTCGGTTTCAAGTCAGCGACACGTCGTTCTATGACACCCGACAGGGACTCGTGGGTGGCCTCGTACACAATCCTGCCCCAGGGGTAATCCAGAAATCGATCAACGTTCTCCACAAGCTTCACAATCCACCCTCGTATGGCTTTCCTGGGTTCTCCCCCCAGCAGAACTCCTTCGACGATGAGGAGGAGAGCGATCTTAAAACGCCTACTCGCACTCGGCTCCTTCAAGATGGAGTTCTTGAAGGCGTTCTCTAGCTCACCCACCTTCATGTTGTCCGTTCTGAATAAGTCCTTGAGAGCCTTGTCTTCCCCCCGAACTCGACCACATCGCAGCCCAGTAATGAGCGCAAACTCCATGATAGAGAATCGCCGGAGCTTGTCTTGAAGCATGTACCAAGTCTCCCACTTTTTTTTTGTCACAAGCTGCCATTGTAACACGTAATGCAGTAGTTGCGACGAGAATTGAACCCGGTTTGCCATTTGCACAATACCCCCAAATTGGCTTCGCAGCAGCTTCTCCCAATCGACGGGGTTGACCCAGTCGTCCAAGTTCACGAGCAGAGACGCTTTGGAACAATGGTTGACCCACCCTCGGAAATGCTTCTCCACCGGCACTACGAGTCGTGGCTCCACCTTCTTCGGTGGCCGGACACCCTTCCTCCTTAAATTCTGGGACCGAACCATGTTCTTCCTACAATTAGGTGGACATGAACATAATCAATATCCCCACAAATTCATCCCCCTACTTATTAAATCTGTCTGTGAGTGTTTCACGAGAAAAGGCCCATGTCACCTTATGGGGTAACCCTTTTCACCCAACAGAATAACTCATGTCATGAATGTCAATTGGCTTCTCTCAATTCTTCTATAGTACCCGTTTATGACAGGGGTTATTCTCCACTCTCACATTCTGGGATAAAGGACCCGCAACCCTCCCACACTCATCTTCAACCTCCCTCGCTCTTCTCTGTCAATTCCTCAGATCCCCATACCCCTTTTACCCCAGATCTGTGTTTCCCCGTATCCCCAATTCCCCACATCACCGTTAACCCAATTCTCCAATTTTTGAATTTTCTCCATTCCCAAATTGCATGTCTTTGAACGAAACAATGGAAGAATGCAAATGAAGTGGGAAAGATTGCAAATTAAGTGAAGATTCAGAGTAGTAGAGATGGGTGAGGACGGATTTCAATAATCAATTGAGTTGTACCTGTTTTGCTGCGCCTTCCTCTCCGGTACGGGCTTCTCCGGCGTCTTGCTCCCTTCTCTGGCGTCTTCCTCCCTCTCCGGTACGAAACAATGGAAGAATGCAAATGAAGTGGGGAAGATTGCAAATTAAGTGAAGATTCAGAGTAGTAAAGATGGGTGAGGACGGATTTTAATTACCAATTGAGTTGTACCTGTTTTCCTGCGCCTTCCTCTCCGGTACGGGCTTCTCCGGTGTCTTCCTCCCTTCTCCGGCGTCTTCCTCCCTCTCCGGTACGGGCTCTCCTCTTTCCCTTCAGTTCACAACCGCCTCCCTTTTTGCCCTCTATTAATATTCGGTCTCTCTCTCTCTCTCTCCTTCCCTTGTGTAGGTGGTGGTTTTATTCCCCAACTGCAATGAATGCAAGCTACTTTTTCTTTTCTTTTCTTTACCTTTTATTTTCGAGAGACACAGTATTTTCTTTTTCTTTTTTTATATTTTTTTAAGTAGGTCAAAGGAACTGTGCAACCAACTGCCACCCTGAAAGATTCCTTTTCTATTGTCGTTTTGTTCTTTTGTCCTAGTATCGGGTCCCGTCTTTGCATGCACGTGTCACCTGACAGGTTTTTGTGTCACTATTAAGTGTCTCATATTCCTACGTATAGTCTAAATGACCCATGTCACCCCTTTTAATCCTCGTGTCATCTAACAACATATACCTTGTCACCAAATTGGATAGATACATGTACCTACACTGTCAAGTTTAACATGTCCGCATACCTACTAAAATATACAAATGTTCACATTCGACAACTAGCAAGTTTCGCAAAATATCCAAATGTTTTACTTCAACTATTACAGGAGGGTGTTATGATTGGAAGAAAGTGTTCTACTCCAAAGTCTAGCATCCGAGTCGACCATGGAATACCCCAACAGCTAGCATCTGGCGGTATGCCTCAATGTACGTGTCGTCCAATCGATCGAAGGTCGGGGCGGTCTCCAGCAGGAGCTGCATGAATCTAATGGTGTACGGGCCACAATCACCGCTGCAATGGGGAAGAATCGGTCAGAACGCGGACACCGATTCCACATCCAATCAAACGAAATTGAACCATGTCATCTCACTTACCTTTGCTTGTTCTATGGAAGGCTCTTGTCCTGGCGAATGGCAAACGGCGTGGGGACCTTATCCGCATACTTCACCTTCAGATCGGGGTATGCCCGCATGACGACAGGGATGAGGCTTCTCACATGCATTAAGAGGGGCTGGAGCTGGCGTTCCGTCATGATGTGGACGTCGCAGTCATACACCCTGACCTCCCACTCCTTCAGATCGATTGCAAGCGCAACCCAATGTTTGTTTCTCACATTGAAGGGGAGGAGGATGAGGTCCGTACCTGACCACGGTCGCCCCAACGGCTTCGGAGATCGGCCATCTAAGTACGCCATCAATGCATCACTAGGGTCGTAAGCTTCGAGGCTGGCACTGTACTCCTTCCATTCCCGTGGTAGATAAATTCCCTCCAAGCACGTATCCACAACGATGGCTCCACTGCCAATGTCAACCGCTCTATCTGCGACCGCTTTGCGTAGAAGGTAGCAACACTCCTCCGTCTCCTGCATGAAGTGAACCTCAATTACAATCCAAAATCCTGACACGGGAAATTTGATAGGTGACAAGTGTTCATACCACTGTGCCAAACCAATCTTGGGGTTTCTTCAAGCGGTTGAGTAACTCATTCGTCACATCCACACCGCAAGGTGACGTGCGCACCTCCACGTCCCCACTGCACGGTAAGTTTGTGTCAGGTATTGTGGACATTCAACTATCTACCTTCATCGTCTATTCGAAAGTAAGACACATAAGCTACGTACCTTGCCACCCAACTTGTTATGGCATCGTTGTCCATCGCTGACACAATTCCTAGCTCAGCAGCATCAGCGGCAACACTTGCTACCTTCTAGGCTCGCGGTTTCTTGGTCGGGGGAGCCAGCTCCTCTCCAACACCCTTCCTCATCTTCTTCGCCCCCTTAGATGCATACACATGTGCTACCCGGGGCTTCGCCCTCTCATCACCTTCAATTTTCTTTCCCCCTTCATCAGGACCAGACCCCTTCAAACCAGCCTCTCCCAACTGCAAACATATCAAACTTCAGCTAAGATTGTCCCTGTCACCATTAACTGATAGAAAAAACTTACATCATTGCTCTCTCTTGTCGTCCCATCCCCCGCCTTGAGGGATTCACCTTCAGCTACCTTGTCCCCTGATGTCTGCATTTTTAGTCATATTTTGCATCATGTTTTCATTTCATTCAAGTCCTTTTATTAGCTTTTATGTTGGGAAAGTAAGGAAAATGTGTAGTTATGCTTAATATTGCAAGATATGGAGTCTACACAAGCTTTGGTGTGATTTTATAGGTATTGGAGCTGATTTGGAAGAGTTTGGATGCACTTTAGAGCTTAATGAAAAATCATGAATGCAATGGAGAAGCCAAGCAAAAGGGAAAAGAGGTGCAGCTGGAGAAAAGCCTTATTTTCGCCATCCATCACTTCGATTCAAGATCTGGAGCCTTCATGAGATTTGTAGTCCTTGAAAAGAGCTTTCCAACTCATATTCATATGCGTCAATCGGATTAACGAGGACTTGGGAAAGTGAGATTGAAGACAGAGACGAAAAGCTGGAGAAAAACAGAACTTACTGCATTCGAACAGGTACCTCGATGCCGACACCCAGACCTCGACGCCGATACCCTGTGCGAATCTGCGCACCAGCAGAATTTTCTGGCGGACTGATTTAATTGATTTTTGGGCTTTTTAATTAGGGTTTCTATTTAATTCCTTTTTAGGATCTTTTAGTTAGTTAGACTTGGGATATTTTATCATTCCTTAGATAGATTATATTATTTTCCTAAGATAAAATCTCTTTCCTTGGAGATTAAGTCTTAATTTCTATCTTTAAATAAAGCCAATTAGAGGCTAATTAGGTATCTCTCTCCACATCAGAACATACGCTGAATTTACAGCAGCAAGGGACGACAAGTTTGGAGTTTTTGGTTGAAGGATTTTGACATTGGTTTGGAGGTTTGATTTTATGCAATTTCAGATTATGTTTTATTCAATTTTCAGCATGTTTTCTATAGCTATGTGTGAGTAGTTTCTCTTCTTCTAGGGTTGGGGTGAGCCCAACAATAGCCATGTATGAAAGCTTGAATATATGATGTTTTTATGAGTTTATCATCATCTATCTTGTGCTTAAATCCTTTGCGAAAGTTGAGGACAATTCCATGTTTATGATTATGAAGCGAAAGTGGATTTAATTATGAATTTGGATAGTAATTAGAGATCTTTGACGAAAGTAAAAGGGATCTAATTAAGAAAAGGTAGAACGAATAGGTTTTATGCGAAAGCCTCTATTCTCTATTTATGAAGTATGCGAAAGCTATCTTTTGATGATAAAAACATGATCTTTGTTCTATGATTCTTGTGTGGTTTATGCATGGTTGTTGTTGTGGTTATCCTTTTACCTTGGAAGTTATTTTTATATTGTTTACATCCATAAAATCCCTTGCTTTTTTTTGTTCTGTTTCGCTGCTGGAAAACAAGCCAATCACTCGACATTCATCACTTATCTCGACCATCCCCTTGATATCGACCTCTCTAGTCGATATCGACCGCCTTTGCTACTGATTTTTGTGTGTTGTTAGATCATAGGAACTACTCTAGAAAGTGCTGTCCTCTCTCTAGTGGAACGATCCCGACTTCCGCTATCTACATAGTGGGAATTGAGGTATTTTATTTGTGTTTGATTTCCCATCATTACAACAAATTGGCGCCGTTGCCGGGGAGGGTAACAATCGCCATCTAGAGTAGCTGATTTTCGGAGTTGGGACTAGCCCACCTCCTCCTTGTTTTCTAACGCTACTTGTTTGCTTCTTGTGTTTGTTTTTAGAGGTGTATGCGACGCGCTAATCGCATAATAGAGTTTGAGGCTTTAGACGAACCGGAGCGTTACTTTCATCTAAGAGAAAGGCTAAAGGGAATCATGGCCGAACGTGAGACCCTTGAGGAAACGGTGGAGAGGCTGTAAAGGGAGAACCAAGAGGCCAATCGTGCTCGAGAACAAGAGGCCGAGAGGGCACGTCAAGCGGAGGAACAACTTGCTAGGATTCCTCGCAATGCTCGGCAATATATGCACCCACCTCTTAGAATGCCCGCATCACCTATTGTCTTCCCCGATGCTCCCGCTAATTTTGATATCAAGACAAGCTTCATTGCCATGGTCAAGAAGATCCAATATTCGGGGAAACCAACGAAGTGCCCTATGGAGCATGTGTGCGAGTTCTTGGATATTTGTGACACTATCGCTCATGGTGACACTTTGGAGTATGTGAGACTTAAGGCCTTTCGATGGTCACTTTTGGGGAAGGCACTTCATTGGCTAGATAGCTTGCCGACCCAAACCATCACCACTTGGGAGCAATTACATGATTCCTTCTTAACCAAGTTCTTCCCACCTTCAAAGACATCGGAGCTAAGGAAAAAAATCACTACTTTCAAGCAATTGAGGGTGGAAGACTTGGCGGCGGCATGGGAGAGATTCAAAGAGCTTCAACGTCAATGCCCTACGCATGGGCAACCCGAATATGTGCTCCAGGAGATCTTCTTCAATGGGCTGAATTCGGCAACAAAGGACCGGATTAATGTTCACACCAACCTCCGATTCCTTGAGATGACTCCAGAGGAAGCATGGGAAGAGCTAGAGCGCTTGGTTGAGTACGACAACACCTATGGGACCTCCGAAATCTCGGATGTGAGACCCCCACCATCTATGGCTCTCTATCAACAATCTAAAGAGATTGATCCGGATGTTCGCGAGCAATTTAGGAAGGATCAAGTGAGAAAGCTACAAAAGCAAGTTCGGCATCTATCGGCAAATCAAGCATGCATAGAGTGTGGATCTACTTCCCACACCACGGTCCAATGCCCTCACGCCGATCAAGTGCACCTAGCCGAGACATATGAGGATGCTCATTATGTGGGAGGTCCTAGCCAAGGAGGAAACCAAAACACTTGGGGCAATCGACAACCCCAACAAAACTATGGCGGACACAACTTCTATCGAGCTCCAGGCCATCCGGAGCGTGAGCAATCACGCAATGATATGAGCATGATCCTTGAGGAGATGAGGAGGAACCAAGCAAAGAATGACCTTGCTAACTCGGCTGTCCAAACTCAATTGCAAGGTCTCAATGCTCGCTTTGGGGAAATGGACATATGGAGGAGAAACATTGAGACCCAAGTGGGTCAATTGGCGGCTCAAATTCCAAAGCAACCCGGCACCCTACCAAGCCAAACCACGGCTAATCCTAAGGGCCATGCTACCGGGCATGTTGCTTCCATCAAGCTAAGGAGTGGACGCGAGTTACTAGACCAACACAACTCGCAAAAAGGGGACAACGAGCCCAGAAACACCCTCGGCGCCGACACCTCTACCCTCGGCGCCGACACCCTGACAGCTCCAAAACCTACTGCAGAAGCTGCTGGAAGTGCACAGCCCCTCGGCGCCGACCCCTCCAGTGTCGATGCCGACACACCTGTTCAAGAAACCTCTCCCAACACTGCAGACCCCTCGACGCCGAACCCTACCGCCTCGACGCCGACCCCTGCTGCAGAAAGAACGAGAACTTCTGAGGTTGCTTCTAAGCCTAAGGTACCACTCCCATTCCTCTCCAAGGTGCCGAAGGACCCCACTGATAGGAAGTTCAAGTGGTTTATGAAAATGCTTCAAGGCCTCAACGTTACTATCCCCCTCACCGAAGCACTTAGAGAAATGCCCGCCTATGTGAAATTTTTGAAGGAGATCTTGAGTAACAAGAGGTCTCTAGCGGATATTGCGGAGGAATGCAACAAGATGGACTTCCCCGAAAAGAAGGCTGATCCAGGGAAGTTTGCCATCTCTATTGGGCTTGGAAATCATCGTTACAAAGCCTTGTGTGACTTGGGAGCAAGTGTAAGTCTTATGCCTCTATCTATTTGGCACCAAGTCAAGCTAGGAGCATTGGAGCCGGTGGAGATGAAGTTGTTTATGGCTGACAACACATGGGTGAAGCCCACAGGGATTATGGATAATGTCCCCGTCAAGGTGGGGAAGTTCTTTGTCCCAACTGACTTCATTGTGCTAGATATGGAAGCGGATCCCACCGTACCAATCATCTTGGGTAGACCTTTCTTGGCCACGGCGGATGCGAACATTAGCGTCAAGAATGGCCTACTTACTTTCACCATAGCCGATGAGGTAATTGAGTTTCGTTTTAATACGACTATGAGGGAGGTAAGGAGGATGGAGGTCAATGCCCTATATGCACGAATGGACGTCATTCCATGTGAGGAGCTTACAAAGGAGATAATAGCCAAGGATCCAACACCAACGGATGATCAAATCAACAATCTATTGGCTACTTTGGATAATGAAGAAGTGGAAATCAAGAGCACGACAGCGGCTAAGTATGGGGTCCTCGACATCGACCCACCTCTGTCGACATCTATTCCACACCATGCTGAAAATGCTACAGGTGTCTCGGCGTCGACACCCTCACCCTCGGCGTCGACACCCCTGGACAGAGAAAAGTTTCTGCAGAAACTTGAGAAGGCTACAGATGCCTCGGCGTCGACACCCTCACCCTCGGCGTCGACACCCCTGGAGGATAAAATGTTTCTGCATAATGCGGAAAAAGCTACAGATGCCTCGGCGCCGACACCTTCAGCCTCGGCATCGACACCTCCAGCAGCAGGACAACGTGAAGAAGGTGGTTGCGCTACCATGGAAGGAAGAGTTGACGAGAAAGGAAAGAGTTGGGCCGAAGACCACCATCCCGGTCCCAACAAGGTAAGTCAAGGTATGAATTTCTCTTCCCCTATTTCTATTAAAAACCTATCTATTACGAATGGAAGAGGTATGCCTTGGTTTGTGAGATTATGTAGGGGATACAATGAGGATCCAAAAGCTTATGAGGTAGGAGATACGGTGTACATATCCAAGGCCAAGAATCAATGGTTCCCTAGCAAATTCAAAGAGAAGAAGGTTGGTCCATTCGAAATTCACAAGATTCGACCCGGTGCAATGGAGCTTAAGGACAAGGAAGGAGTCATATTCAAGGTCGAACTTGAAAGTCCGGAGGAGGAGGCCCGCGCCACATGGGCCTTGCGAATTCCCACATGAGCATAAGAGAAGAAGTCGGCCTAGCGACTTAAAAATCTAGAGCTTGTACATAGACCTATGATTATTTAGGATTTTATTTTTGTTGGTTTTGGTTTTGGATTTTGTTTTGGTTTTTCTTTAAACTTTGTTTTTGGAGGTTTTTGTTTTGATTGCTAACGAAGTGGTAGGTGCTAAGCATGACGAAAGGACAACCTTGGAGAAGAGAAGCTTGTCGACTATCCTCGGTCAACAAAAATGGCACCTATTTTCAGTCGGAATGGGCTCCAATTCTATCTTGTAAGTTTTCGTTTACACCCATCTCTTATTTTTGAGCTTATACTTTGAGGACAAAGTAATTTTTTAAGTATGGGGTGGGGGTAACAACTTACTATATGCTTATGGTTTGAGGTTTGTTTTTGGTGGTGTTTTGCATTATTTTGTATTTTTGCATATTTTGCATTTTTATTGAGTCCAAAAAAAATTAAATACAAAAAAAAAAAACTGAAAAATGTCGAAAATCAAACAAAGAAAAAATGCATGTTTATTTATTGTTTTAGCCTTTATTTTAGTTTTTAGTTTAGTTCAAAACAATTAACTTAGATGTCCTATGATGATGCCTAATAATCGACTTGATCATGTAAACCCTATGATATGTTTGGATGGTTTAGCCTAAGTCTCCTGAAAAGTTTGATTTTTATGTGGTAATTTGACTTGCGATTATAATTGAGCACATATGATTTTAGGTAGAGGCGATTGAAATCCAAATCTATGTCCTAGTGAGAAATTTTTGACCTTATAGGGAATGTTCTTCATATTTTTATATTTCCCTCTATTTTTGATGTGTGATTTACTCTCCTTATGTGATTACCTCTTGACATTGATGTAGTCATCTATTTCTTAAGACCGATTATGAGATACTAGTTCATTGCTTATTAAAATTAGATGATGGAGGACTTATATTTTCTTAGCCATATTTTATCCATTCATTTACCTACCTTGCATATTATCTTTGCTTGAAGCCCTTTGAGCCTTAGCCTATTCTTTGTTAGCTCCACAAAATTGGTTCCTAGCCGATTATAAGCTTGACCCTTATCCGGGAATTAGGATTTAGAGTTGATTGGAGTTTGATTGAGTTGAGTTTGATGGAGAAGAAGCTAAGTTGTTGAGCTTTGTTGAGATGCTTTGAGTGAAATTATGTAAGGTTGTGCATTATTCCTCGTATTGTTCTTATATTTTAGAGGCTCCGAAAATTTATATATATATGTAATATTGCCGAAAGATAGAAAAAAAAAAGAAGAATGAAAAAAAAAATGTCGGTGAAAAAAAAAATGCAGAAAAGAAAAGTGTTTATTAAGAGCCTAGTTTATTATATGTGAGAGTTGGATGAAATTGTTGGTTGAGAAGTATTTTCATGGGTTGATGATCTTGATTGTTGATGAGCATTGGTTATGTGCTGAATTTTGAGATGAGTTGTTTGGTTGAGTTGAGTTGGAAGTTTAGGAGTTTTGATTCCCGGATTTTTAGCACCACTTTGCCTAAATAATTCCATACCTTTTATTTCTTACCAAGCCACATTACAACCCGGCCGAATGAAGTCTTCTTTGAAGTCTTTCATTGAGCCATAAGTCCTCTTGATGATTTTGATTGCTTTGACATCTCCGGTGAAGAGATTGGTGATATAAATAACAATGTCTATGTAGCTTTTTGCATTAAGGATGGAGTTGAGAGATGTTATTCAAAGCCTAAACACATTGAGAGTTGAGTGAAACACATATATCCTTGTGAGGTCGGATTTCGATTGCTCTTGCTTAGAGTTACTTATATATGTGTGATGACGTTTGATTGCTTGAATCTTTTAGACCACTTGTGCTTATGATGTTGCTTTTTGGCGAAGGCGAAGACTTGAATGATGTGTTGTAGGTAGTGGTTATTGTTTGGTTATTGCTTGAGGACAAGCAAGTCTAAGTATGGGGTGTTTTGATGTCTGCATTTTTAGTCATATTTTGCATCATGTTTTCATTTCATTCAAGTCCTTTTATTAGCTTTTATGTTGGGAAAGTAAGGAAAATGTGTAGTTATGCTTAATATTGCAAGATATGGAGTCTACACAAGCTTTGGTGTGATTTTATAGGTATTGGAGATGATTTGGAAGAGTTTGGATGCACTTTAGAGCTTAATAAAAAATCATGAATGCAATGGAGAAGCCAAGCAAAAGGGAAAAGAGGTGCAGCTAGAGAAAAGCCTTATTTTCGCCATCCATCACTTCGATTCAAGATCTGGAGCCTTCATGAGATTTGTAGTCCTTGAAAAGAGCTTTCCAACTCATATTCATATGCGTCAATCGGATTAACGAGGACTCGGGAAAGTGCGATTGAAGACAGAGACGAAAAGCTGGAGAAAAACAGAACTTACTGCATTCGAATAGGTACCTCGATGCCGACACCCAGACCTCAGCGCCGATACCCTGTGCGAATCTGCGCACCAGCAGAATTTTCTGGCGGACTGATTTAATTGATTTTTGGGCTTTTTAATTAGGGTTTCTATTTAATTCCTTTTTAGGATCTTTTAGTTAGTTAGACTTGGGATATTTTATCATTCCTTAGATAGATTATATTATTTTCCTAAGATAAAATCTCTTTCCTTGGAGATTAAGTCTTAATTTCTATCTTTAAATAAAGCCAATTAGAGGCTAATTAGGTATCTCTCTCCACATCAGAACATACGCTGAATTTACAGCAGCAAGGGACGTTAAGTTTGGAGTTTTTGGTTGAAGGATTTTGACATTGGTTTGGAGGTTTGATTTTATGCAATTTCAGATTATGTTTTATTCAATTTTCAGCATGTTTTCTATAGCTATGTGTGAGTAGTTTCTCTTCTTCTAGGGTTGGGGTGAGCCCAACAATAGCCATGTATGAAAGCTTGAATCTATGATGTTTTTATGAGTTTATCATCATCTATCTTGTGCTTAAATCCTTTGCGAAAGTTGAGGACAATTCCATGTTTATGATTATGAAGCGAAAGTGGATTTAATTATGAATTTGGATAGTAATTAGAGATCTTTGACGAAAGTAAAAGGGATCTAATTAAGAAAAGGTAGAACGAATAGGTTTTATGCGAAAGCCTCTATTCTCTATTTGTGAAGTATGCGAAAGCTATCTTTTGATGATAAAAACATGATCTTTGTTCTATGATTCTTGTGTGGTTTATGCATGGTTGTTGTTGTGGTTATCCCTTTACCTTGGAAGTTATTTTTATATTGTTTACATCCATAAAATCCCTTGCTTTTTTTTGTTCTGTTTCGCTGCTGGAAAACAAGCCAATCACTCGACATTCATCACTTATCTCGACCATCCCCTTGATATCGACCTCTCTAGTCGATATCGACCGCCTTTGCTACTGATTTTTGTGTGTTGTTAGATCACATGAACTACTCTAGAAAGTGCTGTCCTCTCTCCAGTGGAACGATCCCGACTTCCGCTATCTACATAGTGGGAATTGAGGTATTTTATTTGTGGTTGATTTCCCATCATTACAACATCCCCGACATCAGATTGCTTGTCCCCTGCCTTAGTCTGAAAAAATTTCGTGTCAGTTGCCATAAACGTTCATATCACAGATATAATTTTCCTTGTCACCTTTTTTTCATAAATAAACCTGACCTCCTTGTTCTTTCCTTCCCCCCCATCCCCTGCCTTGACAGATTCAGCTTCATCATGCTTGTCCCCGACATCATCACCAGCTAGCTTGCTCTCTCCTTATATCTCATCCCTTGCCTTCACAGTTTCAACTTCAGTGTGCTTATCCCCGCCATCATCCACATCATTTCCCTTCTCAACAACAGCTCCTAACTGCAAATGAAATCAACATTCAATTAGGCCTCAAACTTTCCAGTGTCACTTAACATAACAAATCATGTCACACAGCTACATTCTTCCTGTCACATTCTTCCAGTGTCGCTTAACATAACAAATCTTGTGATGTTTACCAACAACTTACCTTACCACCTTGTCCACCCTCACTGCCTTCAGCCGCAATTGACTTTATCAAGTCATTAAGTTCGACCTGTAATAAACATATTAACGTTTGATATTGAATCCCCGATTTCAAGCAGGACTAAACATCGAAACGCATGTCACGCAAAAACAAACTTACAAACTCATCCCGTTTTTTCTCATCGCCAGCTTGTTCTTTATCGGTTGCTTCTTGCCAGGCCGTCCCCTTACATTGACCATCCCGCAGCTCAGTCACGGCCACCTCCAATAATTTCAGCTGCAGGTGAAAAAATTCGTACTTCATATCACCATAAGGTGACAAAATTCAACACAAGCATTTTATTACGTGACAACTGTGATGAGTAATGAACACCCAAAAAATGAAAATTCACACTTCATATCAGACTAAGGTCACCTAATTCACTTCTAAACAAACACATATCATACTAGGTGATGTCTCCAAAGTAGCCATGTCTTTATGCATATTTTAGTTCCATATTCTTTACATTTTGCATATTTCGGGTTGGGAATATGTCGGATTTATGTAGTATATGCTTATTTGTCAAAAATGGAGATCTACATAAGTTTCTGTTTAATATCGCAGAATATGGAATCATTTCGGGAGAAAATCAAGAAGCGAGAACCAGAGCACAAAGCTACTCGACATCGACAAGCCTTAGTCGATCTCGACAAGCCATGCCTAGACATCTGCCAGGATCGAGGAGCCTATGTCGAGAAGCTGAAGACGAAGAACCCGACTCCCGAACCTTCGTCGAGATCGAGTTAGGCTACTCGAGATCGACAAGGCCTCGGAGACAACCCGGAGTCGAAGAGAAGTTACCCGACCTGACAAAGAAGCCGGACAACCTACTCGAGATCAATAAGACTGTCGTCGAGATCGAGGAACCCTAGGAACTTGTGTCCGAGCATGTCGACAAGAGGCTACCCGATGCACCAAGCCGGCCAAGTCGATGAATCACCCCTACTCGAGATCGAGAAGCTCTCCTCGAGATCGACGAACGCCAGGAGCCATGACCGAGCCACATCGAGGACCAGCTAGCCGAGACGCCGAGTCAAGCCTAGTCGACCGACAATCCTACTCGAGATCGAGTAGACCTTTGTCGAGATCGAGGAGACTTCCAGAGACACGTTACGCGGTTTGATCAATTCTACTCGGTGTGGGATTACTTGAGCCCGAAGATTGCCGATTCTATCCGAAATTATCAAGATACAACATGAAGAGAGAGATCTATCCACTTGAAGACACTTTAGATATAATTCCCTATTTTAGATTTAATTTCTTTGTTGCTTTTATTTATCTATTAAGCCTTTTAGATATAATTTTAGATATGGATAGATGTTTCTATCCTTGAATAGCAAGGAATAGAAGACTATAAATAAAGCCTTAGGGGGCTGATTTTCATTCATTCAAGTCAAGTCGTCTTAGGGCGCAAGAAGGAGGAGGAGGAGAGAGAGAGAGAGAGAGAGAGAGAGAGAGAGGAGGAGAGAGAGAGAGAGAGAGGAGGAACGTTTGGAAGGTTTTGTAAGTTTTAGTTTATTTTATGTTAAAGTTAATTTCTTTCATCATGTTTGCTTTCTAATTTTCCTTCTTCTAGGGTTGGGGTGATCCCAACATAGATATGTTTGTTTGATTTATAAATCTATGAATTTATATGTCTTTATCATCATCTACCTATGTGCTTAATCCTTTGCGAGAGTTGAGGAAATTCCTTATTCATGATATTGAAGCGAAAGTGATCTTATTATGAATTGGATAGTAATTAGGGTTTATTTGCGAGAGCCGACTAATCCTAATTAAGAAAAGGTAGAAACAAATTAGGTTTTTATGCGAGAGCCTCTATCACCTAAATTGTTGGAATTTGCGAAAGTCGATTCTTTGATATAAAGCATGCATCTTTATGTGATTTATGATCTGCATATATGTTTATTGTTGTGGTGATCCCTAACCTTGGAAGTTTGCATCTTTATTTGTTTTACTTTATTATTTTTATTTGGCACATATTCTACTCGATATCAAACCGACATCGACAGCAACCTCCCACTTTTTTCCGCTATCCCTGAACCCCAAAACACACTAAACCTAGAACCGCTGACTTCTCTCCTAAGGACGAACCTGACTCCCCTATACTATAGCGGGGGTCTTGACTATAAATTTATTTGGTCGAGAAACCCTTACAACAAATTGGCGCCGTTGCCGGGGAAGCAATCATTCGTGCCTTAGGTAGTTAATTCTCACGTCTGCTTTGAGTTACTTTACAGGTGTATGCGCCGTTCTGGTCAACCACCTGAGTTTGACGGCTTAGACGAACCAGAGCGCCTTCTACACATCAGAGCTAAACTACAAAGAGCCATGGCGGCTACTGAGACACAAGAACAGCTGATTGCAAGGCTTACAAGGGAGCTAGCCGCAAAGGATACTACTATCGCCGCTGAAAGGGCAGCAAGGGAACAAGAAGCTGAGCGCGCAAGTCAAGCAGAAGCTGAGCTTGCCCAATATCCACCTACTGCAGAGGATTATATGCATCCCACTCTCGTCGTGCCTGAATCGGCGATTCTTATCCCTGAAAACTCCTTTGAAATTCGCACTCAATTTCTGATAGAGCTTAAAAATAATGCTTTTTATGGCAAATTTAATGAGTGTCCTCTTGAACATATTACCAATTTTCTGACATGTGCCGTACTCTTGCTGAAGGTACAACTTTGGAATATGTCAAGATGAAGGCTTTTCGTTGGTCTCTCACTGGGCCTGCACTAAAGTGGCTTGAAAGGCTGAAACCAAGATCACTCACAACATGGGCCCAAGTAGAGCAAGAGTTTCTGAATAAATTCTTCCCACCTGCCAAGATAGCACTTCTCCGCCAGAAAATCACCGCCTTCAAATAGAAGCATGGGGAAACGCTGGCAAAGGCATGGGAACGCTACAAAGAACTGCTGCGATCCTGCCCTACTCATGGACAACCACCCTACGTCATTCAAGAGATCTTCTTCAATTCTCTTGACGAAGTCACCAAGGACAGGATCAACCAGTATACTCGCTATGAGTATCTGAAGATGCCACCAATTGACGCCTGGGGTGTGCTCGACAAACTCACCAATTATGACAACAAATATGGGTCTACTGCAAACTATGAGGAGAACTCCTATACCAGGCCAGGACCATCTATGCCACTCTATGAGCCAGCAAAGGAGATTGACCCAGATGTCAGGGAGCAGTTCTACAGAGACCAGAATCGCAAGCTCCTCAAGCAAGTCAAATATCTGTCTGTCAATCAGCCTTGCATCGAATGCGGATCACAAAGGCACACCACTACTGAGTGCCCACACACTGAGCAAGTCAGGATGGCAAAGACACATGAAGAGGTAGCCTACACTGGGGTCCCAATCGCTATATGGGGGATCAAAGGTTCTACCCACCACAATGGAACCAAGGTCCTCCTAGGAATCCCCCACCCTACAGAACTCCAGGACATCCAGAAAGGGATCAAAAGAAGGACGATCTGCAGCTGATCCTTGATGAGATGCGCCGAAATCATGCACAGAACCTGCAGGCTACAAACACCATCAACAATCAGCTCCAGAATTTCAACACAAAATTTGGAGAGCTAGACATCTGGAAGAACGGCATAGAGACTCAGATGGGACAATTCGCTGTGCAGATCCCACGACCATCCGGACAGCTCCCTGGGCAAACAGAACCAAACCCTAAGGGGAAGACCGGACACGTCGCACCTATCAAACTCAGAAGTGGGCATCAATTACACGAGCCAGAGGTCGGAAAACGGCAAGGCAAGGAGGAGCAGCAACTCGAGACAGAGCAGAACCTACTCGATCTCGAGGAGACTCTAGTCGATCTCGACAAGCAACTGCTCGACACAGACCAGAAGCTGAGCTCGGACTCCGCTGCGCAGCCCAACAACTCCAGGTCGACCACCCAACTCGATCTCGAGGAGCCACTGGTCGAGCTCGAGGACCAGCAAGCCAAGGTCGACGACGTTGCAACGCCTCCGACAGCTAATCTGGCTCCAAAGCAGAAAAAGCCACTGCCTTTTCCTTCTAAAACACAGAAAGATCCCACTGCAGGTAGGTTTACCAGATTTGTTAATATGCTGCAAGAACTGAATGTTTCTATTCCTTTTACAGAAGCCCTGCAAGAGATGCCTGGATATGTCAAATTTCTGAAGGAAATCCTGAGCAAGAAGCGATCCATCTAAGAGATCGCAGGCGAATGCAAAGTACTCCACTTCCCTGAAAAGAGACCTGACCCTGGTAAGTTTTCTGTTATTGTGGGTTTTGGGCAATATAAATATGATTCTCTGTGCGATTTAGGAGCAAGTGTGAGCATCATGCCTCTATTAATCTGGCAGAAGGTAAAAATAGGATGCATAGAGCCCGTGGATGCCAAACTATACATGGCAAACAATACGGTGGTTATCCCTAGAGGTATAGTTGAGAATGTCCCCGTCCAGGTTGGTAAATTCTTTGTTTCAGCAGATTTCCTTATCATAGACTGTGCTGAAGATCCTACTAGCCCTATTATTCTTGGTAGACCATTCTTAGCAACTGCAGATGCCAGAATTAGTGTTAAGAATCGCTCGCTCACCTTCACCATAGGCGATGAGGTTTTAGATTTCTCTTTTGGCCCTGCAAAAGAGGAAATTTCATGGCTGGAGGTGAAAAGCATCAGCAACCACGGGACCGAGCAAACAGCGGAGGAAAGCGCCAGAACTGTACTGGAGGTCGACAAGTCCTTCTCGATCTCGACAAACACTTTACCCGATCTCGACAAGCTCTCGTCGATATTGACAACCTCTGCTGAGCCACTGACTTGCCCAGAGCCTAAGTATGGGGTCCCTGTACTCAAGGTCGACCAACAGTACCCGACATCGACTAGCCCCAAACCCAAAGTTTTCTGTTTTGGGTCCGAAAAGGTAAGTTCAGGTATGAATTCTACTCCCCCTCAGTCCATAAAGAAATTTTTCAATAATTTAAGGGGAGGTAAGGCCCCGTGGCGAGAAAATCTGCGAAAGCTAAGGGCCGGACGGAAGAAAAAGAAAGAGAAGGGAAATGATGCAAGCAACCCCCTGTCAGCTGAGCTTGCATACTACCATCAGGACCTAGATGATCCAGGAGAAGGGCCAAGCATGAGCGGGCCCCACACAAATGGTCCTTAAGCGCAAACGGAGAAGTCGGCCTAGCGACTCTAAAATCTAGAGCATGTATATAAACTTTATGAATTTTTTGGGACTTTTGAACTTTTTAGTTTTTGGTTTTTGTTCTTTGTTTTGGTTTTATGTCTTTTAGAATACTTCATGCGGATAGTCTTGTTTTTGTGCACAATCTAACATTTTTAGGTCGGCAAGCATATAAGGATCGCGAAAAGTGGAATAAAGAAGTCCCTGAAAAACAGTCAAAATCGACGAAAGCCAAGTCGACAACGACAAGGAGGAGCAGCCCAGACACTCGTCGATATCGAGTAGGCCAACTCGAGATCGACAAAGCCCAGAATGCCCCTCGACTTCAGAAAGCCACTGGACGCAGACGAAACTACTCGAGATCGAGTACCTTGTACTCGAGATCGACGAGACACTTTCCTCGACCAGCACCGATTCGCCCTCCTCGATATGTTATCCTGTGAGTTCCTTCCTTTACTCTTGTTTTTGTTTTATTTTATACACTGGGGACACTATAAATTTTAAGTATGGGGTGGGGGAAGAGCTCATTATCATTATCATATGTTTTAGTCTTGCTTTTGGTTTTACATGGTGAAATTTTAATTTTTATGTTATGCATTCATGTTTAAATTTTATGCATTTTAAGTTTTTGTCATACTTTAGTCTTTTTTCCTTTTGCATAACAAAAACTAAAAAAAAAATAGAAAATATCGAAAAAAGAAAAAAATATGCATGTTTAATTTTTGCATTGTTTTAGTTTTTATACCCTAACTTAGATGTCCTATGATGATAAATAATGACTGACTTGATCATATAAATCCTATGGCATGTTTCGAAGGTTTAGCCTAAGTCTTCAAAATGGTTTTTATGTGGATTGTGAACTTGTGATGAAATTGAGCACATATGATCCTAAGCTAAAGGCTAAAATCCAACAAAAATTGTCCCGGTGAGAATTTTGGCCTTATAGGGAGAACATTAAAAATCCCTCTGCTTTCTTGAGTGTATTTACTCTTCCTATGCATCTCTAAATATTGTGATAATTATTCAAAGTCAATGCATTTATATGTTTATGTTGATGAGAATTAAATGATGGAGGCACCTTTTAAGCCAATTTTGTCCTCTCTTTACCTACCCTGCATTATCCCTGCTTGAAGCCAGAACATTAGCCTGAGACTTTTATTGTGAACTCCACAAAAATATCCTTAGCCAAATTGAGCCTGACCCCCATTTAGGAATTAAGACTTAGAGTTAGTTGGAATGAGGATTTGTAGGAAGAATAAGCTTATGTTGCATTTCAAGTAGGAAGGATTGTTGAAATTATTGAAACATGGGTTGGTTTTACATTTTTATCTTGCTATGCATACTATGTAAAAGGATTTTTGGCTCACCTTATAAATGCACCATTTGTTTTATTTTCGTTTCAAAAAAAAAAAAAAAAAAAAAAAAAAGAAGAAGAAGTACATATGTTTGTGAATAAAGTGCATGAGCCAAATTTACCTTATTTCTTTCATTATTCGCAAGATACATACTTTGGCGAGGTTGAGGAAGTTTGAAAGGTTACATACTTCATTGAGATAAATTGGAGAGTTGGTTGATGCATATGATTGAGAAGTTATGGTTTGGTTGTGATGGAGATTTAGGAGTCTTGATTCCCGAATTTTATTAAGCACCACATGGCCAAATAATTCCATACCTTATTATTTCTTACCAAGCCCCATTACAACCCCGCCGAATGGAATCTTCTTTGAAGACTTCTATTGAGCGAAGTCCTCCTGATAATTCTTGTTGCATTTTCATAATTGGTTGCGAAGTGGATACATATTTAAATTGCAATGTTTATGAGATTGTATATGGAATTGAGTTGAGAGTCGATATACATAGCCTAAACACATTGAGAGCTGAGTGTAAACACATTATCCCTGTGAGGTTGGATTTATATTGCCTATGCCTATGGATCGCTTATATATGTGTGATGACATTAAATTCACTTGTCTTACATTGCTACTAATTGAGATGTTGCTTTTGACAAAGGCGAAGACTTGAAGGATGTGTTGTAGGTCTTGGTTACTGTTTGGTTATTTCTTGAGGACAAGCAAGTCTAAGTATGGGGTGATTTGATGTCTCCAAAGTAGCCATGTCTTTATGCATATTTTAGTTCCATATTCTTTACATTTTGCTTATTTCGGGTTGGGAATATGTCGGATTTATGTA
Source organism: Persicaria maculosa (assembly GCA_963922045.1). Lineage (NCBI taxonomy): Eukaryota > Viridiplantae > Streptophyta > Magnoliopsida > Caryophyllales > Polygonaceae > Persicaria > Persicaria maculosa. The sequence continues at coordinate 67,266,547 of OY998259.1, read as the reverse complement.
GTATATGCTTATTTGTCAGAAATGGAGATCTACATAAGTTTCTGTTTAATATCGCGGAATATGGAATCATTTCGGGAGAAAATCAAGAAGCGAGAACCAGAGCACAAAGCTACTCGATATCGACAAGCCTTAGTCGATCTCGACAAGCCATGCCTAGACATCTGCCAGGATCGAGGAGCCTATGTCGAGAAGCTGAAGACGAAGAACCCGACTCCCGAACCTTCGTCGAGATCGAGTTAGGCTACTCGAGATCGACAAGGCCTCGGAGACAACCCGGAGTCGAAGAGAAGTTACCCGACCTGACCAAGAAGCCGGACAACCTACTCGAGATCGACAAGACTGTCGTCGAGATCGAGGAACCCTAGGAACCTGTGTCCGAGCATGTCGACAAGAGGCTACCCGATGCACCAAGCCGGCCAAGTCGATGATTCACCCCTACTCGAGATCGAGAAGCTCTCCTCGAGATCGACGAACGCCAGGAGCCATGACCGAGCCACATCGAGGACCAGCTAGCCGAGACGCCGAGTCAAGCCCAGTCGACCGACAATCCTACTCGAGATCGAGTAGACCTTTGTCGAGATCGAGGAGACTTCCAGAGACGCGTTACGCGGTTTGATCAATTCTACTCGGTGTGGGATTACTTGAGCCCGAAGATTGCCAATTCTATCCGAAATTATCAAGATACAACATGAAGAGAGAGATCTATCCACTTGAAGACACTTTAGATATAATTCCCTATTTTAGATTTAATTTCTTTGTTGCTTTTATTTATCTATTAAGCCTTTTAGATATAATTTTAGATATGGATAGATGTTTCTATCCTTGAATAGCAAGGAATAAAAGGCTATAAATAAAGCCTTAGGGGGGCTGATTTTCGTTCATTCAAGTCAAGTCGTCTTAGGGCGCAAGGAGGAGGAGGAGGAGAGAGAGAGAGAGAGGAGGAGAGAGAGAGAGAGAGGAGGAACGTTTGGAAGGTTTTGTAAGTTTTAGTTTATTTTATGTTAAAGTTAATTTCTTTCATCATGTTTGCTTTCTAATTTTCCTTCTTCTAGGGTGGGGGTGATCCCAACATAGATATGTTTGTTTGATTTATAAATCTATGAATTTATATGTCTTTATCATCATCTACCTATGTGCTTAATCCTTTGCGAGAGTTGAGGAAATTCCTTATTCATGATATTGAAGCGAAAGTGATCTTATTATGAATTGGATAGTAATTAGGGTTTATTTGCGAGAGCCGACTAATCCTAATTAAGAAAGGGTAGAAACAAATTAGGTTTTTATGCGAGAGCCTCTATCACCTAAATTGTTGGAATTTGCGAAAGTCGATTCTTTGATATAAAGCATGCATCTTTATGTGATTTATGATCTGCATATATGTTTATTGTTGTGGTGATCCCTAACCTTGAAAGTTTGCATCTTTATTTGTTTTACTTTATTATTTTTATTTGGCACATATTCTACTCGATATCAAACCACCATTCTCTTTCCATCCATCGACATCGACCAAGTCTTAGTCGACATCGACAGCAACCTCCCACTTTTTTCCACTATCCCTGAACCCCAAAACACACTAAACCTAGAACCGCTGAATTCTCTCCTGAGGACGAACCTGACTCCCCTATACTATAGCGGGGGTCTTGACTATAAATTTATTTGGTCGAGAAACCCTCTCGTCACTAGGCCCCCCTCAATTTCATACCAGATTCGTTCATTATCTACACTACGTGTCACTTGTCCAATTATACGTGTCAGGAGTCCATTTACCCTAGTCACCACAGTTCTCCAGAGTCTCCACAAAACGAATAATTGGGAATTAATTACGTACATTTTCATCCATCTTCTCCATCCCTGTTGACATTGTCTCAAGCTTGTCCATAACTTGTTCCAAAGTCTTGGCCACGTCCCCCACCCAGCCATCCTTCTCATTGCCTCCTCTTCCCGTCTTTGGGGACCTCCCACCAGGGGCTTCGAAATGTGTCAGGAAGGGTGCAACTAGGTCGTCGAAGAGGGGGTCGGACTTCTCATCATCGTAGACACAACCATCTATCAGCTCCGGCTCAGCCTCCTCTGGTATGAGTATTGGGTTATCATCAATCTCAATGGCCTCCTCTCCCTCAACTTCGGTGCGGCTGGCTATATCAGCATAAGCTAGGTTCTCGTCCTTGAGGGTCCATCTCATGCAACGAGGGGAAGCCGTCGTTGACATCTTCGACGCAAACCGGGCCCCCCATTTTGGCATGGATTTCAACAACCAAATCTGCACCGCATCCCCACTCAAATTAATACATTTTCAGCATATGAATTACAAAATGATCATGGGTGTGGTCGAGAAGGTTACCTGAAAGGATAGCGGATAACCCATCAGGCCATAACCATTGCGCTTCTTTCGATCTTCTGCCTTCAACTCAGCCTCCCGGCGCTTTACGGCGCCGTTCAGCGAGACGTGTGTTGCAGCATAGATGACCCGCCCCCATGGGAATGCCAAAAATCGATCGACATTCTCCACCAACCGGACGATCCAGCTCCGCAGTCCCTTCCTCTGCTCCTCCCCTAACAAAACGCCTTCCACAATGTACAGAAGCACTAGCTTGAATCGTCTTCGCGGGCTCCGTACCACCAACATTGAGTTCTTCAGCTCGGTCTCCAGGTCACCGACCGTCATCTTCTCGTTTCCAAAAAACTCCTTGATAGCTTTCTCGTCGTCCTCCATGTCACTAGCTCTTGGTTGACTGCACCGCAACCCGGTAACTAAGGCAAACTCCTTGAGGGAGAACCTCCGGAGCTTCCCCTTAATCCGGTACCAGGTCTCCCACTCCTTATCGCTCGCAAGCTAGCGCTGGAGTGCATAATGCACCATTTGTGAAGAAAATTTCACGCAGTGTGCCAGCTGCACAACCCCACCCAGCTGGGAGTAAAGCAGCTTATGCCAGTCGCCAGCGTCAACATAATCATCGATGTTGTTCAGCATCGACAGTCTTGAGCCCTGGTTCACCCGGGCCCGGAAGTGCCTAGCTTCCGGGACTATGTATTCAGGCTCTTTGTTCTTCGACCTCACATTCTTCCTCCTCACCATTTCTTTCCTGCAATTTCCATCAGACGAACAAAGTCAGTTTACAAATTATATTCATCTCCCTCTGTCACCTAACAGACTAACCCATGTCACTATACCCCTGTCACTCAAGGTGAAACCCATGTCACCCATTATGAATTGGAAGCCTATAACCAATACCTCAAACCTCCTTCAATAGGCCACCTACGACATCCACATATCCCAATTTCCACATCTCGTCTATTCCCCTATTCCGCCTACCACAACAAATTTAGGAACCCTTCTCTCCAAAATGGAAACCCCTGTCACCCAATTTCAAACCCCTGTCACCCCATTCGAACCTCAAACCACCAATTTCCCCTATCCATAATTCCCCGACCGTTGCCCTAACCCATTCCGAAAACCACTGTCACCCAATTGGAAACCCTAACCACCGATTTCCCCTTTCCATACCCGAAAACCACCCATGCCACCACCACCCACCATTCTCCAAACACGAAAACCACCACCCCGATCCACCATTCAGGCCACCATTGCCCTAACCCCTTCACCCATTGCTTCCCCGACCCACACCCGCGAACAGTACCACTAAAGGGAGAAGAGTAAAAGGGCGTACCTGATATCTGTTGTGTCTGATGTGTACTTTCCGGCGACGGTGGACCTGCCCGCTCTCTCTCCTTTGTTGTTCCTCTCTCGAAGCGCCTTCTCTATAACTGCCGAAGAAGAAACCACCCTCTCTCTCTCTCTCTCTCTCTTTCTATGCGTCGCTGCAACTGCCGATGAAGATGAAGAATCCCTCTCTCTCTCTGCTATCGGTGTGTTTTGAAACGGGAGAGAGATATGTGATTGGATTGACATTTACTAACCCTCCCCCTATTTCTCCTTCCCGCCCTCTCTCTATTCACTATGAAATGATGCCTGTAATTTAATTTTCTTTTTTTTTGGGCAAAATAACATAGGATAGCCGGGTTTTTTGGGGGGGGGGGGGGGTTTACCTTGACATTTTTGCAAATTTGGGGAAAAAATGGCATTCTTGCAAATTTTCCCAAAAGGGTGGCATTTTTGCAAAGATTTTAGAAATTGTGGTATTTAGTACCATTTCCTCTAGAATAAAAAGTTCCCAAATTAGAATAAAAAGCGCAATAATAATATTATTAAGAGCACAAATCTGATTTGAATTGTTTATTGGATAGGAGTATGAACAAGTTCTAAATTGCACATTCAAACTAAAATAACTTTGGAATCTAATTTGCACAATATAAACTTATATTTGCACAACACGATATTATATTTGCACAATCTAAATTTATATTTGCACGACTCGTTTTTAAGAGTTGCACGACTCTGTTGTAAGATTTGCACGACTCTGTTGTCAGAGTTGCACGACTCTGTTTTAAGAGTTGCACGACTCTGTTGTAAGAGTTGCACGACTATGTTTTAAGAGTTGCACGCCTCTGTTTTAAGAGTTGCACGACTCTGTTTTAAGAGTTGCACGACTCTGTTGTAAGAGTTGCTCATCAATAGACAATAATTGCACAACATGGGGGATTGGTGAAATTTTGCTCAACATCATCTTATTTTTGCTCAACTATATGTTATTTTTTGCACAACAATCGAGACTTGTGAATTTATACTCAACATGATCTTATTTTATCTCAATATAATTTCATACTTTCTCAATAAATTATTGCACAACATGCTCTTATTTTTGCTCATCAATACTTTATTTTTGCTCAACTAGTGGTGAAAATTAGTGCTGATACTTATATTAGTTACAATTAGTGCTGACACTGATATTAGTTACAATTAGTGGTGAAAATTTGCTCAACATGTTGAGAAATACCATGTTGATAGTATCATGTTGTTTCTCAACATGGTATTGTTTTTTGGGGTATTTGCTAAAATGACCCTCATATCCGGAAGGTTTGCATGAGTATCCCAATCCGGAAAAAATTTGCACAAAAGCGGATATCCGCTTGACAAGGGGAGCCGGTAGCAGGTCACCCTGTGGGGTACAGCTGGACTCCACTCTCAGTTTCATGTACAGTGAGAGAAAGAGGGAGGGAGGCATCTCTACTCCTGAAAAGCAAAGGCCAGTGAGAGAGGAGGGAAAAAGTAGCTGCTGCGGTGGCAGAGGATAGAAGAGACAGACGGAGAGAGAGGGAGAGGGAGAGAGAGGTTAAATATAAAAGTGCAGGCTGAGAGGACAGATCAGGGAGAGTGTCAGTTAGGGGGAAAAAGATTCTTTCAACTAAATTATAAGTTTAAGACAAAACCAATTGAAGAAGGAAGGGTCCGGGGGGTTTATTTTAAGGATTACGTGTAAGCAGTAAGTTGTAACTGGACATCCATATTAGGTAAACATGTCACATATTGCATTTCACTGGACACGATTGTAACTATGAAAAACGCCGATCATTAACTACCATTATCGAATGGAGAAGATTTATGTGAGAAGCAGATTCTCTATAATGCCATATTGTTTTATGTGTGCCCAATATCGAATGGAGAAGATTTACCCATATTGGAATCGAATGGATAAGAGTGATTTCGTTATCTCCTGCCGACACTAGCATGCTTTACCCATATTGGAATCGAATGGATAAGAGTGACAGTGAGGGGGCATAAACATACTTATAATTACATGGTAAGTTGAAGAGAAAAACCATGGAATAACAATAAAGTGGGTGGAGGTGAATTCGTGGGCCGACTAGTAATCGCGTAGTTTTAACTGGACACAACATGAATAAGACATGACAGAAATTGAAATATACTGGACACAATATGGCGGAGACAGATTCACTTGCATTAATCAAATACGACACAGGAGCAAACATTTAAAAGATAGTAGGAGAGAGTAGCAACATAGAAGACAGTGAAAATGAAATTTACGGTAACAAGAAGCGAAATTGTGGCTGCGTGGTGAATCTGTATCCATCCCAATCGAAGTGTGGGCACATATTGCGGGCACGATGATCAGACGTCTCGTCGCTCAGTGGGAAGTAGACCGTGAAAGTTCGGTCACTCCCATAACCGGACACAGCAAGGACCCTCCCGGCCCAAAACCCATCGTTGTCGCGGTAGTCGACACGGTCTTCGGGAATGTTTTCAATCGCCTCCTTTCCCAGAACTCCCTCTTGCTCCTCCGACTCCCTATTCCCCTTCCACCTCAGTTCCCTCTTCATGTTTTCAATCGCCTCCTCAAGCGTGGCCATCTTCGAGGCTACCTCCGCGGATATACTCCTCAGCATGTCGTCCATCTTTGCCACTAACCGTGACTCTATCTCTAAGAGGGTAGCTTCTGTCACCGTGCCCTCCGCTGATTCTTGCGTTGACCCACATGCTCCCTTTGGTTGTTTCTTTGTGTGGGGTTTTACATTTGCTGATACGAACTCCCGGACTATGTCGTCGAAAAAGCTGTCCCGCTTGTCGTGAGTGTTTCGGGCATCGTGGTATACATGGGTAGCTCCCTCCACTTCATCGGGGAGTAGAATAGGCCTCACGACTGCAGTGTCATTGAAGTGCCCAAGCTTCTTCGCCTCCTGCAGTCGGGTTTCGATTGAGGCATACTCGAGGTTCGTGTCTCTAAACTCGTATCGCAGACACCTGGGGTACAGCTTCTCATCTATGACATTCGCAAATTGGTCGTCCATTGGAGTGAGGGCTTCATACACCCATAGCTGCAAATAAAGGTTGTCCAGTAAATATTCACTCCTTGTCCAGTCAATAATTATTGGACGCCTAGTAAACGTGTATTTACGGTGTCCAGTGAGATCTGTGTACGAACCTGGAAGGCGAGAGGGAAACCCAGCAGGCAATAGGCCGGGCGTGCATTGGAGCTGCCCTCATCCCGTTGGAGCTTCATCTCGATTGCACGGTTCAGGAACTCGTTCGTTCGCTCGTAGCAACGCCGGCCCCACGAAAACGCCAGGAACCTGTCAATGTCGCCGACAAGGTCGACCATCCACCCGTGAATGTAGTTTTTGGGTTCCTTCCCGAACAATACTCCCTCGACCAGCATCAGCAGGACAAATCTTAACTTTCTGGTTGACGATTTCTCAGATGCCATTGCCACATGGAACTGCACCTCGAACTCGGACATCCTCATCTTTGAAACTCCAAAGAAATCAAACATTGTCTTCTCGAACGCCGGGTCGTCGTCCTCGGGCTCTTCGCCATAGCCACAGTTGAGACCGGTGACAAGGGCGAACTCAACTATTGAGAACCTTACGACCGCATCATGGATCTTGTACCACGTTTCATTCTCCTTCTTTGTCTTCAATTGTCGTTGGAGAACGTAGTGTACAAGCTGTCCCGAGAACTGGACCCTTGTGCCCAGTCTTGCAACGCCCCCCAACGGGCTGTCCGCTAGGCGCTTCCAATTGGACTCGCTCAACCGATTGTCAATGTTTACCAGGAGCGCCATCCAGGAGTGTTGGTTAATTTTTGCTTTGAAGTGTCTGTCTTCCTCGACGGCGTACACAGCCTGCACATACTTCAACATGCTAGCCACACTGCAGCACAACAATCACAACTTACATTACTCGAACGAAAGCCATATTACCGCGCCGGAGGTTTGAGCTCTACGGTCTACAATCTTCTTTACACTTCGCTGTGACATTTTTAATATTCACCAGATATCCTGCATAGTGGAAGACCCAAATTCAGTATTCTACACATCAATTCTTCTCCCCCAACCCACGGTTCCCTTCATATCAATATTAAATTTAACATGACACAAACACAAGTACACATGACACACAAACAGATACACATGACACATGGTTGTGAATACATGACAACATACTTATTCAATATGTCCATCTCCATTTGCACACAAGTCACCCTATTCCAGATAATGTCGATTCCACATAAACATTTCACCCTTTCTAACATTTTCCCTAACCCTAATGCGCCGCATTTCATCCAATTTCCCCCAAACCTGAACGCATCTACAGTCATACGCCCCATTTCGCCCAATTCCCCCCTAAACTGAACGGATCTACACTCACAATGCTCCTGATAAGTTGGATTCGACAAGACAGTTGCCCAATTTCCCCATTTACAAAAATTCCCTTCTCTCCCAGACGCGCAAACCCCAGTACCCAAACTTTCCACCCTTTGTTTTTCACTTGACGCCAGTTACTTCCTACATGACAGGGCGATATTGCCTACTGTCAACCCATTCGCCCCCTTCATCGCATTTTCACACAATCAAAACCAGTTTAAGTTCTTCAAATCGGTTCCTTCCCTACGAATCCAAGCAAAACGAATTTAATCGGCATTGTGAGGGTTTACTTACTTCAATATCGGCCTCTTCGTCTCCTCTCCTGCACTGTCGTCGTCTTCCTCTTCTTCTTTTCCTCTCACGCTCTGTCGCTCTGTCGTCTTCTTCCTCTTCTTCTTCCTTCTCTTCTTATTTTCCTCAGGTTTGCATGTGCAACTGTTGCCCTCTCTCTCTCTTCCTCTTTTGTAAGCCGTGAGAGGCAGTTGGCGGTCGATAGTTTTCAAATCAAACTGCTTGCTCTCTCACTCTTCCACTCTCTCTCTCCACAATAACTTCCCTCACTTCCACTCTCTCTCTCCACAATAACTTCCCCTTGTCTCTCTCTCTCTCTCCACCCCGCTTCCTCTCTCTCTCCTCCTTTACCTTCTCTCTCCTCTGTCCCGGTTATTTCCAACCGGAAAATATGCAATTTTTTGTTGGGGGGGGGGGGGGGGGGGGGTTAACCTTTGCAAATGTTGTGGATAGTGGGTTAGGCTAGCAAACATTTCCGGGGCAAGGGTTATTTGCTATGATTCCCTCTTGTTTTTTTATGTAAACAATAATAATAAAATCTAAAATTTGATGAGTACCGATGACATAATTGTGCTGACATATAAAAAAGAATACACAAACTTGAATAAATAGATCTAGGTGGAGTCGAACCACCAACCTCCTGAACAACTATTTGTCCAGACGCTCTTTTCTATTTGAGCTTATAGATCTTAGTGCTAGGATATGTTTATAAATTGCAAAAATAAGATTATAAAGTGCGCAAAAACTATTGTAAAGTGCATATATAATATTAATATGTGCATCGTTACTTGAGCGAATATGAATATGTGATTAAATGGGATCTAAGTCCCATCAGCAAGGAACAAAATTACCATCAACAAGGAAAAAGACCATGTCAGCACATAAGATGATACATTTGTTACAAAAACAGATATCAATGCCGTACAATGATCAATGGGAAACAGCAGTTAGGACTATTGATGATGATAGGAAGAGTATGCCACAGGATCAAAAGAACCATGAACTGCACAGACAAAGGCGAATAAGAACAGAAAATCAATGCGAAAATGGAGCTCAGGCTATTTACATTATTAGTCAAAGAGGGGTACAGTCATAGCAATTGCAAGGCAGCGCAAGCTTCTTGAAGGCGAATCATCGGAGTCTGAATCTGCATCATCATCAATCGGGGGCCTTGGGGCCATTCGTATCAACGGAGAAGCAACTAGGGCTCTCCTGTTGATCTCCCAATTTTTTTTAAAACACAAAGAAATTTGGAAAGTCGGTATGCACATAATATTGCATGTTTTGTAAGTGGTAGGAAATGATTGTACCTGATGTTTGGGGGTATATGCCTGTATTTAACCAGGTATGGGGTTGTTCTGTAGTCGGGCCTGAATTGCTGCATTAAGCGCCATATAAGAAATCCCGACATAACAGGGATATACAGCTTATAAAGATAGGCATCAACAGAAGAAAATCATCAAGCAAATTAGACGAAAATAGCAGGATGATGAATGTTTGCTGACCTAGTAACATATCTCACAAGTAGTGTCGCCCTTCTCATCGCACCATCTCTGTATACATCGACGATGAGCATACTACAAAGATTATGCAGCAAAAATGATATTGGTTAAGCCCCAAGTCATGTTCAATAAGCTGCTTATTTATCCTCATTACAGTTGCATCAAACTTCTGACAAATAGGGGTTAGTAAAGTTTCTAAGAGGGTTAGTAACAATCAGTCAATCACTCATCAGACTCATGTATGAATTTCAGAGGCAGAACATTAACCAATTTGATAAGAAAGCAGACCTTTAAACTGCCGCGACAGGAGCAAGGCATTTCCTTATCAATCGATCTTCGATCGATTGATAAGGAAATCAACAAAATCAGCAAAATGCAGTTAACATTCAGAAATAGCATCAGCAAAATGCAGTTAACATTCAGGAATGCAGTTAATTGATAATCTGATCTTATATGCAACTACTTCATAGCATCTACTCATACCTATGCCAAAGGAGGAAATAAGCGGAAATGTCCAACAACACCGATCTGTAAACAATCATTCAAAGCTCAGCATTCGAAAAGAAACAGACAAAACCTAGACGCTCACCGCACTGGAAGATCTGTACACCGCCGGAATCTGTTGCTTAGGAAGAGATTCCGACAGGCAAGGGCATGAAAGAGAGAAGATGTGCCAGATCCATTAGAGGTCGGGCAAAGGCGACGCCGGATCGACGTCAGGGACGCGGGATCGACGTCGGAGACGCGGGATCGATTGATAATGAAAGCAATCGATCTGATGTAAAGCCAAGCTGGAGATCTGATGTCGAGGCCGGAGATCGAAATTTGGAGAGAAGAGAGAAAGGGAGATGTACCTCCATCATCGTCGCTTGGATTGAAGAGAGAAAGGGAGATGTGAAGCGTAGCAAGTGTTTATATTTAGGACATTTCATAAAATTGTCCCAAAACGTGGCTATTTCGCAAATTAGACCATATTTCATGGCTATTTCGCAAATTGCCCCTAATAAATTTGGGTATAAATAATTATTAAATTTTTTAAAATATTGTTAGATTCTATTTTTTTTATATATATTTATATGTTTATAAAATTTATTATGAAAATTTATGTTTCATAAAATAATAAAAAATAATTTTTAAAATAATTAATATTTTATTTATCTATACATTTTTAAAAAATGAATTTTTATAATAAAATTTAATAAACATATAAATATAAGGGTATAGAATCTAAAAAAAATTAACTTTTTTTACTCCCTCCGTCCTAAAATACATGGGCTTTTAGCCATTAGCATAAGTTTTAATAAAACACTTTACTTTTAAAAAAATATCATCATTGCACTAACTTTTTCATAAACTTTATTATTTTTTAACATCCACTACACATTTTAACCAATCAAATTATTTTAAAAAGTGAACAACACACAAAACAATACAAATAATTACAAATTCCTACCTAGAAAATATAAAAGTTCATCTATTATTGGACAAAATTTTACCTCTAAAAACCCATGTATTATTGGACGGAGGGAGGAACATTTATTTATACCCGAAATAATTTTGTCCCCGACCTGCTTTAAATTTATGCCTATAAAATGGGGCAACGGCTGGGTAATGTACATTAAGGAGAAATGGAAGGCGCCATAGACATTAAGGCATTGAACTTGCAAAACTTCCCTCAATTGGCACTAATCCTTCCATTCTTCATTTTCTTCCTATTCCTCTACAAATGGGTCGTTCAATCCACCCCCGGAACGAACCTCCCGCCGTCTCCGTGGGGGCTTCCGGTCATCGGAAACCTCCACCAGCTGACGGCACGCGCCTACCGAGGACTCCACGCGCTCTCCCTCCGCCACGGCGACACCATGATGGTTCACCTTGGAGCGAAGCGCGTGCTAGTAGTCTCCTCCGCCAGGTCAGCTAGGCTCGTCCTGAAGACCCACGACGTGTCCTTTGCCAGCCGGTCCAGCTCGGGAGTGTTCTGGCGCCTGTTCTACGACGGAAAGGACATCGCCGCCGCCCCATACGGGGAGTACTGGCGGCAGCTAAGGAGCGTGTCGGTGCTCCATCTCCTCAGCAACTCAAGGGTGAGATCCTACAGTGAAGTGAGGGAGGAAGAGGTGTCCTCCATGGTCGGCAAAATCAAGGGCTTGGTGGGGGAGAAGGTGGATTTGAGTGAGGCGTTTATGGAGTTGACGAATGACGTCGTTTGCAGGGTGTCGTTCGGGAAGAAGTACGGGGATAAGTCGGAGTTTGGGAGGCTGTTGGCGGAGTTTATGGAGTTGCTTGGTGGGTTTTTTGTGGGGGATTTAATACCATGGTTAGGTTGGGTTAGTATGGTCAGTGGGTTGGATCAACGGGTCGAGAGGCTCAAAACGGAGTTCGATGAGTTCTTCGAGTGTGTCATTCGAGAACACGAAGAACACGCGAGGAATCCTGAGGTTAGCAATGTCGTCCAAGGATCTGCAAAGGACTTTGTGGATTTATTGTTGGAGGTTCAGAGGGATGAAGCTACCGGATTTCCTTTGGAAAGAGACTCCATCAAAGGAATCATCTTGGTAATTAACTTGTATATATATACATAAGGTTGGTTATATGACACTGTTTTATAATTTGATATTATATAGTTTTAAATAAAATTAATATAATATTTTAGTTTAATTAGCTTAAATCATAACTTTTCATATAAAATTTTAATTTAATTAGCTTAAATCATAGCTTTTCATCATCTATTCACCCAAGCTTTTTGAAGTATATAGATTTTTATTCACAAGCTTGTATCAGCGATTATAACATCTAGGTTTCAACTACTCTATCAGCTACTGTTTACCGAACAAGTTTCTATCAGCTCCTGATTTAACCCAAATAATCCATCAGTTTCAACTACTCTATCAGCTATTGTTTACCGAACAAGTTTCTATCAACTACTGATTTGTGTATACATGCAATTGTAGGACACCTTTGTAGCCGGGACGGACACGACATACACCGTGCTCGAATGGACCATGTCCGAGCTCTTAAGGCATCCAAAATCCATGAAAGCCTTGCAAGCAGAGGTTCGACGAATCATCCGACCCGATCAACCGTTCGTAACGGAGGAAGATCTCCACCAAATGAAGTACCTTAAAGCAGCAGTCAAGGAATCCATGAGGTTGCACCCTCCACTGCCGCTCCTGGTCCCGCACGAGTCAACTCAAGAAGTCAAGCTCAACGGCTACACCATCCCCGCGGGCACCCAACTCATCATCAATGCATGGGCCATCCAGAGGGACCCGACTCTTTGGGATGAGCCGGGTGAGTTCCGGCCCGAGAGGTTCCTTAAGTCTTCGGTGGATTTCAAGGGGCTAGATTTCGAGCTGATCCCGTTCGGGGCAGGGAGAAGGGGCTGCCCCGGGATATCGTTCTCAATGGCTACCATCGAGCTCACGCTTGCGAGCTTGGTGGGGCGGTTCGACTGGGGTTTTCCTGGAGGTGCTGAAGCTCAATCTTTGGACATGGCTGAAACAATTTCTCTTGTCGTACACAGGCAAAATCCTCTTGTGGTTGTTCCTTTTCTGCCTAATTCTTAGACGAGGTTATGTAATTGAAATCATTTACTGATATTCATGTAGTTGATGCAAGAATAAATATAAACTAGTGTGTCTCTCATAGGGCTAGGCTTCCGGGCTGGACCGGACCGGATCGGAAATTCCGGTCCGGTCCAAAACTGGTGGACCGGAAACTCCGAGAACATGGATCGGACCGGGATCGGAAAATATGGTACCGGGTTTTCCGGTCCGCGGACCGTTTGAACTATTTGGACCGGAATTTCCAATAGCCCTTATGTTTTTTTAAAAAAAAAAAAAAAAAGTAAACCAGCCTCTGTTTACACTTGATTTTTGTGATTAGTGAAACCACCCCTCTTTGGAAACAACCCTATTTTTTTTTTTTTTTTGAGCGCAAAACAGAAGATCATTCCATTTCCTTCTACAAGATAGTAATGGTGGTAACACCAAAGAGAAAAACATAGCAAAACAAATAGCCTAATGTTAGCCAAGCAATGTTCAGCCTTGTTCCAAACCACCGAATTAAAAATAAAATGGGCAAGCTTAATACAAATTGAATATAGGCTCACTCATATACATAGTTTACTAATTTTTTTAAAGTACAAACTGCAAATTACAAAATGAAATTCCCAAAAATTGAACCTAGATCTGAAAATTAAAGTACAAATTCAAAAAAAGAATTCTAACCTAGATCTGAAATTAGGACAAATCCAAAAATTGAACCTAGATCTGAAAATTAAAGGAGATTTAAAACAAAAAATCTGAAATTGGGACAAATTCAGATAGGAAGAAATCTGAAAAGAGATGGGAGATAGTCATATAGATGCCTACTGGCAATGGGCAGCGAAGGACGATGACGGATGAACGGTGGCGAAGGGCGACGACGACTGGGCGGAAGAGAGTGGGAGAGCGGCTACCGACCGAGGCTCCGAGTAGCGAGCGTGAAAGAAGTTGAAGACAATCGAGGATTGAGAGAGGGGGGGGGGGGCTGCCCGTGTACTGTAATTAGGGTTGGAGACACGCTATTTTTATTTTTTTAAATAAAACACAAACCGGTCCAATTTCGGTCCGACCCGGAAATTCCGGTCTGTCCCGGGTTTGGACCGGAAACCGGAATAAGAAAATCCTTAGACCGTGGATCAGACCGCACCAGCCCAGGAAGGAGATAAAAACTTGTTCTGGACCTCTTTGTCAGCTACGGTCAACAATATAAAGGGCCAAGTAATTATAATTGGCGACTTAAATGAGATTCTCCAACCAAATAACAAAATGTGTGGCAACCCTCCTAGCTCGCAAACATTTTCTAGACTAAAAGAGATAACTACAACGCACAACCTAATAGATGCCCCAACCTTTGGAAACAGATTCACCTGGAGGAAATGCCCTCATGGGATTGACAATACTTTTGAGAATAGAACCTTAGTAAGCCATAGCCTTTTATAGCACTTTTCGAATCTTTGCACAAAAAATCATGCTTTTATCAGATCGGTTCATACTCAAAATCACACTTGACCTAATGGACAACTAGAAACCCAAACTGCAACCTTTCAAATTTGAAATGGCCTGGATTCCATACTAGACTTCGAAAAAATTATTCATGATGCTTGGCGTGTTGACACTCCAGGATCCCACATGTACAAACTAACCAAAAAATTGCAAGAAGTTAAAAAGAGAAGCAAATTATGGAGCAAAGTCACTTTCGGCAGTATCTTCCGCCAGATAACACTAGTGGAATCAGAACTGTAGGATCTCCAAATTAAGCTTTGTAACTCTTATTATCAAAACATAGATAATAAAATAAAAAGATTAACTGTAAAGCATGCATCCCTTTTAAGCTACCAACAGAAATACTGGGGGCAAAGGGCAAAACGATCCTATATCAACTCGGTGGACGCTAACACTATGTACTTCCACAGGATTGCAACGGGGAGACGAAACAAGAACATAATAAGAAACATCCAAACAATATCCGGTATTACCTTAACAAGTGAAAAGGATATTCGGGATACCATCAAGAACGAATTTGTTAACAGATTCTCACAAAACCAAAGACAGAGAATTTCGAGCAGCCTTCTCAATAATATTGGTACCAAAATTACATATATGGACAATGACTGGCTGACAAGACAAGTTACAAACTCTGAAATAAAATATGTAGTATTTAGTCTAGCAAACGACAAATCTCCCGGATCTGATGGTTTTCCAGCAGGGTTCTATAAGAAATATTGGCACATCATAGAACATTTCATCATTAAGGCGGTTAAGAGTTTCTTCCTCAATGGTAGGATCCTCAAACAAATAAACCACACATTTATCGCGCTAATACCAAAATGTGACAATCCGACGACAACATCCTACTACAGACCTATTAGCCTATGCTCGACCTCAAACAAAATCATCTCTAAAATACTGGCGGGAAGACTAAAAAAAAGTATCCCTAAAATAATCAACCCATTACAAAGTGCCTTTTCAGCAGGGCGGTCGATACAAGACAACATCCTCGTTGCTAATGAAAATTTCCATTTTTTTTCAAAGAAGAAAGGCAAAGCGGGTTGGATGGCAGTTAAACTAGACATGGAAAAAGCTTTTGATCTAGTGGACTAGGACTTTCTCTTATTAGTAATGGATATATTTGGCTTCTCCTCCCGTTTTTCTGGTTGGATCAAGGAGTGCATAACCACAGTTACGTACTCGGTACTAGTGGACAATGAACCAACAGATCTATTCACTCCGCAACAGGGACTTTGTCAAGGAGACCCTCTATCACACTATCTTTTCCTCATCCTTTCTGAAATACTAGCCAGAGGATTACACAATGAATCATCTAAACCCCAGAGCCACCTAGGAATCAGAATGACATGGAGTGGAACTAAAATCCCATATTTAGCATTCACTGATAATATCGTTATTTTCGCTTCAGCTACCAAAACTGCTTGTGACCAAATCAATAGGATTCTTAGGGAATACACTTCTATCTCGGGGCGAAAAGTGAACAGGCATAAATTGCATTTCAAAATGTCCCCAAACATAACAACATCTCAAAAAAATACTATTCATAAAAAACTAGAAATTCAATATACCACTAACCTAGGAACTTACCTAGGTTGCCCGATCATCTGTGGTCACACCACAAAAGATGATTTCAAGGATTTGCTAACCTCCACAAAAAATCAATTCCATAAATGGAAGGCAAACTGCCTGTCCCAGGCTGGACATTGTACTTTAATAAAGACAACACTATCCGCTAAACCACTGCATCTTATGCAATGTTTCTTATTACCTAAATTTGTACATGCAGAACTTAATAAAATAAACTTGAACTTTCAATAGAATAAGGGCCCCACACATAAACCACTAGTCAGTGGTATGTGATCTATAAACCACTAGTTGGACTCCGAAAATCGAAGGATATGAATACAACACTGCAACTAAAGCTATTGTGGAAGATTCTATCAGAACCAAACAATCATTGGGTTTCCATATTGCAATGTCATAGGAAAAGTGGAGCCTCGTAGCAATGGACCCAACTAACTAAATTGATCTCACTTTTTAAGGAAGGCATTCAATGATCTATTGGTAATGAGGAAAGCATAAACTTCTGGACTGACCACTGGATTGGAGACTCTCCACTTATTATCTTTGTATTGGATATACAACAGATCGATACCACAATTAAATTAAACCAATTCCTGACAGATGATATATAAAGAATGGAATCTCACAAAATTGGGTGATGTCATCAAACATATAATACACATGGAAGTGTTAGACTCCATAACAACAATACCAATACCCAAAAACATACATATGGATAGACTTTACTCGAAATGGAGTCGGAATGGATGGTTCTCCACTAACTCTGCAATTGAAATGATAAACAACAGGAAAAATCACCAAAAGACGGATATGAATTGGATCTAGAAACTTGATGCCTCACCGAAAGTCAAGACACTACTTTGGAAAATCACTAAAAATGGGGGGCCCACTTCGGTTAGGCTTGCCTGTCGTGGGTATGGAACTCCCACATCTTGCCCGCAATGCGATTCAAACTACGAAGACCTAGCCCACCTGCTCTGGAATTGTCCTGTTTCACAAAATGTAATCACAATGATGGACTCTTCTTTGTTTGTTACAATAAACAACAACTTCTTGCAAACTTCTGATCTAAACACAACCATTCAACAAATTAAAGAGACCATTGGTACTACTTAGTTCACTAAGCTCGCATTTGCCTGGTGGAGTATTTGGTATTTCCGAAACAAAGCACTTTTTGACAATGCCAAAACCAATCCTAGGAGTATCTTATCCTTCCTGAAAGACCAAGTATTACTTTGGAACTTGAATAAGAATATTGATGATTATTCCGACCATCAACAAATAGGAAAACAACCCTTAACAACGAAATCGGAGGCTAGAAGGAGAAAAGCCAAATGGCTGCCCCCGTCAAAGGTTAATTACAAGCTTAATTTTGATGTAGTCTGGTCCTCTTCTTCTAAAGGCTCATACAGATTCACTGTCAGGGACTTCAGAGGCACCCCTATTTTCTTCGGATTTGGGTCTTGTCCAATCCCTTCCATTTCTGGTTCTGAGGCCCTTGGTCATTGGAAAGGCTTGCAAGTTGCCCGTGATCTTAGCATAACTAATGTGATAATCTAACTATCATTAACAGCCTAGGCACGGGAAGGCCAACAAGAGACTAGCTATGAAATTATTGTCTCATACAGTCTAGTCTCGCTTGACTTTTTTCAATCAATTAAGATTCGTCATGTGTTCCGGAAAGCTAACCGAGTTGCGGACTGCTTATCTCATATGTACGTTGCTTTCCACAACTATCTGGCCTCTAACGACTCAGCGCTTCGTGAGTTCATCCGTTCGGATGTCATCCCTACAGTCAAATTCTTTTCTGTTAAAAAAAAACCTATCCATATTAACAAAGACTCTACCACCTCTCCCAATTAATTTGTTTTTTAACAAAAAAAACAAAAAAAAAACCCTTTTGGGGTAGAAGAACACCGGCACCGCCAAACACAGCTTGTCTCCCGCCGACCACCTCTTCGGAGGACATCAACCACCTCTTCGGAGGCCTAAATCCTCTTCGGAGGCCCAAATCCTCTTCGGAGGCCTAAAATCCCCTATTCGGAGGCCAACAACCACCTCCTCAGAGGTCGATGATCTAACCCATCGGATATAGGTCTCAGCCTGCACAACCCCTCCGCCTCCTTCCTTCCTCCTGGATTCAGGCGAAGAGCTCCTCCCGGGGCTGTCAGTTTCGTGCTTGATCTATCCTCTCGGCTCCGACCTCCCGTTGGATCCCTTCGTCGGCTTCGGTCACCTGTTTCTCCGTCCTGGGGTCGGATTCGTCTTCTTCACAACCATCGTAAGCGATCAATTTCTTCAATTTTTTAGGGGCTTTGATGAATCCTTGGATGTAGAGCTTGGATCTTCTTTCGCTCTCGTCCAAATCGAACAATTAAGCCTCGATTTCTGGCTTCCTCTTCCTCGTGCGCTTCTTCGTGGTTGGAAGTCATCGCCGATGTTGGCGCCTGGTTTGCCGTCGGCTTGTCCGGCTTGCCGCCGAAATTGGTATCCCATGGTGGGGCGTCGCCTCCAATGTGGCGTGGAGTCGGGTAGTCGCCGCTGCTCCTCCTGGCTCTGCTCCCTCTTTCCTCGCCGGTGATCGTTGCCCCGCGTGCCTTGCAAGGACTGAATTCGCAGCCCTTCATCCGGGCCTCGTGCGGGTCTCCTTCAGGCCCAAGGCTGGGCCTCCTTGGGGCCCAAGGTCAAATACTTCGGGCTCAAGTGGCCCGACCAAAAAATAAAAAAAAAATAATAATAATAATATATATATATATATATATATATATTATGAAATCCCGAAAGGGTTTGATAAAATTCTGAAAGGGCATTTAAATAATTTGGTATTAGTAGTTTAAATAATTTCTTCTCAGACTTCTAGTTTGGTCCGGGAGTTTGCACACAATCTTCGTCGGATGGTTAGTTCTTCCCTTTATGGCCTGTATTTGTTCCTTTTTTTGGCGTCGGGTCGCTGCTTTGGTGTGCGTGCGTTTAGTTCCGAGTAGGGTTGCAATATCGGGCTTCCTGTATGATCGAGAGGATCGTGGATGTGTTCATGGTCTTCGAAGATCCCTCATCTAGGTGGGGGCAACGTCGGTGATCCGCACTTCCTCAGGTTTTGCCCTTTCCGGTGGTGGGTTACTGTTCTCCGCCTTCTCGGCGTCGAGACGCCGTGTGAGTCGACGCGCTCTCCCGTGTTCTCGGCATTCGTAGCTCGCCATGGATCTCCCTCGACTCCTCCACTGACTGCCGACTTGTATGGGTTCTTAGGGATGTTTCTTTCATATGTCTGTTTTGTGTGTTTATTATGTTGTTTGTTGTATGATGACGGTTAGTCCGTCTGTCGATTCGTCGGCCTATCGAGTTTCAGGCCTGTCTGATGTGACCCTTGACGGAACTAGCTTGTCCGACGATCGCTGTGAAGGTCTGGATACTAGTGATGGAGCTCTGACGGATGATATTGAAGATGCTACCGAGGAGGAGATTGAAGAGGAACCGCTTCTGCCTCGAGCTACCCCACCGTTGACAAGAGCTCGAGCTCGCCTACCCTACTTGGTCAGTCGGTTTTAGCCTTTGAAAGGTCACCCGCATACATGATTACTTTGCTACAGGTGACTTCTGAACCGACAACATTTGAGGCTAGTGTGGAGACGAAATAAGACCAAAATGAAGGCTGATTTATCCCACCAATATTTATACATTTTATGCAATTTCTTTCTACAATAATGGGCTAAAGGTTTGGCTATTTTGGGTAGCCCCAAAGTTGCCAATTAGTCGGTCTTATGGCCTAGTTTGTTTTCATAATTTCTTTTCTTCCTTTATTTATTGGGTGTTTTAAGAGGTCTTATGACCAAGTAGCTTATATATACATTTGTAAGCCTCATTTGAAGGACAAGTTGAAATTTGAGAAAAGTTAAGCCTTTTAGCTTCCAGTGATTCGGGTCAAGAATCTCGTTCTTAGGTGAGAGGCCGGGAACAAAACCTTCGGTGAGAGGCTGAAGGAGATTCCTTAGTGAGAGACGACGGAATCAAAGGGTCGAAAACACACGGAGTGTGAGGCCGAGAGTGTCGAAGATCGAGTGTTGGAGAGAGCTCGGAGTGCGAGGCCGAGAGCGATCTTGCATCACATATCCCTCAACCCCATTCCCCTTCTTTACCACCATTCTAAGGCCTTCCACAGCCCCATTATCACCCTCAATCATACCCAAAACGTCACTCCCAAAACAGCCCTCAATACCTCTCAAACGAACCCAATTTCGGAATCGTCTCTGCACAGGCGACGTCTCGGTAAAACGCGATTTTCTGCTTCGTCTGACATCCGATTGACGAGATCTGCCCCAATCCACGACCGCGACTTCAAGATCTACAAAAGTAGTACTTGTACGTTTCCAGAAGCCTAGCCAATCGACGGGAAATCGGCATTCTTTGCCGACTGATCTGCTGCTCCAGAACTGCCAACAACATCCCGACTTCTCGGAACTCTCGTCGCCGGTCCTTTTGCTCGAGCCCGGGTCCGAGCACGTCAAGTGGTATCAGAGCCACGACAAGGGTTCCTCAAGCTTTCGAGGTACCAATTACCATCTCTTTGCTTAATTCTTAGTTTTTGTAAAATTTGTTCGATTAGGCCCTCATACACCATGGAAAACTGCCCCTTTCAATCTACCCATCGTTCAATAGGTTGAAGTGTTCTGGTGTGTCTTCTTTGTCCATTGATCAACGTTGCCGTAATGGGAGAACAAGGAACGTTTGCAACTGTTTAGCTGCTCACTTTAATTGAAAGAAAGGAAACGTTGCAAAGCCTGTTTCCAATTAAAAAAAAAAAAAAAAAGAGTTTCCACGTATCTCTTAAAAAAATAATTATTATTATTAGTTTGTTGGGTGTAAGCAAGCAGGTGAACTTTCAAAGTCTACGTTGGCTTGTTCAGTGGAAACCTGTATGTGAATTAGCTTTAGCGCGCCTACCAAGCTTCATATATATTACTTAGTTTCTTCCTACTTTGCAATCTCATATTTTTATTCGGGCTAGATCACTTGTTTTGCACTGCCTAAGGACCATAGCGGGATTTGGTAAATACTCGTCGAAAGGCCATTTTTCGTGCTCGAAGGTTGCACTTTCAGCTTATTTGTGCTGGCTATTGTGTTGGTGTTTCGTTGATTGCTATTGTTTGTGCTAGTTGCCGCTAGCGATTAATCAGGTTCTTGAGTGCCGTGCCCTTGCATTGGGAAAAGGAGAGTTGAGAGTGTTGCCTGTTGCAACAGGAAAAGGAGAGGTGAGAGCAACACTGAGTGGTGTTGGAAAAGGTGAGTGAGAGGAGAGTACCATCTAGAGTAAGGAGCGGAGAGCCAAACACCGGGGAGGTCTATTGCTACTAACTACTATTATATCTGTTGTTTGCTCATTTTGCAGGATTTCGAGTCTCTTTCTTTTCTGAGAATACATTATAGCGAGGCAAGCACTTTAAACACACGAGCGGAGTGTGTGAGAGAGTGTGAGCGTCCACCAAAGTGAGAGAGAGGTTTCTGTTTTGCTAACTTGACGAGTTTGTTTTTTTGTCTGTGGTGATGTCACAACATTCGGTGAACAGGGAAGGAGGCAGAGTTGACCCAGCTGTCGAAGAGCTAACTCGCCGTATGGACAGAATGGAGCTAAGCATTGCAGAGATACTACAACGCTTACCGCCAGCCCAGAGAGATGCACCGAGTGATCAGGGTAGCCATGACGGCCAAAGGAACCAAGATGGCGGAAGAGGACACAGGAACGGACATCGCCATAATCGCAACAATCCACAGTCAGATGATGAGAGATCAGATGGATCCATATTTTCAGAGCGGACTCAAGCTAGAGAGGACCGCCATGCTAGGCGTCGCCAAGAGGACGGTCGTCAACGTCGGACCCATGGGGTCAAGGTAAGCATTCCTATTTTTACTGGTGCTGTAGGGCCAGAGGCGTATCAGGATTGGTAGGTCAAAGCTGAACAGGTCTTCCGTTTCCATCGATATCCAGAGGAGGAGCAAGTGGAACTCGCTGTCATCCACTTTACTGATTATGCCCTCTCTTGGTGGCAAGGAGTACTAGCAGATCGGGCCTACACTCGAGCTCCACCAGTGACGACTTGGGGAGAGTTGACACGTCTGATGCGAGCTCGCTTTATTCCGGCGGATCATGGGCAACAACTGTTGCTGAGGATAGAGAAACTGAAACAGGGTTCTCGATCCCCAGACGATTACTATAAGGATCTACGCGCCCTTTTGCAGCGATCGGGCACAAGGTATGAGGACTCTTATATTCTTGCTAAGTTTATTGCAGGTCTGAACTCTGATGTGGCTGAGATTGTGTTGCAACTGCGACACACCCATGTGATTGATGCTCTTCATCATGCCACACATGTTTATGAAAACTTCCTCAAAAGAAGGTCTGCAGGGTCCTCAACAAGGCGTTGGACGGGAACTGAATCTCCTTCAGAACCACCTCGGAGTTACCGTCCCCAACCGCCTAACCCTAGTCCTACTTCCCCCTCCACAGTTATACCTCCAGCTAACCCAAGCCCTAGTCCTGTCATCCCTAACCCCACACCTCCACCTCCTAGACCAGAGTCCAGCAGGCCTCGAGAGGTCAAGTGTTACAAGTGCTATGAGATTGGGCATTATGCTAGAGAATGCCCCAACCCACTAAAGGTTCTCCTTAACTCGTTCGGAGAAGTGGTGAGTGAGGTGGAAGGCCTCGATGACCCTTATGAGCTGCCAGTTGTGGATGAGGATGAGGAGCTTGTTGCCAGAGCACCAGTTGGTGAGAACTTCGTGGTTAAGAGGACTTTGAGCGCCAGTGAGAAGCATGAGCTTGACACCTCTCAGCGGGAGAACTTGTTCAACACCCGTTGCACCATCGGAGGTAAGATTTGCACTGTTATTATTGATGGTGGCTCATGCTGTAATATTATTAGCCAGGAAGTCGTGGATCGTTTCTCTCTAACCACTCAGGTACACCCGAGACCCTATACTCTGCAATGGCTCTACTCAGGATCACCGTTGAAGGTGAAGGACCAAGCTGAGGTGTCCTTTTCCATTGGACCTTATGCCGATACTATCTTATGTGATATACTACCTATCACAGCTTGCCATTTACTTCTCGGTAGGCCATGGCAGTATGTTCGGCGTGTGATGCATGACGGCTACAGCAACGAGTATTCCTTCGCCTTTGGAGGCAAGCGGGTAAGGCGTCTACCTCTAACCCCTCAAGAGGTTGTCACTGATTATATTGCTAGGGAACATCGTCGCCAATCTCACGAGAAGATCGGAAAGGATGCTGAAAAGCAGAAGTTGGAGCAAGGATTGCCCAAGGAACCCCAGAGCTTGCTGGTCGCTCGGGTTCAAGATGTCCGACATGCTATTCAGGGGGGTGATGTTTGTTTTATGCTTGTCTGTACTTCTACTAGTTCTAACTTACATGTTAGTTCTAGTTCATCGTCTGCTACTGTTGTTGAGTTGCCTTCTGTCATTTCAGGTGTACTCGAGGAGTTTCATGATATGCTACCAGATGAGATGCCAGCTGGATTGCCTCCTCTTAGGGGCATAGAGCATCAGATTGACTTTGTGCCGGGTGCTGTTATTCCTAACCGGCCAGCTTACAGGACTAACCCCACGGAGACCAAAGAGTTGCAGTCACAGGTAGAGGATTTGCTTAGCAAGGGGTATATTAGGGAGAGTCTGAGTCCCTGTGCCGTACCAGTTTTGTTGGTACCAAAGAAGGATGGGACCTGGCGCATGTGTGTTGATTGTCGAGCCATCAACCAGATTACAGTTAAGTACCGTCATCCCATTCCTCGCTTAGATGACCTGTTAGATGAGTTGCATGGTGCTTGCTTGTTTTCTAAGATTGATTTAAGGAGCGGGTACCATCAGATTAGGATGAAGGAAGGTGACAAGTGGAAAACCGCTTTTAAGACCAAATATGGTATTTACGAGTGGTTGGTCATGCCCTTCGGACTAACTAATGCTCCTAGTACTTTTATGCGCCTTATGAACCATGTTTTGCGTGCATTCTTAGGTTGATTTGTTGTTGTATACTTTGATGATATCCTTGTTTACATCAAGTCCTTAGAAGAGCATGTTGAACACTTGCGCGATGTTTTTCTAGTTCTTAGGAAGGAGCACTTGTTTGCTAACTTGAAGAAGTGTCAGTTTTGCTCCGATGCTGTCATCTTTCTTGGGTTTGTTGTAGGTAAAGATGGCTTGCAAGTGGATACAGAGAAGATTCGAGCTATTTGGGAGTGGCCCCAACCAACATCTGTTACTCAGATACGGAGCTTTTTAGGCTTGGCAGGATTTTATCGTAGGTTCGTCAAGGACTTCAGCAGCATTGCCGCCCCTCTTACAGAACTAACAAAGAAAGGGATGCCATTCAAATGGGGTCCGGCGCAAGAAGAGACTTTTGCTACACTTCGGGAGCGGTTGACGAATGCTCCGTTGCTAGCACTTCCTGATTTCTCAAAGACTTTTGAGATTGAGTGTGATGCATCTGGGGTTGGTATTGGTGGTGTGTTGATGCAGGAAGGTTGGCCTATCGCTTACTTTAGCGAGAAGCTAGGAGGAGCTACAGAGAATTACTCTAACACTACCTAAGGCAAGGAGTTGTATGCATTGGTTCGTGTTTTACAAACTTGGGCTCATTACTTGTTGCCCCGTGAGTTCGTGATACATACTGACCATGAGGCCTTGAAGTATATCCGGAGCCAAACCACCCTTAGCGCTCGCTATGCTAAGTGGATTGAGTTCATCGAGGCTTTTCCTTATGTGGTCAAGTACAAGAAAGGGAAGGACAACATTGTCGCTGATGCCCTCTCTCGTAGGTATTCTCTTCTCTCTACTCTTGAAGCTCGTGTTCTTGGCTTTTCTATGCTACTTGATCTTTACTCTGCTGATGCTGATTTTGGGGATATATTCTATCAATGTGTGCAATCTGCTGGTTCCCCTAGTGTTGGTAGTTATTTTGTGCAGGATGGTTACTTATTTAGGGCCTCCCGGCTTTGTGTGCCTCGTTGTTCGGTTCGATCATTGCTGGTTTTAGAGGCACATGGAGGTGGATTGATGGGGCATTTTGGGGTTGCTAAGACCTTAGGCATTTTGAAGGATCATTTTTACTGGCCTAGGATGCGATCCGACGTTGAGAAATGTTGTGCTGGTTGTGTTACTTGTGCTAAAGCGAAGTCTAGGTCGAACCCGAATGGCCTGTACCTTCCCCTATCTCTAGCTAGTTCCCCACGGGAGGACATTTCTATGGATTTTGTGCTAGGCTTGCCTAAGACTAGGAAAGGCCATGATTCTGTATTTGTTGTGGTAGATCGGTTTTCTAAGATGGCCCATTTCATAGCTTGCTCTAGGACTGATGATGCTTCTCATGTTGCTACCTTATTCTTTGATCATATTGTGAAGCTACATGGGGTGCCTAAATCTATTGTTTCTGATAGGGACTCTAAGTTCCTTAGCTACTTCTGGAAGACCTTGTGGGCTAAGTTAGGTACCAAGTTGTTATTTTCTACTTCTAGCCACCCTCAAACAGATGGTCAGACTGAAGTAGTTAATAGGACTTTAGGGGTTTTATTGCGTACTATGCTTGCTACTAACTTGCGCAGGTGGGAGGATTGTTTATCCTATGTCGAGTTTGCTTACAATCGGGCAGTGCATTCCGCCACCAAGATGTCTCCTTTTGAGGTGGTTTATGGTCGCAATCCCCACACACCATTGGATTTGGCACCACAGCCCTTATCTTCTCCCGAGGACCTTGCTGGTAAGTGCCGGGCTGAGTTGGTGAAGTCCTTGCATGAGAGAGTTCGACTACAGCTGGAGCGTCGAACTCAACAGTATGTGAACCAGGCCAACAAGCATCGCAAGGAGCTATTATTGGAAGTTGGAGACTTGATTTGGGTTCACCTTCGGAAGGATCGATTTCCTGCTTTGCGGCAGTCTAAGCTGCAGTCTAGAGCTGATGGGCCTTTCATGGTGCTAGAGAAGATTAATGACAACGCTTACCGAATTGATCTTCCAAGTAAGTATGGTGTTCATGATGTTTTTAACGTCTGTGACTTAGCTCCCTTTCTTGCAGGTGATGGGCTACTTGAGGAGCTGACGGATTCGGGGTCGAATCCTTTTCAAGGGGGGGGAAGGTGATGTGACCCTTGACGGAACTAGCTTGTCCGACGATCGCTGTGAAGGTCTGGATACTAGCGATGGAGCTCTTACGGATGATATTGAAGATGCTACCGAGGAGGAGATTGAAGAGGAACCGCTTCTGCCTCGAGCTACCCCACCGTTTACAAGAGCTCGAGCTCGCCTACTTGGTCAGTCGGTTCTAGCCTTTGAAAGGTCACCCGCATACATGATTACTTTGCTACAGGTGACTTCTGAACCGACAACATTTGAGGCTAGTGTGGAGACGAAATAAGACCAAATGAAGGCTGATTTATCCCACCAATATTTATACATTTTATGCAATTTCTTTCTACAATAATGGGCTAAAGGTTTGGCTATGTTGGTTAGCCCCAAAGTTGCCAATTAGTCGGTCTTATGGCCTAGTTTGTTTTCATAATTTCTTTTCTTCCTTTATTTATTGGGTGTTTTAAGAGGTCTTATGACCAAGTAGCTTATATATACATTTGTAAGCCTCATTTGAAGGACAAGTTGAAATTTGAGAAAAGTTAAGCCTTTTAGCTTCCAGTGATTCGGGTCAAGAATCTCGTTCTTAGGTGAGAGGCCGGGAACAAAACCTTCGGTGAGAGGCTGAAGGAGATTCCTTAGTGAGAGACGACGGAATCAAAGGGTCGGAAACACTCGGAGTGCGAGGCCGAGTGTGTGGAAGATCGAGTGTTGGAGAGAGCTCGGAGTGCGAGGCCGAGAGCGATCTTGCATCACATATCCCTCAACCCCATTCCCCTTCTTTACCACCATTCTAAGGCCTTCCACAGCCCCATTATCACCCTCAATCATACCCAAAACGTCACTCCCAAAACAGCCCTCAATACCTCTCAAACGAACCCAATTTCGGAATCGTCTCTGCACAGGCGACGTCTCGGTAAAACGCGATTTTCCGCTTCGTCTGACATCCGATTGACGAGATCTGCCCCAATCCGCGACCGCGACTTCAACATCTACAAAAGTAGTACTCGCACGTTTCCAGAAGCCTAGCCAATCGACGGGAAATCGGCATTCTTTGCCGACTGATCTGCTGCTCCAGAACTGCCAACAACTTCCCGACTTCTCGGAACTCTCGTCGCCGGTCCTTTTGCTCGAGCCCGGGTCCGAGCACGTCACTGTCTAAACTCGAATTTTTTCCTAATCAAAAAAAAAAAATTATTTTGTTTTTATATATTCCCCACCACTCTCGTGCTACAGTGCTGCAGTGCTGCAGTGCTACCCAGTCCCCCTCCCTCGTGCTACAGTGCTACCCACTTCAGCCTTCCCCTCCTTTTTCTTTACGCCTTTTTTTTTTTCTTTTTTCTTTTCATTTTGCTGAATGATTGCAATCTTGTGAATCTCCCGTTT
The DNA here is from genome assembly GCA_963922045.1 of Persicaria maculosa. Lineage (NCBI taxonomy): Eukaryota > Viridiplantae > Streptophyta > Magnoliopsida > Caryophyllales > Polygonaceae > Persicaria > Persicaria maculosa. Next base: position 67,238,542 of record OY998259.1, on the reverse strand, counting down.
AGTAGGGATATGTAAAACATATCACGACAAACCCACAATAATTTATCAACCGAGCAAATTTAAATTGGTACGTACAATGTTTTTGGCCGATTTGCAGAAATACACTAAATCGGTGTTCGGTTTGCAAAAGTATACCCGTTTTCTGAGAATAGCAAAAATAGAATAGATAGGTCATATGTGCTAAAAAATAGGCTATTTGTGCTAAAAAATAGACTGATTTTACCTTTAAATTTAAATATAAAAATCATTAAAAGGAGTATTATGAATTAAAAGAAGATTAAAATATATATATATATATATTAAAATAATGTTTTTAATATATTTTTCTCGGAAATTTAAGAATAATAAAACTAGTCGGATGAAAATCATTCCTTATTAACAGAATCAATTATTGACAATGATATATTTGTTGTTGACAAGATATATGTTTTTGATGACAAACCAGATATCTAATAATGACAGAATGAGGTCTATAATAGGGAAGAGAATAAAGATACGATTTTATCCATACCATAACTAGAAATTAAAGGTCTACCCAAGATGACAAAGTTATTTGTTCCAAATGACAGGAAAAATATTTATAGTGACAGGCTTCATGTTAATTCTGACAGGATTAAACCTATAATCGGGGAGAGAATCAATGAAGATACGGTCAATCATATCTTTAGGATTATTAACCATATTTACAAAACGATTGTCAATATATATCTTCAGGATTATTATCCATAGTGACAGGATAAATGAGGTTCTTGACAATCTTAAATATGAATACTGACAAGATTTGATCAAAAATCGGAGGGAGATTGCGTAAAGATACGGTTTTGACCTAAATCATAACAACCATATTTTTAACCCTAACCGCTTAGTAGGACCGCCCCCACGAGGAGGAGCTCGATTGGAGAGTAAGGATGAACCATGACCCAATTAACTGCCTTTTTGTACACAAATCCACAAAAGAAATGAAGAAACTCGGCACTACAACCAAGCGTGGCCAAAACAACACAAATCTTACCAAATTGGAATTAAAATCAAGGAGATCTGGACAACAATTACACAAATTAAGCAAAGCATATGCCGAAATTGCTAGCATGAGGAGATATCGGAAGAGATTTGGACAGAAACCTAGGGTTACGTTTGAGAGGAATTTTCGCACCTTTGGTTGGGTTTTGGTGTGCGTAGCTGTGAAACACAGAGGGAGTGGATTCACCGTGACCGGAATCGGATCCCGAGGAACAGGATGTGGCTCCACTACGGGTCCATGGTGAAGAACCCAAACCATGGGGGGCTGCAGGGGGAGTTTGGGGGAGGGCGGATGGGACCATTGGAAGGCCCCAAAACGCATCAGACGCGAGTAGACGGATCTAGTTGCCAGAAAAGAAGGGAGACGAAGCATCCTCTCCGGACTCGAAGGGAACCCAGGAGGAGAGAGGGGGACGAGACCCAACGCAAAGGTAGCCAGGGTTGGGTTGGGGCGGCCAAAGCCGAGGTGAGGTGGCCGAAACCGGAGTTTAGCGGCCGAAGCCAAAACCGAAGTGATTTGATTGAGATAAGAGTGGTAGCATACCACATCATTATTAGTCAATGAAAGAAAAACACTCAATTGGGTATTATGATTTGATTATTTAATATAATTTAAAAATACCATAAAATTGAAAAATACTTAAAATATTTAACTTTTATTTTTCCTGATTTTTTGGGGTGGTGGGTAGTTTTGATAATAAAATAAGGTATTTTTGCAAATTTTCATATATTGATGCAATTGTTTTCAAACCTAGGTATTTTTGCAAATCAAATATCAAAGTGGGGTATTTATTAGTAATTCCCCAATGTTTTTTTACAAGTTGTTAGATTTTTTACAAGATTGTTTATTATAGATAAGATTTTTTAAAATAACTATATTCCCCTAAAACGGATGACTGAGCAACATCAGGTCGCACTTCTTGTAAATCGTTATAATACCAAGTCGTTAGTATATGAAACAATATTAATTAATTCTTGTAATTTTTCTTAGCTTTGATTTGAGAATACTTAAATATATCAGTACACAATAACACAATCTTTTTTATTTGATGTGAGAATACGTACAATTCTAATGTTGCTTTAATTTAGTTTTAATTTTAATTTGAGAATATCAGTACGCAGTTGTAGATTACAATTAAGATAAATCGAATTTGCAAACAAATATTAATCCGTAATAGTCTTGATGGATGGATTTTGGAGTTTGGACCCGAAGTGCAGTAGTGGTAACAATAGGTCGATGATCGAGTCATCAATTGGTACATGTCAATGAGTATTGCATGTAACTTCGGTAACCTTATAATTGCGTTTCTAATGCATTTGATTACTATTGTAACCTATTGTAACCTATTTTTGTTGTAGTATGAAAGTATGCAAATCGGTTACTACTATAACCTATTATGACCTATTGTAACCTATTGTAACTTATTATAACCTACTTTGTTGTACCATGAAGGTATGCAAATTGGTCACTACGGTAACCTATTGTAACTGATATTATTGACCCATGATTACTGTCCAATGATTACAATAACTAACTACAATAATTGTAACTAATTTACTTATTGTAACTACAATAATTGTAATCGATATTATTGTCCATCATTAGTTATTGTAACTAATTTACTGTAACCGTGCTTGTACTCAATATTGTAATAGTATTGTAGCTAATTTGTTGTAGGGTAATTCGATTCTTGTAATTAATGAATTGTATCTAGTTTGTATCGTAACTAACCTCATTGTTAGGGTTTTTATAGGTTACAATTAATACACACCATTTATAGATTTCAAAAACCACACAATTGCATAACATAGGGTTACAATAATAGGTTCTAAATACACAAAATAAAATAAGAGTGGGGAGGAGGATCGTAATCAATGGTCGTCAAGATATATATCTAATTGATAGCTAGATAGCAATATATCACCCATATTAGGACTTCGATCACAAATATATACGTACTTGCTTATTAGGACTTCGATTACGGCTATCTACTTACTAGCCTAAGTCTTGATCGATTACGACAATTAAATTTCACCCGGTATAGTATTACAAAGAGTATTCTAATAATAATCGATCTCATGTAACTATGAACTATACGACAATAATTATAGCATAAAAGACATAACCATATATACCTTCAATCTTGTAACTTTCAATTATATATTGACACTCGTAGAAGTATCAAAATAAATTGATTGTTGAGAAGAACGTATTGAGCAATTAGTCGTAGTTGTAATCAATTTGTGAAGAAGAAGCCGGTTAGGCGTGATTTAAGGAAGTTATCTCTAGGGGCAAATCAGTCATCAATAACCAAAAAGGTACGATTACCAAAAGAAAACTTCCATTGGTATAATTACCCATAAAAAAATTGAAAATAGTATATTAACCTAATTATCCCTATTTAAATTTAGAGTTTCACGTAATTTGTATTAACTATTAATATTAATACGCGATTAGGTAAGAATTTTTATTGGTATGTAATTTTTATTTACATTTTGACTTTGAATTTTAACTTGCATATTATTGATATCGAAATTTGGTATTTTACCATTATCAATTATTACCAACCAATTATATTGGTAACCATTAAATTGGTATAAAAGTTATATTGGTAGACCTGGCGACGGGTTGCGGGTCGACCCGTGACCCGACGGCCGGTAGGGGCAGATCCAGAAATTTTTCCGGGGTGGGCACAATTTTTTTTTTTGATAATTTTTATATTATTTTTATTAGAAATGTTTATTTAAAAATATACGAAAAAATATCTTAAATTTGTAAAAAAAATTATAATTATTTAATTGTAAAATACCAAATAAATTATAAAAATTTTAAAATAATGGAAAATGAATTGGGGAAAAAATAAATGAAAATATGTACCTAGTGGGATTTCAACAAGGGTTGATTGACTACTATTTCAAATGGGGTGGGCTTAACCACTAAGCCACTAAAAATATTTGTATTTTACCTTACAATTTTTTTATATAACACATATATTCTTGTACTTTTTTCGGGATCGGGGTGGGCGACGGCCCGGTGTCGCCCACCCTTGGATCCGCCCTTGGAAGGGTCGTACGGGTCAGTGACCCGATAGGTCAGCGACACGAAGGGTCCGGGTCAACGGGTTCAGGCGAGTAGCGGGTTAGGGTCGGAGGTTTTTAAACCCGCCAAGTTACCCCAATTCAAAAAAAAAAAATTTGAAAAAATTATTTTTAATAAAATATAAATTTATAATTGTTATGTAAATTATTCTTAGAATAACTCACAATAATACATAAACTAATATGCAATGTGGGGCAAATGAACCCCATTTTACTCCTTTTATAGACTTGGAAGTCTTCCTTCCATTCCATCATTTCCAATGTGGGATAAATGTTTCCTCCAACATCGAAAATATGTAGTTAAAATGAGAAGGTATGAGGCTATATATATGTATCCCCCTACCAGACTACCCCATTCCTCCCACTTCACTTGTTTCCTACATTTTCTACATTCGAAATGGAAATGAAGTTTGAGAAATTTTCTAATATTTTTTCCTCTTACATACCACATTGAATTATTGTGGATGAAAGAATTGATATGGAGATAATCTTCCTACATTTTGAACACTTTATATCAAATTTATAAAAAGTGTTGTGAAATAAAATCTTCACATATCATTTATTTATTTATTTTAATAGTCAATTTTAAAAAAGAATGATTTTTTTAAAAATAATGTAACCTGTCTGGTCAACGGGTCGACATGACGAGTCAACGGGTCGACCCGAACCCGTCAACTCGTGACATTTTCAGGTTAGGGTTCGGATCGGCCAACCCTGACCCTTGACCCAGCAGGTCGAACCCATCGACCCGGCGGGTCCGACCCGTGGCCACGTCTAGTACGTAGTATAAGTAAAAAAAATGAATTAGTATTGTGTCAATTCCACCCCTATCGTTTAGTGGGAATGGATGTACTTGGCGAAAATGCAGATTTTTTTTAAAGCAAGATAAGAATTCAGTTCTCTAGACAAGCCTAGAGTAACCGAGAGACCGGACAAGCCGGTAGATGGACAAACCATCATGTACAAGCAAGATAAAAGCTTTTGTACTTTCTGTTTTTATAAAATATGTCCGTTGTGTCAGAGATTAGAGCGGTCAAGTGCTGGTTGATGATCAGCGGATTAAGGAAAGATGGCAGAGGTATTTCTCAGATTTGCTCAATGAGGATAGCAACTCTTCGTATGGGAGCCCCATTGTTTCAGAACGTATTGAGCTCGGTTTCTACCGGCGCATCTCTATTGATGAGGTTAAAAGAGCTGTCTGCAAATTGAAAAATCACAGAGCTCCTGGGCCTGACGACATTCCGGGAGAAGTGTGGAAATGGTTAGGGGCTAAAGGTTTGATTTGGCTAAAGGCTCTTTTCAATGCTATTTTAGGATCAGCTAAGATGCCTTCGGAATGGAGACTTAGTAAGCTGGTCCCGGTCTACAAGAATAAAGGGGATCTACAGTGTTGCAGCAACTACAGAGGAATCAAATTCCTGAGTCATACGATGAAATTATGGGAAAGAGTTATAGAGGCGAGACTTCGAAGTTTAGTTGAGGTATCTGAGAACCAATTTGGCTTCATGCCCGGTAGATCAGCTACTGAAGCTATTCACTTGCTGAGACAGTCGATAGAGATGCAAAGAGACAAGAAGAAGAATCTACATATGGCTTTCATTGATATACAAAAGGCATACGACAAGGTTCCGAGAGAGTTGCTGTGGAGTTGCTTGGTAGAGAAGGGAGTGTCGGGGACGTATATCAGAGTTATCAGAGATATGTACGACGGGTCACTGACTAGCGTCAGAACGCCGGGTGGAGATTCAGAGTCTTTTCAGATTCGAGTAGGGTTGCACCAGGGTTCAGCTCTTAGTCCGCTTCTGTTTACTCTTGTTATGGATTCACTTTCTGCCCCACTCCAGGAGGAGGTTCCTTGGTGCATGCTGTTTGTAGATGACATTGTGCTAGTGGACAACACTAGATCGGGTTTGGCTCGTAGGCTAGAGAATTGGAGAGGGGCGCTGGAGTCCAGAGGTTTCCGGTTGAGTAGGTCCAAGACCGAGTATGTTCAATTCAGTTTTGGAAGGGATAGTGTTCCAGACACTTCAGTTCTATTGGGGGAAGATCTTGTCCCCAGGAAAGAATTTTTCAAATACCTTGGATCAATCGTTCAGAACGATGGGGGTATCGACAGGGATATTGATCATCGTATCCAGGCTGGATGGCTTAGATGGAGGAGAGCTTCGGGGGTGTTATGTGACAAGAGAGTATCAGCTAAACTGAAAGGTAAATTCTACAAGGTGGTTGTCAGACCGACTCTATTGTATGGTGCTGAGTGCTAGCCTATTACAATAGCTCAAGAGCGGAAGTTATCAGTGGCCGAGATGAGAATGTTGCGCTGGATGTGTGGGCATACGAGGCTTGACAGAATCAGAAATGTCGACATCAGACGTAAGGTTGGCGTTACAAGTTTAGATGATAAATTGCGGGAGCACAGATTGCGCTGGTTTGGACACGTTCATAGAAGACCTTCTTCGGCTCCAGTTCGAAGGTGTGAGAGCTTAGAGCTTGGAGCTATCCGAAGGGGAAGAGGTAGACCAAAGAAGAAGTGGCTAGAGGTCATTCGTCAGGACCTCGATCGACTGAGCCTCTCGGAAGATATGACGTCAGATAGGGACCAGTGGAGGAGGGCCATCCGGGCCAGTGAGGTGTAGAGTGTTGGGCTAGGGTGTTTAGCCTTGCAGCCTATGCTTTTCGCCGGTCGTCTTCTTCGTTTACTTATGTTTTCGCCTCTTTCCTGTCTCCTGACTTATACTTTCCTTGTCTTATTTTTCTGGGTCTATCGGAAACACTCTTCTGACCTGGTCGGGGTATGAGTGCGTACATCCTGACCCCCCAGACCCTGCCTTTACGCGGGATTTACTGGGTTGTTGTTGTTGTTGTTGCAGAAATTATCCCTCAGTTTTGGATGTTGTTCTAACTCGCGTAACCTCCTTAATCCACAACATTGTCATCAAATCTTTAGTCATCCACAATGAGTAAAAGAGACCGTAGTGGTATTATTTCTGACTTTTAGCACTAATTCGATTTTTATTCGAATTAAATAAGTTGATGTCGTTTATTAAATTTTCAATTATTAAATACTTTCTTATCATATATTTCATACTTATAGATACGTCCGTAGGCTTCGTCAACTTCGTCAGCATGTGCTTTGAAGTCCGTAGTTGGTATTAAAATCCAACAAGACGAAGGCAAGTGATATCTTATCATTACATGATTGTTTCACACAGATCAAGAGTACTTCAAATGAGATTCCTCTTAAAGACAAAAAGATCATGAGTATTTCATATGAGATGTCGAGGAAAATGAGGTGTTTGTTCCAAAAATGTAAACTTCACTAAGTGGTTATCTCTTATAATGAGGAAGACAAAGAAAAGAAGGATGACACATCAACAAAGAATGTTACGATAGCAAGAGAAGAAACATCAGATAATGAAGGAAGCACATCAAAGAAAGTCCTTCGAGTGAAGATCTTGTGGATTTTCTTAGGCTTTACGCTATTTATTATTAGTTAGTAGGTGTTTTTACTATCATTTTTATTAAATACAATAATTTTATTCAAGGCGGCTTTCATGGATTATATATTCTTACCACTCAATTACTTATTAATGATAACAATAACTAATCTTATCATTTCTTAAATACTATTATATTTGTAGCAATAATTAATCTTATTTGTTTATAATCTAAACTATATTTTATTTGAGTTGAAAATCTAATTGATTAAATAAATAATCAATTAAGGAGCTTTCGAAGGAAAGCAAAAGAAAATGGTTAAAATTGTTGCTTGTGGCGCAACTGAGTAGAATTAAAAAGTATAAAAGCACGTAGCTTATATCAATTTTTTTTCTTGGTTGAAATGACTTCTTTTTTAAAATTCTTTTTAGAAGGTGAAAGTGAAGACACGTGATGCAGATTATCCGGTTGCAAATGTCAATCCACGCAATGTAGCAAACGAATTTGGTAGCTAACTACCAATATTTACTAAATTATCAATATGATTTGTTTTTCAATCTTATCTTCAACAAATATTGTCTTACAATAATTAAATAAATAAAACAGGATTCGGTTGAGATTATGTATTTACATAATACTTTTTTATTCCGATAATATACATTTATCTATATACAGAGCAATCATGGGAGATATGTGTCACTCTCTTTTTCTTTCTCTTACGTCTCACTTATTCTTCAATTGCAATGTATTTTCCAATAGTACTTGGCAGGAAACAGATATCTAAAAATAATATATTGATGTTGCTTCAATATTTGGTTAATGTATTGTATTTATTTTTTGTAGATCATGGCTCCACCTGACATGTAGCACTATCTTGCAGAAATTACGGAGAGTAGAGTCTATAGCGATGAATTTATTGTTCGCATCCTTAAATTAGGTTATGGTCTCAACCTACACTATCCGGAAATTCTAACATTTATATGGTGAACATGTATATTTTCACTCTTTTTACTTTGAACTCATTGTATTCCTAGGATTGTTGTGTAGTTGTCTAAACCCAAATCCACAAATATGTCATATTCGTTAGGATTTGTTTAGATTTGTTAAATATCTATCGTATATCTCTTCTCTATATATTGAGTTAGTGATCTCATGATATATGTCGTATGAAAAGTTTTTTTCAACCGAGCTAGATTATATTTTTTATACATTTTTTAATACTAAATGTATTAATTTAAAAATATAGACCGCACAAAAGTGCGGGTACTGAACTATGCATTCTCCACTTCTGACTACTACTCTAAACTAATTAAAAAATGGCCACATGGCAGTTGAAATTAAACAAGGGGCGTTTTGCAAAATAGCCACCAAAATGGCCGTAATTTGCGAAATGTCCGCGTTTTGGGACAATTTTGTAAAATGGGCGTAATATAAACCTTTCCCTCTCTCCCACGCGCCGTTCTCTCTCCTCCTCACTCTCCCTCTCCGACGCGCTCTCCTCCGCGCTTCTCCTCCTCCGAGCGACTCCTACACGCGCGCACGCTCTCTCTCCCGTCCATCTTGCGAGCGACTCCTTCCTCCGTCCATCTTACCCCATCTCCGGCGATTCCTGAATCCAGCGCGCTCCTCCGTCTATCTTTGGTCCTCTCGCTCGTAGATCAGGCTACTTGGCTTCGTAGATCTAGCTCTCCGATTGTTTAGGGTTTCGATCTGTTCGAGAGAGACATCCAATCGATCTGGTTGTATGGAGGTAAGTAGATCTGTCTCAACCTCTATGAAATTTGTAATTGCTGATTGTGCTCGATTGTTTAGGGTTTTTGCGTTTCTATCATATGTTTGATTTGAATTCAATTGATTGCAATTTGGATCTCCGGTGTCATCGGCACATTTCCTCTTGCTCAGCGTTCACTTGGAACGAAAAGAGTGCTCATTCGAATCAAACATAATCAGACACAAAATCTGGTTGTATAGAGTGGCAGGGGGCTTATCAATCGATCTTCGATCGATTGATAAGGAAATCGATCTAATATTTAACTGGTGCTTGATTTGCTGGTCTTTTTCTTGATTTTACTGGTGCTTGATTTTGGGTCATTAGGACTTTGAGAAGCTTAGGTTCAGCTTTTGTATTTTGTCTTGGTTGAGTGGCTGATAGCATTATATTGCTGATTCATTGAGTAGTCTCGTGTTATTAACGCTGCACCTTGGCTCATCATGCTTTTGGTTGATCAAATTGGCTTTCATTGTCATATTTTAAAATTCTTTAGGAAGATATCATTGTTTCACTCACTGTTTAGCTTCATGAAAGTTTTGGGATGGTTTTTCATTGCACCTTTAGTTCTGATTGATCGGATAGTAACTCCATGATCTGTTATTATTTTCTGTATTCAAGTTGCTGCCTAATTTTATAGCGGAATGTCATGTCACTGAACTCCTGACTTTGGTTAACTAAAATAAGCACAAATGAAGAACATGTTTTTCCCTGTCATTGAAACCTTTACTAATCCATTGTGGAGGACGAGTGATCGGTCTGCATAACACATGTAATAGAGGAATTGGAAATCTGTCATGTAGAAACTTTTTCTTGTGTGGCTTGATTTACGTCTTCCATTTGTACTAAATCTCTGTGCTAACTGCTAATCTGCTAAATCATCCATTTTATAAGAAATTAATTGAAATACAGATTTTACAGCATGCAGAAGATAGGCTTCAGGTTCACAAGGATGCCATACACTTTTGTCAAGACGTGCTCAAGTGTAAATTGATTAATTGGGAAACATTTTGTCGCGATGGATTATCAAAATCAGTTCGAAGTGTGGATCTAGTTGTCAGCATTGGCGGTGATGGCACTCTCCTTCAAGCAAGCCATTTCATGGATGGCTCAATCCCAATCTTAGGAGTAAACTCAGATCCCACTCAAGTGAAGGAGGTAATATTTTATTTTTTATTATTTTCTGATCTCTTATTGCTGTGTACAACTTCACCCTTTCTTATTATGTTACATCAAGTTTATTATTATTGTTATAAGGTCGGCATCCACTATCTAACACAAAAGTTAGGCTATTGTATAGAGCTTCGGCCTTTTATAATCGATGTGAGAGAAACACTTCCATAATCCATACCAACCCTTTCAACAACTATCGAGTTTGACTTATATCTGGATCAAGCGTCTGGCTGATTTTTTTAAAACAAAAAAAAAAGCTTCAATTTTGGCTATAGAGATTTTGCATCCTCCCTCAGCTAATAGTAGTTTTTTTTTCTTTGTTGAATAAAATGCTCTCTACTTCTGTCTCTTACAGGTGGAAGAGTTCAGCAATGAGTTTGATGCTGCTAGAAGTACAGGTTACCTTTGTGCCGCCACGGTAGAAAACTTTGAGTAGGTGAGATATTATTATGTGATTAGTTAGGTCAGAATGAAAATATTACGGCGTTCAATCTAAGAGAAGATGGTAGATAATGCTAAGTTGAACTAGGCCGCGGAAGATCATATTGGAAATGATATTATTCAACATGCTTTGCCCTTCAAACTGTGTTCTGATAAATGATGGAAATCATATATTATGATTTTAGGTATTGTGTTACATCAAGTTTATTATTATTCTACCTTTGCTAGAAACACAGACTTGCTATAGATTGTTGGGAGATCAATGGAAGCACTGCATACTTGTTTCGCAGTTGTGATATTATTGACTGGATAGTTTCCTTTGGCAGGAAGAGTGGCGTCGATGCCTTAAGCCATTACATGTTGATATCATAGCTAAATTGAAAAAGGGGCTTCCTGAGCTTGAAAACGAGGTATTTGTTTTGGAGTTGTTCCTATTTATTCATCCTCTACTCCTTTCTTTGGGACTAGATCTGCAGCGTCATAATTTTGTGAAACCCAAAGTTTCCTGCAGCATATTTACCACATCAATGGCGCTATCCAGGTTTGCGCTGTGCTCCTCTTTTATTTACCACGTCAATGGATTCAACCTTGGTGCAAGAAAGTGCTGAGTGCTCATAACATGTTTCACATTTCATTCAAAACAACTTTCCCGCTTGCTGAAACGCTTGTCATGCTTTGCAGGCATTGCTCAAGCTGGTATCCGAATGTTCTTCCATGGCCTTGAACCCAACAAGGAAAGACGCCTTGAACCAGTCGCCTCTAAAGATCGTGCTGTTCACTTTGGCCAAGATGTGTGCGCACTCGCCTTGTCGACAAGTCCTCCTGTCATCAGACTTGTTTGTCGCAATCTATAGGCTTAAGCAGTCACCAGATTCGACTATTTCAAACTATGCTGCAATCATCTGTGATAAAATGGGAGCTTGATCCCAAAATGAAGTTCTTCATTTCTAGTTTTCATCTTCTTGTAAAGGACAAAGAAGGTGGAGTTTAACATGAAGCTTCTGGCTTCTTATTGAGCTAGAGCAATGTGGTTTCCAACTAGAATATTAATACAGTGATATATTGATTATTTTGTCTCATGTTTTGGCTTTTTATTGCATGAAATGACATCAACTTTTATAGGATGAGCAAAGTGATTAACAAGTATGTGAAATGCAGGTTTAGTTGACTCTCGATAATATGGAAGTATTAAACAAAATATTCCATTAATCTCATACTTTGTGTCCTGTATTATTAGTATTAAACAAAATATTCCATTAGTCTCATACTTTGTGTCGTGCAACTCTTAAAATAGAGTCGTGCAACTCTTACAACAGAGTCGTGCAACTCTTAAAACATAGTCGTGCAACTCTTACAATAGAGTCGTGCAACTCTTAAAACAAGAGTCGTGCAACTCTTACAACAGAGTCGTGCAACTCTTAAAACAGAGTCGTGCAACTCTTACAATAGAGTTATGCAACTCTTACCAGAGAGTCGTGCAACTGTTACAACAGAGTCGTGCAACTATTAAAACAGAGTCGTGCAACTCTTAAAACATGGTCGTGCAACTCTTACAAAAGAGCCGTGCAACTCTTAAAACAAGAGTCGTGCAACTCTTAAAACAGAGTCGTGCAACTCTTAAAACAAGAGTCGTGCAACTCTTAAAACAGAGTCGTGCAACTCTTACAACAGAGCCGTGCAACTCTTACAACAGAGCCGTGCAACTCTTAAAACAGAGCCGTGCAACTATTACAACAGAGCCGTGCAACTCTTAAAACAGATTCGTGTAACTCTTAAAGATAATGTTAAGCACATTTCCATCAATCCCCCATGTTTTGCAATTTTACTCTATTGATGAGCAAAAATAAGACCGTGTTGTGCAATAATCTATTAAATAATTATAAAATTATATTTATAAAAAATAAGATTACGAGGAGACACAATTTCACAAGTCTCGATTATTGTGCAAAAATAAAGAATTGTTGAGCAAAAATAAGAGCATGTTGTGCAATAATTTATTGAGAAAGTATGAAATTATATAGAGAGAAAATAAGATCATGTTGAGAACAATTTCACAAAGTCTCAATTGTTGTGCAAAAATAACCTACCAAGTATCTAACAACGGATTTGTCGATGTTAAACCCACTAAAATCGACAGAAACGCCACCCTGCATCATCTTAAGCTTATCCAAGAACTCAGTCAACTCTTAAAACAAGAGTCGTGCAACTCTTAGAACAGAGTCGTGCAACTCTTAAAACAGAGTCGTGCAACTCTTACAAGACAGTCGTGCAACTCTTAAAACAAAGTCGTGCAACTCTTACAACAAGAGTTGTGCAACTCTTACAACAGAGTCGTGCAACTCTTAAAACATAGTCGTGCAACTCTTACAAGAGAGTCGTGCAACTCTTACAAGAGAGTCGTGCAACTCTTAAAACAAGAGTCGTGCAACTCTTAGAACAGAGTCGTGCAACTCTTAAAACAGAGTCGTGCAACTCTAGAAATCTAAATTATTATTCTTGCACCGTCATTTTATTATTATTCCAATATTTTTGCGCACAAATTAATATTATTCCAGAAAATAGTGCACAAATAAATACTATATGTGCATTTTAAATCTTATTTTTGCATTTTATAATCATATCCTAGCGTTAAGATCTAAAAGCTCAAATAGGAAAGAGCATCTGGACATATTGTTGTTCCGAAGGTTGGTGGTTCGACTCCACCTTGATATATTTATTCAATTTAGAGTCTTATTCCACAACTGTATTTTGCAATTGCACAATTGTAAAATTATTATTCTTTCACCGTCATTTATATTATTTATACACCATCATTAGATTAGTTTTACTTTAAGAAAAATGTAGTATATTGTCAATAAATAAAAGTTTGAAAATTTGCACAATTGTATCTTATAATTGCAAAACTGTATATTACAATTGCACATTTAAGTTCTAAAATTGCACATTCAAACTAAAATTACATTTTTTTTTTCCCGGGTCAGCACTTTTTGAATTTTAACATTGATGTGCAAATATAAGTTATTTTTTTTTATTTTTTTTAACATTTTGTCGTGCAAATATAAGAGTACGTTATTCAAAATATAACCGTAAGTTGTGCAAATATGACCCACGTCTAGTTTTTTTTATATTTTATTTAATTTTTTTTAACATGTTGTCGTGCAAATATAATAGTATGTTGTGCAAATATAACCGTAAGTTGTGCAAACATGACCAAGTCTAGTTTTTTTTTGTTTTTTTTTTTATATTTTGTCGTGCAAATATAAGAGTGCATTGTACACATATATCAATTTGCTGTACAAATATAATTTTATGTTGTGCAAATGTAAAAATAAAAATATAGTACATGTGAATCACATAATAAAATATAGATAGTTTTTTTAATTATCAAATTTATGGGGTAATTTTTGTAATTTAACAAAAATTATCATCTTCAACCTTTCTCTATGTGAAATTGAACAGCCGTCGGCGCCCGGAGAGAACCGCCTGCTCGCGCCGCCTCGTCGCCTCGCTCAGATCTGGACCTCGCTCTACCTCGCTCCGCCTCGCCTCGCCGCCTAGCTCGACATCGCTCTCTCGACCTTGGCTCAGATCTGAGATCCGGCCTCTCTCAACCTGAGAGCACGCAGCCATGGCGAGGTCCAACTGAGAGCACGCAGCCATGGCGAGGTCCAATTGCACCTCCGATATGATTCCAGGAGCAACATGAGGAGGAAGAGATCCGGATTCGCCGACGGTTTTCGAGCCTGGTTGAGCAAATCGGTGCTCAAAGTGTTCAGATCGAGAGCAAATATCTGATGCGAAGATCAGATCTAAAAGTTCAGATGTTGATTCGTTCGATTTGCATACAATTCGTCTTCGATTCATCCGTATCCGCCATCGATTCAACCATGGCCGGCCGCAAGAATTCCTTGAAGCACATCGAGAGGCGGTGGCTGATTTGGCCACGAGCAGGCAGCGCCGGGAGGAAGAGCGGGGGAGGAAGACAGAGATCGGAGGAGGGAAGGAGGGATCGGAGGAGGGAAGGAGGAATCGGAGGAGGGAAGCAACCATGAGAGAGATGGACGGAGACACAATTTGGGGTGTGCTGATTAGGAAATTAGGTATATATAGAGACCATTTTGCAAAATTGTCCAAACACGCGACCATTTCGCAAAAACGTCCAAATAATGTGCCTATTTCGCAAATTTTTTCATTAAACAAAGGTACACGGGCACTTCTCAGAGTCTCAATCTCCGTCTCTTCATCTCCTTCCTCCATCTCCAGCGTCACCGGTCGGTCTTGTCATCCTCCATCTCCAGCTTCATCGTCGATTGCTACCTCCTCCTCCTCTTCGATTGCTACCTCCTCTCTGGCTGAGATCTCAGACTGACTTCGAGGCTTGAATCTCCGATTGAGATCCAGAATGAGAGAGGATTCGATGGAGGTTCGAGTGAAGAAGAAGAAGAAGAGGTCGCCAAGGGATACATAGCCGCTCATTCACTAATTTTGACAAATTGTTTTCGACCTCCGACCTCGTTTGTCCTATGGCGAGCTGTGCATCTCTCTCTTCCTCTCAATCTTCTACCATTTCCATCGGTGAGAACCGAGGCTTCTTGTTTTGTAGATGTCAGCAACTAGATTCAGACCGATCCACATCTTTCTTCCAAGATGACAATCGAGGTGAGTTTCCTGATTTTGCCTCATTTTCTTTGTTGCGATGGCAGTTTTTGAATAAAAAATATGAAGTTGCATCGTGCTGATTTTGTTTGACAGACCTAGTTTAATTAATTCATGCCTGCTTCCCCTGATGGATTTGTGTAAGTACACGGTTAGTCTAGCACACAATGCAATGTTAGCTTTGAGATATTCAAGAAGATGATGGTAGCCTAGTGACAGTAAATGTGTGTTTGTCTGTGGAATCATATGTAAAAAACAACTTGTCCACATTTTTTGTAGTGCATTTCGGGTTGTTATATGAAGTTGCATTGTGTGTTTTCCATGTCAAGCCTCTGCACAAGCTGCAGCAAGTGTTGATTCTTCATCTGACTCCTAGGGCTTCTAAATTCAATTGTGTTTTGTAAGATTTAGATTAGTTTATTCGCCTTCTAGGTGTCTCCTCTTGTGCTTGTGTGAACAATTCCATGATTTCGAGCTCACCAATGTTATGCTGACTTTGAAATTGAAGTTTATGTATTACACTTATCCCCTCAATGTTCTCTCATCACCATTAACAAATAGCAAAGTCTCCAACTGTTATATATCAATGTCAGCAAAAAGGTTTCACAATGGGTTGTGTGGTTTGGTTGTGGTAATTTGTTCAAGAAATTATCGTATTGATTTATTCATTTTATCCCAAGTCTAAGTGTGAAAGCTTCATTTTGTTGAATGTGCTGATTTATTCATTTTGTGCTGATTTATTCATTTTATCCCAAGTGTGCTGATTTATTCATTTATTCATCTCAGATGATGAACTGAAAAAGGAGAGAAATAGGAGGCACTTGAACTGAAGGCTTTAATATCCTGGTGTCGATTGTTAGTAGGAATCGAAGGAGCAGATGTCTAAGTTCAGTGCTTCGATGGGGACCTGTGGAAGGATATTGGTGCTACCAGTTTGTCAGCTTTGGAGGGAAATTTTCTTCATGCATTGGACAAATCGACATGACAATAGGCACTCTATTTTC
Source organism: Persicaria maculosa (assembly GCA_963922045.1). Lineage (NCBI taxonomy): Eukaryota > Viridiplantae > Streptophyta > Magnoliopsida > Caryophyllales > Polygonaceae > Persicaria > Persicaria maculosa. The sequence goes on along the minus strand of OY998259.1, from coordinate 67,221,943 downwards.
TTCGATGCTCTGAATTTCCACCAAATTTCTGGTATGTCTCAATTCTCAAAGCCTTCATCTGGTGACAGTAGGTATGACTATAGCTCAGAATATGTGCATGTATATAAGAATCATCTACGAAAAAGCATTTCTTGTACTCCCTTATTACCTCTGCTTGTGCTTGCATTGCAATTTAGTATCTTTTAATCAATGTTAGTAATCATTTTATTCAGTTCGATCCGATTCAAATTTCGCGTCTTTCTTTGTCTGTGCTTGCATTGCAATTCATTGGAAAAAACATTTCTTGTACTCCCTTATTACTTCTGTTGGCTTGTGAGCTTCTCTAATGTTTACTTCCTATGCCAGCTATTTTTGAGAAAGTTCTTGCGAGCTTCTCTGTTGGCTTTGTCAGCTCCTCATATAGATGTTGGTTTTGAGGAAGTCAACATTAGAAAATCATGAAAACTTGCAAACTTCTGTTGGTTTTTAGTAAGTAAACATTCAGCTATCAAAAGTCGAATACCCCCAAATTTCCGACTCGAGACCACAACTCCGTTCTCTTTCTCCCATAATTATTCAAATTCAACATTGGTTCCCACAATTTGAGATTTGATTTTCGAATTTCCTATCTCTTTCCCTAACTAGCCCAACACACACATAAACCTTTTTCTTCCTCTTGCTCTTTGACTCACCAAGAATGGCAATGAGGACAAACTTTTGTCATGCCTTATCTGAAAATTTCAACCAAGGAAATCCAAGGCTTTTACCACACATTTCTCTCACACAAACAAGGAATCCAAACACCTCTTATCCTCTCCTCTTTCCCATTCTTATTCTTCGTACAGGGAAACCACAAAACACTGCCCTTCCTCCCTGGTGTCGGCAGCCCAAAAGCAACCCCAAACAACCCATTTTTCCCTTCCTTTTCGCCACTTCATCGAGCCGCCACCACCACCGACCACCGGAGCTCCCACCGAGAGCCGCCACCGTAGCTCTGATCTCCTTCCGAGCCCCTCTGTTTTTCCGGCCACCACCTTTCCTTCCATCTCCTGTCGCCATTGCCGAGCCAGTGGCAGCCCAGAATCCGTTGAGCCTCCAGGAGCCTCGTCGGAGCCCATTCGTCAACCGCCAGAGCTGAGACGCGAGCCGCATCCGTCCCCGTTTCCGATTCATAAGGTCGGTTGTCGATTTCTCTTCGTTTTCAATCCTAAATGCCTAAAAATCCGCCTTTAACTCCATACCTACTGTCCTAGGACTCGGACGAAGCTTCTCTCGCGCCCTCGTAGTCAAATCCGCCGTTAACGCCCGGAGATCTCCTCGGAATCGCGATGTGAGTACTTCTCTTCCTCCCCTCTCTCACGTGCTCGCTTCTTTCTGTCTGGTTGGGTATTGATCAGAATTAGCCACCGGAATACCTAGATTCATCCCCTTCCTTCTTTGTTTTCCGTCCAATTTCCCAGAGCTCTGCTCGCTTCCAAGATAGGAGACGGGAGTTCTGCTGGGCGTGTTTGGACTTCTGGATCCGGGTTTTCCGGGTTTGGGCTTCAGAAAGGGTCCGGATCTTTTTCCTTCGGGTTGGGCTTCTATGTGGGCGGGTTTGGGCCTGAATATATCTTTGGGTTGCACATTTTTGTTATCATTATTATGTGTGGGTTCTATAGTACTATATGATATAAATTCCGTTATATGCATTTATTTAAGGTTGAATTATTTCTAAAATATTATTATTATATTTTATTGTGAGTTTATGATAAATATATATTTCCGAAATTGTTATTATAAAATGCTTTAAAAGAGACATTATTTGAAATATGTATTTTGTGGGGTTTTAAATGGTGACTTTAGGAAATTTGAAATGGATTATGGGTTTTGATTTATAAATATGATTTGTGAAAATAGGATTATTTTGATAATTAAATGTAAAATGCCGGAATTATTTCTATATTATGATTTTGAGAGATTGGTCTTACGGTTAAATGTTTAATGTCGGGATTTGACTAAGTACGGTTTTAAAAGAATTGTTGATTTTCTGAGTTAACTTAACTTGAGATTTAAGAGTTTGAAAAACATTGGGAAATGAGTTTGGACATGTTGTTGGTAAGATTTATCGATGGGTTTGATTGGAAATGAAATGGATTTGGTTGATGTTTATCGTATCGAGAAGGTTTTGGAAAACGGTTTTACTATCGATTGGTTTGAGTATGTTGAGAACTTGGGTTTCGTATGTATGAATGTCGGTACGATAGCTAATGGAAATGGCTTGATGATAGGTGAGTATTGCTTTTGGATTGCTTTGGATTTGCATTTGGGCCATTGCTTGTGGTATCTTGCTCTTCTGCATCTTCAGGTAAGTTCCCTAGGGAGCTTACTCAGGTTGGACATTCATGCCTGTTGTTGCATTTTATGTTAGGTGTTGCATATGCATAAAAGCATGCCATGTAGTACCCTGTTAGGTTGCACTAATTGAATGAGCATCTGCTTACTTTATTTGTTTGAAACAGAACGACCGTTATCTGTGATAGTCCTAGAGTCTTTACTAGGGTCATAGGGTAGCTCAGTCTCATCGGGCGCCCTGAGTCAATCGATTCGATATGAGCATGATATGATAGCCCAGCACCATCGGGCAATCGATGAGATGATATGATATGATGATGCCGTGGTTTGTGCACCACCACGAGGAAATTTCTATGCTATAGCCTGAACTGGCCAGTCTCTGCACTAACGGGAAGGGGTGCATAGGTAGGAGAGGGATATGCCATTTGGCATTGTATTGGGCCCTTTACAGTATTTCTGCACGTTATTATAACTAGGAGCATGCTAGTGTGTTTTACTTTTGTACTGCATTAGAGCATCTTTATTAGGTATAGCACATACTATGTGGCCTCAGCGAGGACTACCAGTCCCGCATGAGTGGCTCGATCTGACTCCTTTCCCCGTTCTTTTTTTAAGGTATTTTCTGCAGATTTTGAGTGCTCGATGTCTATATGACGGGGTTCCTTTTTTGGCGAATCAAAGAATCTGGCTAATATCCTAACTTATTAAAATGGTAATTACCAACTCATGATTTGGTTTTGACCGGCTCTGCCGTGTCACTTGTATCTTTACTCTGCTTCCGCTTTACTTCCGTTTGAAATGGATTCCGCAATATAGTCTTAGGACAGGTTAAGGGTACCCAACGGCCCTTCGAGGTTTTTAGGGTTTGAAATTCCTCTTTCTACTAATCTTAAAATGAGTTTGAAACCTTGACCCGTACCTGGATTGCAAGATCCGAAAAAGGGGTTTTATCCCTTGAAACGTAACCCGGAAATCATAATTCTGGGCCGTTACAAAGATGGTATCAGAGCTGAGGTTGTGCAATTCGGGTACACAAGGGTCGAGTGTATGTTTTGAAAATCGCCCACAAATTTCGAGGACTTTTGAAAAGGATTTAAAGGGGCAAAATGAACTTAAGATGCCTAACCCAAATCGGACTAAGTAACGAACTTGGCTTGTTATAAAAGAGGAAAACCGACTAAAGAGGGACCGAGTGGGTAGAAAGGTGTTAGACCATCCCTATTGGATGTTGTTGGGAATGGGTAGACAAATATCAACTTGTTCTTTACAGATGGGTTGGGAGAGTCAAATGAGATCATTATGAGTGTTATTAACTGATTCTGTGTTGAGTGTTTGCTATGCTAGAGATCTGATTTGGTATGCCTAACAATGAGTTGTGTATTGATTGATCTGTGCAAACGGGATAGTGGGAGTACCCTTATTTCCGTGTGGTCAAACTCGGCTTGTGTGGAACAGCCCCTTCCACTATGTTAACCCCTTGACGGTTCTATCGAGCCTTTCTCCCGGATGTCAGAGTCTTCCACGGGGATTGGGTTGTAAACACATTGTCTTCGGGAGATATGTGTGGATATGAGGGTTGTCTGAGTGATTATTGGAATATGGTCCTTGATGTAATTCCGAGTTAAAGAGTAAGGTGTTTATAGGGCTGTCCTTCTCTATTCTTATGAAGATCAACCAGTGTCTTCTTGCCACAAAGAGTCATACCATAGTTCCACGGGAAAGAGGGGTGATAAGTCAGTCAGGAAAAGTCAATGGTTGCCCTTAGGGATCTCTGCCCGGTTGTAATGGTGACTCTCTCTCAATTGCATGACATGATTTTATAATCCCCCGCATGTACCTTGTCAATGATCATTAGTAAGAAGCTTCTCATGTTATGTCTTGCCTTCTGTCATGGTTTTATTGTTTAAGTTCATGTTGTGGTTAGTTACCTTGCTCAAGTCTCGTGTTGTGTCTTGCCTTATATCATGACTGTTTGTTGTTATAGCATGTTTACTTGGCCTAATGATCGTATGATTGATTGGAAGCATGAACCATATGATACGAACCTGCATGATCGTTATTTCCTCCTGGATTAGGTTTATGGTAGTGTGATCAAACCCTCCCTGTATGAATGCTTGTACATGATCACCTTAGCATGATGGATGATGACGTGTCAATGCTTATCACTCTTTTGTGACGAGAATATGTAGCATGGCCATCTATTTTATATTCGTTAAATTGACTATTATTGATGATCTTGCAAGTTAATATTGTTGTATGATTATGTGCTTTGGATGGAGAGTATGTGGTATAATTGAGTCTTGATGAATGCATGCTTTATCATTTTATGTGTTGATTTGAGCTCATGTCCGCGTATTCTAGCTATATTGTCCCATTACTAGGTTCATATTATACACTCTTGCACTTGCCCCCATGCTTCTATATCGTCGGAATATGAGTGATTGATTTCTTACGTACCGTTGTAATTATCAATTAGATGTTTGTATGTATAACATGTTATGTTGAGCTATTAGTGTCATGTAGGACCCTTGGTTATGACTTGTGTGAGTTTATATCTTGCCTACAGTATTGCTAATTCTCTCCCGGGCTAGGTCCTTGATAGTGTGATTCTTCCCTCTTCTTAAAGTGTTTTACTCATCCTGATTAGACTGATGCTGAATTCGATGATCGACTTGCTTTTCGTTATGGTAAATCCTAGCATGCTTACATGTTATCGCTCGGTGGTATTTCCCTATTACCCTATGATATTCTCTCGTTCTTGCATGAACGTACGATTGGACACCTCGCATGATCACACACCACGCCATATCATGATTTCGCATACGCATGATGCATGAATGTTAGAATGAATTTAGTCGAGTTAACTTGATTGTGTTCATGTTTGATATGTGCTAGTAGTGTCTTGTAGGGCTTATGATTTCCAATATAACTCACTAAAGGATCACGTGTTGTACTTGTTCTATGATGTGATGACTAATGTACCATATATGTGCTCTATGATGGTTCGTTCCTAGCATGACTATAATATATCGCCCATGATGTCCTTCTTATTACTTTTGATAATGCCTCGTGCTTCGTGAATATCATGATGAACTCCTTTTAACGGCTCATGATTATGCTTATATCACGCTATGTATCTCTAGTATCATGTACGACCTGTGCTTTCTAAATGTATCTCGTCATATGATTACGTGTCATACTTGACCTATTAGATGATCATTGTGTTAGATGAGATAGTTACTATGCTACTCTTATATGTTCTCGTATGATGCATACACCAAGCTCGTGCATTATTCATATATGTGACAATTGTGATACCCATTAAATCCTGCATATCTTGCTTAAGTTGCTAGGCATATCGGCTTTCATGGGATAATAGACTGCTATCTTGTCTCGCATGCATCCATGTAGCACTCGAATATGTCTTTTTGGAATGAATAGGTATGTCGTGCTCCTTGATATAGGTACATGTTAGAGTGGATTAATATGATTGATATGCCCCATGATGAATTTGTGTCTACTTGTCACAATTGCAACCTAATAGACTTTCATAAGGGCGTCGTTGCTATTCTCGGGTCGAAGTTTTGTCTCTAGTTGTCGTCTTAGTATTGGTCCGTGGTTGTTTCCGAGGGGAACTTTGGGTTGTCTTCTCTTGTCACTCCCCTATCTCCGCTAACTTGGACCCTATGCGATACATTCGACGAGCGACCGCATGGAAGAGGGAACGAAAAGTTAGATAGCAATAGAGCAGTGCAGCGGAAGCGTGGGCCCATAACCCACGGGCCTCAGGATCAATGATGTCGGCGGAACGAGCAAGCATCGAGAATTATGGATACTGAGTACGATATGACTTGCAAGTGGGAGTGTTCTCCGTTCGGATTGCTAACCCTTTTGAATTTATTGACAATGATATTGCACTGCCCTAGTGATGAGATTTACGTGTTGATGTGTTGACTTGATGATGACTGTTGCCTGATTGCCTGTTGCCTATGATGATATGATTTGATGACTTGTAGATCTCGTGTACCATGGTGTCTTGACGTGTTGCTACTCTAAGTTGCTAAGCGTGAATTGAATTCCTTTACTTGTAAAATGTGAACTACATATGCTAAGAAGCCTGAATTGTATCTGATAAGGTTATAATGCAACATGTTAGCTTGACTTGATTATGTTCATATATGATGTTTCCGATGGTTATTGAGCATGATGGTGAACTGAGACTTGTTGAACCCATGATGTTATGTTTATGAATGCTAGTTTGCATGATGTAGACCTTATGTTTGATGATTTTCATGATTGCTTCTTCCTTAAACCTGTGGGTGAGGTCATTTGGTAGCGTGCTTGGAGAGTGCTGAAAGAATTTCGGGTGGTTGGGATGATCGATGGTGTTAGGAGGTGAGTCGCGATAGAGGGATCCATGTGGTTAGCAGGGTCTGATGCTTGTGATGTCTTGAGTAGTATATGAAGCGTGGGGAATGACTTTTGAGAGTATTGAGGATATAGTATGAGAGGGTTCTCAGGTGTGAAGTTAGAGATAGGAGTTGGTTTCTTAGAGGTGGATGGTGTGTGAGAGTGCTTGATGGAATGAGGGGTGAGATTGGAGTATCGAAATGAATTTGGGATTTCTTGAGGGGATTTTGTCGGAGTTAGTGTTGTTGAGTCTAGAAGAGGATTAATCTTGGCTTGAGAGTGGAGATGGGTGAGTAGGGATTGTGTTTTATTTTGACTGGTATGATGTGAGGAATTTTCTTGATTTTGTGATTTATTTATATCTGCTGGCATGATGTTAGATAACGACCATGATGAACCCTGATATGGAATTACATGTTGATATGCAATATTAAAATCTAGTTGGTAGTGACAAGTGTTACCATGATATATTAATATCCTGTTATATTGGTTTAGAAGCATGTTAGGACGTGATGTGATATGATATATGAAGTAATGATGATTATGAACTATGGGATAATGATGTGCTATTATGTGAAAGCATGATGTTTTATTATGTGGTAGTAAGCATGATGTGTACTATATGGTTGACAAGCATGATTATTGGTTATGTAAATAATGAATATGACTTGAAGTATGATCATGACTTGTATATATGAGATAATGGTGCGTGATTTCTAAATGGTCGTTATATGGCTTTGTGACTAGTTAAGGTGATGTCTTTTAGGGCATATTGACATTTTGATGATTTATATACTGCTTGATCCTCCTTTTTCTGAATCTTAATAGCATGACCTTGTTGTGTTGATATGTTATCGTGATGATTCTATTCTACTTGTGTTGCGATATCGATCTGCGATTGTGAGATTTGATGTGTACTGACGTACTAACCACATAACACCTAACCCGTTGATTCTAGACATGTATGCTTACGTGATGAGTGATGAACATTCGATTATGCACTTGTGATGCCCTTACTATGATATAGACATACCTTATGATTCATAGTATGTTGAGGCTTGTTGTTCCTTTGGTACTTGAGAATTGTTGGCATGTTTATGTATATGTTAGATGGTTATGTGATGGTTGTGACTATGATATGATCGGGGACTTGCCATGTGTGAGATGACTTATGGTATTATGCTTATATAAGAGTTGATGAGACTTTTGGTTGTGGTACTTGTTGAGTTGTGAATGATGTTGCATGATCTGAAAATTAGGAAGAGAATATGGGATTAGCACTTAGAGGTGGATGCTTCCACCTACGAGCTTCTGAATTTGATTGATTGTTATGCGGTAAACTGATTTGGTTTTGGAAGATTTTGACGAAATTCTGATCGAATGGATTTTACGTGTTTTGGTGTAAAGTTGCTTGGTTAAACGTCTTATTTGAATATTTTGAGCGGTTTGAAAATGAATTACTTGGAATTTTAAAGGATAAACGTTACCGAGGATTTCAACGATTTTGAGATTAATCTTTTTCAATTGCGGAATTCCTTTTAATATTTTCAAACCCGGGCAACTCTATTATACTTCACAAAGTGGATACAAGCATTTTATGAGGGCGCTTGTAGGGTGCTTGCTAAGACCTAGTGATGATATTGTAGAACTTTACAGTTGTGGTACTTCCGAAAAGTCGAAGCGAGGATGTGATAGGGGCGCTTATTGCATACTTGTCAAGGCCAATTAGAGATGTCACGACCATGACTAGGATGTTGTGAGAATCCCAGAAGACGCAACCGAGATGATTACAAGATCCTTGGACATGGTTCTTGGACTCATCAGTTTCAAACTTCATCCCCTACTTTGAAATGGTTTTAGTCTCGGGGACGAGACTTAATTTTAGAGGTGGATGATGTAAAGGACTGAATTTTCAAATATTAATTTTTGGAAAAAGGAAATTAAAAATGAATTTAAAGTGAATTCCGGCCCAATTTTTAAATTTTAAAGATCGAATCTGTCTTTCATTTCGGGATTCAAAAATTCCTTCCGTCGGCGATATCCTATTCAGTTTTAAATATCTAATCGATCGAGAGAGCGGAATTCGGAAGACTAAATGTCGGGAATTCAAATTTCTGACTCAAGACCATAACTCCGTTCTCTTTCTCCCATACTTATTCATATTCAACATTGGTTCCCACAATTTGAGATTTGATTTTGGAATTTTCTATCTCTTTCCCTAACTAGCCCAACACACACATAAACCTTTTTCTTCCTCTTGCTCTTTGACTCACCATGAATGGAAATGAGGACAAACTTTTGTCATGCCTTATCTGAAAATTTCAACCAAGGAAATCCAAGGCTTTGACCACACATTTGTAAAGACCGGGAAATTTTATAATATTAAATTATTCAAATAGTGATTTATAATCATTCCGCTTCCTAAGAGTTGAGAGGTTTTAAATTTCTGTCCTTGAGCACCAAGTTTCGATTCTGAAATCCTTCCGGCATCGTTTTGAATTTGGATTTTTTTAACGAAATTTGATTCCGCCTTACTCGGAGTTTGATAAAATTTATTTAATGCCGAGCATCTTGAAATTGATCCGAAAATTCCATGTAAATTGGTGTGTTGAGGGGTTAAAGTGTAATTCCATTTCTTTTCCTTTCTTCTTTTCGTTACTCCCCTCTCTCTCTCTCTCTCTCTCTCTCTCTCTCTCTCTCTCTCTCTCTCTTGTTTCTCAAAGGACAGGCTATTGCCTGTTGGGAAGGGTTCCTCTGCCTCACAATGCTTTTCACAGCTCAATGGTTTTGTCCTCACTCTTAGCCTCCTCCTGCCAATCTTATCCCAATCTGCAGACCCCCAATCCTCCTCCTTCTCTCTCCCATTTCCAATTCATAACAACCCCAAAATCCCAACTCTTGCCCCTCGTTCTATCGAGCTCAGAAACACCACCGAGACCACCTCCTTGGGCCGAACAGCCGAGCTCCAACGGCCATCTTCGCCGCCTCCTTGTCTCCATTCTCAAGCGAAACCGAGAGCCCGAGCTCTATTTTGCCGAGGGCAATGCTCCAGCAGCACCCACCTCATCTGCCATTCCCTTCGTCCGGCCAGCAGAAGCAGTGTCTCCCTTCGCCTCCCTCGACGTCGACAAGCAGCCCTGAAGGAGCCGGGAGGCCGGGCAGTCCCACCTCCGCCCCGCAAATCCGAGAAGTAAGGCTTCCTTTCATCTTTTCCCCTCTCAAACCTCATAAAGGTCTGCTTTTATAACGTTTCCCTTCGACCTAGGCTATTTCCGGCGTAAATCCGTCTCCGGCGAACCCAAATCGAGCTCGACGACGTTTTCCGGCGAGAAATTCGAGCCCTCGGTGAGATTCCTCTTCCTCTCTCCTTACTTTCGCTTCGCTATTTCCGTGTGAAATGTTGTCGGGGAGGGTTTCCGGTCAGATTGAGGGTGGTCGGGTGAGACAGCCGTCGGCGAGTGCCCCCTATTCTTTCCTCTTCCTCCTTCGTCCATTCCCGTCCGTCTCTGGGTTCTGTTCGTCTGCGTGTGGGGAAGAAGACATGCATTGGGCCTAATTTTCGGGTCGTGGGCCTGATTCGTTTTCTCGTCCGGGTTGTGGGCATATCCGGCTCCTTATATTATTTCCTTCAGGTTTGGTTGGGCGGGTCCGGGTCCAGATCTTCCATCTGGATTATATTTGGGTCAGGCCTTTCCTTTCTTTTCTTTGGATCTGGGTTGCTTGGGCCTATTCAGAAATTGGGAGACAACCTTTTGGAGTTTGGACCTTTTATTTGTTTAAGTGAGGAATTGGGTTATTAATTTCATTTACCTATATATTATTTAAACGTTATAAAATTATTTAATTATTTAATTATTATGAGAAGTATTTTGAATTATTTATTGAAGTAACCATTTCTTCCATGGGTTTATTTACTATGTATTTAAATTAGTTGGGTTGGGTGGTTATTTAATTTGTGATATATATTGTCTTAAAAGTCCATTTACTTATTAATTTCTCATTCTTATTCTTAAAATTATATAGGTTGGTTGGAATATTCCTAAAATGTCGGAATTTATTCATGTAATGATTTTGATAATAAACATGTCGGGATTGTGTTAATTATATGATTTTGAGAATTTTTAAGGATTTAAACGATAAATGTCGGAATTTGGCCAAGTATGATTTGAGAAGTTGTTTTAAATATGAGTTGATTTAATTTGAGATTTAAGAGTTGGAAAACTTTGGGGAATGAGTTTTGAAATATTATTTTAATATTCAATATTAAAGAAGGGACTTGACGGAACTTGAACTATTTGATCTTGAGCTTGAAGTTATGTTAAAAGTGTCATTTCAAATGTCAGGATTTTGACATGGCTTGATGATGTTGGTTTTGAGAAGAAAATAGGAAGAATGATTTTGGTTGATGTTGATCATATCGAAAAGGTTTTGGAACACAGTTTCACTATCGGTTGGTTTTGAGTATGTTGAGAACTTGAGTTTCGTGCGAATGAATGTTTGTCCGATAGCTTATGACAATGGCTTGATGATAGGTGTGTGTTACTTTTGGATTGCTTGGACTTGCATTTGGGCCCTTACTTGTATTATCCCGCTGTTCTGCATCTTCAGGTAAGTTCCCTAGGGGGCTTACTCAGGTTGGACATTCATGCCTGTTGTTGCATTTTATGTTAGGTGTTGCATATGTATAAAAGCATGCCATGTAGTATCCTGTTTAGGTTGCACTAATTGAATGAGCATCTGCTTACTTATTGCGTTTGAAACAGAACGGCCGTTATCTGTGATAGTCCTAGAGTCTTTGCTAGGGTCATAGGGTAGCCCAGCCTCATCGGGTACCCTGAGTCAATCGAGTCATGAACTTCCTTATATTATGAGATGCCTGCTGGCTTTATTGTGGAGTGGGTTAGGCATGCGTGCCGCCCGATTATGATGGAATGCATTCACGAGCTGGCCAGTCTCCGCCCTATCGGAAGGGGGTGGAGGTAGGAGAGGGATATGCCACTTGGCATTGTCTTGGGCCCTTTATAGTATTTTTACACATTATTATAACTAGGAGCATGCTAGTGTGTTTGACTTTCGTACTGCATTAGAGCATCTTTATTAGGTATAGCACATACTATGTGGCCTCAGCGAGGACTGCCGGTTCCGCATGAGTGGCTCGATCTGACTCCTTTCCCCGTTCTTTTTTTTAAGGTATTTTCTGCAGATTTTGATTGCTCGATGTCTATATGACGGGGTTCCCTTTTTGCGAATCGAAGAACCTGGCTAAATCTCTAACTCATTATAAATGGTAATCAACCACTTATGTTTTGGTTTTGACCCGGCTCTGCCGTGGCGCTTTGTATCTTAATTTTGTTTTCGTCTTGCTTCCGTTTGAAATGAATTTCGCGAGTTAGTCCATAGGACAGGTTAAGGGTACCCAACGGCCCTACGATATTTTCAGGGTTCGAAATCCCTCTTTATTACTGACCATAAAAATGAGTTGAAACCTTGACCCGTACCTGGATTGCAAGATCCGAACAAGGGGTTTCATCCCTTGAAACGTAACCCGAAAATCATAATTCTGGGCCGTTACAAAGATGGTATCAGAGCTGAGGTTGTGCAATTCGGGTACACAAGGGTCGAGTGTATGTTTTGGAAAACCGCCCATGAATTTCAAAGGATTTGAAAGTGTTTTAAAGGGGCAAAATGAACTTAAGATGCCTAACCGAAATCGGACTAAGTAATGAACTCGGCTTGTAATAAAAGAGAAAAACCGACCAAACGGGGACACGAGAGGGTAGTAAAGGCGTTAGACCACCCCATTGGGTGTAGCCGGGATTGGATAGGCAAAATACTAGCTTGCTCTTTACAGATGGGTTTGGAAGTTTCCAAGGAGATGATTATGAGTGTCATTAACTGATTCTATGCTGAGTGCTTACTATGCTAGAGATCTGATTTGGATGCCCTAACAATGAAATGTGTACTGACTTGTCTGTGCAAACGGGATAGCGAGAGTACCTTTATTTCTATATGGTCAAGCCCAGCTTGTGTGGAACGGCCTCTTCCACTATGTTAAACCCTTTCCGGTTCTACCAAATCTTTCTCCTGGCTGTCAATGTCTTTCACGGGGAATCGGGTTGGTAAACACATTGTGTCGGAAACTCATGTATGTACATGAAGGTGGTTTGAGTGAGTATTGAAAGGTAGTTCTTGATGTCATTTTGAGTCAAGAGTAAGGTGTTTCGGAGGCTGTCTTTCTCAATCCTTATGACAATCAGTCAGTGTTTTCTTGACACAAAGAGTCGTAGCAGAGTCCCACGGGAAGTAAGGATGATGAGCCAGTTGGGGAAAGTCAATGGTTGCCCTTAGGGATCTCTGTCCGGTTGTAATGGTGACTTTCTCTGAACTGTATGACATGATTTTGTAATCTCCCGCATGTACCTTGTAAATGATCGTTAGTAAGAAGCTGCTCATGTTATGTCTTGCTTTCTGTCATGATTTAATTGTTTAAGCTCATGTTGTGGTTAGTTACATTGCTCAAGTCTCGTGTTGTGTCTTGCCTTCTATTATGACTGTATGTTGTTATAGCATGTTTACTTGGCCTATTGGTTGTATCATTGATTGGAAGCATGAACCATATGATATAAACCTCCATGATCGTTATTTCCTCCTTTATTAGATTCATGATAGAGTGATCAACTCCTCCTTGCATGAATGCTTGTAGATGACCGCCTTAGCATGTTGGATGATGACGTGTCAACACTTATTATCCTTTTGTGACAAGAATCTATAGCATGCACATCTATTCTGTATTGGTCGGATTAACTAATGTTGGTTGTTTTGCAATTAGTATTGTTGTGTGATTACTTGCGTTGGATGGAGAATATGTGGTATAATTGAGTCTTGAGGAATGCATGTTTTATCCCGGTATGTGTTGATTTGAGCTCATATCCTCGTATTCTAGTCATATTGCCCATTACTTAGACTCGTATTATGCACCGTTAAACTTTTCTCATGCTTCTATATTGTTGGAATGTGATTTAATTGATTTCTTACGTGTCGTCGTGATTAGTTGCATGCATGTATTGTATGTTATGTTGAGCCTTTAGTATCATGTAGGATCCTTGGTTGTGACTCGTGGGAATTTATATCTTGGCTACCGTATTGTTGATCTCCTTTTGGAGCTAGGTCCCTGATAGTGTGGTTCTTCCCATTTCTATCATCTTAAATTGTTGTACTTATCCTGATTAGTTACTGTTGAATTCGATGATTGACTTGCTTTCCATAATGGGTAATCCTAGCATGCTTACATGTTATTGTTCGGTAGTGCTCCCCTATTGCTCTATGACATCCTCTCGTGCTTGCATGGATGTATGACTTGGCACCTCGCATGATCACACACCACGCTATATCAGGATTCCGCATATGCATGACACCTAAATGTTAGAATGAATTTGGTCGAATTATCTTGATTGTATTCATGCTTTTATATGTGCTAGTAGTATCCTGTAGGGCTTATGCTTTCTAATATGACCCGCTAAATGATTACATGTCATACTTGTTCTATGATGTTATTCGATATGATTCGATAAGCATTCTTTTGATGATGGCTCATGTTTTGTGAACACCCTGTTAACCCCCTTTTAATGACTCTTGACTGTGCCTGTATCACATGATGTGTTGCTAGTATCATGTAGGACATGTTCTTTCTAAGTGTATCTCGTCGTATGATTACGTGTCATGCTTGACCTATTATATAACCAGTGTATTAAGATGAGGTAGTTACTATGATGCTCCTATATGTTCTCGTATGATGCTTAATCTACTTGTTGTGATATACCTCGTCATGCTATGGTTGAACTCAATTGTTGATGTGTGTACCATGCTCGTGCATTGTTCATATACATGATATTTGTCATCCTTGTTAAATACCGCATGACTTTGAATCTTGCATGATCATTACTGGTTCCGCATATCTTGCTTGAAGTTGTTAGGCGTCTTTGCTTCCGTGAAATAATAGACTGTTAACTTGTCTCGCATGCATCCGTGTAGGACTCGATTGTGTCTTTTGGAATGAATATGCATGTCGTTCTCCTTGAGATAGGTACATGTTAGTATGGATTAATGTGACTGATGTGCTCCATGATGAATTCATTTTTCTCGTCACAATTGTAACCTAATAGACTTCCATAAGGGCATCATTGCTATTCTCGGGTCGAAGTCTTGTCTTTAGTCTTGTCTTTCTTAGCCTTGGTCTATGTTTGGCTCCGAAAGGAACATTGGGTTGTTCGCTCTTGTCACTCCCCTATCTTTTCTAACTTGGAGTCATGCGCGATACATTGGGTGAGCGACTGCTTGAAAGAGAAAAGAAGTTGCATAGCGATAGAGCAGTGTGGCGGAAGCGTGGGCCCATAACCCACAAGCCTCATGATTGATGGTGTTGGTGGGCCATGTATGTTTCAAGGATTGCGGCTATCGAGTACGATATGACTTGCAGGCGAGAGTGTCCTCCGTTTGAATAGCTAACCTTTCTGAATATGTTGATGACTATGTTGCACTGCTTTGATGGTGACATTTATGTGTTCATGTGCTGACTTGGTAATAATTGTTGTCTGATTGTCTGTTGTTTACGATGATATGATTCGCTGCCCTACAGTTCTAATGTACATGATGTCT
Source organism: Persicaria maculosa (assembly GCA_963922045.1). Classification (NCBI taxonomy): domain Eukaryota; kingdom Viridiplantae; phylum Streptophyta; class Magnoliopsida; order Caryophyllales; family Polygonaceae; genus Persicaria; species Persicaria maculosa. The sequence continues at coordinate 67,206,565 of OY998259.1, read as the reverse complement.
TGATGCGTTGATGCTTGAGTTGCTAAGCATGATCTAAATTCGTTACCTATAAAATGTGAATTGCAAATGCTGAGAAACCTGAACTATCTATTAGATAAGCTTATGATGAAACTTGCTAGCTTGACTTGATTATGTGCATATATGATGATTTGTAATAATGATTGAGCATGACGGTAAATTCAGATTTATCGACGCCGTTGCAATGTTTAATGCTGAACTAATGATGCTATTGATATAAATGCTAGTTGATATGATGTGGTCCGTATGTGTAATAATGTCCATGATTGCTTCTTCTTTGAACTTGTGGGTGAGGGTTCTCTGGTAGCGTGGTTGGAGAGTGGTGAAAGAATTTTGGGGCGGTGATTGAGAAATTTTCTAGAGAAGGTGTGACTAACGCGGCATGATACTTGTGATACCTTGGGAAGTGGGGGAAGTGTAAGAAATGACCTTAAGAGAATCGAGGATATAGTATGAGAGGGTGCTCGAGTGTGATTTTAGAGGTAGGAGTTGGATTCTTAGAGGTGGATGGTGTGTGTGAGTGTTTGGTGGAATGAGGGCGAGATTGAGCATTGGGATGAATTGGGATTTCTTTAGGGAATTTTGTCTAAGTTAGTGTTGTTGAGTCTAGAAGAGGATTAATCTTGGCTTGAGAGTGGAGATGGGTGAGTGGGGATTGTGTTTTATTTTGACTGGTATGATGTGAGGAATTTTCTTGATTTCGTGATTTATTTATATCTGCTGGCATAATGTTAGATAACGACCATGATGAACCTGATATGGAATTACATGTTGATATACAATATTAAAATCTAGTTGGTAGTGACAAGTGTTACCATGATATATTAATACTTTGATATCCTGTTATATTGATTTAGAAGCATGTTAGGACGTGTTGTGATATGATATATGAAGTAATGATGAGTATGAACTATGGGATAATGACGTGCTATTAGGTGGAAGCATGATGTTTTATTATGTGGTAGTAAGCATGATGTGTACTATATGGTTGACAAGCATGATTATTGGTTATGTAAATGATGGAAATGTCTTGAAGTATGATCATGATTAGTATATGTGAGATAATGGTGCATAGGGTCTAAATGATTGTCATTCGATATTGTGATGAGTTAAGGTGATGTCTTTCAGAGCATGCTGACATTTTGGTGATTTATATACTGCTTGATCTTCCTTTTTCTGAATCTTAATAGCATGACTTTGTTGTGTTGACATGTTAACGCGATGAATCTGATCTACTTGTGTTGCAATATCGATAGGCGACATTAAGATTTGACGTGTACTGACGTACTAACCCCATAACATCTAACCTGTTGATTTCTGGACATGTGTGCTTACGTGATGAGCATTCTATTATGCACTTGTGAGACCTTCAGTATGATCTAGATATACCTTATGATTTGTAGTATGTTGAGGTCTGTTGTTCCTTTGTTACTTGAGACTTGTTGCCATGTTTATGGTTATGTGATGGTTTGTGACTAGGATATGATGTGGAACTTGCCATGTGTGAGATGACTTATGGTATTATGCTTATGTAAGAGTTGATGAGACTTTTTGGTTATGGTACTTGTTGAGTTGTGAATATTGTTGCACGATCTGGAAACTAGGAAGAGAATATGGGATTAGTCCTTAGAGGTGGATGATTCCACCTCCGAGCTTCTGAATTTGATTGATTGTTATGCGGGAAACTGATTTGGTTTTGGAGGATTTTGATTAAATTTTGATCGAAAAGAGCTTACTTGTTTTGGTGTAAAGTTGCTTGATTAAACGTCTTATTTGAAGATTTTGAGCGGTTTGAAAAGGAATTACTTGGAATTTTAAAGAATAAACGTTACTGAGAATTTCAACGATTTTGAGGCCAATCTTTTTCAATTGCGGAATCCCTCTGGAAACTTTTCAACCCAGGCTTATATTATAACACCTCGCGAAGTGGATACAAGTATTTTATAGGGGCGCATATAGAATGCTTGCTAAGACCTAGTGGGGGCGCTATAGTTGCTTTCGAGTTATGATATAACCGAAAGGTCAAGGTAAGGGTATGGTAGGGGCCCATTGGGAGTATTATGATCACGTCATGGGTACTGTGAAAACCTCATACGGGCCCTTATGAGGAGCTTACGGGGCCAATGACCTGATCCTTGGACTCATCTATTTCAAACATCATCTCCTTATTTTAGAGTGATTTTATTCTCGGGGACGAGACTTGTTTTTAGAGGTGGATGATGTAAAGACCGGGAAATTTTATAATATTAAATTATTCAAATAGTGATTTATAATCATTCCGCTTCCTAAGAGTTGAGAGGTTTTGAATTTCTGTCCTTGAGCACCAAGTTTCGATTCTGAAATCCTTCCGGCATCGTTTTGAATTTGGATTTTTTTTAACGAAATTTGATTCCGCCTTACTCGGAGTTTGATAAAATTTATTTAATGCCGAGCATCTTGAAATTGATCCGAAAATTCCATGTAAATTGGTGTGTTGAGGGGTTAAAGTGTAATTCCATTTCTTTTCCTTTCTTCTTTTCTTTACTCCTCTCTCTCTCTCTCTCTCTCTCTCTCTCTCTCTCTCTCTCTCTCGTTTCTCAAAGGACAGGCTATTGCCTGTTGGGAAGGGTTCCTCTGCCTCACAATGCTTTTCACAGCTCAATGGTTTTGTCCTCACTCTTAGCCTCCTCCTGCCAATCCTTATCCCAATCTGCAAACCCCCAATCCTCCTCCTTCTCTCTCCCATTTCCAATTCATAACAACCCCAAAATCCCAACTCTTGCCCCTCGTTCTATCGAGCTCAGAAACACCACCGAGACCACCTCCTTGGGCCGAACAGCCGAGCTCCAACGGCCATCTTCGCCGCCTCCTTGTCTCCATTCTCAAGCGAAACCGAGAGCCCCACCTCATCTGCCATTCCCTTCGTCCGGCCAGCAGCAGCAGTGGCTCCCTTCGCCTCCCTCGACGTCGACAAGCAGCCCTGAAGGACCCGGGAGGCCTGTTGTTGCAGGAGGATGGTCAAGTATGAAATAAATATGAAATAAAGTTCAGACTGACTTCCCTGTCTCAGCAAATAAATACAAGACTTCCTCCCGTTGTAGTAAGAGAAAGTCAGGATCGAATCCACGAGGAAGCACGTCGGCAGTTCTCAGGTAGCTGTAAATTCTCACAGTCAAAGCAGCAGAAAAGACAGAAACACAGAAAAGAAACAGAAATAAAAGTGGAAAATAACAAACAAAAGCAAAGAACAAAACAAAGACAGAAAAGACAAAGCAAAGCAGAAACTAAAAGCAAAGGCAGAGGCTCGTCGATCTCGACAAGAGTCAACTCGAGATCGACCACAGGTAAGTCGACAGCAGTTCGTCGACAACAGAAAACAGGAAAACAAGCAACAGGCAACTCGATCTCGACAACCCCTACTCGAGATCGACAAGAGACAAATCGACAGAAACTTCAAAATCGACCAAGACAGAAGAAACTCAACTCGACATAGACAGGTTCTACTCGAGATCGACTACAACCTACTCGATCTCGACGAGCTTCTCCTCTATCTCGACAACAGTAAAAGACAGAAACTTTTAAAATGCAAATTTTTGACAGAACTCAGATTTCGACAGAAATAAATTCAATATATTAAAAGACTTCCAAGGCCAGGGTATCAACACCACAACGATAACCATGCAAAGTAACACATAAAGGCACAAAAGATCATGCTTTCCATCAAATAACTTTCGTCATTAACAAATAGGCATATAGAGGCTTTCGCATAAACCCTAATTGTTACTAACCCTTTTTCACATAATTAATCCAAGTTGCATTAAGATCACTTTCGCTTCAATAACACAAACAAGGATCACCTTCAACTCTCGCAAAAGAATCATGCTCATAGGGATAGAAGATGAATTGCATAGAAAGATCTGACCTTTATCGCATCGCCTCACATGGCCACCGTCGGGCTCACCCCAGCCCCAGAAGTGGGTGGACTACTCACGCCTCATCGCAATCACAGACATTGATGTATAAAAAGAAACTTGCATTAAAACTAAATTCAAAGCCTTTACAATCCTGGCAATCAACTTTCGCAGAAAGCCAAAACCTTAAAAACCATAAAACTCCTAAACTTCTCTTTGTAACTAACTAATTGTCTCTGAAATTGAATGAATGAAAAACCAGCCCCATGGGCTTTATTTATAGCCTTCCTTCCCTAGCTAATCTAGGAAAGAATCTCCTATCTTTATTTAAAATTATATCTAAAGCTTTAAAAGATAAATAAATTGCTTAATGGAAATAAATCAACTAAGGAAAAGATAAATCTAACTAAGGTAAGTCTTCATGTCTTGATAGATTCCCTTCCATGGATAGAATTTGATGGATTTGGATAGATCCCGGCCATCTCGAGTTCCTTCACGCCCAAGCAACTCCAATTCTACTCGGACAGGCACTCGTCGACGCGTTTCTGGGATCTGGAATACTCGACCTCGACAAGGGCTCGTCGACCTCGAGTAGCTTTCGTCGTCTCGGCTAACTGGTGCTCGATGTGGCTCGGACTTGCCTCTTGGTGCTCGTCGACCTCGAGTAGCCCTAGTCGACCTCGAGTAGGCTTGATCTGTCGACTAGGTCTTCTCGGGTTGGTGTGCTCGACAAGCTCAGATCTGGACTCAGGCGCTCGTCGATCTCGACCAAGGTTTGTCGAGATCGAGTAGAGTGGTGGACGTCTGGTCGAGCAGGCTTCTCCTCGGCATGGTCTCGGAGTTGCACTGGGTGGCTTGTCGATCTCGACAAGGGTTCGTCGAGATCGAGTAGGGTGTGCTCGGCTTCTCGGTCAGCTTCTCTCCTCGTCGACTCCGGGTGTGGTGTCTGGGCTTCGTCGATCTCGACTAGGGCTTGTCGAGATCGAGTAAACTTCCGGAGCTGGGTTGTCTAGCTTTCTCGATCAGGCTCTGTCGACCAAGGCTGCTCGGCTTCCTTTGTCGAGATCGAGTAAGGGCTAGTCTAGCTCGAGTAGCCTGGGTTCTTGGCTCGATTAGACTGGTTCCGCTGCTTCTTTGACCTTGACTTCTGTAGCCGATTTCCGAGCTTTTCTGACCTTCTGTAGAATTGCTGTAAAATGCCTCGATTTCTGCGAATTAAACAGAAACTGGTGTAGATTCCATAATTTGGCAAATAAACATAAACTATATAGATTCTGTACTATCTAAGCCCAAATGAATGCAATGTATGCAGAAATCGATATAAAAGTTACTGTAAAACATGGCAGATTCAGCTCACAACAAACACCCCATACTTAAGCTTGCTTGTCCTCAAGCAATACTTTTAATTGTCATTCAGGGGAAGAATTCAAACTCTCAACATCTTAGATTCATTCTCATATAACCCTGCAATCAATTACCATCCTCGAAAAGGTACTAGTGTCACAGATCCATGCATGTGCAAATATATAAGAGCAACATCTACTCACAAAAGGAGGTTTATGCATAAATAATTTTTATGTGACAAAGCAACAATAATCAAGAGGACTTTAATTTAAGCTCAATAAGAAGTTGATTGGTAAAAGGCTAAAGGTGGACAATTTTTGGCAATGTGGGGCTAATGATCCGGGGAAATGGAGCATTTCCAAACTGAATTTCCACATTCCTTCTCCATAAGATTCATCACCTTTCATAATGCTTTTCTCAATAATAATGCTTTTACCTCTCTAACCTCAGCACTGCCTTCTCGCGAGTCGCAAACATGGGTGTCATGAATGGCCCCGGATACTTAGTGCTTTGGACTCCTCACAATGTGTCCCATCTCTCCAAACTATTATCTCAGAGAGCAGGGTCGATCTTTGATCGGATTTTCTTTCACTCATTAAATTTTCCATATATTTCAAATAATTTCCGCCAAACTTCAATAATGATAACAATCACACAAACACCATATAACATCTCCATAATGTAACATCATTCTCAACATAATCCCCGGATAAGGTAAAGAATGGAAATATTTAGATCATGTGGAGCGATAATTGAAATAAGGCATATTATGGCTTTTGTGATGTGCATAAGCATAGGTAAGGCTAGGATTATAACAATATGAGCATTATATGGAAATATAAAGTCCTCCATCATCTTATCATGCAACATGTCAAAAGCAATTTCAAATTTTACCTCCTTTCATGGTTTTCAAGAAATAATGCACTTCATTGTGACTTCCCTTTACTAGGCAATTTCATGCTATATCTCTAATGAATCTCATTTTGCATCGTCGAGTTCAATATAAGCTTCCATGACATTAATCAAAATTTTCAATGGGGGTCATTTTTCTACATTTTGGAAATCATGCATGTAAGCACATAAATCAATAATGAATTCCAAAATAGCCATGTAGCAATTCAAAGAAATAAGTTCTAAATATGCACAAATAATGTCAAATATGATCAAATATGCACAAAGTAAGCCCTTCCTCCACCCCATACTTAAACATTACAGTGTCCTCACTGTATAAAAACAAGGGTAAAGAAAGAAACTCACAAGACATGTGTGCAGGGCCTCAAAATTTCGAATGGAGCGCCTCCTGGCCGAGTTTGAATTGTTTCTATCCATGGACCTGAAAAGTATAGAAGACATATACCCAAAACAGCAAACTAAAAGTGTTCAAAAGCAAAGCAAAGTCTCAAAAGTCCTAAAAAGTCTATGTAGATGCTCTAGATTTTATAGTCGCTAGGCCGACTTTCCATTTATGCTCAAGGTGGCATCTGCAGGGCCCATGTAGCTTGGGCCTCAAATAGGACTCCATTCTTGTCCATCAGCTGTAATCCTCCAAAATGGATCTTGTTCACCACGAAAGGTCCCATCCGCTTCTTGTTGAATTTGTTGGGAAACCAATGATCCTTTGATTTAGAGACATAGAGCTTGTCTCCAATTTCATACTCCTTGGGCTCATCATTGGATATCCTGCATAAGCGCACATACCAAGGCAGACCTCTCCCATGTATAGATAGATCTTTAATGGAAATAGGAGAAGAAAGATCCATACCTTGACTTACCTTCGCAGAGACGGAATCGGGAACCACTGTGTTTGGTCGATCTCGACTAGGACTAGTCGATCTTGACAAGCCTGCAGGTTCTGGTGGTGGTCGGTTCGAAGATTCAGAAGTCGAGGAAGAACAAGGATTGTCGACATCGACAAGGCTGGTCGACCTCGACAAGGCTTCTGCTCCTGGTGGCTTGCTCATCGAGGAAGGCGGATCTGGTGGCGCCGGGTGGTGGTCGATCTCGACAAGGCTGGTCGAGATCGACGAGGCTGGTTGCTCTGGTGGTCTCAGCGTCGAGGATGCAGGAACTGGGCTCCCCGAGTGGTGGTCGACATCGACAAGGGTGGTCGAGATCGACGAGCCTGGTTTGTCTGGTTCGCTGCTCGACGATGCTGGTGCTGGTGGAGTCTCCTTGGTCTGGTCGAGATCGACTAGGATCTGGTCGATCTTGACCCCATACTTAGCTCCTGTCAAGGCATCCGAAAAATAAGTAATCCACAACGACTTACCTTGGTCCGTGTCGATTGGATTATCTGTGTTTTCTTTGAGGATTGCCATGATCTCCTCCACCTGGGCCTCCATGTCCCTTTTTTCCATCTCCTCAGGGGTCATATTTCTGACCTTGGGTTCCCCGCAGGTGATGTAGCCAGCTGAGATAGATTTGACCTCTTCCATTGGACCTGTATGCCTTTCAGTTTTATTAAAGGAATACTCGATTACCTCATCGCTGATGTTGAAGGTGAGCACTCCTTTCCTTACGCTTATGTTGGCATCCACCGTCGCCAAGAATGGTCTTCCTAAAATAATTGGACAAGCAGGATCTTCTTGCATATCAACAACTAGAAAATCAGCAGGGACAAAGAATTTACCTACTTGTACTGGAACATTATCCACCAAGCCTGTCGGAATGACCACTGTGTTGTTGGCCATGTAAAGTCTAGCATCCACAGGCTCCAGGGCACCTATCTTAATCTTGGACCAAATCGTTAAAGGCATTATACTCACACTAGCTCCAAGATCACATAGGGCATTAATTTTGTATGGACCAAATCCAATAGTTATAGCAAACTTACCTGGATCCGGCCTCTTTTCTAGTATGTCCAAGTGGCTGCACTCCTCTATAATTTCAGCCATCGATCGCTTTTTGCTCAGAATCTCCTTCAGGAACTTGACATAAGATGGCATTTCATTGAGAGCTTCTGTGAAGGGGATGGTGACGTTGAGCTTCTGAAGCATCTTGATGAAGCGCTGAAACTTTTTTTCTGCCGGGTCCTTTAGAGATTTTGTGGGAAAAGGCAGCTTCTTTTTCTGAGTCGGAGCCAGAACAGACGTCGGAGGTGCTGCAGGCTGCTCTGTGTCGACCAGGGGCTCCTCGACATCGACTACCGTCTTGTCGACATCGACCAGGTTGGGCGCAGTCGAGTTGCTGTGTGGTGCAGACGAAGATTTTTGCAGGTTCTCCTCGAGGTCGAGTAGGCCCTTGTCGAGATCGACTAGGCCTTGGTCGACTAGCTGTTCTTCGTTATTCTGCTGCTTTCCAACCTCTGGCTCTTGTAGTTGATGGCCGCTTCTGAGTTTTATAGCAGCGATATGTCCAGTCTTTCCCTTAGGATTTGGTTCTGAAGATCCAGGGAGCGCACCTGACTGTCTGGGGATTCCCGCTGCTAGCTGACCAATCTGTGTATCAACTGATTTTCTCCATATATCAATTTCCCCAAGCCTAGAGTTGACACCTTGCATCTGAGTATAGACGGAGTTGAAAGATTGCCTAGTTTCTGAGTGGTTCCTCCGTATTTCCTCCAGGACTGTCTGTATATCATCCTTCTTCTGGTCCCTTTCCGGATGTCCTGGAGCTCTGTAGGGAGGGGGGTTTCTAGGGACACCTTGGTTCCATTGCGGTTGCTGAAACCTTTGGTCCCCCATGTAGCGATTGGGACCCCCTGCGTAAGCTGCCTCCTCATGATGCTCTGCCAGCTTGACTTGCTCTATGTGTGGGCACTCAGGAGTGGTGTGCCTTTGCGATCCGCATTCAATACAAGGCTGGTTGACAGAGAGATACTTTACTTGTTTGAGGAGCTTCTTATTCTGGTCTCTGTAGTACTGCTCCCTAACATCTGGATCAATCTCCTTAGGTGGATCATATAGGGGCATGGATGGTGCTGGCCTGGCGTATGGGTTCTCTTCATAAGTTGCAGTAGACCCATACTTGTTGTCATAGGTGGTAAGCTTCTCTAGCACACCCCACGCGTCACTTGGCGGCATTGTCAGATACTCATAGCGAGTATAATGGTTGATTCTGTCCTTAGTGCCTTGATCAAGAGAGTTGAAGAAGATCTCCTGAATGACGTAGGGTGGCTATCCATGAGTAGGGCAAGATCGCAAAAGTTCTTTGTAGCGCTCCCATGCTTTTTCCAGCGGTTCCCCTTGCTTCTGTCTGAAGGCGGTGATTTTCTGGCGGAGATGTGCTGTTTTGGCGGGTGGGAAGAATTTGTTCAGGAACTCTTGCTCTACTTGGGCCCAGGTTGTGAGTGATTTTGGTTTCAGCCCTTCCAGCCATTTCAATGCAGGCCCAGCGAGAGACCAGCGAAAAGATTTCATCTTGACATATTCCAAAGTTGTACCTTCAGCAAGAGTACGGCACATGTCAGCAAAGTTTGTAATATGTTCAAGAGGACACTCATTAAATCTACCATAAAAGGCATTATTTTTAAGCTCTATAAGAAATTGAGTGCGAATTTCAAAAGAGTTATCAGGGATAAGAATCGCCGATTCAGGCACGACGAGAGTTGGGTGCATGTAGTCCTCTGCCGTGGTTGGATATTGGGCAAGCTCCGCTTGTGCTTGTTCCCTTGCTGCTTTCTCAGCGGCGATAGCAGCATCTTTAGCGGCCAATTCCCTGGTAAGCCTAGCGATCAGCTGTTCCTGTGTTTCAGCGGCTGCCATGGCTCTTTGTAGTTTAGCTCTGATGTGAAAAAGGCGTTCGGGTTCGTCTAAGGCGTCAAATTCAGGTGTTTGACCAGAACGACGCATACACCTGCAAAGTAACTCAAAGAAACAGTGAGAACTGACTACCTAAGGCGCGATTGATAGCTTCCCCGGCAACGGCGCCAATTTGTTGTTGCAGGAGGATGGTCAAGTATGAAATAAATATGAAATAAAGTTCAGACTGACTTCCCTGTCTCAGCAAATAAATACAAGACTTCCTCCCGTTGTAGTAAGAGAAAGTCAGGATCGAATCCACAAGGAAGCACGTCAGCAGTTCTCAGGTAGCTGTAAATTCTCACAGTCAAAGCAGTAGAAAAGACAGAAACACAGAAAAGAAACAGAAATAAAAGTGGAAAATAACAAACAAAAGCAAAGAACAAAACAAAGACAGAAAAGACAAAGCAAAGCAGAAACTAAAAGCAAAGGCAGAGGCTCGTCGATCTCGACAAGAGTCAACTCGAGATCGACCACAGGTAAGTCGACAGCAGTTTGTCGACAATAGAAAACAGGAAAACAAGCAACAGGCAACTCGATCTCGACAACCCCTACTCGAGATCGACAAGAGACAAATCGACAGAAACTTCAAAATCGACCAAGACAGAAGAAACTCAACTCGACACAGACAGGTTCAACTCGAGATCGACTACAACCTACTCGATCTCGACGAGCTTCTCCTCTATCTCGACAACAGTAAAAGACAGAAACTTTTAAAATGCAAATTTTTGACAGAACTCAGATTTCGACAGAAATAAATTCAATATATTAAAAGACTTCCAAGGCCAGGGTATCAACACCACAACGATAACCATGCAAAGTAACACATAAAGGCACAAAAGATCATGCTTTCCATCAAATAACTTTCGTCATTAACAAATAGGCATATAGAGGCTTTCGCATAAACCCTAATTGTTACTAACCCTTTTTCACATAATTAATCCAAGTTGCATTAAGATCACTTTCGCTTCAATAACACAAACAAGGATCACCTTCAACTCTCGCAAAAGAATCATGCTCATAGGGATAGAAGATGAATTGCATAGAAAGATCTGACCTTTATCGCATCGCCTCACATGGCCACCGTCGGGCTCACCCCAGCCCCAGAAGTGGGTGGACTACTCACGCCTCATCGCAATCACAGACATTGATGTATAAAAAGAAACTTGCATTAAAACTAAATTCAAAGCCTTTACAATCCTGGCAATCAACTTTCGCAGAAAGCCAAAACCTTAAAAACCATAAAACTCCTAAACTTCTCTTTGTAACTAACTAATTGTCTCTGAAATTGAATGAATGAAAAACCAGCCCCATGGGCTTTATTTATAGCCTTCCTTCCCTAGCTAATCTAGGAAAGAATCTCCTATCTTTATTTAAAATTATATCTAAAGCTTTAAAAGATAAATAAATTGCTTAATGGAAATAAATCAACTAAGGAAAAGATAAATCTAACTAAGGTAAGTCTTCATGTCTTGATAGATTCCCTTCCATGGATAGAATTTGATGGATTTGGATAGATCCCGGCCATCTCGAGTTCCTTCACGCCCAAGCAACTCCAATTCTACTCGGACAGGCACTCGTCGACGCGTTTCTGGGATCTGGAATACTCGAACTCGACAAGGGCTCGTCGACCTCGAGTAGCTTTCGTCATCTCGGCTAACTGGTGCTCGATGTGGCTCGGACTTGCCTCCTGGTGCTCGTCGACCTCGAGTAGCCCTAGTCGACCTCGAGTAGGCTTGATCCGTCGACTAGGTCTTCTCGGGTTGGTGTGCTCGACAAGCTCAGACCTGGACTCAGGCGCTCGTAGATCGCGACCAAGGTTTGTCGAGATCGAGTAGAGTGGTGGACGTCTGGTCGAGCAGGCTTCTCCTCGGCATGGTCTCGGAGTTGCACTGGGTGGCTTGTCGATCTCGACAAGGGTTCGTCGAGATCGAGTAGGGTGTGCTCGGCTTCTCGGTCAGCTTCTCTCCTTGTCGACTCCGGGTGTGGTGTCTGGGCTTCGTCGATCTCGACTAGGGCTTGTCGAGATCGAGTAAACTTCCGGAGCTGGGTTGTCTGGCTTTCTCGATCAGGCTCTGTCGACCAAGGCTGCTCGGCTTCCTTTGTCGAGATCGAGTAAGGGCTAGTCTAGCTCGAGTAGCCTGGGTTCTTGGCTCGATTAGACTGGTTCCGCTGCTTCTTTGACCTTGACTTCTGTAGCCGATTTCCGAGCTTTTCTGACCTTCTGTAGAATTGCTGTAAAATGCCTCGATTTCTGCGAATTAAACAGAAACTGGTGTAGATTCCATAATTTGGCAAATAAACATAAACTACATAGATTCTGTACTATCTAAGCCCAAATGAATGCAATGTATGCAGAAATCGATATAAAAGTTACTGTAAAACATGGCAGATTCAGCTCACAACAAGGCCGGGCAGTCCCACCTCCGCCCCGCAAATCCAAGCGGTAAGGCTTCCTTTCATCTTTTCCCCTCTCAAACCTCATAAAGGTCTGCTTTTATAACGTTTCCCTTCGACCTAGGCTATTTCCAGCGTAAATCCGTCTCCGGCGAACCCAAATCGAGCCCGACGACATTTTCCGGCGAGAAATTCGAGCCCTCGGTGAGATTCCTCTTCCTCTCTCCTTACTTTCGCTTCGCTATTTCCGTGTGAAATATTGTCGGGAAGGGTTTCCGGTCAGCTTGAGGGTGGTCGGGTGAGACAGCCGCCGGCGAGTGCCCCCTATTCTTTCTTCTTCCTCCTTCGTCCGTTCCCGTCCATCTCTGGGTTCTGTTCGTCTGCGTGTGGGGAAGAAGCCATGCATTGGGCCTAATTTTCGGGTCGTGGGCCTGATTCGTTTTCTCATCCAGGTTGTAGGCATATCCGGCTCCTTATATTATTTCCTTCAGGTTTGGTTGGGCGGGTCCAGGTCCAGATCTTCCATCCGGATTATATTCGGGTCAGGCCCTTCCTTTCTTTTCTTTGGATCTGGGTTGCTTGGGCCTATTCAGAAATTGGGAGACAACCTTTTGGAGTTTGGACCTTTTATTTGTTTAAGTGAGGAATTGGGTTATTAATTTTATAAAATTATTTAATTATTTAATTATTATGAGAAGTATTTTGAATTATTTATTGAAGTAACCATTTCTTCCATGGGTTTATTTACTATGTATTTAAATTAGTTGGGTTGGGTGGTTATTTAATTTGTGATATATAGGTTGGTTGGAATATTCCTAAAATGTCGGAATTTATTCATGTAATGATTTTGATAATAAACATGTCGGGATTGTGTTAATTATATGATTTTGAGAATTTTTAAGGATTTAAATGATAAATGTCGGAATTTGGCCAAGTATGATTTGAGAAGTTGTTTTAAATATGAGTTGATTTAATTTGAGATTTAAGAGCTGGAAAACTTTGGGAAATGAGTTTTGAAATATTATTTTAATATTCAATATTAAAGAAGGGACTTGACGGAACTTGAACTATTTGATCTTGAGCTTGAAGTTATGTTAAAAGTGTCATTTCAAATGTCGGGATTTTGACATGGCTTGATGATGTTGGTTTTGAGAAGAAAATAGGAAGAATGATTTTGGTTGATGTTGATCATATCGAAAAGGTTTTGGAACACAGTTTCACTATCGGTTGGTTTTGAGTATGTTGAGAACTTGAGTTTCGTGCAAATGAATGTTTGTCCGATAGCTTATGGGAATGGCTTGATGATAGGTGTGTGTTACTTTTGGATTGTTTGGACTTGCATTTGGGCCCTTACTTGTATTATCCCGCTGTTCTGCATCTTCAGGTAAGTTCCCTAGGGGGCTTACTCAGGTTGGACATTCATGCCTGTTGTTGCATTTTATGTTAGGTGTTGCATATGCATAAAAGCATGCCATGTAGTATCCTGTTTAGGTTGCACTAATTGAATGAGCATCTGGTTACTTATTGCGTTTGAAACAGAACGGCCGTTATCTGTGATAGTCCTAGAGTCTTTGCTAGGGTCATAGGGTAGCCCAGCCTCATCGGGTACCCTGAGTCAATCGAGTCATGAACTTCCTTATATTATGAGATGCCTGCGGGCTTTATTGTGGAGCGGGTTAGGCATGCGTGCCGCCCGATTATGATGGAATGCATTCACGAGCTGGCCAGTCTCCGTCCTATCGGAAAGGGGTGGAGGTAGGAGAGGGATATGCCACTTGGCATTGTCTTGGGCCCTTTATAGTATTTTTACACATTATTATAACTAAGAGCATGCTAGTGTGTTTGACTTTCGTCCTGCATTAGAGTATCTTTATTAGGTATAGCACATACTATGAGGCCTCAGCGAGGACTGCCGGTCCCGCATGAGTTGCTCGATCTGACTCCTTTCCCCGTTCTTTTTTTTAAGGTATTTTCTGCAGATTTTGATTGCTCGATGTCTATATGACGGGGTTCCCTTTCTGCGAATCGAAGAACCTGGCTAAATCTCTAACTCATTATAAATGGTAATCATCCACTTATGTTTTGGTTTTGACCCGGCTCTGCCGTGGCGCTTTGTATCTTAATTTTGTTTCCGTCTTGCTTCCGTTTGAAATGAATTTCGCGAGTTAGTCCATAGGACAGGTTAAGGGTACCCAACAACCCTACGATATTTTCAAGGTTCGAAATCCCTCTTTATTACTGACCATAAAAATGAGTTGAAACCTCGACCCGTACCTGGATTGCAAGATCCGAACAAGGGGTTTCATCCCTTGAAACGTAACCCGGAAATCATAATTCCGGGCCGTTACAACATTTCTCTCACACAAACAAGGAATCCAAACACCTCTTATCCTCTCGTCTTTCCCATTCTTGTTCTTCGTACAGGGAAACCACAAAACACTGCCCTTCCTCCCTGGTGTCGGCAGCTCAAAAGCAACCCCAAACAACCCATTTTTCCCTTCCTTTTCGCCGCTTCATCGAGCCGCCACCACCACCGACCACCGGAGCTCCCACCGAGAGCCGCCACCGTAGCTCTGATCTCCTTCCGAGCCCCTCTGTTTTTCCGGCCACCACCTTTCCTTCCGTCTCCTGTCGCCATTGCCGAGCCAGTGGCAGCCCAGAATCCGTCGAGCCTCCAGGAGCCTCGTCGGAGCCCATTCGTCGACCGCCGGAGCTGAGACGCGAGCCGCATCCGTCCCCGTTTCCGATTCGCAAGGTCGGTTGTCGATTTCCCTTCGTTTTCAATCCTAAACGCCTAAAAATCCGCCTTTAACTCCATACCTACTATCCTAGGACTCGGACGAAACTTCTCTCGCGCCCTCGTAGTCAAATCCGCCGTTAACGCCCGGAGATCTCCTCGGAATCGCGATGTGAGTACTTCTCTTCCTCCCCTCTCTCACGTGCTCGCTTCTTTCTGTCTGGTTGGGTATTGATCGGAATTAGCCACCGGAATCCCTAGATTCATCCCCTTCCTTCTTCATTTTCCGTCCGATTTCCCAGAGCTCTACTCGCTTCCAAGGTAGGAGACGGGTGTTCTACTGGGCGGGTTTGGACTTCTGGATCCGGGTTTTCCGGGTTTGGGCTTCAGAAAGGGTCCGGATCCTTTTCCTTCGGGTTGGGCTTCTGTGTGGGCGGGTTTGGGCCTGAATATATCTTCTGGTTGCAGATTGTTGTTATC
Organism: Persicaria maculosa; assembly: GCA_963922045.1. Classification (NCBI taxonomy): domain Eukaryota; kingdom Viridiplantae; phylum Streptophyta; class Magnoliopsida; order Caryophyllales; family Polygonaceae; genus Persicaria; species Persicaria maculosa. Next base: position 67,190,960 of record OY998259.1, on the reverse strand, counting down.
ATTATTATGTGTGGGTTCTATAGTACTATATGATATAAATTCCATTATATGCATTTATTTAAGGTTGAATTATTTCTGAAATATTATTATTATTATATTTTATTGTGAGTTTATGATAAATATATATTTCCCAAATTATTATTATAAAATGCTTTAAAAGAGACATTATTTGAAATATGTATTTTGTGGGGTTTTAAATGGTGACTTTAGGAAATTTGAAATGGATTATGGGTTTTGATTTACAAATATGATTTGTGAAAATAGGATTATTTTGATAATTAAATGTAAAATGCCGGAATTATTTCTATATTATGATTTTGAGAGATTGGTCTTAAGGTTAAATGTTTAATGTCGGGATTTGACTAAGTACGGTTTTAAAAGAATTGTTGATTTTCTGAGTTAACTTAACTTGAGATTTAAGAGTTTGAAAAACTTTGGGAAATGAGTTTGGACATGTTATTGGTAAGATTTATCGATGGGTTTGATTGGAAATGAAATGGTTTTGGTTGATGTTTATCGTATCGAAAAGGTTTTGGAAAACGGTTTTACTATCGATTGGTTTGAGTATGTTGAGAACTTGGGTTTCGTATGTATGAATGTCGGTACGGTAGCTGATGGAAATGGCTTGATGACAGGTGAGTATTGCTTTGGATTTGCATTTGAGCCATTGCTTGTGGTATCTTGCTGTTCTGCATCTTTAGTTAAGTTTCCTAGGGGGCTTACTCAGGTTGGACATTCATGCATGTTGTTGCATTTTATGTTAGGTGTTGCATATGCATAAAAGCATGCCATGTAGTACCCTGTTTAGGTTGCACTAATTGAATGAGCATCTTCTTACTTTATGCGTTTGAAACAGAACGGTCGTTATCTGTGATAGTCCTAGAGTCTTTACTATGGTCATAGGGTAGCCCAGTCTCAGCGGGCGCCCTGATTCAATCGAGTCGATATGAGCATGATATGATAGCCCAGCACCATCGGGCAATCGATGAGATTATATGATATATATATATATATCTTTTCTGATTAAATCAATCAATAGATATTTCAATCATTCTTTATACTCTTTGATTGGAAATATAAGGCACTTGACTTTTATGCACGTAGTTTAATGAGTTAAAAATTATATAAAATATTTATTTTTTGAATTAATTTTTTTACATTATACGTAGTACTTATTAATAATAAGTATTACAATGTGAAAAATTCAATTAAAGAAAATCAATATTAATAATAAATATTAATTTTTTTAATTAAATTTTTTTACATTATGCGTAGTACTTATAATAAGTATTACAATGTAAAAAAAAATCAATTAAAAAATCAATATTTTATATAGTTTTTAGCTCCTTAAACTATGTGCACAAAAGCCTAATGCCTTATACTACATCTGTTAAAAAATACAAGTCTTTTTAGACATTTGCACACAAATTAAGGAAATCATAAATTTATTTCATTTATACCCCTCATTAATTATTCACAATCCTAATAAACCAATAAAATTTGAGTAAAATGTCAAAGAGTAACAATTCTCATATCCCAATACTTAGAAAATCTAAAAAGACTTATATTTTCAAACAAAAATCTAAGTCTAAAAGGACTTATATTTTTGAACGGATAGAGTATTAAAAATGGGAGGGATTATAATGTTATGGCTTACAAATCTTATTACTAAACATAGTACCACTGATGGTATTAACTTGCATTACCCCAACACGACAGGCCTCAAACCCATCATCTCTGGCCACCCTTGAATCAAGAAAGTTGTGTGTAGCTCCAGAATCAATGAGGGTTGTAATTTCTTTGCCTTTCACTGACCCTCTTACTCGGATTGTACTACCAGACTCACTTCCTGTTAGAGCATGTACATACACCTCATCCTCCTGATCCTCGTCGGGGCTCCAATCATGTGAAGAATCATCTGGCACAGGCTCACGCTCCTACACTTCTTGAGCAATTAGGCTAAACAACGACAGTGTCTTACATTTGTTCCCATGAAAAAATTTCTCACCACATTTGTAACGAAAGCCTTTCTTGGGTTCAATTGAACGCCCAGTGCTAGTTTCTGAAGCTGAAGGAATATTCTCTTTCCCACTGTCACTGACGTTGTTCGTATTGCTTGAATTTCTGAATTCCCCTTTACTCCAAGAACCCTAGATCCAAGATGATGGATTCTTGGATCCACTGAACTGCGAACCTGTTGAAGGAGGTTTCCAAGGATTTCTTGATACACGAATCAAAGCTTGGAGAACTTTGAAGTGGAGTCGGGCTTGCTCTAGAACATCTACCATTAAAGACAGCCTACCCAGCTTGACGAGTGATTGAATTTCAGACTTGAGACCACTAATATAACTCGAGACAATGTAAGATTCTGTGAGCTGAGGATTAAACGAAAGCATACACACACGTAATTCCTCAAACTTTTCGTTGTACTCCTCTAGGTCATCTTGCTGCTTAAGTTTGTTGAATTTACCTACGATCTCAGCTTCTTGGCGATCCCCGAATCTCAAGCAAATCGCATCACAGAACTCAGACCAAGATACCCGTGGATGTTGCATCAAATAACCCTGTAGTCAGGTGTCTGCCTTATCAATGAGATACATTGTCGCGATTTCCACCTGTTGATTCTCCGACACCGAGAAAATATTGAAGTACTTTTCACATTCCCGAATCCAATTTCTAGGTTTCTTGCCATCAAAACCAGGAAAATCCAACTTTGGCAATCTCGGAAATCTGTTGTCCGATCCACCCATACCTGAATTTGCTTGACCACCATAGAAACACTAATGCCATCTTGATCCCGGAATTTCCTGACTGGCTGGTCCGTTTCCCGTCACATAATCCCTTCTCTGATCGGATCTTGATGCTGAAGCACCTCCTCGAAAGCTCATTCCCCTATCTGACTCCGACATCTGCTCCTGCTGCTGTTCTTGATGCGGAGGATGATGAATGAACTCTGCTAGTTGTTCCATTCGTTTATCATTCAGGATCTGGAATTCCTCGAATTGCTCGCTTGATCGTCACGATACTTCTGAGAATTTGCCATGAATTTCAATGTCGAAGCCATAAACGACTTCGTGTCCTCCTTGAACTCATGGAATTGAATCTCGAGTGTCTTTGATCTTGTTCCTTTGGCCATGGCGTCGCGGTCATCGTCCCATACTGAATCTGATACCAAATCTGTTATGGCCTACACTTGAGACCTTAATAGTGGAGCTCGGCTTCTTTGAGTTGTGACAGAATTGGATGAGAAGTAGAAGAATTAGACTGGATGAGAGAAGAAAATATAGAAAGAGTGAAGAGAGAATGTAAAGGGAAGATATGGTGTACACAGGTCTGATTATAGACCACAATTGCTTTGGCCACAACATGAATCAACCGGCCTAGATCAAACCTCAAGGCTTAGCAATATATCTAATGACTAATATCGTAACCTATAATCTTTTTTTTTGGAAGCAAGATAAGAATTCGCTACTCTAGACAAGCCTAGAGAAAACGAGAGACCGGAGAAGCCGGTAGATGGACTAACCATCATGTACAAACAGGAGCAAAAACGAACATAAGTAAATGAAAGAAGGGAAAATACACAAATAAAATCCGGATACAGCCGGAATCTAGACAAAAGCAAAACAAACAATAAAATAAACCAGATGAGAAGCCAACACAAGAGGCAGAAGCTCTCAAACTTGAATGAGCAAAGGCTGACAAGCAGAGCAGCAACAACACCGAAACGTGTGAAACACATACGGCAAGGAGCTCAAACAAAGCAACGAAAGCCTGAGTCTTGGTCAAACGCGAATCATCCGAAGAAACCGAGGTAGTCAATAGCATCTCAAACCAACGCCACAACCCATCCACCAAACCGCACCAAGAACACAAAAGCAATAGAAAATTGCAACACAAAACCACACCCTTCCATCCCACATACCACT